>JAOXYM010000010.1:17865633-17920998 GCA_028567055.1 Leptatherina wallacei | reverse complement strand
TATCTATCTATCTATCTATCTATCTATCTATCTATCTATCTATCTATCTATCTATCTATCTATCTATCTATCTTTTACAGGTACAATTTTTGAAGTATTCTAACAAACCTCTGCTTATTTCGTTTTAGTTAGATATAAGCAGTCATAAATCAGTGAAATGATGAAAGATGATTGTAGCAATTACATTTGGTATGATATGGGGAAGTGGTGGACTAGCGGTTAAAGAGGGTCCCAGGTTCAAGCCCCTGGACAGGCTACTGAGGTGAACCGATGTGGACCCCTGAGCAAGGCTGCCGTAGTTTGACCTGAACTGCTTAGGGAGCCGAAACATGGCAGCCCACTGCTCTTTAGTGAATCTAGAGATTGGTCAAATGCAGAGACTAAGGGGAAGATATGGAACAGGATGTGTGGAATATGCTTATGACTGGAACAATATCATCAACCCCAAAGGAAACAATCCGAATCTCAGCCTTTCTTATCTGATTTCAACTTCTTTTTTTCTTTTTTTTTTGGGAAGAATTTCTTATATTCGGTCTCTTTTTTATCATCTTCTCTGGGAAGAAGTAGCCCTCTTTGTGACAGCAGAAGAGAAGTTGATGACAATGACAGTATTGATGATATGTCTGGCCTGTTGCCAGGTTGATGATGAGAGCAAAGTTCAGACAAGGTTCAAGTTTGGATGCTGTGTGTCTGTGAGCATGGTTTCAATTTGTATTTTTGGTGCGGGGGGCTGTTTTCTGCATGTGCGTGAGTGGGACAGGAGAGCTTAAGAGATTAAACTGCGACCACAGTTGGAAGATCCCTCTGTGGGGCTTTTTCGCTGCAGGGAAGCTCCCTCACTGGCATCCCATTTGCATGGCTCCCTGTCCAGCCAGGGGAATTGGTCTTTTCTTTTCCCATCGTCTCTCCCTCCTCCTTTGCACCTTGTAGAGAGAGTGCCTCCATCCAGCGGCATTGCTTCTTTTTGAGACAGACAATAGAAAGGCGTATTTAGGACACTTGGCAGGGTAGGCATGTTGAAGGGGTTGGGGGACACAGGCTGCTAAGTAGCTCGTCTTATCACATAGCTACTGCCATGATAGCTCTACACAGCAAGGTAAGCAATGAGCTACACCACTCTCCTTGCCCTGGTTGTGTTTCTGTCTGTTGCAGTTGCAGAATGGTGGGGATTTTCCACCAAAAGGTAACCTCTAGTTTCCTTGACTGAAATGCAGTTAAGTAGGGTATTATTTTCTAATTACAATTAAATATTTCCTTTGTCTGTTTAACCCTTGACCTAATGTTGGAATAATACCCTCTAATCTAATAAGCGAATGAAAGAGGAAGACTTGACTTAGATAAATCTGTCCATGAACTGCTAATTTTTGTAGCTACCTGAAGAAGAATAAATACCCCCCCCCCTAAAAAAACAACAAAAAACCCCAACCTTTTTCTTCAAACAATCTAATCTAAAGATGTTGATGGCTTTTCTTGGCATAAGTCAAGACAGCTATTGTCCTGTTGTCCATGAATTTTCTTCTTTATTGTTACAGCGTTGACATCAAGAATGTAGTAATTACAATTATTTATGGCAGTTGGCTATATTTGTAAATGGAGACCAGGACGTGTAGCTTTTATAGCATGTTACTGCTCTCTTGGCGAAACAACTTAGTCAATATCGTTATTAGACAGATGTGGCATGAAGTAATTAAGCAGAGCGCTCTTTTCTTGATTTAGTGTAAGCCTCTTCTGACCTTTGACTTCATGGCACAATTTATCATACATGAAGTGACACACTTTCTATACTTGGACGCACGTATGTGGAGGCTTTCTCTTGAGCATTGTCATGCAACTGAATGTGTCACACTCTTCCAAGGCTGTTGCACTGAAAGGTCAATGCCTTTTTGTGTTTCATTAACATAAAGATGCTCTGCAAGCTTATTATGACCTATAGCAGAGGTTGCATTATATGTAAAAACTAAGGTTAGCAATGCAGTCTGTCAACTTCTATGGCAGTATGAATGGTTAGGACTTTCTTTTGTTTGTTTTGTTTTTTGTGTTGATGTGTAATGTTAGAACTAATCACTCCACATTTTCATTGTTTTGAGCAGTTACTGTAAACCTGCTCCACATTTGTTTCCTCTCATACAAAGAAGCTTCTATCTGAAGTAGAAACTGAAGAGAAACCCCTTTAAAAGCTGTTGTATGAACTCTTCATTTTATTACAATGCCATGAAACGTCCACAGAGTTTCTCATTTCTGTTTTAGAGGCTAATGAGAATCAGATGGAGACATCTTAGAGATTTTGTTCCTTTTTTATTTTGTCACGTTCTCAGGCCAGGGGCCAAAGTTGGCTAGATCTGAAAAACCTTCTCATGATTCGATTTTATTTGTCAATATAATTTCCCCATCTAGGTCTGCATCATGGTAAGGTGGTGGCACCTTTGTGTCACAGCAAGCAGATTACTGGTTCAAATCTTGACTGTGTCTTTCTGTATTCAATTTGCATATTCTCCCCATCCATGTGTCTCTTCCTTCCCCCAAAAACATGCATGTTAGGTTAATTGGTAAACTTAAATTGACTTAGGTGGGATCATTTTTCCCTATACCCTACATCTCTTACCTTCTTGCAACCCTGAATTGGGTTATGTGGATTTGATTTCATAATTTGATTATGTTTAGGCAATGGATGGTTCTATACACGAGTATAGCATACCACTGTTTTATTCGCCTGTATTTTTTTCAGATGGAGCTGAAGTCTCTTGAAGAGTGTCTTTTGAAGTGTTTCAGTGTTGGTTTTTTCTTTTTTTTTATGAAGAATGTCTTATTTTTGGTCTCTTTAATTCATTCATTCCTTGGGATAATTAGCCCTCTCTGTGACAGCAGTGTTGATGATGATCATCATTACAGTGTTGATGGTATTTCTGGCTTGCTGCCAGGTTAATGATGAGAGCAAAATTGGGGCAGGGTATCCAAACTTTACAACAGGCCAATGGTTTAGTGTAAATGGAGTTGCAGCAGGCTGCTGCATCCACTCTTACACCCTGACCTAACTTTGCTTCAAGAATCAATCCCCTGAATGGGGTTGTCTGAGATCAGGCCAGAGGTGTTTTGGATTTCGTGTACATTCAAGAGGGGCTAGATGAAGTGCATGTGACAAGCTGGGACAAACTGGTTGTAAAATTATAATTTTTTTCTGTATGTATGTCCCATTTATAGAAAAAACAAAAAAGAAAGGCATTAAATTATTAATTACCTTGTTGCTTGTCAGTGACCGAAGGGCAAGGATCTCATAGGTTCTTACTACGTTTATACGGCAACTTTGCATTCATTTATAGACACCTCTTGATTTTAGGTTAATTTAATGCACACAGAGGTCCAACTCCAGTGCTCATGGGTTGAATGACTGGTGTCATTGATATTCAGGCCAGCTGAGGTTGCTGAAGCAGTGTGGCCCCGGGGGGTTTGTGTTGACGGCAGGGGTTGGGATAAGTAGCTTACATTAGCATGGCTGTTTCTATCTAGTGAGAGACTGAGATAGAGAGAAGATGGCAGAGGAAGCGAGACAGAGTGACACAGGGAAAGACTCATAACTGCATCATCTGCAGCTTCTTTACATCATGAAGAGTTCTCTACACAAGTTTGTTAGAGTTTGAAAGGAGAATTTCAGTGGAAAAATAATAAAATAATTACAGTGTAAAGCAATCTTCATTTCAGATTGGACATAATATAAAAAATAACCACCTCAAAATGGATTCAGACTTGTTTGCCAACCCTACAAACACCAAATATTACAAAGAATTACTTTTGCTGTAAAGCTGCTGTAATACATTAAACTTTAGTTTAAGGTTATGCTTTTATACCTAATTAGTTCATGTTGAATTGACCATTTCCTTTATCAATAAACTTAAAAAAGCACTACTTCTAGCACTCCATGGCAGCACCTGTGTCCAACTGGACTCACAGAGTCCTGACTAGCACTTAATTATGATGTCCCCATCTGTTTGATTTCTTGCTTTTGTTGTTTTCACTCTCCGATGGAGAAAAGCTTCTGCTAAATGACTGTAGAATAGAATAGAATAGAATAGAATAGAATAGAATAGAATAGAAGATGATGAACATGAGGTGAACTCCTGAAAATAACTACAGTTTCAGCAGCTGTGATATCAGATCACTCAATGGAAAAATGGAAAGTGTATTAATCTGCATAAGATATCAAACTCTTAAAATTAAAGAAATAAAACTGTCTTTTTTCCATCAAGTGCTGAACCAGTTTCTACCCATCAGCACAAAGCATCTTTTTCTTCTGTGTGTCTTGGGGTTATTGCTTTATCTACAGTAGAATAGGCTTATATAACCAATGAACATATCCTGTTCTTAACTGAATCATTCAGTTGGTCTTTTGAGAGATAAAATCATGTTTACATGGCACCAAGTGCGGTGTTATATTCTAGGTTTAAAGCATACCTTTCAGAACTAAGGTTAAAGTGAACAGGCTGACAAAGGCTCACTTATGCATCTATGATCAATGATTTTGTCATAAATAATTCATAGGTTAGATGAAATGCATTCCCACTTCTTTGTGGTAGAATAGCACTGATTCAGCCCTGAAAAAGTATCACATGACTAATTCTGGGAATTATGTTAAAAACCACGAGTAGTCATATCAGGTATATGATCTCATCAGAGATACTTTTTTTCTTTGTACTCTATTTAACAAAAACTAGGCCAACTCAGACTCCATAATTATCATTTTAATAGTTTTGAGAATAGTTTACTGTTCCAGAATATATCAGAAAAAATGTGGAGAACTGTTTTTTCAGTGATATCATAGCTGATATTTGCTTCTAAGCATAGACTGGAAGAAAAAGAACAGTGCTCATGCCAGGAAACGTCCACTGACTGGAACATTGAATACTTTTTGTCCAATAACTCAGAAGCTTCAATGGACTCTCATTATAGATTTACAGGATAGTTGTGCGACATGCTTGTGACCTAACAAAGATGTGTCAGGAAAATCAGCTCCACAGGCTCCGGATGAATTACTCTTAAGAGATTTAACAGTAATACCCTTCACAGCAGACCAAGACCCAGCTGCCTCTCACAGATGATCACAGACTCAATGTCTCACTGTTTCATCTTAATTTAATCTCAGTCAATATTCCGCTCTCGCTTTATCGCTTGTCTTTCCTGGCGGTATTTGGCAATGACGCAAAGTCTCATGCATTATCAATTTTTTGATTTTACAATGATTAATCTCCAGATATGGTGTTTCTGAAATATTGGATTTCACATCACATATTGCATGCCTCATTGTAAAGAGGAATACAGCATCTGGAAAGGTTGGGGTTTAATAAAAATAAAAACAAACAACACAAAAGCACTCAGAGAGCGCAGACCTGCGCCAAACCATAGATAGATAGAAACAGATAGACAAATACTTTACTGATCCCAAGGGAAATTGTAAAATAAGGGGATAGGGTCAGTCACCTGAGAAACCGCCCCAAAAGGTCCAACAGCCCACCCAATACCCCCTATATTTTTAACCTTCTGGATCAACGGATCCAGAATATCCAGAATATCAACATGATCCGGGTCAAAAAATGTTGGATTATAACATCTATCCATGATGTCATCTTCAATTTTTTTTTTTTTTGCCAATGATTTAGGGGATTATCTGTTGAGTTAGAAACTGCAGAATGATCCCCATCTGCCCATAGTAAAGAATCCTTATGGCGATCCAGATCAACCTCAAAATCTAATCGGTTCAACCATGTCAGAGTCTTCCCGAAAATTTTATTAAAATCTGTCTATTACTTTTTGAGTTATGTTGTTAACCGATGGACAGACAGACAGATGAACATATACTGCTAAAAAAACATAACCTCCGCGCCTTGGCGGAGCTAAAAAGATTTGCTCTCTAAAAGCTGTTCAGTGGAACCAGGTAACAAGGGAAATATATTTTTGAGAATCAGAAGAAAATCAATAATAATCTCATAAATAAGTTAAAGCTAACATATTTTTTTCTACTTGGTAAAGTCTACCTGCAACCATAAGAGTAAATAAGATTAAAATAATGCAATCAGTTGGGAGTACTAGTGCTACTTGGTAGGATTGAATACATTTTGTGCTATTTGACAGATGCAAGTTACATCACACAGGAATTCAATCACTCAGTTGAAAGAAAAACCAAATAAAGAACGATTAATGAAAAGTTAATGATTGATTTGATAGATATTCATACATTCATTCAACAACTTTATTTATCCCCAAAGGGCAATATGTATTCAAAAGTGATTATGTATTCTTTAGAATATAAAGATTCTTCAGAATTTGTGCTAAGCTAAAAGGCTGTTGCTTCTTTTTTACTATAAAAAAAAATCATATTGGGCTGCGATGCTAATAGTGTATGTTTCACCTGATTTTCATCAGTAAGGCTTATCAGTATATTTGTAATCCATTAAAGAATAGTATATCCCAATATATGATGTGTAGGAAAAAAGTCCAGCTACCAACTCTACATTAATGAAACATGATGTCACACAGACTGTAGGATGTCTTCAAAGATCTAGTTTGGGGCACCTCTACCTCAAATATTTTAAGACACTGCTTGCTAACATCTTGGTGACAAACATTAAGAGCATCTCCAAAGATTTGTCAAAGTATCAAATCAGAGCTGTTCTTACTTCACACACAACCCCAACAGTCTGCCAGAAAACTATGTCTGCAGATGTATGTTCTGATAATTCAAATGTTTTCTGTGCAATGGAAGTAAAAATAGTCCCTTTGTCCAAAGTGTTGTTTCCTGAGACTAAAACACTTTTTAACTTCATCACAATCTAAACCATATACATGAACTAAATCTGCCACATCTATCATCAAGGTTAACACTCCTTTATTCCCCCTAATTAGCACGGAAATTTAGAGAGTTTTGTCTTTTCTCATTCTCCACCTATTCAATCAACTCAAACACCAGGGAGATATGCTGCCATTACATTTTCCACTCATCTTCCTCCCCCTTTAACTTCATAATCACTATGTTACTCTTTGGTGACTCTTGTCACTGACATGACCAAGATGCAACTGGAGATGACATGTGTCTGTCAGTGGTGGTTTTCCCCTTTGAAACTGATTAAAACCAATCCAGTATTAAACTCAGTTTGGCTTCTCCTTGAAGGATTACAACAAATCTGTTGGTAATGACTGATTGTGGTGATGGTGGTAGGGGGGATGGGGTTGCTAGAGCAACATCTTGTTTTTGAAGTCTACCACTCTGACCCCTCCACCATCCTCTCCTCCACTTTGTGCTCTCGTCACCTCCCCCACATCGCTGAATCTGCACGACTCTAGAGGGAAAACGTTTCTCTTAAGTTACCCACTCAATTATGCGACTCCCATTGGGCCAAACACAGAAAAGCCTTTAGGAAGTTCTGGGGTCATGATAAAAAGCACTTGCGACAGTATCGATTATAGGACTGCAGCAGATGAATTTCAGAATCTGCCCCAGGAAGCCTCTGTTAGATGTAATATGAGGTTTTAGAGCAATAAGACCAGACATCCTAGGTGAAGTAAGGACGAGGAAAGAGAATAAATTTCAGGAAGGCAAAGCGTAACTAGAGGTAGAAAAAAGATTGACAAAAAAAAAGAAAGAAGAAATCACTAGAATCAAACTAACAGCAGTAATAGCTCTGGCAACATCCTGAGTGTGATTTATGGGGGAGAAGAAACGGCCTTGTTTGAGGGCTTTTCACGAGTGGGCCTGATGATTTACAGTGATGGCTGGAGTGCTTTCATCACGTGCTTTCAGGCTGCTGACAAGACCAATGAAGTAGAAGGCTGCATTAATACTGATTTTCGGAGCTTGCTGCTTACCTGGGTGGTGCAAGTCTAATGGGATTTTGAAGTATGTCAATGACAGTACTGAATGGCAGAGATGGAATTGGCTCTTTCACTACTGTGGTGCTATAATGAGGTTTTGTTTGTCTTTCCCTAATCTCCTACGCGCATCTATTAAGAACATTTATGATTTATGAGGAACAGAAATGGTACTTACAGCAGCAGCACAGATGCAGAATGAGGAGGATTGAGTTATAAGAACTAATGTATGTTTTTGTTACAGCTTTGTCTGACTTCAAGACATGAATATATATTTAATGGATGAACATAAAACTGCATGTCTTTTATCCACAACAGCAGCGTTGTTCCAGATTAAAATAAGTGTTTGCATAGTTTCATTGCTGGTCACAAAAGGCCCCCCTGCAGCACACAAACTGCTGCTTTTAAAAGGTGTTGCTAGGATACAGTCCCGCATAGAGATGAAATCCCCTTTGTATGGTTTTCTTGCATCTACATCCAATGCATTACTGTATGTCCACCATATTGGAAACTTGATGTAGGATTCAGTTTGCCTGGCTTTTCCTCCTCCACCTGTCAAAATGTGTGTGTATAGATGTTTAGCCCCATGTTACCTGAAGTTGTTTGCTTATGTAAAGCAAGGCATGTTACAGCCACTCCCTTCTGTAGTAATCCATTTTCTGTAATAAGACTATTTGTCTTATGAGCTCTGAGATCTAAATCCTACCATCAGACCTCCTAGTCTCTGCCAGTTGACACCTCAAGGTAGTCACAAAGAATCAATAGTCTTTCCCTCATGTTCAATTACACTCTGATCAACACTTACCAATCCAGCTTGGCCTGGCAAAGAAAGAAGAGGCCTGTTGTTACTGATGTGATTTTCTTTGACATTAGAGGATGAATATACATTTGACAGTGAGCTGTTCAAAAGAAAAAAGAACCTCAGATTGGGGATTTTTGACACTTCTTAACTGACTCTTAGAATAATAGCACAATACCTGTTGTTAATGGCAAGATTTTACACCAGGATTCTTGTTATCATGTAATTGATCCACTTAATCTCCTTATAATTTCCCATGAGGTTTCATCAAAGAAAAATGGGATTGACTTCATACAAACACGATTTTAAAATTGTGATCCATCTGATATATGCCTTGTTTGAAAAGTGACATGAGCGTTTACTCAGACTCCCCTTCTAAAAACTACTGTCAATATGTCAGTAACCTTCAGTATCAATATTTCTCCCTCTAAAAAATGGAATTGACTATTCAGATTTTAAAACATTGTCAGACTTTATAGAGATGTTAGGATTCCTCTTATATTTACTTCTGCCAGAGCCTCCACCGGGGCTTTTCACTCAGTCAGCCGTTGCTTTTCATCCTATGTTATTGGATATGAGGCTGAATGCTGGTGCTGTGCTGTGTGGTGTGCTTTTAAGAACTTAAGTGAGTATGCCTACTCTTGGTATGTTCCTGCAATCATCCAAATGTCAATCATCAGGCGTCAACCTATCAAGGAACTAGTACCTTGGAGGCTGACAGGAAGCAGATACATGTCTGCTTCTAGTGTGCATGAAGACTGGGACTGGTGAAGTTTGCCATGAGGTGCATATTGATGCTGATACAGTTCCCATGTACACATGTTGATACACATGATACATATGTCTTCTGTAATTAACATAGACATGTGATATACTCTATATTGCGGCAAAACGGTTCATTTATGAGGGCCGCTGTGAGCTAAACTCGGGGTTCTTTGCCAGACGCGCGTTCCTTACTTAAGCACTTCTGTGTCAGCAGCGATGCATTTATTCTTTAGGTCCAAAATCCACAAGTTCCAGCTCCAGTTTAAAGAATAAAGCGGTATTCTATCTAACACACAACAAATATTCTATACTTGATACGCACTATGCGTTACGCGGTCAACAAAATATATGACCACCACGAGTTCACCCCACTTCTTCATCCATTCCTTCCAAACAAAATCAGTGAGTTGTAGTGCACCTTTTAAACGTTCATGACACACACCCACAGCTACACACCCACCACCCAGATGCTGATGCTGCGAGACACCTGTGCCACTTCATGTATATTTAAATACTATTATGGCTCCTACACTCTGGGAGTGGACATGATCAAAAACCTTGAAAAACTTTCATTAGAAATGACTTTTAACTATTTCTGAACTGCACATTTGGTTAACTGACATATTAAACTGGAAAATCAATATGAACAAAGATATGTAATTGGTTGACGCGCTCCTGTGTTCACACACACATTGTAACCACTAGCACGTGGTTGTGTAAATGGGAATATTTCAGAATTATTAATCATTCCTGTCTTTTTACTTTGGTTTTATGGTGCAAGAAAATATATAATTCAGATAGGATGTCCACAAGCAAATCCTGCTTTCTGTATAGCTTTAGTATTCTCTTTTCTTGTTTATGTGTGGTTTAGACCAAAAGAGGCCGCATTGTTCAATTGTTCAACTGTTCAACTGTATAAGGGCTTTAATGATATTTGGTCAGTATTTTTTTCCTTAAAGCTAAAGAACATTGGGAGTTTTAGAATTAATCACAAAATGCATCGCACTAACCATCAAATAATAGTCTAATGTGCCGATTATAACTGCCTCTCTTTTCTTTTTCTTTTTTTTTCCATTTAGGGAAAACCAAGAGGTCCTGCTAATGTTTCATTAGCTGAGCTTCTGGCTGTAACCCCACCAGGTGGTTCTCACTTCAACATCATGCTGCACCTCACCCTGCTCCTCTATCTCCTGGTCCTCTCACTTTCCCCTGCAGGTCTGTTTCACATTCAGCTCGAAGGAAAACACAAAACTACATAGCTGAATAGGTTTTTCTGAATTACTGATGTGGAATGATTACCAACACAAACATCATACTTTTTACCCAGACTTGGCACTGCAGTAGTGATATCCAGAAATGTAATAAGATCATTGGCAATTTGCTTTTCAAAAATGAATGGTAAGAAACGCATAATTGAAAAAGATTTAGCTACCTTCAATATTACTTGTCTGGCCTTCATCTTTCAAGTATCACCATCCAAATAAAATGTAATTATAGAAAGGAAAGGGAGAAAATACTTTCCTGATCCCAGTGAAAAAAAAGAAAAGAACACTTTTCAAAGGTTTATTTGGCCCCAACAGTTTTTCACAATTGTCTCTAGCTCCAAAAACAAAGCATGAAAATCACACAGGAAGTTGGCAGCTTGGATAGCAGCACTCTTGTCAAAATTAGGTTCTCATTTCACCTGTTTAAATAAACAAGCACGGGTAAGTGTGAATAAGCAACTAACTGCCAGCATTTAAGAAGGGAATGTAAACATAATGACACTGGCTGTGAGGTTTGCTTCAATGGGGGAAAAAAATAGAAATGTGATTTTAATATGCACAGTAAAAATGTAACAATGTGGTCAGATTTAGGTCAATTTGAGGTAAGAACACTTGCAAAGGGATGACAAAAATAAGTACAAATTGTGATATAAGATATGTATTGTTTATCTGACAGGCCAAGTGGGAGAGTTGCATGCCTTGAGGGCTTAGAGCTTGCAGGGGTCCATGCAGGATGCTGCTGTGCAATCAGCTATGTTGGAAACAAAACAAAGTGGACAGAAAACAGCAAGGCTGAAAATGACCTGTCTGAAAAAGGAAACAACCCCTCTGTGTTCCCATACCTTGGGCAATTCACACTTGTCACAGTTTGATTTCACTCTGCACAAGATCTTTCTTACAAATATTTAGTCATTTATCTTTATTTTTATTTCTTTTGTATTTTACTATATAGATATATATAAATATATAGATATTTGTGACCCAAAAAATACACGTGTACACAAGAGGTTTTTTGTTTGTTTTTTTCTTTTACCTGAAAAACATCCTGCTTAAAATATGGTCATGCTATACTTCACAGAGGGAAAGGATGCATAAATACCCAACACACTGCAGGATTTGTCTGTGCATACGGCCATGTTATAAAGGAAACAGAGCCCCTTTTGTTTCCAAGGTCTTACCTATCAAAACATAATGAAAATCATCTGGTCTTCACCTAGTTTTGACTTATTTTTTACACTGCTTCTGCATCTAGGCCTAGTTTTTGTTGAATAAGGACACAATGTTATCCATCCCATTTTGTTGTTCATCTGAGGTTACGTTTACCTTATTTTAAGACAAGATAAGAGGGCGGATTATTCTTTATTACATCCTGATAGGGAAAATCTTTGAATTACAGAGTGTTCTTTTTTTCACATGACTACGCACTGGATACATACAGCTTAAACACAGGTTTATATTGGTTCTTTTATCTAAAGAGACAGCAGCCAGGCAGCAGCCTCTGGCCTTCACTGGAAATAGAGGACATTGGGATGACATTTTTTTTTAGCTCCAACATGAAAAAAGATTTGATGGGTAATTTGACATTAATGCAGTGACAGCTGAATAAATGTCAATCATACATTATCACACATCTATAGTATAGAGTGTTTATCTAATAACATGCTTGATAGGACTTTGGGGACTGTTTAAATACATCACAACAGAGAAGTTAAATCCACATTTTCTGATGTAGTATTTCAGCTCAAGGCAGAGTTTAAACTCATTTGTCACATTCTCAGCAGCAAAAATCTCTGGAGAGAAGTATATAATTGTAAATTATAAAAACATGATTTGCTTTGATAATTTTTTCTTTTTCTTTTTCTTTTATTCACTATGGGAAGTGATGGAAATATATCTTCAGTATAGTATATCCAGGATTTAAATATTGTTGGTCGAATATTTGCTGCTTTTTATGTATTGACATGACTTCTTTCATTACAGATGCATCAGTCCATATGGGCGTGCCTGCTTTTTATGGAGGTAAGACTGATTCTAGTGCCAAAAAATAATAATTCTCATTCAGTGTCAGAAAAAAAAAACATTCTGTGCTGTGAGAAGATATGAGTGGAGTGATACAATACACAATATTATCCCATATAACCCCATTTCCAAAACAGTTGGGATAATGGGTACGACATAAATCTAACAGAATGCAATGGTTTGAAAATCACATAAACCAAAATTTTATTCATGATCGGTAGAGAGAGTACTTTTAATTTTCCATGTTATCTTTCATGTTGATTTTAACTCATCTCAATTTTTTTTGGCAGCAGTATGTCCCCAAAAAGTTGGGACAGGGGCAACAAAGGCTGAAAAAGTAAGCTATTATTAAAGTAAGCAATTATTCAAAATTAGTTTGAATAATTGACAACAGGTCGTTAACGTTGTGGGCATAAAAAGAACAGTGCCTCTCAAAAATAAAGATGGGCAGTGGTACAACAATCTGTAGACACTGTGGCTTCAAACTGCAGAGCAATTTCAGAATAATTTTCCTCAATGTGAAATTGCAAAGTCTATGAATTTCATAATCTAAAAGTATATAATATCATCAAAGATTCTGAGAACCCTGAGATATCTCTGTGTTCATGGGACATGACCGAAAAATCAATAATAGATACCTGTGATCTTTAGATCCTCAGGCCGCACAGTATGAAATAGAAAGATACGATTCTATCATGGAAATCACTACATGGGCTGAGAAACACTTTCAGAATCTTTGTCTGTGAACAAAGTTCACCATGCCATCTATAAATGCAAATTAAAGCTCTATCAACCCATATGGGAACATGGTCCAGAAACATCACTGTCATCTTTGGGCCAAAGTTGATCTAAAATGGACTGAGGAAAAGTGGAAAATTGTTTTGTGGTTGGATAAGTCAACTCATTTGTGGTGATATGGGGGTGCATTAGTGTCCATTTCTGTTATACATTTTTCAGGAAAGTATAAACATATTAAGGCAATGCTTAACAGCAAGTTTGACACTGGCTGAGACTGAAGAGACATTCTGGCTACAACAAAACAAACTACAACAAAAAATATTCCTCTAACAGAAATCTAATTTCCCAGATGTTTATGCGTTATTGTTTTTTTTTAAAGGAAATATAATGCTACTCAGTGGTAAACGTGGCTCTGTTTAAATTTTTTTGCGGCGTATTGCTGCCATGAAATTTGACATAAGTTGATATTTTTTGTGAAAAAGTTTCACATTCAACATTTAATATGCTTTCTATGTTTTGTTATGAATAAAATATTGGTCTGTAATATTTGCTTATCATTGCATTCTTTTGTTATTTATATTTTACACTCTTACCATTTTTTGGAATTGGGGTTGTAGATCTGTTCTTGATTTTCAGTGTTATGCTAATATAATTTTATTCACCCATATACAGTAAAAGACACTGTCATTTCTCTGTGTTACTTTTAAAGACAATCATTTTCACTCAAATCAACACCAAGGAATCTTTTTTAAAATAATATAATATAAAAAAGCATTTATTGTAAAAAATAAAAATAAATAAAGAATAATAAAGAATAGGTTAGTAGGACAGCAATAAAATTTACAGTTTTTTTCTACATGATTTATAGTTTACTGCAAGGGCACAATGATGGTCTGCCCATATTTACTGTGATGAGGCTGTGGCCTTGGAAAAAGCTATGATTCATTGTTAAGGTCATGGCTCTTGATGGACAAATGCTCAGTGATTTTTCCAAGATTTATTCAGATTTATTCAGCTCCAGATGCAGTTCATAGTTCATATATATATATATATACATATATATATATATGTGTGTGTGTGTCTGGGTGAGTGGAGGTCCTGTTTTTCTGTTATATACTGGTGTGTGAAGACTTTTCTTTTTAAATATTCATATGTTTTTTTAATGTAAACCACTTTGTGTTGCTTCTGCATGAAAAGCGCTTTATAAATACATTTTGGTATAGTTCAGCTTTTTTTTCATTTGAACTATTTTTAAAATGTTCCTTTCATTTTAGCCTCTTCATGCATAGTGGTAACTAATAATAATAAAATAAATTAACAAATATCAATTTACATGTCCTTATGAGGAAATATGAAACATGCATTCTTCTTAGAAAAATGAATAATAGGAATGAAAGGCTTAAATACACTGATTAAATACAGTGAGTAAGCATTCATGCTCTGTTCTATCCATTTACGGTGAAATTTCTGAGGTGAAAATGTGTTGTCATGGCTTTGCCACATTTCTCCTATATTACTGCCACACTACAACCACACCTATTGCTGTTAATGAAGAGGAAAGGTACAATAGCATTTGGTTGCAGGGATTCACTGGGTCAGGAGTGAAAAACAATTCATTTTTTCATGTTTAACAACAGAAGTGTCTTTCCCCAGTTGCTCTCTCTGGATTTCATCAATAGCAGGTTTTTGTGTCCTCACCATAGACTGTAAAAGGTCCTGACCATATGGATGTCGGATGATCAGCAAAACTAGAGAATGTTCTCAAGCTTCCACATCTCAGTGCAGAGTTTTATGAGTGTGATAGATGAAATAGAGGAGAAAAACATATGTATTTGTATATACATGTACACATACAGCATATGTATAGATACTATATATTTTTTATGTAAATTGATTTTTTTGCAAAGAGTTTGAGAACAATTTAACTTTACTTAAGTTAATGCACTTTCATGAGATAGAAATGAAATGATATGCTTTGTTATAATTACTCCAAATATACAGGACAACAGTTCACTTTTCAGCAATATGTTTACAGCTCTATTCATGGGAGCCAGTATTAAGGGCTGAAGTGAACCACCCAACGCCACTCTATCCCTCTTCTCTGCAAAGAACGCTTATTTCTAGATTGGTGGCATATCTTTGTGCACAATGCAAATGTATTTATGGACAAAAATTATACTCAATAACTCTTGAAGTACATTATCATCATTCAGGATAGAAGACCAGTCAAGATTTCTTTTTTTAATTCCTCTGTTGCATGTTCATAAACAATGGGCTTCACAGTTAGTTAGTTCCTTTGTGTTTTAATAGTTTTTAAAGCTAATGTTAAGAACTGTTGCGTGTATAGAAAGCTTTAATCAAAGTTCACGTTAGATTTAGCAAATGTGAGCTACACTGTTCTGATCATACATTATTATTTATACTGCATTAAACAACAAACATGAAATAGAAAAGAAATCTGAAAAAAAATCTTATAACATTTCAAGTAGAAGTTGGAAGGTCTTAATGGGGCCTTGGGTAGGTTTTATCAGCCTATAATCCTAATTTCAGTATTTAAGATAATTATTATTTACCATGCATGAGAAAAATCCTCAAATTGCTATTCTTGATCACATAAATCCTTACACAAAGTACCATTGGTGCACTGTTGTACCAATGGTGGGTGCTATGTTACCATTTTTTTTAACTAAGGGAACTACATTTTTGATGATGACCATTTGCTGTTAACTTATAAGCAGGAAAAAAACAAAAAAAAAAACAACAAGATTTTGACTTCCCACAATGAATGCACCATCATTTGTAGTTGGGGTTGAATGGATGAAAAAATGGAATGATTTTACTCTGAGATGTATCTGTAATAGTACCCTGCAAATGGGAGCAGCTCACAGAATGACATGTTTTCAAATCTGAGGACCTTCAAATAAAAAGACACAGTTTAACCCGGTTGTTACGTCAGATAGCAAAATATATGCGCTTCAGAAAAAAAAGGGCTAAAAAAAAAGACCCATTTCCTGTTGATGTGTTTTATGTAGCTTATTTTATCTTAATTAAAAAACCCAAAACATTTTCCTTGTACAACTCCACCAACATGCAAATGGCATGGAGAAAGGAGAAAAATCTAAGCACACCCTGCAGCATGTCTCACAATGAACCCGTTGAAATCTACTAACAGATAATTGTTTTTCTATTAGTGTAAGTGTTCTATATATCATAGAGTGTTTAGATAGAAATGTAAAAGAAAAATGTGTCACTCTTCAACCTTCAAAATATACATCTTTTGAAATACCTTCTTGGTCAACAACATGTTTTATTGACATGCACAGAGATTGTGATTAATCAGACTATAGTGTTTGCTGCATACATAAGGTGTTTATCGGCTGCTTTATTCTGTGAAAGAAAAACAAAGTGGAGCCAGACTGTCAACAAGCGTAAATTGGACAAAGAAAATTACTCTGATTTGTTGCTCGAGGAACAAGAACGTAATGCTGCATGTATTGATTTGTTGATGGAGCAAGTAATCTATTTTTCTTATGCTCTCTTTTGTTTTTTACTGCTGTTTTTCCATCCATTTATTCTCTTCCCTTCACCATGAGACACAGATTCCTGCATTACATTTTTATGCAGAAACACCTCAACATGATGTAGCTTTGTGGTCTGCGGAATAACTGCAAAAAAAAACAAAACAACAACAACAAAGAAAAATGTATCAGGATTTGAATTCTTTAAATCTGGACAAAGATTACAGTGCAGTCTTTGAAGGAGGCATAATCGATACAGAGCACCACAATAGTCAGAATTGTTCATAGGCCTTCTAGCTTCTCTGCAGGAACCATGTTTTTTCTTAAAAGTGAAGTCCTTATTCTTTAGCTCACTGAAAGGTTAATACTTACACTCTGGTGTTAAAGCCTTACTAAAGATCACCTGAAGTCTGTCTCTTTGGCACCAGGGTTTCACCCTTTACAGGTTTTAAGGGGGCTCTGAAAGGACTGCAGTTTTTCATGGCCTTCATCAACATTGAAATGTCGATATTTACTCTTTGCTGTGAAGCCATGTGGGACAAACATTTTCACAACATTTTAATGGCTGCAATCCATTCACAGTTTGATACTATACATTCTGAATGTTGTTGGATTATTGGTGGACTATACAACAATTCAGGGATTACAGTGACAAACCATTTGGCATTATTTATTACCAAAGCAAAATGTGTTCCAGGTTAGCCTTTGAATAACACTCGGCTCAAATTCAGTTATATTGTTTGTACAAGTTAGATCTCCCAGGTTTGAAAAATTCTTCTTGACAGCAGTTGTTATGGCTCAAGAGGCACCACATTGAGTATATTGTCCAGCACATAACCCAACAAATAATTGGTCCTGCAGTGAGGCAGAATAATCAAATACTATTTCACAAAGAATTAAAAAAAATGTGATTCCCTCCAGGGACAATTTAGTTTGCTACTGTGAATCACAATGTGGCTCAGGGGCTTGAGGGAAATTATTGCTACACTGTGCACACGGTGCCTCAAGGATACAATATGCTATCTGTCCTACTTGGACCCTTTCCTGGTCATGCGAACAAACAGACTGCAGATGCAGTAAAGCACGACTGCAAATAAAGTAAAACTCACCAGAGAATTCAGCAGGTTTCCTCTGGGATTTTAAATAATTTAGACATGAATCAAAACCAACATTGGAGCAATGATAAGTAAAACACATTTAAACATATTCAACAATTATGCAAACACATTAAGAAGTGGGATTTTGGATTTATGCTACACAGTATTGTGCCATTTTAAGAAAAGTTATCATTATACTCCTAAAATGTTGCTGAAACCTCAATAAATAATCAATGTTGTGTTAGTAATCCACGCTAGAGAAGATAACAGGCTCCAAAAATAACCGGCTGTGGTATTTCAATTTCAAATGAGTCTAAACTTACCTGCTGTCAGCCTGAATGGGCTGTCTTTGTTTGATAATGAAGTCTGTCCAGTGGAAGATCACTTCCAGCAGGCCCTGGAGACACTTCCTGCCTACATTGTGTGTGTACCTTTAGTATAGACATGGTTTTCCCTAAGAATGACTGTCCATCTTACTCTCTTTGTGTATTTGAGTAGGAGGAACTTCAATTGTCTGTTGTGTAAATAATTAGTTGCATGTTAAAAAGGTCAGAGCAGCGCGGTGCAGCGCCAAAATAGGGAATGAAAAAAGGGTTTTATGCAAGGAGAGAAGGAGAGTTTGTGGGCCTTACAGATTAGAAAAACCAATAATAAGCAGACTGAAAGACTGAAGTGACTGAAATTGACTGTTTTGGAAAAGACATATCAGATATTTTTGGAATGAGAGTGGGAGGCTCTCAGAGAGGGAGTGATGATTTGAGATCTGAGTCTACAATGGTGCTAGGGTTTCTGTGAAGCTAAGTCACAGTGGTGCTTTAAGGTTAAAGAAAAAGTTATTTTGCATTCTTGTGCTCCTGTTGGTACGATTTCTTAAAAATGAATATGTATTCTGCTTTTTTCAAAATGTGTTTTTATGTTGGATTGTGTGCACAATGTGGATGCTTCAAAGGCAGTGGGCTTGCTGTTGCACCTTAGCATTCCCTGAAAGCACTAAACTAAAGTTTACTTGAACTTTTATTAAGATCGCCGCACACACATTCTGAATGCACCATATGCTAATATTGCTATTGCGGTGCTATTATCCAGATGTTTTCAAGGCATCCTGTCTTAGACTGCATGTTATACTTATATTTGATAAATGGTACTAATGATATCTGTATCTAATGATAGATTAGATACAGTGAAAGATTACTTTATTGTTCTCCTAAGGGGAATTATGTTTATGCAGTATAGTGGATAATGACTGATATAGATATTAATGATCAATTAAATAGATAAATAACTAAAAAGAACAATAACAAGTAGTCATTATTAGTAAAATAGTAACTATAAACTCATTGTGTAAGGCTTCTGCCAGGAATGGCCTCCTGTAAGATTCTTTAGTGCAGCAGAGCTGAAGAGGCCTCTGACTGAAGTCACTAGTTTGATCACTATATGGTGTAGAGGTTGTGCAGTGTTATTCATTATTTTTCACAACTTGTGCAGGACTTTCCTCTGCACTATCAGCCCCAGGGAATCCACAGTTCCCATCACAATGTCAGCCCTATTCATTAGTTTGTTCAGTTTCTTT
The DNA here is from genome assembly GCA_028567055.1 of Leptatherina wallacei. Taxonomy (NCBI): domain Eukaryota; kingdom Metazoa; phylum Chordata; class Actinopteri; order Atheriniformes; family Atherinidae; genus Leptatherina; species Leptatherina wallacei. The sequence continues at coordinate 17,901,373 of JAOXYM010000010.1, read as the reverse complement.
GAGGTACTGGCTCTGATGCTATTGCCTGGACAGATGACTACAAAGAAAACTTCACTGTCCAACACACTCTCTTATAGAAGTTGTGCAACTTCATGTTATTTAACTTTTCTCAAGACGTAGAGTCTTCTCTGTCTCTTCTTGAAGAAAACCTCTGTATTGCATTTTCAATAAAGTCTGCCACACAGGCGAAGACCCAGGTATGCCTTTCGCCACACCATCCTCTTTTTATCTGAATGGTATTTGGCTTATTCCTGGTTCCTCTAAGATCCACAATTATCTCCTTAGTCTTGTTTACATTCACTATTTGATGCAACATGAGAGATGGAGGAAGGGCCGAGGCAAGGCAGGGAGAGTTAGGGACAGACACAGAAAGTAAAACAGGGCATAGAAAATGTAAAAGGCCTGCATGTGTCTCCAGGCGATGTATATGGTCTCCTTTAACACCCCCCTCCACCATCTGTCACATCCCACATTACAGGAAATGGACGGGAACAGCACCAGTGCTCATCTCTCCGAGTTACACTCCAACTGCTATTTCAGCACTATGCCGCAATCTCAGCAACTGCCCCCCACCAGGCTGTCTAACATTTATTTTTCATCTTTACATGTAAAGAATTTATTTGACACGTATGTAGGCCAGCTTAAGTCTAACAGCAGAATAGGGTCACTGTATTTCCTTTACTCTACTTATCACCCAGAGTTTTGTGTTCCTTTCAACCACTGTTTTTTTCTTCTATCTCGTCTCTCCCTCGTTCCCAGAACATAGATTTTCACTTAATTTCCCCTCTATCAACCTCACAATGACCCATTTTTAGAATGTTTAATTTCTCTCACAGCCAGCAGTAATTCATAGTCCTTGGGATTTGCATCAATGTCAAGTAATCTCACATGGTTGGCTGCTGGAGTGTGAATGGGAGTTGATTCTTCTCCTAACATCTTAATTGCAGCCCCTTGGTTAGCTGCACAGGTTACAGCTACTTTTACATGTGGCTACAAGCCTTTATTCCTCTCTTACTGTTTAGGATCACTGCTTTTTAAAATTCCTTAAGTTACTGAAAGAAGAGAGAGATAAATCAAGTTTACTGCAATTAAACATATACAGTCATGTCCATATATATTTAGACGCAGACACAAGCTTTGTTAGTTTAGCTGTTAACCAAAACATATTCAAAATACAGTAGCTACTGGTATAAGTGCGGACTCTCTGGTTTAATTTGAGGATATTCACATCCAAATTGGAGGAAAGGTTTAGGAATTACAGCTCTTTAATATGTAGCTGCCTTTTTTCAAGGGACCAAAAGTAATAGACAGTAGTAATTGGAGGAGTAGGAATATTACTGTTTGAAAGAACAAGCTTATCCCCACTGAGGTATCAGCTGCACATTCTCAAAAGCCAGAGACGCAGGGGAATAACACACATGTGTGCACACGCATTGACATACGCTTCACGTCTGAGATCATGCAATCACCTACACACACTCTTGATCTTTGAGAATAATCAGCGTTTGGGAACATTTCGCCTCATTGCTTATTCATAGCCTAGCATTGTGTTTATGTCTTATTCATGCCACTGCTCATGATGTCTGTCTGTTTAATGAGTTATTGGGGATAATTGCATGTGTGTTGATCATGTAAAAAGCAGATTGAAGCTCCAAAGGCATTTTCATCAAGGAGACTTCTCTCTTTAATGTTTCCTCAGCATCACAACTTTAGAGAGGACACATGCAGGGAAAAGGTTTGGGTTTTGCAAAGTCATGTTAGCTATTAAGATTGAAAATTTTCATTAGCTCACAAGAATATCAGATTTACTTGCCATGGATTAGAGTGCCACTAAGGTTTGGCACCTGAGTGAGCACACCATAAGTGGTGTGATATTGCGATTTGGAATGAACCAGAGGCCAAATATTCAGCTACTAAATATTAGTGTGAGTGAGGGGGATAATCTGCCTCAGCTTGCTATTATTAACCCTGCTCTGCTTTGTTTGTTATCAGCAGATGAAGCCACAGGTTTCGGACCAGTGTTTGAGGAGCAGCCGGCGGACACCATCTACCCTGAGGAGTCGCCCGAAGCCAAAATTACCATGAACTGCCGGGCTAGAGCCAACCCACCTGCCATATACAAGTAACATATGTTCCCATGAGCCCAGTCTCATTACTCCACACTGGGCTTTCTACAGTAAATGCTTCCAATCATTCGTCAGTTTCTTGATGCTGCAATTGTAGCTGACAGTATTTTGTGTGCACTTAATTTTGCAGCATTTTTCATGATTGTGTAAATCTTTGTTGATCTGTTGTACTGCATCTACAAATTAGATTTTGCTGTTATAGCTCTGAATTAGATGTCAGAGGAGCTTTGACCCAAACTTTCATTCAACGCTGTAGATGGCTCGTTTACAATACAGACACTTCTACCTTTCAAAACTTAAAATAAGTCATTCTATGTTCATGTGTGCATTCGTGTTGGTAATACTAGCAGTGAAAGAGCAAGTCTTCGGTCAGATTCGGCCCTTGCTTGAAGTACTAGATATTGTCGCAATGTTCTTCAAAAACTCTGCTCCAAACACTGCTCCAAAAACCTATTTGATAAACCATGCTAGGGGTACTCCATGTTCTTGGAAACCAAAACACTTTTCAAAAATGTAAATGAAGATGTTGTTATATACTTCCATATTACTTGCCACTGATTGTTTTTCAGATTGTATTACTGTACTGACTCAGGTTGTTTTTCACGCAGATGGATGCAGAACAACACAGAAATCAACTTGAATGAAAAGGACAGCCACTATAGATTAATTGGAGGCAACTTGGTTATCAGCAACCCCATCAGAACTAAACATGTGGGAAAGTACTTCTGCTTGGCTACCAACATGTTCGGCACAGTCATCAGTCAAGAGGCCTCTGTCCAGTTCGGATGTAAGTCGCCCACTTGGGAAGTCCCATGTACCATGGGATGGAATGTACAGCACCGTGATGTAAAACAGCACCTCAGACCTGTAGTTTCATGGACATTATGTCAAATTGGAATCTCACATGCAAGACAAATTAGCAGTAGTATGGAAAGTACAGTTTATGAATGTTTAACTTTATGACGACAGTACAGCCAATGTTTTAAAAATCTAATAAATAAATATTGTTAAACATTGTATGCTCTCTTTCAATGTGAATTATATGGAACTAAGCCAAAGGACTGCCTCAAATTAAAACTTTTTATCTCTCACTTTCTCAGACCTTGATCTTTTCTCATCCGAAGAGAGAATGACAGTGAAAGTCAAAGAGGGTCAGGGGGCAGTCCTGCTCTGTGCTCCCCCACCACATTATCCAGGTACAGCATGTGATGGCCAAGTCATTTTCTGCTGAGATGTTCAGACAAGATAATATTCCCTCATCATGTAACTTTAGCATCTGATTAATTGATCACATGCCTGGAATTGTCCCTTTAAAGAAAATAGTTATGGAGTTTGCAGCTGTCCCTAAGTTGGGTTAACTTCTACTTCTTCACTGATGTAAATGAAATACGTTTTATTTGTATTTTTCATATTTAATTAAACCTCCTAGTTGTCATTTCTTGAGGTTTGAAATTGATTAGCAAAACTCTTTCCCTCTTGCCATTAGCATTACTGATATCTAGCCATCAACCCTAAATAAATTGTACCCACATTTTAGATATTTATGCTGATGCAAATCTGTCTCCATCCATTCTGTGTTACAGCATTAACTCTCTCTCAACAGCATGACAATTACCAGAGCACACAAAATGTGCTTAGAGCACACCCCTATTATGCCTCTCTGCTGAAAGAATTGAAATATTTCCTCTGAAAGGTCAATGGATGCTTGAATCATAAATGCCCTCAGCACTACATCATTGTTCTATTTTTGTTTTGCATGTATTTAGATTATTAAGAGTGCCAGCCTCGCATCCAATCCTCTTGGCGGTTTCTGAAGCTGTTGCTACGTGTCTGGACCCTTGATTGACAGGCAATGTTTTAACATGTCTTTTTCTGTACAGCTGAGCTGTCATTTCGATGGATCCTGAATGAATTCCCCACCTTCATCCAACTGGACAAGCGGCGATTTGTCTCCCAGAACACAGGCAACTTATATATCTCCAAGGTGGACTCGTCAGACAGAGGCAACTACTCCTGCATTGCATCAAGCCCATCCATCTCTAAGAGTGTGTTTTCTAATTACATGACCCTCGAGCCTCAGACTGGAAGTAAGTGTTTCTCTACCTATTACAGCTCAACTTCTTCATTCCCTTTCCCGTTCCTTCGATTTTAAAGGCAGCTATCTAAGACTATGTACATGAAACCCCAAGTCATTATCTTAGTTGGTTTAAAATACCTTGTACCAGATTGATTATTATAATTACAATGTTTATGATGCATGATATATTCTCACAAATAGCACCGAGCCAGTCCTTCTCACTTTTGTGCCATTGAATTGAGGTATGAAAACTAAACCAGAACCTCAATCACATTGTAGTTGCACTTATTTATTAAGGATCTGTGTGTCATTACACTGTAATGAAAGAAGTAGAATACTAAAAAATGCTGCTTGAACATTTATCTTTAGGAATATCTTGGAATCCATAAGATTTTCACTTTCAATCTCATCTTCCTTTTTGCCACATCTTGGATAGAAGTTTTAATACAAGCTAGAATACTTTGTTCCTCTAAGGAGCTTTGGAGCAGAGCTAAGCAGTCGTTTGAGTTATGAGAAGCTGATGTTTATCACAGTATAATAAGTCTTTTGGATATTATATGGCCTCTTTTTAACCTCATGTATTTTTAGTGTATGCCTTGTGTGTAGGTCTGTCCCATTGCTTGAATTTCAATCTGTTGATCCTTCTGTCCAGGTTCTAGCAGGAAATACCTTGCTGACCTCAGAGTCAAGTTCCCGGACACCACTGCTCTAGTGGGACAGAATGTTACCCTGGAATGCTTCGCTTTGGGGAAGTAAGTTAGAGAGATCCTTTGTTACCTCTGTGTCAGTATCACGTGCAATAAGATGGGTCTCAGAGGAAGGTTTATATTGATATGAATTTGATTTGTGAGGTTTTGCTGTTCAGTAAGTTGGCTGCAGTTTAGAAGCTGGAGTGGTCATCCGTCAGTTAGAGGATTGTTACTGTAATCCCAAACTTCCCTGGTCCACATGTTGAAGCATCCTTTGGCAAGATACTAAAACCCTTCTTCCTTGCTTGGAAGTGACTATGGATAAAAGGGTCTCATTAAAGAAAACAAAAAACAGACAACATATCTGTCACAGAAAATAACACAGAAGTTAACTCACATGTATTAAAAGGACATATGCTGTAGTTTAGACTGTAGGAAAGCTGAGCAAAAAGACTCCTGCAACAGATTTCAATAGTTGAAAGTTAAAGCCTGGCTTGTGTATGTCGCTCCCAGTCCAGTACCTGACATTACCTGGAGGAGGATAGGTGGAGAGATGCCACGCAGCCACGAAGTGCGGATGGCTGGTGCCCAGCTGCATCTGTACAATGTTCAGTTTGAAGACAGCGGCGCCTATGAGTGTAAAGCGAGAAACTCAAGAGGACAGGACGACCACACTGCACGTGTGTCTGTGGAGGGTAAGAGGAATTTTGAATGTCATGTTAGCCCTCTTGTAAAATATACAGCAGTGACGCCACATATGCAATAAGTGCAAGTTTGGCGAAGTGTTTACATGCTTTGTTTGCTCTTTTCTTTATTTGAGTACTTGAAATATCACTCCATCTAGCTTTCTGCAGCTTTGTTGTTTTTCTTAAAGTCCTCTCAAACAGTGTAATTCTGACTATCCTCAATTTTAGCATATCCTGAGTGGCTGGAGCGTATCAGCAGCACAGAGAAAGACCTCCATAGTGACTACACTATGTCGTGCATAGCCAGTGGAATACCTAAACCACAAATCCGCTGGCTGAAAAATGGAAAACCGGTAAAGTTGAAGCTGATAATTCTTTGTTGTCCTACACCTGAGCAGTTACAGCATAATTAGAGTCTACTGGGCAGCTCTGTAAGGTCTCCTATCTATTCAGTATGCAGCCATGTGTTGTTACTGTGGCTCAGCAGAGACAGGAAGCTGGCACTGTGGGTACACATCATGTCAGGAGAAAGTACCTGTTGTTATTCAGCAGTTGCCAGCATGCATTGTGTAACGCTCCCTAGAAACAACTGTCATCAGGCCTGAAATACCCAAGAGAGCAGCAGCTAGTGAAAGCAAAGTGGGGGATGTTGTGGGATTCATCATTATGCACTAATGACATCCTCACCCAGTTACCCACCCAGTGTCTTAGTTCTTTTTGTTATTCCTATGAATGTCAGCAATTTAGTTTAGTTTAGTTTAGGTCTTTTGCTTTGTAATTGAATTGAAATCTTATGAAGTATAATGAAAATGCATTCATGCAACATGTTTCCTGCAGATTGACAGAAAAGAGATGAGGTTCAAAAGGTTGACATTTGATGATTCAGGGATGTACCAGTGCATAGCAGAGAATCACCATGGAGTTATTTATGCCAACGCAGAACTGCGCGTGTTTGGTGAGTCAAACTTTGGCAATCGTTGCAGGACAAATGGCTGTGCCCTAAATTAAAGGGCCACATCTCGTGCTGACTAATTTTGAAGCTTATCAGGACATACCGTACTAACTTCTGCAGCTGATGCATAATCAACCACAGAACTGTATGATATATAACCCATTCTGTCACTTTCCAGCCTGTGCTCCCACATTTGAACACAACCCAGTAAAGACAGTTCAGGCAGCCAAAAATGGTCGTGTGGTGATTGAATGTCGACCCAAAGCAGCCCCAAAACCAACCTTCTTTTGGAGCAAAGACACTGAGCTGCTCTTCAACTCCAGCAGGTAATTCTTTGCTTAACAAGATCCTCCTTTTGGTTTCTCTAATCAGAAAACATTTGATTGAAATTAAACTATTAGTTTGGTTGATCAAGTTTGAGTTTTCTTTTGTGTTTCCAATGCCAATATTCATCAACCATCTACCATTATCTGTCACTGAGACACATCTGGGTCATAAGGAGAGTATTTTATGAAGGGAAACTGCAGTACTATTTAATCTGGTGATTTTAAGGATCTAAATAAGCTCTAGATCTCCAAGACATATTGCACATGCCAGAAAAACTCTTCAACGTTGTTGTTTGTGATTGCTGAGCAGAGCTTTGCTGTCTGTGAGTAGCTGACATTAAGCTTATTGTGAAGATCAGCGTAGACAGATTGGTGTGTAAAGCCATGCCATGTCCTCCTCACTGACACCCCCCCCCTATGCTACACATCCCCAATCCCCTGCTGTGCCAGTCACATACTGTAGAGGCGGAGCAGCGGGCAATTTACTATGCATCCTAATTCTGTCTATGGCTGCTGTCTTTGCAAGAGAGGCTGTGGAGAGGTGATGGTGCAGCTGGCATGCTATTTGTCATGTATGAGTGCAGAAAAAAAATCAAATATTGCTTTTAGCGTAAATAAATGTTTTTTCTTGCCCACTAGTTTCGATTGTACACATTTCTTTTTCTTTGAAGACTGCATAATTATTAGTGCTCTAATTGATATGCGGTTTCATCAATTTCATCAATTTTCACCATCTATATGTGCATGGAATAACAAACACTGAACATTTGACCTTTTATATTTGTGCTAAATATTTTATTCTATAATGCTCTTTCTCTTTAGTATTTGTGAGGTTTTCACTCTGGTTCATCCTCAGGGTGTTCATCTGGGAAGATGGGAGTTTGGAGATCTTCAATGTGACGCAAGCAGATGAAGGCAGATACAGCTGCTTTGCAGAGAATGACCGGGGCAAGGCCAACAGCACAGGCTCTCTGCTGGTCACAGGCAAGTTCCAGCTAAAGAGAAATGTTTAATTAATAGTTCTTATGATGTATCTGACATTTCCTGGATAGATGACATTGTTTTGATGGAAACCAGCATTAGCTTGTACTCATTCTTGTCAGTCTCAGGCCTACCAAAGATTCTCGACCTCCAAATGTCTACTGATGTTGAATTATAGCCCTCTGAGCAGAGCGACAGTATACAAGCTACCGCTGATTGTTCAGTCATTTCCCCAAGGGCAGATCCATGAGAGGGCTGTTTTAGATCCAATGTGATGAGACAAGGACTTAGCCCTCACACTGTTCAGTGAAAAAACGAGGAGAGGAGTTTGAGATCAGCTGAGATTGTTTAACTGAAAAACAAATGATGAGTATTAGATCCTTTGCTTCTTATCGCACGTGGTCTCAGCTGTCAAGCATGTAGTTCTTTGCTGCTGGATGCACAGCTCATTTCTGCCCTCTTCTGGACATTTATACATAATTAACAGTTTGAGTTTTTTTTCACCAACATAATTTCTCGAAATGCTCAAGACATATTTTTCATATAATTATTGTGTAATTTCCTTATTATTTCAGCACTAGACTAGATTAATTCTCATCTCTGGTATCCAATAATTCCAATTGTGTTTTTCGTCAGAGTCCACAAAGATAACCTTGGCTCCGTCCAATGCTGATGTCAAAGCCGGGGAGAATGCCTGGATGCAGTGTGCCGCGTCACATGACTCTTCATTAGACATCACCTTCATCTGGTCCCTTGATGGACGAGTCATTGACTTGCACAAGGACAGCCAACATTATGAACGCACCCCAGTGAGATGTCATATTGTTTTTTTTTATTCTTTTTTTTCTAAGAGAACCAGGCATAAATGTATCACTTTAGCCTGCCAGCAAGTTCACTAACATCCTAATCATATTTAAAGTTAGGCTGATGTTAATGTTATTTTCATTGGATTACCTAAAATGGAAAGCTACAATTTAAGGTAAATGGTTATGGCTCTAAAATTCATTTCACATTCCTTCCCTGACAGGAATAGTGTGTTATCTATCAGTTTAATTGCAATTTCCGCTGCAATTGGTTATTGTTGACATAACCTTCTCTTTCTCTTAGTGAAGCTCTCGGCATAAGCTTGTGGTTTCTCATTTGTCAGTCTTCCTACTTAGCAACCACCTTATTATGACTGTGATTGATGAAACCCTATTTTTGTGTGGAAAGATTTTTCCCCTTGTAAAACCGGGGTTTGGTTTCACTGCTGTTTGTGTGGCATTATCGAAACCATTTTGACTCTTTAGCAGCAATTTTAGTGCAGTGATACTTTTCTTTTTTTTCTTTTTTCTCTGGTGTTTTTACCTTCTGAGAGGGAGAGTGTTGACCTGACATTATTTATTAGGAAAATAGTTAGTGCTTATTCTTATGTTGTACCATGTGTACATGGATGACTCTTGTGATTTGGGTAACAATATTTCCTCTTCCATATGTTGAGATTCAACATGAATGAGAAGATTTGTAGAATTTAGGATAGTCGTCCTAAAAATTATTCATACCTTCACATAAAGAATGAAAAAAAAACAGCTGTCACTGAAATAAGCTGAAATTGACAAGAGTAATAATAAATAAAATATTTATGAAAATCATGACATTGCTTTTGAATTGTGGTTCAACAGAAATATTTTAAAAAGACAAACAAAAAAAATCATAAACTAATTTACGTTACTTCACTCAATATTTTGTTGAACAATCGTTTGAGGCAATCTCTGCAATCAAGTGTTTTCTGTAACTCTCAATCAGACTCCTACACCCGTTAACAGGTATTTTGGCCCACTGCTCATCATCAAAGTGCTCTCATTCGTCCAGGATTGTTTTGTTGTTTGTTTTTTTAAATAATTTTTTTTTAAAACTCAATTAAAGTAAAAACAATGTCTTATTTCGCTAAATTATGATTTTGCTAATTTTTATTAATTACTTTTTGCAGTTTCCATTTATTTGACTGACTTTTGTAAATTTGACCTTTTCTTTAATGGAAGGGTATGAACAATTTTGAGGATGTACATATATTTATGATTTAATACCTGGGCTTGAATTAAGTGTTGTCTTTTGCATTGTCTCATGCAGAACGGAAGTTCAAATGGTGAGCTGCTGATTAAAAATGCTCAGCTGAAACATGCTGGACGCTACACCTGCACTGCACAGACACCGGTGGACAATGTAACTGCCTCTGCCCACCTGGTTGTCAGGGGTGAGTTATAAGAAATGTACTGTATGTTAAATGTTTTAAAAGAAAGCAGTCAGATTGATGTATTAACCCACAATTTTTCCACTTTCTGTTGTTTGTCTTTGGTCCTTTTCTGCTAGAAAACGTGTTGTGGTTCAGAGCCTCAGAATTAAGCACGCTACCTACATCTTTTCAGTCCCTTTCACAGAAAAAGAAAGTTTCCACAGCATGATGCTACCATCAGCATGTTTGTCTGTATAGATGTTAATAGTGATGTGAAGCTTGAAGCCTTTTTTCCACAAACAGGGCTGAGCTTTGATCAAATAGTTAAAAAAAACCCTGCATTATTGGACACTTAAACTGCTGCAGATATTTTGATGTGTCTGTCCTCTTGTCACAATGTGTAGTAGTGGAGGTTGACAGACTAGCAAGTGAATAAAATTACTGGACTTGAATAAATAAACAAAAACTACTGATTATAAACAGAACATCAAACAATGACACGGATCTAACATGGACAAAAAGAAAGCCGGAGATATACTGAATACACACAGTGTAATGACCAACACAATAAAGGTTTGCTATTTAGTAACATAAAATAATTAAATGCATAAAACTGTGTTCAGTTTCATGACCTTAGCTGTCTGTAGAAATGTGCTGGCAGAAATGTGCAAATGCTTTCTTTTTGCCAGATAAATAAAGTTGTGCATGCGTATGATTCTTTTTAAATAAATCACAATCATAGCCACTATATGCATGAGTGCATAAACTCAATTTACACTCTTCCATTTTTAGCCATGATTGGAGGTTTACACTTTCTTAATAAGCCATTTAATATATCAAGACATGATTTGCACGACAGCTAAGTTGGCATGATTATGAAGACAATGGTAAAAAAGAAGCACATTCTTACTGTTAATAAAATAAACAGTAGTGGAACAGAAAAAATGTAGTTTTTGCTGGTGTCTAAAGACACCTATCTTTTCACAAATCACATCGGGCTGAGTTGACGGACTGACTAAATGCCCCTGTTTTATGTCCAACAAATAAATGCATTATTTGTATAGTATACAGTGATGATCAGATGGTTCATAGTATGTTTGCTGTTTTCTTAGACAGTACTCTGGAAGCCTAAGAGGCAATCTTGTTCCAAGAAATCACAAGTCTCTAAAGATTTGACTTCTTTTTAAAGGCTCATTAGAGAGGAAGTACAGCTATAGTCATTTATAGCACCCACAGTTACTGTTAATAAGGGAATATTTTGAATGTTTCAAGAGAAAGAATATAAATTGCTTTCAAGCTGTTTACATGAAATTTACTGCTCTTTTTTATGGTATATCATGTTGCCACTTTTTTTTAATTACCATTTCATGTCAGGGTGACATGGATGTAAGAATGTGTGTATGTATGGTCGGAAGATTGCATCAGGTTCTCAATCTCACCCCACCTTCTTCCTTTGTAAATATCAATCTGTTTGTAGGAAAGGGCGTGCACATCATTTATGCATCTATGAAACATAAATAGCATAAAAAAACATTTTTAAACAGATTCAAAAATAAGAAACTGCTCTTAAATAAAACAGTGGTTTAACTTTTACAGGAAATATGAAAATCCAAAGGTCAAAAAGTAAAGGAAAGAAAGAAAGAACATATCAACAATCCACAGACCGTGACATCCTCGAATCTGCTTCTTGACGTAATCCTGTCTCAAAGGTCCTTTCACAGTTCTCTTATCCTAATGGTTTCCACTTCAGCACAGACCATCAACTATGACCATATTATACACACAGGTGTGTGCTGTGTGGTATGCATCATAAGGACCACAAAGATTGATACTGGCACAACATTTACAAAGGGTGAGAATAGCCAAAGAGCTAAACTAATACTAGATATTAATACTGTCTAAAGATTTTAGCACATATTTTTTATTCATGAATGTTATACATAATATTATACAGTGAAAACAGAATTAGAAGTAACATCAACTTTAAGTCTTAAGAGCTTATTAAACTGCAAAAAAGATAAAACAATTCCACAGTTCATCAACCATATACCCTTAAACTGCTCATTAAAATGCTCCTAAACTCTTTGCTGTTGAACTTGTGCTTTACAAGTGCTATTTCTTCCACAGTGCACGTCTGAGAAGTAAATCTCTCCCGAGTAACCAGACTGTAACTCTTTTTGCCCGCTAATCTGTCAACCCTTAGACTACATGCAAATTAATTTAAGAGGGAAAGTGTTGGAAAACGCTTTAGAAGGAAATGCCTTGTATCCTCCAGTGTAAAGCAGAGGTATATGGAGAAACCTGCATAAAGTTGCATAAAAACTCTATGCATGTGCAAAATATGCGACGTCCATTCAAACATGTATTAGTCGGTTCTTTCTGTGTGGGTTTGAGTCACTTCATGTTGGAACTTAAAGGTATATTTATCCAGGAAGCTCGTCCTGTCCATTCTGGAAAAGGAGCATGAAAAATATACGTTTTTTCATTTGTTGTTCATTTGTTTTTTGACAGCATCTTGTTGCTGTAGTTCCATGGTCACAGTAGTTGATTTAACAGAATGAGACAAGCAGCGCAATGTCAGTAAGACATTTAAAAAAAAAATTGTGCCGGTTCCCATCTGTCTTCATTATTATAAGTGAATGCCATGTGATGAGTATGCTATGAGTCATTGATTTCTATCTCTCCACAGTATTTTGATACGGACAGCTGCTGATTTTAGTGCTTGATATCAATACACATGGAGCACGCACAGCACCTCTTCTGTAGTGCCTTGTCTTTACTGTATTTCAATTCTTGGATGATTAATCAAGGTTTGTTTGCACTTCCTGATGACTGAGAGTTTGCCTTACAGCCCTCTTCTCAGGTCATGAAACAGGCTCAGTGTCAGTGTACAAAGGATCTCTTCAGATAGGCACCCAGGAATCCTAGTTGCGATCTGGTTTCCAGTGATCCCTGTTGTGTCCTGGGTGTGTGCTGCTGCTGCTGCTGCAGCTCTCAGAGCAGGTGTTGACAGATGGCCAGGTGAGCGCACAGCGGCCGTGTGTGACGTTTCTCAAAGTGTAACCAAAGCACACGTCCATCCCAGCCCGCTCTTAATGGAGTGCCAAATGCCAGCAGCCCGGGGCGCAACGAGGAAGAGATGAAAGACAGCCATTTATCACGGCAGATGAGGAAGTAGATCTGCATCAGGAGATTGTCTAAGCTAAAAACACAGCTCTGCACCTGTAGCTTGTTATTTGGAGCAACCTGACACAGGGAGAGAAATTGTTTTTATATGTTGTGGGAGTGTTTTCGTAGTGTATAGTTACAGGCTTTTGCACACTCCTGAAATGTGGCTGTTAATTTCAGTTTCTGTGAATTATGAAAACTTTTATGGATTTCATCAAATTTGGGATGTGTATTGGAAACATGTCCATCACAAAAACTTGTTATTCCACATTCTTCTGAAGTTTCACAGTACCTATTTACCTATATATGAAATAATGTTTTTTTTTTCATTCTTTATACTTAATTGTTAAAAAAAAAGTTATATTATTTATTCTTAACTCTTTCTCTATTTTTCTGAGAGGATAGGGGCTCTAACCAACAACTTTATTCATCTTTGTTTATCATGATTTGAAAAAATGTTTTTTTGGCAGATTTTTGAGGCTGTGGGTTGGGATGACTAACCCTGATGCAGTCTGGGTTTGCTATTAGACCATTTTCAGTTGCAATGGAAGAATCACAAGGACCGAGAGAAACTCTGGATTCCAAAGCCTTTGCTTGAGCTTTAGTTCATAAATATCATTGCATTCTAAACTTTAATTCCTAAAAGTCCATCCGTCCATTATTTTTTGAAGAAGACACTAAAAGAGCAAGTGTATGGGTTTTAATATCCTGCGTTTAATATGCATCAAGCAGTATTCTTCTCTTAAATTGATGCTGAAGTGTATTGTTGTTCTGCTCGGGGCTTTTGCCAAGTTTTCCCCCCTGAGCTGAAGCTCTTCCAGTAACATCCCTTTCGTTGTGTATCTGTGAACAGCTGGTACACAAGTGTGAGGTTCAGTGTAGCTTGAAAGTGGCCTTTAAAAAATGTGAGCACAAGTGTTACTTCTCTGCTCAAACCTGTGGCCGCATTTGACTTGTTCACATGTGGAATAAGACTTTAAACTTGACTGTTTAATCTTCTCTTTATTCCAGGTCCCCCAGGGGCCCCAGGTGGGGTGCGAATAATAGACAAAACTGACAAGACTGTGACATTGCAGTGGAGCCGTGGAGCAGACAACCACAGCCCGATCTCCAAATATAGCATTCAGTACAAAGATGAGTTCTTGAAAGATGTCTGGAAGAATGCCACTACATGTAAGAGCTCCAACATGCTAGCTGATCAAATAAACACTGCTACCTAAATGCTGAGCAGAGACTGGTGTTGAAGGAATTTTGGTCATGCCACACACTGATACTGCAGGCCAACATGCTGGTTAATGTCTATATATAACTTATGTATACCTCAGTGACTGAAACTATAGGAAGTTCAAAAAAATAGAACTTTATGGTGGTTAAAGGTTATTTTTGTTAGATAATGGCATAACATAACCTGCACTGTATATTTCACACTGTACTATGAGACTGAAATGTGCATTTATCTGTAGCTCCTGCTGATGTTGAGGGGAATGCAGAGGCAGCCACAGTGGTGAATCTTTTCCCCTGGACAGAATATGAGTTCAGGGTCATTGCCACCAACACTCTTGGGACAGGAGATCCAAGCAAGCCATCACCTAAAGCAAAAACCCTGGAATCAGGTAAATTGTGTCCTGATTTTGGATCTGCACACTGCACATTTCCTTCATAAAACAGAGAAACACAGTAATTTCAAAGGTCATGAAACAGAAGGAAAATAAATTTGGTACTACAGTCCAGCTTTCCATTCTGTAATTTATACATCGTCATTCTATTTTTTTCCACTGTTTACTTATGTTAAGTATCGCTGTATAAATGAGTCAGCAGAATTTGCATCGTGCAGCGCTTTCCCAAAGCACAACCATACTGCCAAACTCACCACACGAGCCGCTTCAAATGAGCACTTTGGTGAAACTGTATGCTGAAATTCAATTATGAAATGGGAATCACAGACTTACAGTAACCTCTGTTAGAAAAATAATCATCAATTGAAAGTGAGCTCCTAAACTCGAGGCAAAACAAGAGAACCTGTCCCTCTGTGTCTCTGGCTGGCAAGTTTCCCACATGCACATTAAGGTGTTGAGTTTGGCGCAGGAGGAGACACTGATACTGTGTTAGCGGAGGAAGGATGTTTCAGTTCCGTAGCCACTGCTAGGTTACAGCCTGTGTGGCTTGGCTTTGTTTGTGTGGATTCATAGCATGTGGGCTCAGAGTTTTTCTGTTGCCGTCTCATTGTAGTTCCTGTGGTGGCGCCCTCAGATGTTGGCGGGGGTGGAGGGACCAGCAGAGAACTGACCATCACGTGGACGGTAAGTCAGGACTTTCCACTGGGTAATTTGTAACGGTGACATTTTAGTGCATCTATATTAAAATACTGTATAAGTAAGCAGACAGTCATAAAAACCTACTAATTCAAATATTAAATATCATTATTTAAGTAAAATAATATTTCAGGGCATAAATTTAGATATATTGTAAAAAGAAAAATAGACAAGACTGTGTCAACTAGTGGGACACAAATCCCAGTTTTCTAGATTAAAGAGAAATGATTTTATTATTCCAAAATAATGCTCTGTACCTGCAAAAAAACTGGATGGATTTTCTCTGTTGCCATTATGAAATCTCTCCACTAAGTTTCATGAAATTCAAGAAGTCCTCCATAATGTTGTGGACAGACAGTGAGCAAAAAGTCCACATCTTGTTGGGTGAAAGACAAAAATAAGGTGTAAGGAGTTAGACGGCTAGTTTAAAAAAAAATATTTCAAATTTGGAACCTCCCCACCACCACAAAGGCTAATTCGGCATCTGTCATGCATCCTGTCTCTTCTCTGAGCTGTTGACTCTTGTCTTACTTGTTTCTTTGTCACTTTCTTGCTCTCTCTCTTCCACTTTTCCTCTGATAATGCCCTTTTGTATTTCTCTGCTGAATCAGCCATGGTGCATGTACAAAACGGCCAATGTGTTGATATCAAGTTGCTGGTGTGTGACATGGTGTCGTAAAGCAAAACACAGGTGTCACATGATGCTCCAGACTGCAACACAAAGTTGTGAAGTGTAGTTTCTCTGCCTTGGGACATTGATTACCTTTTAATGTTGAGGAGATGGCTCAGTTTTCTTCCCTTTATTATTAAACAGAATTTGGAAGTTCTGGATAACCTAATGCTACATTGGGGTCTTCAAGTTAAATGGGAAAGAAGGGAGTTTATTCACAACTAAAACAAGGCCTACTTGTACGTTATCGCTAATGTTAAGTTTGCTTCTAGAAGTCAAGACACCATCATTAATTGTAATGTCCAACAAATAAAACTTATCTGATCCTTAATGAGTATTGACTGAAAAACATTTGATAATTCTCTCACTTTTGCTAATTTTTGCTCTTCCAAAGTGATAGTTCTGAGGCTGTGGCTAGTAGTTTCCCACTGCAGGTGGGTCCACAGTTTTGTTGTCGCTGCAGAGAAATACAGCTGCTCTGTACAAAGCTGAAACAACCGTACCTTTGTTTGTAACTTTACCAAATTGTAAAATCCAAAATACCTCCAAATATCCCTTTCAAATACTTTGGTATTGTGATGTTCTCCCAGGAAAGCTTGACTTGCTAATTTACTCCTTCATAACAAACAAAATCAGCTTCTTTTACAACGATGTCAAGAGAGCATGCAATAAATCAAGCTGATATTAGAGCTCTTTGTCCGATCTCAATGAAAACTACTTCAGGTCTGAAACAACCTTGTACATGTACATAGTCAATAATCTTACAGACTTTTGTGAGTCTTTGCAATTGAAAGGTTCCCCATTTTCGGACAGATGTGTAAACTTTGAACATAGAGTGACAGCCCTGTAAAGACAGATCGAGATAGATCACCAACCAAAGTGTCATAGAGGGTGGAGTTCTTCTATTTTCATGACATGAGTTTTTAATTTATCCCATGCTTGTCATTTTATTCATACAATAGACCCAGTTTTAAGATGACTGTTCAATTAAAGAACTTATTTTATGGTTTTTTCCCTTTCTCTTCAGCCAGTACATCCACAGTACTACTTTGGGCCTTATTTTGGCTACATTGTGGCCTTCAAACCCCGTGGAGAATCTGAGTGGAAAAGGGTGGAAATACCTGATGCCATTGCCAGACGCTATGTCCACAAAGACCCCAATATTCCTCCTTTGACAGAGTTTGAAGTCAAAGTTAAAGCCTTCAACAGCCAAGGAGAAGGACCCTACAGCTTAACAGCCATCATTCGTTCTGCACAAGATGGTGAGCACCAAAGACATCCACAGCTCTATGCATTCAAAATTATAAAAAGGAGATGATGCAAAAATCTTTTCAAAACAAAATCAAAGATTGACCTGGTCAATGTCAGAGAATAAGGAATCCTCTGGTTTGCCAACACTGTTATTTCAATCTGTCATTGTAAGCTACTTACCACTACCATGGTTTTCCATAGAGTGGGACCCATTTAGTATTAGTTCCCATGTATTGTTATGAGGAATTTTAATAACCCTTGAAAGTGAACCTATCTTCTGTCACTCTCTTTCCTTGTGGGGGGATTATAATGATCTGTGTAGCATGAACCAGAAAGCTGATAATTCGCCTAAGGATGTGAAGCACTTATCCTGGTTATTAACTTCCAGTGACAGACAGTTGAGATAACCACTGGCAAACCAGACATGAAGGGTAACAGAGATACCCTGCTGCCATGGAAACACGCTTAGGGAACATTTGCCATATGAGGGTATACATATGACTTTGTAGTTATGCAAAATGCCCCATCTCCATACAAACCTGTGGTTATTTCTTTTTGTATGTGTAATGTTTATATTGCAGTAGACTTTTGTACTTTTTTTAAATGTCTGTGTCAACAAAATGCCAGCATGACCATGTAACATTCAAGGACAGTTTCTGGGTTAAAACAGCCCATAAAGAGTGTGTAACTGTCACATTAGCCATGGACAAAGTGTCTCATCATGATCCAGTGAAAGAATGTGAACCAAGAGAAATACCTGTCCCTTCATGGAATTTTCATTGTTGTTGATCTGCATTTTTAAAATACATCAGTGAGCAAAAAAGCACATTTGAATCCAACACACAAAACAAACAAATGTAGTTAGAGTAATAGATCCATTACTGTATATATTCATAATAAAATATGTAACAATTGTTTTAATGATGCATACATAAAATACATTTTATTACCATACCTTATTTACCACCTTGTATTCTGTGTTTCATTTCAGCACCTTCTGAGGCTCCTGTAATTCACGAAGGCAGAGCATTGTCTGCCACGATGGCTACTGTCTCATGGACGCCCCTCCTCCAGAGTTATATAGATGGGTACCAGGTTAGTTGAACATGTCACATTATGTTTTACTTTGTGCGTTTTAATTATTTTGGAAACAGGAGGAGTAAATGCAATTTCTACTATTTCCCAGTCTGCGATCAATAGATCAGTGAAGTACATTTGCGTTTAAACAGTGTCAGCACAGAAGAGCAACCTTTCTCAAGGAACCTGTGCCCCTCTCAAGCTTTTTTAAAGATATGATTTGTGAATCTTTGGAAGCATCTAAAATGTTGACAGTCTATGTTTCATGAGTCCAATCGGTCATGAAGAGTAGCCTCAGAAAACTGCCTCTTTCTGTCTCTGTGCTCTCCATGCCTTGTGTGCCTGCACATTGCCACAATTATTCATAGTCTCACTCAGTGATTCATATGTAAATCAATGAGGGTGCTGTTATTGACAGTATGCTATTTTTATCCTGCATTTCAATTTCTCAAGGATTGTGCAAAAAGAAAAAGAAATCATCCATAAAGGCTTTATTTTTCTGGGTTAGGGGAGAGAAAAAGTAACAGAATACACCACAAAATCCATAACAACGGAGGCAGTATGGACAAAGCCTCTAAACACAAATAAACTGTCACCATTTCAAGAAAGCTTAAATTACCTAGGTCTAAATTTATTAAGCAAGGCATTCACAATGTTTCGCCCAAAGTTTGCAAAAAGAGGTGTGTAAATTAAGCTCCTTAAAGCTGTTCTTTTTGCTTTCAGTCCAGGTTAGAGAAGGTACCCAATGTTCCCATCTGAACCACTGGAACAGTACCCTGCCTCAGTGTGTAACTAAGGTGAACCAAGGCAGGGTCACAGAGTAAGAAAGTGAATAAAAAGAAAACAGTAAAATGTATCATGAGGAGTAGATAGCAGCTAGACAGTGAAGCTGTTTATTAAACTGTATTATTGTTGATTTAAGATAATCCATAAGACATAATGGGGAACTGAACAACAATGAGTAACGTATGAATATTTCAGAGATCTGTCTGTGTATTTATTCCCTTTTCACAATTGGCTTAATCTTTATGAATAAAACAAAAATAGGAAGAGTGAATAAAATGTTTCATAATGAATGAGAGCTCAATATTTGTTTTTTTCTAAAGCATCTTTCTAGGATTTTTTTTTCTCTCCACAAATTAAACCAGCCATTAGCAGAACTGTTACCCCTGCTGGATTTTTTTTTGTAAAGCCTAGAGTATTTATATATTTTGGGACAGTTTGCATAATATCTGTTTGGAGGCTCATTACAATATGATGCTTGAAAAATCCTACTTCCATTTAGGAAGTAGTAAAATCAGATACTGCTAAATAATACTTGCTTTAATACTAAACTACTGGCTGACTGTAGTCCAGTGCTTTACATACTGTAGTATTCACTTACCATTAACTTGAGTAGAAGTATACAGAAATGTACTAATCATCCATTAGAAGGAGAAATAACCCGAAAAATATTTACATACATAACATAAATAATAGAGACATATTTTAATTAGAGTATTAAAGTAAAACTACTCATTTGTTCTTTTTGATATATTTTGTAAATAGTACACCATTACAAATGTTTTTTATACACAGGGTCAAGGAATAAATCTGAGGTGTGTGAAATGTGGAACAAACAAAGCTTTTATTCTAGGGACTCAGTTTTTGTGGATACATTTGATGTTTCACCCAAGGAAACTACAGCGTGTGGTCTGGAGAAGCCAGAGGCTGAACCAGCCTTCTAACTGGCACAAGACCACTCTTCCTCCTGATCCCCAACCTCAACAATGCAACAGTTGTTGCAATATTAGTAAAAATAAGGGGGGGGGGGAGTATCAGTGGCCACACACTGATACTTTTAAGAAGTCAAAATGTTAGAAAGTGCTTCAAACCTTTGTTTTGAATGTAACAAAATCTGTCAAGTAAATATAGTGGAGTAGAGAAGACAATTATTAACTTCTGAAAGAGCAGAAGTAGCATTGATTATAAAATATATAGTAGCATAAAACAGTATAAAATAGAGACAAGCAAAGTACAAGGACCTCAATATCATATCCATAAAAATGCAGTAACTTTACATTACACCTATGGCTTTATAATCAGCAGGCAGACATGAGAGTGGTATCTCATTTAACTCAGCTCTAGGCAGCAAAAAGTACTGTGCATTCCCAAAAATGTTGAACCTTCCATTCAACTTTAGCAGCATGTTATTCTTGCCCTAACCCTGCACTTTGCTTGAGCTATGCATCTGCCAAAACAAATTGAATCTTTGCCATCTCACCTCTGTTTCTGTGTCCCAGGTGAAATACTGGAGAAACCATGAAGATGGTGAAGGGGGAGCCAAAGGGGTTGCAGTGTCTAGCAAGGAGAACCATACTAAACTTGAAGGTTTGGAACCTTATTCCAACTATCTTATTGAGATTCGAGGCTGTAACTCTGCAGGATGTGGCCCACCCAGCAAGCACTTCAAGATCCAAACCAAGAAACCGCGTATGTTGCACTATCAATCATTTAAACATTAAATTCCAGGAATCTGAATGTAAAACTACAAACAAACTACAAATAACATTTGAGTTGTTATCATAGAACTCTTACTGATTGTTATTTGTCTTCTTACAGCTCCAGATCGACCTCCAAAAATAATAGGTACAAAGTTGAAGGACCAATTTGTAAATATTGCCTGGGAAAATGTGGAACCACTAGTCAATGAATCATCAATAGAAGGGTACCGAGTGAGTATCGATACATTTCTATTTAATTTCTGATGTTAAACTTTTGCTGCTGGGAAATCTGTATTCCTCATACTGAAATATGTAATGTATCACTAGGTTCTGTACAAGCGAAAGGGCAACGCTACAGGCACTCTTTATACAACTGGTAAGCGATACATAGAGCTTCCCCGGCGGTCAGATGGGGAATATGTTGTGGAGGTCCGGGTGCACACAGAAGGAGGAGATGGAACTGTGGCACAAATCTACATCCCACCTATGTCACACAGTAAGTTTTTCTCTGAGTTGATTTTAGGTTAAATGTAGATTTGACATGCATTCATATTTTGATGGGCTTTATCAAGGCTGGGTAACCGTAAAGATCTGAGAAAAGGCTTTACATTAGAAGAATTGCACGATATCTCATTTGTGTGATAAAGTTTGAAAAAGCAGTATCTCATTAATTAAATCAAGTTTATTGACTGAGAGTAATTTCCAGTGAAAAGTATTATGTCATCTTCACTCAGACTCAGTTTCAAATCAGTGGAATACAAATAAAGACTTCAGTCACCTCCTGACATTTTAAATCCATACTGTTTAATGTGAAACAATGTGACTATTCATTCTGGCCAGCCATTCGTTTGTGGGATTAGACAAGGCTCAGAGTTAGCAGTAGGTTATCATTTGTCAAAGCTAAGGGGTTCCCATGGGCCAGAGGAGAGCTGTCACTTCAGGTTTCATACCTCAGACTGGAGGAATGAGATTGCCCGTGACTAAAGCCTTGATAGCCTTCTGACTGGATCCTCTCATTGGCTAATGGACTGACAGGCTGACTGGATAGATGAGGCCTTAAGCCTCTGTAATTGATCTTGATGAGAAGAGGAAACCCCTCCCGTGGCTTTCCTTATCCCTTATCATTCAGTCCAGACCTTACCTGACAGCTTGATTTCACAGACCAGGACTTTAAATCATGAGGGATTTCAAATTCTTGGCATTGACAAATAGAGGGGCATTTGGGGCAATCTCCACCCAGCTGGAGTATATCACACTCAGCATATCAAATGTGATATTAGGTTTGATGGAATAGATGAGGATTGGTGGGAGGTGTACTGCTGTTATGTATATTCATGTTTTTTTGGACTTAAAGGCAGGGAGGCCTGTTTTGTTAGCCCATTTCTGTAGGGTCTGGTGGGCTGACTCAGGCCTTTAATGAGGTTTAGTTCATAAGGGATACTGAAACTGAAAATGTGGTGTACTGACTTCAGGTTTCAGCGTCACAAAGGTGGCTTATTTTCATGTTAGGGTTAGGTATATCATGTCAACCAGGGTCATCCCCATGTTTACCCAGGGCCAACACCAGGGTGGGGCCCTCAAGAAGCCTGGAATGAAAAGGTTTTTTTTTTGTGTTGCATTTTTTCAAAATCTCTTATTACTTAAAGCCACAATGAAATTCACCCTAACTGAATGAAGAGGTTGAGAGACAGAGTTTTGTATTAACAGTGATGATAGATTGTCTCTGAGCCCCCTATCATCCTTTTAAAATGTGCAAAATGTTTTAGTCCACACCTCCATTCAAATGCAAAGCATAGGATGATTCAACAGCCAGAGGAGCAGGAGGCAGGAAAAAGTAGGGAAATCAGGCAACAAAAGAGAAAAAAAAGGAAAGAGAGGCAGGGAAAATGAAGTGAGGGGAAGCAGCTGCTTCCTCATTTCTTTGAAAAGAGATGAGCAGCACAAGAGAAATAATACATTAAAAACAGTTAAGCTTCAATATTTTAGCCCTTTCTCAGTGATTTATTATGACATAGGCTGTTTTGGTAACTTGTAATCTCAGGATTGTGAAGATGCCAATGTACTGAAAAATGGACCTAAAAAACAGTAATGTGAAGATCACATGGTCAACAATCATTTTAAAGTGGGTTCAAATTGGTCAAATCAAACAGAGGAGGTGAATATTACAAATTTAAGGCAAAATTATCAGATAAATTCTTAGATAAATACATGACTCTCCCACATTAACTTGTGGAATTATTCCAATAAATGAACAGCAAAATATAAAAAACTGTATTTGTTAAGCATTTTTGTTGACCTCAAAGAGGTATATGATATCATAGATCATACCATACTTCTTAACTGGTAATATATGGTACCAGAAAGCTGTTGCATCTGCGGGTTATGCCAAGCATATAGAAAGCAGTATGTGCAGGTAAATATGGTAAAATAAGAATCGTGTAAAATAAAGCATGAATTTCCTCAGGGTTTGGTATTTGGATCAAAGCTGTTTATTTTGTACATAAATTATTTGGTGAATGTATTCAAACTTCCCAAACGTATTATGTTTGCTGATGATGCAGTTTTATTTTACTAAGGGGAAGCTTTAATACAGACGATGAATGTGGTCAAAAAAGAATTTCAAAGGATAAAATGTAGTTTGATATAAACAAGCTATTGTTGAATCCGGAAAAAAAAACACCTAAATTCATGATTTTTACTAAAAGAGATACAGCTAATGATGCTTAGTTTTATTGGATGGTATTGAGATCAACAGAGTAAAACTTAAGTTTTTGGGTAACGTAATGGATGGAAATTTGAAAGGGTAAATAACACATAAATGATATGAAGGCAAAAGTATCAAAACATTTGATATAGAGATTGTTCAGTTAAAATAGTTTAAATTCTACGAGCTGGTCAATTATAGTTTTTTTTTACAAATTATGTTTACGGCTCAGAATAAAACATTACCAATTGACGTATAAAAAGATTGGAAAGAGAGACATATTAGAACAATAAAGGAAGAGAAATATTAAAATAATCTAGGACTAAACTGAAGGAACATTGTATGTCTGTGAGCAGAAGGTAACAAAAGTTAAATTTACTTTTGCATTTAAAAGAAAAACAAGCAACATGACAGGGAAATATGATGAACTGTGTTAATTGATACAATTGCTAGGCAGTGCATAAGAACGGAATGTGAAAGGCTATGTTAGCTTGCAATGATCTTAGCTTTTGGTGTTGTAATTTTTATTTGTACATTTTTTTGTTTTTACTTTTGTTGGTCATATGATGCTTTTGTCAAAAAAATTTTTTGTTATATTAATGCATTTGTTTGTTTACTTTTATTTGAATTAGTAACGTTTTCATAAAATAATACATTTCTGTTTTTTTTCTGTCATTATTTTAATTTGTACATTTGTTTGCTGCTCGTTTTGCTTTTTGCTTTTGTTAGTAATACAATGCTTTTCTAAAATAATTATTTCAACAAAGAGCAGATTTTATACAATTATTCTACTTTCTGCTTCCTTTCATTAAGGCTATAGGAATTTCTTATAGCAAAATATCAATATTAGCAAAGCTTAACACCATGAACCACATGGCCCTCAGTTTCAGACACAGCCACAGCAGTAGCAGCAATACCACCAGCAGGTCGCTCATCACGTCCAGATGATAGCACTGAGGATGTGAGACAAGGTGAGCTCATGGAGGCAGTTCAATTTACAATTAATCGTTGATAGCTGATTCAACTGAAAGGATCTTGGCAATAATTGAATCAGTTATGGGTTTTTTTAAATACATTTTTTATTGTATGTTAGGCTATAGGCAGGTTAACGTAATCCTGGATCTATTTTGCTTGATATATGGCTATCCTTGTAGCAAAAAAAAAGAGATAGAAGATGAAAATGATGATGGAAGTGAAGAAAAGGAAGATGATGGTTGCTCCAAAGCTAGTGAGGAGGATGAGGAGAGAACAGAAGAGAAGGGGGGGGGGGATTTTTAAATAAAAAACAAAAATTAAAATGAGTGAAGTCTGGCTATTAGGCTTTTTCTCAAGTCAGAGATTAACCTAAGATCATATTTATTATATTTGTTTTATATTAGGGGGAAAATATGATTGAGAGATGTTGATTCAACGAACATGGGGGCCCACCAAGATGGTTTTTACATAGGGCCCACAATTATGTGCTACGCCCCTGCTTGGGAGCAATAAAGCATGCTGAAAAAGTTGTGCCCAGATGATGTGCTGAGAACAAGCTGCGAGAGCTCCAAAACATGGCTGTGAGAAAAAAATACCAACATATTTTTTCACACAGCTCTGGGAGAGGGAACACATTTCTCTGTTCTTGTGACCCATGTAACAGCCTTTAAGAACAAGTTTTTTTTTCTCTTTCAGGTGGAAGCAATGCAGTCATCTCGTCTTTCAGCGTACTCTCTTTGCTCCTTGTGGTACTCTTCTTCCTGAACCTCTGAATGTAGCGCCACCCTTGTCTTGACTTCCCATGAAAGAGACTCCTGTGGTTGCTTAAGGTTCATGCCTGAAGGGAATTGGGACTCTTTCCACAATATTCTGGTTCTGCCCTGTAATCTGGGACGTCACCTTCTGGCTCTTCCCCTCTGGAATATGTTTGTGGAAATGGACACAGAAATGTAAAAATTGGAAACGGACAAAGACATTCCTTATTTATCCACAAAAAGCCTCTGAAGGAGTGTCTAAGGAGTTCTGTCTACTTAAAATGCCTTATATAAATGATTGCTCTTATCTTTCACAGTATCTTGTTTTAAAGTGGATCATGACTGAGTGTGTACGTTTTGCAGTTTGCATAGATCACTTCTCTAGTCTTTGTGTGTTTCAAAGCAGACCTTCCTGATACAAACATGCTGTGTTTTCAGAAATGTAGGCTTCATATGATATCTGATGTTTTGAAAAATCAATCTTTCCGTGCATTCCATAGTGTAAGGTAAACAAGTAGCTGTGAAGGGCAAGTGTATGAGTTTATGAAAATAACTTCATGTCTTTCTTTTACTTGGAGTTTAGTGGATTTTTTTTTAATCAAGCAAATCCTCTCTTACAGAGATACAGTCAAAGCAAATCTCAACCTCTTGCATACTTGATTTTTTAACAACCAGAGATAAGAGAAATTTATGTCATGCTGAAATGATATATTCAATAACTGATATTGTTTTAACATTTAATATACTTATAATGATATCTATCTATATATATATATATATATATAGAGAGAGAGAGAGAGAGAAAGAGAAAAGCACATCGGTTTAACCCACAATCAGTGCTTATTTCCAAACCATAACATAAGCTCTATGAATACCACTTCCAAGCTATGTGCATGTTGACGTTGTTACATGAAAGTTAAGTGTTAAATATTTGGCACATGCATATTTAGATCTAAATTTGAACCAAAAGCAAAGCATTTAAACATTAAGTTAACAAAAAACATGTCAAAGAAGCCGTGTTAAAGCGAACCTACAGCTGACAGGGGTTATATTGATTGCTTGCAGCCTTTGGTATTATTTGGGCAGTTATCAAAGCTTTGCCACAAGCTTCAATATGGACAACTAAAAAAAACAAACCTAAACTAAGTGTACTTTGTTTTGACTGTATCATAGGACCTCAGTGGTACCAGCTGGTAAAGAATGTTGACATTTCATTGATGTTAACTATTTCATTTAATTTTTTTCTCGTTGATGGCTTTGTGTGAGAGTCACTATTAACAGTAACAGTAAGTAGTAGTGACGCTCATGCCCTTGAATAATTGTGCAATGTCTGATTCATCTGTGGCTATTTCATATTTTCTAATAAGACAGTTTGCTAAGCTCCACAGTAATCTTGTATATTTCATTTTCATGATTTAATATAAACAATAAGTGAGCAAAGCCATCCATATCAGCTGTAAGAGCCCATCCAAAGCTCGTGATGTTTTAAATTCATTATTTTTGTCTTTTTATTAACATATGATCAGAGTTATATGGACATTTTCAACAGTTGTAATTTGTCATTGCTTTTATTCTTATATTTGTATGTCTTCTTGACCCATCTCTGGCTGGACAGTTTTAAAGTTTATTTTCCTCTAATTGAGGAACAAATGCTGCGTTTTGAGTTCCTCTGGGTCATTTCATGTATGACTGATGCTAGTCATGCTTCTACATTGTGACAGTATCTGTGTCCACCACAAAGTGCTTTTCCCAGTTAATCTTCATGCCACAAATCATAAAAAGAGTTGCCAAATGCATGAATGCCTTGAACTTAGACATTTTGGACAAAGCATCGGCTCGACATAACATGCATGAGATTGGAGACAAAGTGGTGCATTATTTTGCGACAGAACCAACATCATAGCAACATTTCAGACTCTAAAGAAATACATTCCATTCCTGAGTGGCATCCCTTTATGTCAGGGACAGAGTAGACCTTAGACTAATATGTGCATTAGCTGTTACGCTTTGTTAAACCAGTCATCTCATGTGAAATCTTTTGGAGGGGGAGAAAATCTTCAGCTGATTAAAGGAATCTCACTCAGTTAAGTTACAAAAATGATCATGTTGTCTCGTGTGCACTTGATGCTTGGGATCTTGGCATCAGTGGTGGTTGTGGCAGCATGTCTAGCTGTCTGCTGGAATTCAGAACTTTGCTGGATATGAGTGGCGTATATGGGAGATAAAACTGAAATCTCTCATTGGCTGAACAAGGAACAATAAAGGTGTAGTTAACTATTATGTTGAGCTGTTGTTTATTTTCCTGGTTTATGCTGTAACTTTTCCATCAAGTGAACTTTGGGCAGTATGCAGAAAAATGTTTAAATCATAGTGACCGTAACTGTCTGAAAGCACTTCTCTCTGAGCACTGGAAGTCAGCAATACAAAAGATTCTTTAATATTGCTTTTACTCTAGTACAAGTACTCGAAAATGCTTCATTATGAGAGCAAAGTTGGACATAAACATTTTTAAAGCATGTGTTTCTTGTACAATGTAGTTTAGGATCAATGGTAAATGTTTTTATAATGAAAAAAGACTCCAGATAAAAAAACTTTTTTTCTTTTCTTTTTTACAACATGGCAATCCCAAAACTTTCAATGGCCAGAGACCAACCACTTAAGTATAGATCTTTCATTCTGCAGGTCAATTTTGTCTTCAGTTATGTGTAAAGTTTTAAAAGCTCTTCATATAATATATGTCCAATACCACAAATATTGTAATGAAAAAAAGAACATAATTCATATGCATAGAGACAAACTTTCAAATAAAGAAAAAGAGAATTGCTCCTACTAATAATAGTGGGAGTAATAAGCATCCCAGAGAAGCTGAGATATATTTGTTGTGGGAACACACAGTGGATCAACAAGTGAAGAAGGATATTTTTCAACAGGGAATCATTTACAGTGTGTATTAAACATCAAAGATGTAGAAAATCTGAATCCAGATTCTGTGCTGAAAATCATTTCACACGCTCAGTAGCACCTCTGAAAACCACTGCCAGTGAACACAGTTTGTCACTACATTCACAATACAAGTTACAACTCTACCACATATATAAAAAGCTTTATCAAGAAATGCTTGGACCCATTTAAGGTGGACTGAGGTGAAGCTAAGAAAATAAAAATCTTTCCTTTAATCTTACAAATCAAACTATGAATTTCTGCTTTGGAAATCATGATACTACATCCTCAGGGCAAAATCGAAGAGGGACCATTAGGATTGTGATTGTTACACAGTTCAAAAACTAGCATCCATGGCCATATGGCTGGGTGTATTGTTTTACATGGCTTGGCTCACTCACACATCTGTGAAAGCACTTTTTTTTAACAATATACACAGGTTTTGGTGCAGCACATGGCAGTATTCTCAACATCTTGTTTAAGGAAGGCTACTTTCTGCTTGTATTACAAAAGCATGGTTCAATTGTAAAAGGGTCTGGGAGCTAAAAAAAAAACCCATGAAACTGTAACCCTAAAACCATTGAGCAGCTGGAAACTATATATCAGCAAAAATGTGAAATGTGCTTTTTGCTTTCAAAACTACAGGAATTGGCTGCAGTTCCCAAACACAAAGTTGTCTGTTGTTTACAGACGAAGTGATACAATGGGTTGTAGCTACAAAATTAAAAATTTGCATACAGTTAGAGAAAAAAGGCTTGAATCATCAATGTTTTGGGGAATCAAGCATCTTTTAGAAAGATGCAATTTAAGACTGGTTTTGGGCTAAATCTTTGTAACAGCTCTCACACTCCAAATGTGAGAAATTGGAGCATTAAAATGATTTATGAACAACTTTCATCATCAACTCAACTATTTGCAACAAGTAATATATTCATGTGTTGATACCCTTCTCCCATCTGCTCATTTTTCCATCTGTAAGCCATTCTTTACCAAAACCAGCAGCACCTATATATATCAGAGATAGTGTTTCAATCTGACCTCCATTACCGATAAGGCCTGCTCTGTTTTTTTTTCTTTAGGAGAAACAGCTGTTGGAGTTTTGTCTCCTATCAGGTATCAAACAGATGAAAGGTAAATTGATAACACTCTTCTTCTTGGATTAGGTCAGAACAAATCAATCAGATATAGGTTCTCCTTTTAGTCGGCCCAAAACAGCCATTCAGCAAAATCAGCTCACACAGAGAACAAAAGACAGAGATATTCTATTTTTTCTGCCATTATTTCGTGGCTTATCAGTCCAAGCATATGGCCTGTGTGATAAGTTTGATCCCAGGTGGCTGTAACACTTTTTCCAAATCACCCTAATACTCACAAGGCTGCTGCTTGCTTCAGTCTGACTGCTTCACTTCATCACCCCTCTCTTCTCTCAAACAGGATACCTGTTTGCTCCTAAACTAATTCACTATAAAGACATACAACAGCTTCTGGCTCATTTAAATTGACTGATGGGGAGAAAATAACCACGAGTTCACCAACCTCTTTGTGCATGTATTTTACCAGACAGTCTTTGTAAATCTACACCTGTTCTATGACAGCCCAGACTACACAAAACATACTTCAAATTGGTGCAGTCAGCAGACCAGAACCAGACTGTTCCACAAGGAGACATGAAATGTGACTCTGTTTCTGAGATGCCTGCAGTAGCCTACGTCAGGGTGTATCAGCCAGGAAGACTGGCCCAGACTCAGGCTTTATAATTGAAGTAGCACCCTCCCTTTGAGACACGCTTCACCAGAGCAGAATATGAACTGAAAAGTTTCAGGAAAGAGACTGAGTCGCAATAAAGATCCACCAAGGACCATCACCAGTCATCATGTAGCCCAAGCTGTTTATACTCTGCTAGAAAGGTCTGTTCCCCAAATAAAACTTTTGGAGTCATGTGAGAATGAGCGACCTCTGCTGGAGAGGATTTATAACACACATAAAGTTCACAGCACCACCTGGGTTGCTCATACTTGGACCTAACTACACTAAATTAAATTTGACCAGATCATAATAATAATATCCCTTAGATAAATTGTAGTGGCTAGCTGCTAAGACGGCGACTCTGACCCGAAAGATCTGAAAAGAGTCAGGATGGTGGTGTTTTCATGCTCAGCATCACCACAGGTCATGTGGTGCATTTCGTGGCGCTGCCCCACCGGTTCGGAGCGAGCTGCGCAGTCCTCAAACTTTTCAGTGCACTCATGCTCTCATGTGTTCAGACTTGTAAAGTAAGTCTGTCCTAACTCGTTCCTGCGCAGGAAAGTTGCCTGCGCAAACTATGTGCGCTGACTGCCCAACTCCCTCAGTGAAACTGGACCCAGTCGGCCAAACTTCAAACCGCGGCGAGATGGAGTCGCAAAGAGAGCCGCGCAAGGGTCACCGTGGTCGTGGTCAAAATGTTTGTCAGAAGGGATGCGGTCTTCTGCTGACCACGCTCAACATCAACACGGAGGAGCACTGTTGTGTGGAGGCGCTCCGCGCGGTTACCGACGCGTTGGAGAAAAGAAGCGCAACTTTGGAGCTTGAAGGTCGGATGGCGAGGCTCAGGTGGAACAGGAGGGAGCAGACCCTGTTGGCTCAGGTGAGAACGGTACAGAACGAGGCTCAGCTCGCTGCTCTCAGGTACCAACAGAGACTGCACCGATACTTGCTGCACATCAACAGTATCGCAGAACAGATCGTTGGATACTGCAAGGTGAGAGGGATTTATTTCCTGTCTATATGCGATGATTGAAAGTGGAATCATTTTACTCTGAGCAAAGAAAAGAACATGACAAGGGGATTGTGTTTGTTGTTGCTTGAATCAGAGCGACTTCGGCACAGCTGCTGACATGCAAAGCCAGATACCAGGTAAAGCAGAGGGAGAGCTGCGGGGAAATATTAAAGCCCCTCAGGTAAGAGAAGAACTCTAATTCTGATTTCCAGCTTTTCCATCAGTGCCCTTTCACACTTGAATCCCTGCTTCTGTTATCACTGTGCCACATTCATACAAGCTTCAGAACATATAGTAAGTTTTAATGTGTTTATCTAGAATGTCCCAAGGCAGAAATATCTTGTGTTTTCTGGCCACTCTGTAGTGTCCCCCGAGACACTGCTGGTGATGTTGATACAGGATTTTTTAAAAGCTTTGCTGCCTGTTGTGCTGTGGGATTTTTACTTCTTCCTCTGTTTCACCTGCTGGCTCTGCTCACTGTAAGCCAGTTATTTCCTCTTGCCAATGTTGATTTTGGGATCACAGTCTGACTGACGAATGCTTATAGTAGGTAATCTCCTCTCACACCCTTCTGTTTATCATTTACTGTGGTGTGGTCTTTTATCTCTTGCAGCAAGACTGTGTGTTTATTGAGTAGGGGATTTGTTTGATAAATACCAGGCTGTGTACTGTAATTGTATTCTTTAGTCTGTGTTTTTTTCCTGTAATATGTGATCATGATAAAAACTTCTTTGTCAATAATGGGAGCATGATCACAACTTCTGACTTTTGTGGAAGAGTCTGTCATGATATTTTCGCTTATCATTGTTAACTTTTTCTAGCCTGTCACCAATGCACAAGTGTGGGAATAACAGCTTATTCCAGTGTCTATCTTTGACGTGAATGAACACAGGAAACACATTTATTTATAGTGACAGTATCAAAATGAACACAGAGATTAATACGACATAGCAATTCTCTAAAATTTAAAGTGACTCTTTGAAAAGTATCCAAGAACACAAGAAACTCTCTGTTGGTTTATATAGTTTTATTTTATTAAGATCCTGATTCTGATTCTGATTATCCTGTCATACCATAGTAACACACACACACACACACACACAAGCACACACACACACACACACTGTGACAATGAAAATGTTTTAGCCAGACATAGAAAGTTACGTAGAACATTTTTTAAACCTGATAAACATCGTGGGGAACTATTAATGGGTTAATATTTGCAGCTCTGCTGAAAGAAAAAAAAAAGTCAGCTGTTGACAGCTTGGATTAAATGTTAATGACCATCTGTTTCCTTCAGTACGTTTGCACAGTGTGTTTTCTCAAGACTTTTAAAAAGAATATTACTCACAACCATCTATATCAATATGTACTTGATAGGGCAAATTGTACTAACTGCTCTAAGTCTTGGTTGTTGCAGGGATTTATGTAACCTCCTCATTGTGGCTGCCAAATCTAATAATAACTCTTGTTTTAGTAAGCTCACGAGGTAGCCTGAAAGATTGTGTTATTATCCCCCCTGGCTCAGACCTTTGTTGTGTTTGGGCTGCTGTTGAAGGGTGGATGGGTTTGATGGTGGTAATGGTCACTTAAAGTATCCCGCCAATTACCTACAGCAGGCTGGGAGTGCAACAGACTCACTTTTGATTAATGTGGAAAACTGTTGGCTCTCCTGCCAAAGCTGGGCAGCAACGAGGCATCTATTTTCAGATCACATTTTTTTTTTTTTGCCTAAAAGCTCCTCTCTAATGCATCTTTAATAGTTTTGTCACTGCGTGCTGCTTTCCAAATGGATTTTCCATTGCTTTAGCGCAGGGGTGTCCAAAGTTGGTCCTCAAGGGCTGCTGTCCTGCAGGTTTTCAATATGTCCCTGCCTTAACACATCTGACTCAAATGAAATGGATCCAGCAGCTTATTAAGTTCTGCACAATGATTAATTAATTTGAGTCAGGTGTGTTGGAGCAAGGATACATGGAAAACCAGCAGGATTGTGGCCCTCGATGATCAGAGCTGGACACCCCTGCTTTAGCGAGTTGGATTTGTAGTTCATGACAGAAAGTTTTGGATTTACTGGAAAAGTTATGGTATCCTGCCTGCTAGGACAATGGAGTTAACATCTCTGTTTGCTGTGTGGTTGCAAAACAAGCCTGAGTGACCCATTTTTATCTCACTTAATTTTGCCTGTTAGGTTTTCTCTTATATGTGACACATGAAGTGAAAAAATGGAAATAACTTTTTCAGATCACTTGTGTTGTAAAAAAATATTTTGTAGCAGATGTTTTAAATGAGCAATGACTGTATAAAGTAAGATACAAAACTCTTAAATAAAAAAAAAAACAAAAAACAAAATAAAACTTAATACTGAAACTTAATATAGACATGTTTTATTTGTACATAATAGCTGCTTATCTATTTGAGTTTAAAATTTTGGAACAAATATACTCAAACTTCTTAATACTGTTGTATTTGTTTGCTTCCCTTTTTGCTTAAGCTGCACACACCCAATAGGTTTGTTTAAATGTGATGAGCTTTGAAAGCTGCCATATGAATAAAAACAAGTATTTACCCACATTACTTGACTCAAGCTTTGGTTAATGGTGAGAAAAAAGCGCTGTTTGGTTTTTCTTTAGTCTTAACATAATTCTTGCATATTTTTGAGGTGTGTTTACGGTGCCGCAGATGCAAACCAGAATGTGTGGCTTCTTCTTCTTCCCTCTGATGACCAGAGGGCTGAGTCATTTTAATGCAGATGTCCAAATCTAGATTATCCATCACCAAGTTTTACTGTTATTTGATACACCATCACTGGAGAATGTCTTCTAATTGTCTCCTTATTTTTAATGTCAATGCCACTTATTTAAAAGCTCTCTGCCTTCCTCCTGAGAAGTGTTGCTGTTTGTCCTGTCAGGCCACCACTAGCCAATCTTGTCTGGACAGAGCTGTGCTGATCAGTACAAGTTCTTCATAAGGCTGCACATAATTAGTGAAAATTGGCCCTGCGATAGGCTGGCGACCTGTCAAGGGTGTACCTCGCCTCTCACCTGCTAATTGCTGATATTGTTTTACATTTCTTAATATATTGTGCTGTTGTAGTTCTTAGTTAATATTTAAATAAATAATAATCCAACAAGTCCCCCAACTGAAATGATCATACATAATATTTTCGTAATATTCGGCCTTCTAAGGTATCGCCCACATGAATAACATGAAGAAAATAGACCTCACACAAGCATTTGTATATGGAAGCGGGTGCTATTGTGAAGTCTGTTGTTTAAGAAATCACTACATCGCAACAAAGAGGAATGAGGGATGGTTGGGTGGTGCAGTTAAGCACAGTGGTTTCAGCCCTGGGTCTTTGTGTGCCAAGAGATCAAGACTGACACCGGTAATGTCAGTAACATGTCAACATGTTACTGACACACGATATGTCTGCATACCCATCAGAAAGTAGGTAGTTGCGCCCCTGGCTGAATCAACCATGGTGCACGTTCAAAATGGCCAATTTGTTTATATCCATTTGCTAGCATGTGACACGGTGCGTAAAGCGAAAGTGTTGTATAGTGCGGTTTCTCAGCTTTGGGACACTGCTGCAGCGACGGCTCCAGAAATGCACATAATAGATGTTTTTGTGCCATCAAACCAGGCCAGAACGTGCAGTTTTAAAGAGAAACTTTCAGGTTAAATATTCCACAATAAACAGTTTTACACAGTTTTTAACATGCTTGAGGGACACAGTGGCATAAATAAAAGGTTTTAAAAATGTTTTTATAAAAAATTACACCAAATTTAGTTTGTCTGCAATTACTGTTTAAAAAAACCCCGACACTCTTAGTACCACGTGACGTGTGGCGTCGCTACAGGTAAACTACCCCGAGCACCAGCAGCTGACTACATCAGTTTATTGCGTACGTCGGCTGGATTTATTGGAGGTTTCATCATGGTGAACACTTGTGTTTATGCAGGATGTAAAAACTCAAGTCTCTCTGGACATTGTGTCCACATTTTCCCAAACAGGAAGAGTCCAACTTTTCGCTCCTGGGGGAAATTTGTCCAGGCTTAGCACCAGGACTTCACTGCAAAGTCCGTTCACTGCAAAGTCTGTTCACCCCAGACACTATGTCATCTGCAGTGTCTACTTTGTGAAAAAAGACTATGTGGCAAGTGACTTAACAGCTTTTATGATGGGATACAGAAGTATGCAGAGAGTACGTTTAAAGACTGATGCAGTGCACGTTCATGCCATGGCTACTATTCCAGACGTAGGTCATGTCTGCCGTTACTGGGGAACCAGCGGGTAGCCCATCAAACCGTGAAGCAAACAGGGTAAGTTTGTTTTGTCTCTGAATTAGCAACGATTCGATTATTTACATGCAAATGTGTAGATGGTAAAAAAAATGTTTCCTGACGTTCTGCATCAGATAATGTGGAAGTAGTGTGTATTCTACAACATATGGGACCTTATCTTTAAAGGGACAGTGTGTAACATATTTGGCTTTTAATTTGGCTTTATTTAAAAAAATCAAGTATCACTTTCACAAATAAGTATTTTATCATAGTCTATTCACAATCATATCCAAATAAAAGTGTTCTCGTAGCTT
>JAOXYM010000010.1:17846888-17859587 GCA_028567055.1 Leptatherina wallacei | reverse complement strand
CCGTGTTCGTGAAGGCTTCGCTGAGTTTAACAACATGGCTTCGGTTCCCATGGTAACACTACATTTTTGCAACAGACGGACCGACATCCTCTTCCGATGCAAGTTTTCTGAGTCACAGACTCAACTATTAAACTACAGGAATGTGTTGCACAACTTTGATAAATTGCTAGCATTAACTCAAATTTTGATCTATTGTGTTATGATATGAAAATTAATCATGTCTGAAGAAGGGCAGATGCCCGAAACGTCACAGAAATAATAAAAACCCTGTAGAAGGAATTTCTGGTGTGCAGACTTTCCTTAATTTTTTCATAATATGAAAATTAATCAAATGTAAAGATAACAGTGTCAATATATCATTCAATTTCCATAAATTCCCCTGAACCCCCCCCAATAATCTTCAGTTTTTAGTTTTTCTGGTCATTTGGACACAAATTCAAGACTTTTTTTTATTGACTAGATTAACAAAAAAATGTATACATTTATTAGCTAAGCCAAAAAATATCAATTTGTTTTTGTATTAAGTCTGCTTTGCAACCTGTAGTGTAAATGTTACACCTTTATGAATCTTATTAGGGACTTTGACTTAAATTTAACTCCTGAACATTGAACATTAAATAGAGTATAGCTCATTACTATTCTGTAGGTCATCTCTCAGGGGTCTCACAGAAAGTATTTGGTGACTTGATCATTTAATCTATCCATAAGTACACCTTAATGATTGCAGATAGCTGTCCTTACCTTCCTCTCAGTGAGTGTCTCAAGTTCAGGATTCACCAACCAACATCTGGAAAAGAGCGTTGTGTCAAAGAGGCTATAAACTAGGAGGCTGAAAAGAAACTGATGAAATTTCCAGGTCACTTCCCACTGGTGTTTTAAGGTTCTTTGCTCTGACACTTACTTGTGGTCAGGCACATACACAGACATAGATCTGCGGTGCATACTGTATACTGTATACACATCCATGTTCTCACACACTTGTGTGTAGTCAGCAGAGATGAAAACCTATACCTCCTACTCAACTTTTAACTGATGTCATGCAAAAGTTCTCTTGTAGCAAAAATGTCTCGTGCAACCAAACACTTCAGAAAATGGCCTTTTGTTTGTGGTCAAATACAAATGCAGTCGCCCCCTCTGTTCCCATCTTTACCACCAGTGAGGGGTTTGGTTAGTCACTGACCCGATGCCGTTTTGAACTCTCAAAGACTTACTGATCTCTCTCTAGACTTGATAAACATGTGGCTTAACTTTGCAGCTGTTAGAGAGAAATTGCACAGAAAGGCTTGAGTCAGCATCTCTACAGGAGTAAGCATCCAGCTGCATGTGTGTACATAAGAGCACACAAACACAGCGGTGGCCACTTTATCATCAGAGTTCTTGTCAGCTTGTAGGAGTGTGCTGAAGTAGAGTTGTGGTTACTTTTTCCATGGTGAGAACTAAAAGTTGCTTCTCTTCAACTGACTGAAATCCATCATAATAAAAAGTCTTATTTTTGTTTTAAAGTGAGTAATTTTGAGGGTTATTCAGTATTGATAGTTTTATAACCATTTATTGGGCACTCATTGAAATAGAGATGGGCGGATGCCGATATTAGCAACAGGAAATACTCACAGATGCTGCCAAAAGTAAGGGGATTGGAATCGGCGAGTATTTCATCCCATACCACGGAAACAGAATCATAATTCTTTTTTTCCTGCCCAACCCCACCAACACCACCACGTACAGGAAAGTTATGCAATCTTGCGTGACGATTGTTTTGAATTGGTAGGGGGAGAAGCAGCTGCAAGCGAGTCACAGTTGTGCTTACATTTAGTATTAGCGTTATGTCAGTAATTTGCCGTTATTAGAAAATCCCACCAGCAAACCAGCTACGTGCCTAATATGCAGGGCTGAAGTTTCCAGAGGTGGCACAAATGCTGCAAAATTTAACACCAGCGACCTTATAAAGCTTTTGGGTTGCCATCACATGAAAGAGCACAAAGGGGTCTGTTGCCATTACAGTAGTGGCACTAATGTAATGTGCAGTATATCAGTGCAAAGCTGCACTTCTCAGCTTTCAGAATCCGTTGGAATTTCATTGATAGCGTAAACAGTCTAAGAGTTATGATATTTCAAAGAATTTTTGTTATTTTCTTCCGGTGACAATGTCCGGCTATAAAGTGTTAAAGGAAAAGCACAACGAACCGCAGCAACAACAAACACTGGCAAATGCTTTGATAAAATGTGAGAAATTAGCTAAAGAAAGCCAGAAAGCTACAGAAATAACAGACAAAGTTTTAGAATTTATTCTCCTGATTGACCAGCCCCCCTCCGTCATGGAAAATATTCACTGTAAGTTCAACTCTAAGAATAGTATCGGAACGTCCCCACATTGAAATACAAATTTCGAACATAGAAAAGAGTGTTATTGTCATTTTGGAGGATATTGCAAAACTTTAATTGGTTACTTTTTTATAAAATAAAAGTTTTTAAGTCGTAAGCAGTCAATACTAAGGTTTCTTCTCATTTTTATGTTGAAAGCAAATCTCAATTCTGGGATGTAGCCTGATATTTAATGATTGATAGGGATAATTCTGTGATTGTATGATTTCATAGGGTAGCATGCAAAGGCGTTTTGTATGTCCAATGAAGTGACCAACTATGGTTCTTTGCCTAATAAAGGGTTAAAGAACCAGTAAAATGATTGATCACCAGCCACTGGTTTTCTCATATAAAACCCCCATCTTTTGTTACACATAGCATGTAAACAATTCTTCTACTAATCCACTCATAAAGCAAAGCTTTCACTTAAATGATGGATTTCTACATCTGGAATAATGTCACTTCAGATGTTTGAGTAATTGCTTTGGTTGTTGTCTCTAATATGTTGAACTGTTATGCTAGCTCTGAGCTGTCTGGACACAAAACTGTGGCCTTAAACCATACAAAGGATTTTAGAATGCCTTTGGGGATTTTACTGGGCTTTACAGTTGCATTACTTTTTAATTCGACAAGACCACAGTGTTATCGATGACCTTTCAGTGGCAGCACATCATCATCTACTCGTTCATCTGCAAAGTTTATTAAGGCAATGTCCGCTTTTGTCGACAGATTACAGCTTAATTGTATCTGAGCTGAGGCTGCCATATAGTCAGAGAAACAACTGTACAATGGGAGAGTGGAGCAGCACATTAAGGGGTGTTGAGGAGCAGGATATAAGCCTGTGTAATATGCCAGGTGCGTCCAGGGTATTAGCAAACACTGGTACGGCCCTGTGTGTTTGCCAAGACATGGGATCAAAACTACCATACCCTTTGTTTCTCTCATTCCACCTTGAAGGCCAACATTAATCTATGCCAGACATTGTTCTAATAAATAAAGAAAAAAAGATTTGAACAATTTGATTTAAACCTGCACACATATCAACATATAAAATATCTAGAAAAGAAAAAAAAGGACAATAGAGATTGCCTACAGTCAAATAAATTAGCTGCAGTTTTTCTCAGTTTGACTCAGGGAGAGGTCTATTTTTTTTTTTTTTTTAAGGATTTTGGGGATCTAGGGGCCTATATTTAACAGTACCTGGACAGGAAAGGGGGTCAGAGAGAGCGTGGAATGACCTGGGGTACATCTGCTGTAGCTTCACTACGTAGTGTCTCACATACTTGTGTTCTTAGTGGCTTTACATGCCAAAAAACGTTGCTAACTTAAACAAGCAGTGGTTTAGATATAGTGACATCTAATGGCCAATTTGTAGATTGCAACCTACTGAATATCCCTCACATCTCCCTTTCTTTCCATGCCATGGTTGATCCATGAGCAATCAAAATTTCAAACACGGCTCCAGAGACACAGCTTCTAGAAATAGTTCTCAAGTCTTTGTCATCACTTTGAAGGAATAGTTTCCTTCCTAATAAGTGCCAAAGTGGTGTTTGCCTGCTGTGGCGTGACCTCTTAAGACCTACAGTAGTTAGTGACAGGGCAAATATATTACTTTGGCAGTCAGACAGAACAGTGTAATTCTATTCCAATTATCACCTTCTTGATAGTGCTTGAACTGAGAGAGGTTTTTAATTAGCTAAATGGCCTTGCAAAAAGAAATTGAGTATTAATATTCATTATGACTACTGCAGTTCTACACACTGAGCTGTTTTAAGTCTTGAAAGGAAAATAATTTTTCAGTAACATATTATTGAAATTATATAAGCATTATGCTGTCATATCGTAAACCCATTTTAGACATGGGATACATAATAATGACTTCATTAATCTATTAAAGTAGCGTAATCTTGTCATCGAGATGATATTTTACACTAGAATGTGCAATATTTGCTGGTAATTCAAGTTTGGATAGAACATGAAATGATGTGTGACAGGAGTTTTTATTTTCAATGTTATATTGCAAAAAACAATTTATTGAGTGTAATTTTGTAAAACAAAACAATAGTGTGTGGAAACTGGAAAACCGTTTTCTACACTTTTTTAGCTTGTTTAATGGGGAAGTCAAGATATTTGTATTGTTAAAGATGTTGTCCATCAGTGATCTCAGACTCTGATCCTGTCTGTCCTGCAGGTTTTACATGTTAACCTGCTTCAACACACCTGACTTAAATTAATGGTAATTGGTAGAACTTGACAGCAATGTATTATAGCAGGAAAACTTCTAAAACCTGTAGGACATTTGGCCTCGAGGACTGGAGTTTGAGGTCCCTGCTGTACATGTTGGATGCATTTTCTTTCTTCTTTTATATTTTTGTATCCTGAGCAGGAGCTGTCTCTTTATCTGGCCTCATGCCTTCCAAAGGAAGAAGTAGAGTAATAATATACCAAAAAATCTGCTAATACATTTGGATTAATCTACAAAGTAAAAAATTATGTTGATTAAAAGACATCAGTGTTTGTGTTTGTCCTCAGTTGCAGATATTTAGCAAAGGAGCATAAGAGTGTGGCAGGCTGAAATTTGTGTGTGTGTATTTTTTCTCTGCACATACGTCAGTGTTTCTCTGCCTCATTTCCTGCTAATTGATATCAACCATGTAGAGCAGGAGGCCGATTGCAATCTCCATGTGGCTATGTGTAACTATCACCAGAAGTGAGCCAGATATTTTGGACCACAGTACAAGTGGTGGTGTTGAGTCAGCATGTTGAGGTCACAGCACCGGTGTTCGTACCAGACCTCCATCTGGCTGCGCTATCGCAGAGCCACGCCAATCTCTCACTACATCTGATTCCACCTCGGTGCAGCAGATTGGATTTGGCTCCATTGCAGCCTCTCCACATTGAGAACACATTGTTTTTGCACGTCATGCGCTTCTCATTAAGTAGCACTTGTTTTGCAGATTAAGTAGAAACTAAGAAAAGAGAGTACTGTGGTGAATATTTTCTCCTGTGCTCTACTAATCAAATCTGAACTTTCGTGGCTCTGCAGCTGCATGCATGTAATAGTGGAATCTCACCAGCAGGTGGCAGAAAGGACACACATAAGCCTTGTGTCTGGAACAGAGAAGTGCAAACCCTCAACTGATTTTTTGTTGGTGTGCTGACATTCTAGCTCCCCTTGTATGACTCATCTAACCTGTCCACTGTCTCCACTCTGTGTATTTGTGTGAGCCGTGATCATATAGTGCTCACATTGCCTTTTGTATACCACATATATGCTTCTCACCAACATAAATAAGTGTTGTGATGCAGTTTGCTTAAAAGCATTGATTATTAATAGAGGCGGTTTGGAAGTCTTGATATTTAGTTGATTAACAGCTTCCACTGGCCCCCGACTCACTTGGGAAGCCAAGACATAGTTGCCTGTGGTTCTTCCCATTAGCTTGCACCAGTTGTTGATTAAGTTTCAATAGACTCCTGTTGGTTTCCTCCGGTTAGCCTCCTAATGAATGCCAGGGATGATTTGGCTGCAATTGTCTTCCCTCATCACTGCAAATGATCGCTGAATGCTGCTGCATTGTAAAATCAATAGTCTTAGACTATCAGAGCCTCAAACACTCACAGATTACTGATGAGGCTGATTTGAAGTGTTTAGCTGCGAGTGTGTTTTGGCTGTGTTGGTGAAAGAGGGAAATAAAGACAGACAGCAGTGTGCCTGTGTGCAAGAAGAGCAAGAAAAAACAGCACCAAGAAGATTAATGATTGCATTCTTTTGATAACACATGATTATTAACTCCAAGATAACCTTTTGATTCCTTTTGAAAATCTTGGTCTCAACAAAAGTCAAAAGTTTTTTCAACAGAGCAGCTTCTAAAATCAATGTCAGCTATCAGTCTGCAACTTATCAAAGTCGGCTTCTTGTTCCCGACAGCAGATTCACTTCTTTTTATTTTATGTTTGTTTAATTGGCTTAAGCTGATACATGCAAGCAAAAACACTGAGGAACAGCTCTTCAGTGCTTTGGCTGTCAGTGGAGATAATGAGATTTTATTTCTCACTCTCATTCAGTATGGTATCTATTGATTCTTTAATTCGGTATTCTCTTTGTCTTGAGTCATACAGGGAACGTCCTGAGCCTTGTGAAACAGAAGCTGTGTGATTCATCACTTTATTTGCTCATAGAATTTTTATTCCAGTTTCACCCTGTATGTCTCTTTTCTTTTTTTTTGCAATGCTACATTATTTCAAGGGTCTTTCCATCTTATCCATGTGTATGTTTGTACACAACCTAAGGCCATAAATCAGCCTTGCCATTTGCACTCTGCATAATGTATCTCATGTTTCGATGAGGAAATGTGGGTGATCTTATGAATAATACAAGCTGCTCGGTCTTCGATGCCAGTGCAGATAGTAATAAAGCAGATTTCTGTCAATGTGGGCCAACCATGAGAGCCAGAGAGCCTGGTACATTAGCTGTAGACGGCTGGTGATAAATCAGGTGTTTGCAGAGAGGATTGCTTGGCACAGGGAGCTCCCTCCGGAGGCCTGCCGGAGCTGTGCCATAAGGTGAGGCAAGGCATTCAGAACGCCCTCTTACTCCCCACTGCGGGTCTCCAGGGTGGCTTTTAATCGCCACAAATGGGTGGCAATAACAACTGGTTGTATTTCACGTTCTGTCCGATAGTTACGGCCTCCTGTAGCTTTTACGACAAGGAGATGTCAGGTTCTGGCCATAATTGGCTCTTCTATGGGGATTTTATGAGTCTGTTTACTCTGTCTGTACTTGTCTCTGGGATGCGCTGCTGTCCTCGGGGCCTCCTGTGCTGGCTAGTTGATATACTTTCAGCTTGTCTCTATGTAGTATGAGGGTGGGTAATGATCAGATACTGATTGATGTGCCTATGCCCAAAGCCAGTAGAGTTTTGAGTAACCCTAATCTGATCATCCTAATTTACAGTGGCACCCTCACCTCTGTTATTGTGCTGATGTAAGGCTGCTGTAAGGGCCAGTCCAAGACTTTTCACACATTTCCATACGGTCAGCTTTCCTCGAAGTGCAAGTCACAGCTTTTCTTGTATTTAACTAGACAAGCTTGTAGTTTATCTTCCCAACACATGTTTCTGTCTGTGCAAAAATCCTACAACCCACAGGAAAGTACACCCACTTCTCCTGCTGCGGTAATAATTCATACACTGTTAGCCTGCTGCACATAGAACAACAATGCTCTTATCAACAGATTAAAAAAAACCCTATTAAACATCATTTTCCCGTGCAGAGAAAAACTACAGTGCATATCTCAACCCAATGAGCCATGACAGAATAAGCATTATCTTGTGATTTGTGTTTATTGTTTGATATTAAAGTGTGATGATGTCATTAGCAGATGTCCTAAAAATGTAGATGGTGTCATCAAATTCTGAACATTAATTCTCAGAAGTCTGTTATCATGTGCTTTTTTAAATTTCACCCTCAGTATCAGTGTTCAGGATGTCTGTGTTGAAAGAACTAGAAGCTTATCATCTGCAAACGTATTGAGAAATAAAGTTGCTAACTCACCCAAATGGTTTATTTTCTACATTTCTGGTGCCTGCATTTTGTATAATGTTAGACACTTCCAGTCTTCCACTAGGAGGCACTTAAATCGATATTTTTCACATCCTGCTCACAGTTGTTTTAATAAATCTCATTTATCTCCTGCTGTGCAAAAATAAGCATTATAAGACCATTATCTGATTACTAGATTATCTGTCACAGCTCTTAGTTCCTTGATGATGAAAATAATGAACACAGGGTCAGTCCCCTAAAGCATACAGTTATTCCCTGTTAAAGTACCTTTACCTGGTGGTGCTTTCTGACCACTGACCCTGATAAATTGGTTCAATACCCATTTGAATTAATTTCCTTTTTCCTTTTCCTTAGTTTTCCTCATTGTCTCTCTGAGCCTTCTCCAAAACACATCTCTGCACTTCCCTCTAATCACCAGCATGTTTGTACTCTGGTACCCGCACAGTCCCACAG
This sequence comes from Leptatherina wallacei, assembly GCA_028567055.1. Lineage (NCBI taxonomy): Eukaryota > Metazoa > Chordata > Actinopteri > Atheriniformes > Atherinidae > Leptatherina > Leptatherina wallacei. The sequence goes on along the minus strand of JAOXYM010000010.1, from coordinate 17,851,211 downwards.
CATCGCATTCATTATTTATGATGATAAATGTTGGAAGAAAAAAGTGCGTGTTTGTGCAGACATGATTGTGTGTATGTGTGTGTACCAAAATAACTGCTTAAAAATGAGTCACAGCACTCCGACAGCAGCCGTCTCCCCATTGTCTTCTCAGTTCCTCGCCCTCGTTTCCTACATGACACCATCAAACTGATACCGTTGTGCTTTATAATGCACAGCTGGCTACCAGTGACATGTGCATGTAATTACCCTTGTGTGTGTATGTATGTTTGCATGCATATGTGTGTGGCCACATGCTGTGCGGGGCCGCCCCTGCACCTGTTTGATGTGTCGTATCATGCGCATCTTTTGACAAAGTCTTACAGGCCTCAGTGCCTCAGACATAAGCTCATACACACACATACACACATTTTAGCACCTTTATGAATAATTAAGGAGGTGCCACGTAGATAAGAGGCCAGTGTACCTGGAGGAACATCTCACCTAAAACCTTCATGTGAAACACGTTTGGATTAAACGCTCTAGTTGTGCGTCTGAGTTCAGGTCTGTCATTCAAAGCTCGGGAAGCGAGACATATTTCTTTTACCTGAACACACGCACACACCGTCTAACTTAAAAGACTTGACATGGGCAACAGCATGCACGGAGCAGTTGTTTTTAACAAAATAGTGCAAGACAAATAGTTGGTTTAATAGTATTGCACATGCAGGTGGTTGGTCTTTAAGGGGAGGCTGTATTCTGTGGTTCTTGCAGCATATAAAGACATCTACAACAATGTCCTGGTGACTGTCTTATCGTTACTGGAGCAACCAAAATCTCCCGTTCTATTTTGCAAATATAATTCTCCTATATTGTGGGATAAATTGCTCAAAATCTTAAAAAATTAAACTGAAACTCTTTACCAAGGAAGACAGTGGAATATGTTTGGGGAAACTGACCCTTTAAATATTTGTATATAATTTGAATCATTTTATATAACCTTTTTCATAAAGATCTCCATCCATAAATTGCATAATGACAGTTACTAATGAACAGTAAGCTGTAATGCTGAGACAGCAAACATTTCAAAGCAAATATCAGTGTGTTTGCATATCAAGTTGTAGCACATCATCGGTGTGTAATTGAGGATGCTGTTATCATGGCAGTCAGAGCACTGAGAGCCATTAACTGGCCAGTCTTTTATGACATTCTGTATTATGGATGCATTGTGCGTGCAGTTTCATCAGAGGCCATAAACATCAGCCCCGTCAGCAAAGTCCACTCATTAAGAGACATTTAAATGTAATTATTTATTGATGCCTCTTATGATCTATTGTCCTGGCAGCACTGGTGTGGCTTTTTATTTTTCACATCATGATGCCTGCTCCCTGAGATTGCCCAGGTTAACAGCTGTCTTAACTCGTGCTATTCTAATGACTGTGCCCTTTTTGGTCGAGTTAGAAAGGTCAAAGAAGGAGGAAAAAACACATGGAGAAAAAACTGTTTTCCTCGTTTTTTCATAGGCTTTAGCCTCATGAAAAAATCTTAACTTTACATTTGCAGGGCTGTTCATGTTTTCAGAAACCTTCATGCTGTTTGGGCTTCTGACTTCAAATAACCGACTGATGTAATAGAAAATGATGCAACCCATGCCTTTTACATTAATCAGAGCTCACATTTAGATAAGTTCCCCCAGTCTGTATTGCTCTTTAATTCTTGAAGGGTTTGAGAAATCAACACACATTTGACTAGTGTAACTACATTTGCAACAAATAGATGATTTCATGGACCATGTAAAGTTTTATTAGCCATTTTATGACAGACTTTCATAGAATACCAATGAAACTCTCCTGTTTGACATTTGCTAAAGCCGTGATGATAAAGCTGTTGAACCAACACATTTTATGAAAGACATTTTTGCTTACTTAAGGTTTTATTAGACCACAGATAGCCACACACAACCTCGCACAGCCACGTAGGGCTGTGAACTAGAGCTGAGAAAAAAGTCATTAGGAGTTCAAGAGCTATCGAGGGGATAAATTAGGCCGTTCATATTCCGTCAGAACTGTCACACTTACTGTCATGCCAAACCTTACCCTCGACATTTCTGTTGGCAGTGGCACTGCTGTATGTGTGGAGTGAGACATTCTTGCTAGAAGGGACAAGTCTGCAGATAAGTCACTGAGAGTGATGTCTGTGGGTACACTGTAGCTTATTATATGTATTTAGTGTCAGTCCTTGTGCAGTGTGTAGATTTGATCAAACCAGGGCTGAGTCTACTGCCACGTTGTGTTGAAAGACTGCTCCAGACACATGGTGCTTTGGATTGAGTGCAAGCCTCGTCATCATCATTCTTTATCAAAACTTAAAAAAACGATGTCCACCCTATTATTGACTGATACATAGTTAGAAATACTATAATTGTGATTTGAATAAATATGAAGTATGTGTATATTTTCCTATTTGATCTGAAAGGTTTTTCTGTCATAGATGGATACTTAAATTGTAAAGATGTTCTCCCACCAGATAAATAAAGATATGACATCATTACATGAGACAATCCTTCATTCAAAGTGCACATAAAGCAGCAATAAATGTGTTGTGCATTTGTCATGTCAGAATAATGTTACTAAGCACCGAGCAAAATGCAGATGTTTAAAACAAATGTCAAATATGTCAAATTAGGTTTAAAAAATTTTGGAACATTTGCAGTAATTTGTACTCTCAGATACTTGTGTGTGTGTGCGTGTCTGTGCACTTAGAATGCTGATTGACAGCTTTCAGACTAGATAAGATTAGCTGTCCCAACAAGTAACTACCAACCATGTTTGGTTTGAAATATATTATTAGACATATAAACCAAATCAGTGATTAAACTGAAAGCCCTCATTTGAATCCCTTTGATGTTTTTTTTCTTTGATTAATTATTTTTATTTATTGTTTCAAGTTTAACAAGTTTTAGTTTAACAGTTTAACAGTTTTAGACTGCTTTAATACTTTTTTGGAGTATATAATGGGTTAAATAAACAGTAATCAAGAAATAATTGGGTGGACACTATGCTGGAACTGAAGCCATAATTAATCAAGCATAAGAATACATTATTAAAACAAAAAGATATAGATGAAAGAAACATTTAGATTTTGGTGAAAGGAGAAATAAATTTGCATTCTTAGTTTGCCCACATTACAGGGGAATATTATTATGCAATCAGTCAAACATGAATGATTTAAACAACCACTGAATTAATAAAAATAGGTCTCAAAATCATGAGGAAATGATCAGCGCTCTTTGCTTTCAGATTTTGTAAATATGTCCCCTGATTGAGTGGTCTCAGATCACCTCAGAAGAAACAATAGTTGATCGAACAGAGCTGTATGAGAAATCACAAAAGCACTTCAAAAATTAAATATTTCATTCATGTTTCAGCTTTGGACTGAATCGCCGACATTGATGAATTTTGCTGCTTAGTTTTTCAGGGTGTTAAAGTCTTACAGAGAATTAAGCAGTGTTTTATACACATGCTCTAAAAATCCTAAAAACAAAAACAAAACAAGGACGTTTTTGCACTATGAATACCCAGAGAAATCTCATGCATACATGGGCAGAAAATGCAAACTCCGAACAGCCAGGCCCCAGCCAAGACTCCAACTGGGAAGATTCTTGCTGTGAAACAGCAATGCTTACCACCACACCCCAATGCAGCCCCTCGTTCAGCTTGTATGAAATGAAAAAAAATAAATAAATAAAGAATCATATTTAGCATTAGGGAGGTGTTTATGGAGTGTTTAGTTAAGAACAAACCACAAGGAAAAGATATGTTGGCTGTAAGACAGGTGGCTGAAAGTCACAGGACTTATCATGAGAGCAGACAACATGACCAACTTTCTATTTTCTTTTTACTACATCTACACAAGAACAGTATTCTTCTACATAGCATCATTTATGCACTTAGATAATGAGAATCACATCATTTAACCTGGCCTGAAAGAGAGAATGTTAGAACAACACTTTCAAAAGGAATGATATGTTTTAAATGATCATATTAAATACATAGTTTAACAACATTAACCCAACTTGTTGGATGATCATGAAAATTACTGAACTAAAGGTCTCCCTTTGGATTGACTTGTAGTATGTGACACAGGCAGATGAGAACAGGGTGCTTATGTTCAGTTTGTCAAAGAATCGACTTCAAAATCCTGCTGTTAGTTTACAAAGCACTGAATAGTTTAGGGCCAAAATACATTCAGGAACTTCTGGTTATGAACGACCAGATCCCTCAGGTCATCAGGGTCAAGTCTACTTTCAGTTCCCAGAGTCAGAACTAAACACGGAGAGGCAACGTT
>JAOXYM010000010.1:17777407-17787944 GCA_028567055.1 Leptatherina wallacei | reverse complement strand
GAACCAGCAACCCCCTCTGGCTCAGGCTCCACCCGGGGCTCGAACCAGCAACCTTCTTGCTGTGAGGCTGCAGTGCTGATTCCACATTATATCATAATAAAAAAGCTTAGTCTCCTTTGCTATTTCTGCTCAGTGGAGGTTTAGACATTGCAGCTAAGGATTTTTTAAGTCTGGTTTTTGCATGTCTGATAATACAGCAAAAAGATGGGACCCCAGCACACAAGGATTGTTTCTAACCATAAACATCATTGTATATTTCGTGAAACAAGAGGAAACAGTGCTGTGCAACTCTCCTCTTTCTCCTTTAGATCAACAAATACACAACATCCTTAACAGCTTAGTCCTATTTATGCTTGAGTGCTTTGGGATGCATCTGGAAGTATTACTATTCATCACAGGGCAGGGAGAACTTTAACAACCGCCGGGGCTAAACATAAGGGAGCAAACATTTTCCCCTTAATTTCCTCAAAACTGCAGGGAAGCAGGTGCAGCAGTGCAGGATGTCCTGAGGGTGTGCTGCTACACGGTTGGGGTTGGGGTCATGGAGTGATGGGTTTGTGGGTATTTTAATGGCAGCAGTTTGTGTGGGCCACACACTCTGCAGCTTGTGGGTTGAATGAATACGAAAAGAGACAGCAACCAGCTGAGAGGGAAGTGAAAACGTCTCGTCTTGCAGTCACTGCTCCCCTCATTCCCTACTGATCCTGCAGCTTAATGCATCAAGTTGAATGTTTCCTCTCTGAAAAGGTCATCGCTTGTACATCTGTTAAGCTGATGTAACATTCATTGCTTACACTATGGGCCACACCTGGTTCACACATGAAGTACTTCTAATATGAGAAAGAAAGTGGATTTCTTAAATATCCCACAAAAGGAAAGTGTACATCATCAGTGTTGAAAACTTAAATCTAGTTTAGGATTGTAGTTGGGGAAACATTTTAATTGATACCATATGTATACAATATACATTTTTTTCTTATCTGTGTGTATCTTTAATACATTTTGATTAAATGCATATTTCTTCTGTTTAATTCAGATAAAAATAGATATAACAACGGAGTGAAAGCTGTGTACCATTGTCTAACCAAAATACAGGTAACAATAATTGTTTAAAAGCAGACTAAACTGCTTTTTCAGGTTCTGTTTGGTGTTAACTCGCAATCAAACTTGGCCCCTCATCCTTTCCAGTTGGTGAAGTTCAGAAAAATAGAGACACCCCAGCTAGACAAGGAATGCATACAAACGGAGGAGACATTAGTTGCATGTCCATTACAGTTTTTCGCAAAATAAAAGTGATATTTCAAAAATTTTGACAAAGTACAATTGCGATTCGCAGGTGTTTCTGCTGAATGTTCAGCGCATAAGCTGTAATTCTCATAAAATCTTATCCCGCGAGACACCACTTTGAGGAAGATGGAGATACAAAACATTTTGCGTTTTGGAGTAGCTGTTTTGGTTGCCACTACTGCTGTTGCCGTTGTTCAGAGGCAAAAGTCTGTATGTATGGGACAGACATAAATAAGGGATTTCTGGGAGAGGATCGTCCGAGGGATTCCCAGACGAATTATGGATTCAGAATTTCTGAATGACCTCGAATATGTTTAATGAGCTGTGTGATGCCATTGAACCTCTTGTGGCACCAGACATTTCATGCCTCTAACCACCACTGTTTACTGTTGTCATCTAAAATCTCTAAATATCTGTAAAGGATGCTGATTGATCGCAACTACTGTTCGGTGGCTGAAAACAGATGTCTACATGTGTACATGCTTATCCAGTCAGACTTAAGCCAAAAACTGATCATGTATTTTTACCTAGATACAAACCATGTTTTCTTTCTGAGAGAATTGTAGGCAGCTGTCATATCATCACTAATCCAGCGAACATTTTTTCATCCCACAAATATTTCCCTTTTAGTCTCCAGCTTTTTGTCCCTCCAGTCTAAGCAATGATTGGCACACATCTCCTATACATGATTAAAAGTCAGGTAAAGAAAACCTGGACCTCGCTCTCTGATATATGCTTTGTTTGGTCTAGCCACCAGAGGATTTCAGGGTTAATCAAGTGTCACTTCTGCTTTGTATCTGTTTTGTGTGGTCTGTCAATATGCTTCTTTGTGTAGATGTTATAGAGAGTCCTGAAGATGGTAGAGTAATGTCTTTGTAAAGGCACTCATAAGCAGGAAAAAAACTTTAAATCTTACAAAGAAAATAGAATTCAACTTTCAAGCAAAATACTGTTGCATACTTTTTACTGCTTGATAAGCCTTGTGAGATTAGATGTCACTTTAAAACAATGATTGATGGTAAGGAAAAGCTGTGCTTTGTCCATTAGTGATATCATCTCACTTTAATGGCTTTTGTAAAGAGATCTAAGTGTCAAATAACACTGATTTATAATTAATTAGCTCAAATATACAAGTTTGAAAGCAAAGTTTTATACTCTGTGTGGGCAAATAGGTTTTAAATGCTTTAAAGGCATAAAGTAGAGGGCCATTATGTTAAATGCTTGAAAAGCAACGTTGCATGCGTTATCATGCAAGGCAGCCTATTATGTGCTATTTTTAGCCATGGTCATGTTCCCACATGAATTAAAGATTCACACCTCTTTAATAATTTATTGTCATTGAGGAAGATGTTTTGGTTGGCTTCCCACGGTCGGGTTGCACAGCCTTTGAAGCATCCACCTGTGCGCTCATGTGCGCATGCTGGACCACTTCCTGTCAAAGCTGTCATGAGGGGAGCTGGCTGCTACGATGATTCATTCATAAAAGGCCCTCATTTAATTACTCTCAAATCAGGTCACATGGATACCCGGGAGAAGCGTCTGCTTTATAGTGGCAGTATTCGATCAGATCTAAGCCACACATCAAATCACAAACCACTCTCGGATCCCCACGGCTCTCTGTTCACGTGAACAGGGTTTTAATCTTCAGTGCACACAGCAAAGAGATTTCCACACACCCAGTGTGCCAGAGCTGGCCTAATAAACCTGTTTATGTTTTAAACGCTGTGGGGACACTTAATATTCTTGACAGGCATTGTCACAGACAAGTAATCACAGCAATAACTCCCTCTTATTAAATCTCCAGCTCTATTAAGTTGCTTTCCTGTCTGTTGTCAAGTTCACCATAAGCATACACAAATGCTGGAATACTAATATGTATACCTCTAATTTGGGATGATCCCGTACTTTTCTGTCCCAAACACAAGTTGATGCTAGAGTGGAAGAAAAAAATTGGTTTACATTCTTTCAAGTCATTCAGATTGAATGCTTGTCAGCCTGTTTAACCGCATGCCGTAAAATATTGAACTGGTTCAACTTTTGTCTTCAGAGTGATGGTTTGCGGTATTAATCCCAAGACAAGAAATCAATACAAATGCAGTTCACAAAGACCGATTGTTATTTTATATTCTGCACTTTTGGAGTCCTGATCAGTTGTATTTGTCTTACTCAGCTCAGTGTATGCATGCTTAAGACAAGCGGATGAAAAAGCCTGTGGGTTTACTAGTTAAGGTGGGCACTCAACTGAATGCTATGTGTCCAGGTTTAAGGTAGATCGGAATATCAGCTTCTGAAGAATGCAGAGCCTAAAAATACCCCCAGCACACCAAGTCTAAATCATTCCTCTATTCTCTGTGATGTGGGGCTCATTTACTGAGAGAATGAACACAACTGAGGAGCTGTTTCTACTTGAACAGGCAAAGGACAGACCGGAGGATATACGACAGCCGGAGAGAATAATGGCTGGGGAAGTCAAGGGGACACACGAAGGAGACAGAATCACTGTTTATCAGTATGAAATACAGACTTAATACACAATAGCACCTTTCATTTTCTATATAAATGCTAAACAATGCATTTTATTAAGTTTGTTACATCGCTGACATCAATCATAACTTCAGAAATATCCAGGTACACACAGGAAAACAAATAACACAGCGGGTAGAGCTTCACCTTGTTAGAAAGTAAATGCCTATATTAAATCTATGTATGTGCAAATCTTGCCCTTGGGTTGCACTGGAAATGCAGTCTCAGGTAAATTAATCTTGTCATTCTGTAACAAGCACCTGAGAAGAGATTTTAATGTACTCCTGAAAGGGCATCCTTAAATCTACATGTCCCATTGAGAGGTTCTGCTTGACCGTAAGCAGAGGCTGCTGGATCAGTCTCACTTCACAGATGATCAAAAAGGCCATTTAGGAGACCAATGAGCATCTTAACCTTTTGGGGTCATGGAGTGTATCAGAGTGATGGTCATCCATTTCCAAAACAATGGATTTTCTGTGTAACATTTGGATTTATGTAAGGACATTTTATTTGACCCATGGTGGTTTTACTTGTACATTTTCAATCTCTGCTGACCATAGGCGACTACATGAGTTGTGCTTCTTGCTCACTTGTACTTCACAGCTTCAGTCCTTGATATGCAATTTCAGAAGACTGCCTCTGACTCACATTTTCTCTGCAATCCATTGTACTGAAGGCAAACAGCACCTCTGTTCATCAAATGCAGTATTATGCCCCAGCTCTCCAGTTGCCCAACAAGACTCTTTGATGTCAAATTGACACTTTAGTGAACAGCTCTTCATGGATTTGATATTGCCTGGCAACCATAGAAAACCCACTTCTTGTACCTTCTTCAGGTTGAGTAGTGGCTGGGATGGAGGACGGTTTGGATGCTAGAGAGGAAGAAAGACAGTGGATGGTATTAATCATAATGGTGATGTAGCTCTCTGTTTGGCATCCCTCCAGGCAGCAGAGCAAAATTAAAGCCTGGAAAATCGGATTATGGAGTCCCTGGGGGTGGGATGCCCAGTAGCCAGCTGATGAGCGCTCATCTACTCCTAGCTGTACCCTGTGCAGCGAGCCTCGCTGTTGGCTGGGAGGCCAATTTGTTAACAGTTATTGCTCGTTAGTGTAGCTTCCTGCTCATGAAAGGGGGGCTTCCAGAGCGGAGACAATAACCAAGGTCTATTGTCTCGCAATTATCACAGTTTGAGGGACCACGGTGGTTGATGTATTGTCTCTCAAGTCTCTGGCTTTCCTGATTGCCAATTTGTTCAGAGGAACCCCATTATCAACATCACCTGTGGTGCCTGAGTTATAAATATGCAACAAATAACTATTCACTCCTCATCACACAAGTTATCTGTGTCAACTCATCTTTCACTTTAAATGAAATTGTAACATTGAAATCAGTAAACTGTTAAACAAATGCCTGTTGTGCTATGAAGACATAAATGGACCATAATGCTAAATTTCTTCAGCAGCTAAGTTATTTTCTTTATTGCAGCTCTCGCAAATGACCTTATTCAACTATTCACAGTAACATGTCACATGTTAAGTAAGATCATGGAAACAAAAATAGATGATTTTTTTTTATTATTATTAATGTGTTAATCAAATAACCTCCTTTTTCATGAACCAAATAAATTTTCGTTGACTACCATCAGGAACTTTACAGAACCTGCCTTGTCCGCAGAGTGCCGTCTCTGTGCCGTCAGTGCTATCCAAGCGTCTCCCCAGACCTGCTCACACAAAGGAGCTTATTGTGTAAGTGTGCCTCGGTTTTAACCAAGCAGCACCTCTGCTCCAGCATACTCCTCCCATTAAGTAAAACCCCTCCTTTCTCATGAATATCACAGTGGCCTCCCACATTATTCATGAGCTGGTATCGGTGTAGTCATGTGCACGGACACCGAGGAGGAAAAAGGGGGGAGTGTCTCAGTGAACGAGAGTCACAACTCCGGTGTGTGAGCGCGTGTGTGTAAGGCTGAAATAGAGGGAGAGAAGACTCGTCCCGGCTGATGCTGAAACGGCTGCTCACTCTTCACATCTGATCCCTCTCTCGTTAGACTCAGCAGGAGCTTTCTGTTCCTCTAAACTGGGGTTGTTTATGACTGTCTGAATGTGTGAATGGGACGCCTGGAAGAGATGCTCGCAAAGGAGTGACTGATGAGAACCAGCGCTCCTGTGTGGAGGGTGACCCCCCTGTGTCCATACCACCACTACTCGGGGAGATCTGGACGCCTGGCGTTTCCACGACGACTATAATGGGCTGCAATCTGTGCACTTTACAGAAGCGAGAGGAACACTACAGGCTGCTGTATGAGATTGCACAGGTGAGCGCTGGCATGGCTGACTCTGGCATCGATCGCGCGTGTTGTTTCATGAGGTTTATTATGCATGGTGAGTGGAGAGCAGTTTCTGCTCTGGAGCTATGTTTGGAGTATTTTTAAATAGATGATGGAAAAGGGAGCAATCTGGGATTAATGTGTAGAATGAAAGTGAGGATGAAAAATGAAGAGGGGGACTTCTTACTCACCGCCAGATGTGTTTTGAGAAATGAGCAGTTGCTTAGAGAGCAGCTAGTGTGCAGCTCATTCATCCTGCTGGCGGATGAGCTGTGCTGAGAAAGCAAGTTTTTTGTTTTTTTTTTAAATTTTTTTGGTGTGTGTTTTTTAAATTTTTTACTAGAAGAGGAACACCTGGTTTGGGAGCCAATTTTTTCCCAGCTCATTTTCACAATGTTTTTTGAACACCTTTTTGTCTTTTATGAAGTTGTGGCACTTCTCTTGTCGTCGTCACCTCAGGTCTCTTGCCAACATGTCTTATATTTGATTTCTTAGAGAACAATTGATGTTAGTGGTCTTAATCTCAGTTTACATGTTGATGCAACTTTTAAAGCTTTCACAGCATAATTTACATCATGTACATAATTTAGACTGACAGCTGCAGGACTTTTAATGGTAGAAATTACAGTTAACTAATCGGCAAAGGACACTATCTAATAGACATAAGGCAAGGCAAATAGGAAAGAATTTACCAGAACACCCTTAGTTTCTCCATGAGCCCTCTTCCTACGACATAAATAACTGTGAAGCTCCGTGTCTCGTGGAAGTGGGGTATCACCCGTCCCCTCCCCTCCAGCAGAGCCTGCCTTCACGCCGTTGTGATCACAGCCTCATTAGATGTTTTATACAACCATCCTTTGCATTAATTAGATGTGAAACGTCTCTCTTTAGCCTTGTGAAGTGATGGGGTGAGAGGAAGCGGGGGAAGTAAACTGGTTAAACTTAACCACAGCTCATGGCTTTCAGCTCACGTGCAACACGAGATGTTGCCAAACTCTGCTGATGGAAGTCGGGTGATTCTGAACTTCGCTGACGATTTTTAGAAAAAAGGTGTTTCAAGCCTCTGAAGTAGGTTTTATTCACCAATGCTCTGTTTGATATTAGCACACACACACTACTGTCAAGAGACCCTGAAGGATGAGTAGGTAGTGATTGCAGCAACCCCCCCCCGCTCTCCCAGAAGGTCCATAAAAATAGTGCTGTCTTGGTGATTATCTTGGCTTTTGTGCCTTTGCAGCTGTTAAGAAGTAGTGTTGACTCTTTTGCTTGTGGTTTAGCAGAAGGGCATGTGTATTTGCCAAGTGGGGCTGGTCTCCAGGGCACAGTCGGCGCTGACAAGAGCTCTCTGGCATGTCTGTCCACCCACTGACATACTGAGCTGGTTCAGGCACGAGCTGCAACATCAGCACCTGCTTCTGATCACCACTGTGGGAGGAAAGGGAAGGTTATAGAGTGTGGAGGATAAAGACCGGGATGGGAATTGAAAATGAGTCTTTAAAAGATGCAGAGTAGGAGGGAAATGAAGGAAGCATTAAAGGAACAGGTAAAACGTCATCAACACAGGGAAGGAATAAGGGGGGGGTCACCTCAACAAACAAATAAACATAAACCCAAAAATGTTCTTTTCGCAATCTCATCTTCTCACTTCCATGTGCACACTTGCAGATGTCCTCTGAGACAATACAAGGAGTTCTCAGCAACAGCACAGGAAAGATCACAGCAGGTAGAAAAAAGGAGGGAGACAAACACAGAGGACATTCTTGTTGAGTAGCAGTGCATTCCCTGCAGCAGTACCAGTATGTCACTGTGTCTTTATGGTCAGGAAAAGTGTGTTTTTGCTGTCACTGCTCACACCACCGACAGTTTAATCCTCTGTCTTCGGTATTGTCTAGCTTTGACAGCTTTCTGCCTTGCCACATTTTTTTCATCATTCCCACTATTCTCTTTGTGTTTTTGTTTTATTAGTCCATGGTCCAGAGACACACGCACACACACCTAAACATATAGTTACATGTGCACATGCTGCTTAAATCTGCTGTAATTACACAAGATCAGCGAGTGTGTCTGCAAACGAAGCGGAGGTGGGTTGCTGTTGCAACACCCCATCTGACCAGCCTTGTGGCAGGTTGATTTGGAAAGCAGCAGTCAGTCGCAGGGGGTTGGTCAGCCACCTTCCTCTCCTTCCCTTCACACTCAGAAACTATTTTGACACTCTCTCCGTCTGCCTGACCCCACAAGCTGTGGGAGATTTATTACTAGCCGGCTCCCCCTCTCTGTCTCCGCTTTCTCACTTTCCTTTATTCTCACGCTGCAGGTGTTCTGCATGAAAATGTGTTCACCTTTCTCAGCTGGCCTGCAAAGCTATCTCACCGAGCTGACTTTTTTTTATTTATTGAATCCAGTTTCTAGTCTGAAGAAAAAGACAGCGCAGCCTTGCAGTGTTTTCACTCACCCACCAACTGATTAACTCTCATCCATCGTTCTTTGTCTTCCTGTCTTGTCTTTCCTTCTGTTTGATTCCTCTGATTGCTCATCCTCAATGATGGCATTACCTTCCACTTTTGCTCCAGCTGCTCTCTGCTGGAATCCTTCCAGAGATAGTCTTTGAGAAAACATTTTTTATCATCTTTGGTTGGACTTGAAAACTTTTCGAAACCTATTGACTCAAAGTTCAGGAGCTCTCCTGCTATGCCAAGCCAGACTTTTACAGCTTATGACATAGAGCAGGTAGCTGTTTAGGACATGCTTCCAAGCATACTGTAGAAGGTTCTTTCTCTGATCTGGCAGGGCTTTTTAATTCCCATTGTGTCCATGAGCTCCCCCTCATGAGTGTCACACATTGACTGTGCACCACTAAAAACTAGTGATGTGTAGCTTTTTGGAGCCTAATTAACAGGATGGCAGATGTTGATGAGAGCTGCAATGCAGTGAGAGTAAGAATTAGATGTTTTCAGTGTATAGATGCATTAAATGTCTGCAATATCTTTTTTTCCTACATCTAATAGGGCTACAGTCAAAAGAAAAGTCCCAGGGGATTGTCAAAATTAACATTTAACCCACCAATAACCAAAAGTAGCTTCCAGCTGCTCTTATTGTTGCTGGGTAATGAATTAAGTCCCTCACAGCACAGAGGAACAACCCTTCATATTTCATTATGCAGCTCTTTTCCAATGAGCCTGGTTTTTCTTTTTGCTAGCTGAAGTTTAGAAAGCAGCATGTCCAGTTTTGTAAGTTTTTATAAGGCTGGAGAAGAATCACTTTCCACTGCATTTGAGAAATAAATGGAAAGCAGCTTCTCAGCTCAATGAGGCACAGCAGTCTCTGATAACTTGCTGATGCATATGAATGAGAATGAGGCACCCGCTGCACACACACTCACATTCACACACGCAAATGTTTCTCTAGGAAACCAAAACCCAGTCTTAGTGAATATTCTAATATAAAACCAGAAACAGTGTTCATGAATTTTAGAACGCGACAGCGCTCAGGAAGCAGACCGCATTGTAATGGAATGTCGGAGCTTAGTGATGCCATGTTGAGCAGATCGACCGGGTCGGCAGTACCGGACCATCAGACCTGGGGAAAAAGAAGAAAAAAAAAACCTGAGCTGGAAGAATGCATTTATTCCCAAGGTGAAAGACAATCCCCAGGAGATTGACCCTGCATTGGGGAGGATACTGTGCTTTGTGTGTTAGCACCAGATGGGAAACCTGTGGACCAGAGACTATCTAAGAAGGATGCAGTTGACTTGCTGCCTCCTCTGCACTACCACTGGCCATGTGTGTAATGGATGTCTTGTCTCAATGAAAGGTTGAAGACCTATCAGAACAGCCAGACTTCCCAAGAAGAAGGTTGGCAAGCTGCAGCGAGGTGCCTGGTTGTCCACATACAGAAAGCCTGCAGAGTTTACATTCGTGTTTTCTGTTTAAGAAGGACCATCGATTTGCATTTTGTATGAAAAGCTGCTTAGTGTGAGAGTCACTTCAGTGGATCGGGGCTTGAATAATTTGTGGGTTGAATAATTATGCTGGTGACTGTATTCAAACAACTACCAAATCATAAATATTAGGATCACCATCCTCTTGTTTCATCTGATGAATTTAAGAGTGTGACTATCAACAGTTTTTAATCCCTTTAAAATTCCTCTGTTTCTCTTCCCCCCATTCATTCAATGATAATCTATTACTAAATACTGAATTGGCCTTTCCTTTAGTCCCAGATGTGAGAATTGGAAAGAGAACTAAGAAGCAGTTGATACTAGATGTATGCTTATTAGGGATCGACCAATTATCGGCCTGGCCGATAATATCGGCCGATATTGGTCAATTTCATGATAATCGGTATCGGCCATTTTTTTCGCCGATAGCCGATAATATAAGTTTATTTTAAAACGCGCTCCT
>JAOXYM010000010.1:17764549-17775514 GCA_028567055.1 Leptatherina wallacei | reverse complement strand
ATAAGTCTATGTGTGTGTGTATATGTATATACATATATATATATATATATATATATATATATATATATATATTTATTTATTTATTTCATTTTCACAGCTATGTCCAAAGAAGTCACACAAACAAACCATGACATACTCTTCTCCTTTGGGAAGTAAAGCTGTTTTTTGTTCTCTCAGCGAATACATTTCTCTATATCTCAGTTTTGGGTGTCAGATTTTTGTTTTGGCCATTTGTGCTTAAAAGGCATTTAGACGATAACTTTAAAGGCAGGTTATCATTTAATGGACATGCACAGAAACGACAAGAAACCAGTTACTGATGCAAATTTCGTAGTCCTTGAGGACATTATCATTTCCCCTTCCTTTTGACAATATCACCTTGGGATAGATGTAATCTCACTGTCCTACTTACTGGGCCGATGTCACTTAGATGAGGATGACCTCAGAGTGGCGTCATCCATGAGTAATACTTAGCTTCATCTTAACGCATGTTTTACTCTCACATTCCTATCAAGATCAAAGACCGTCAACTTTTATTAGGCCACGGGAGCATCGCAGAAAATGAACTTACATGCCTTAGATTCTCAACGCCAATCCCAAGTGAACCAAACATCTATTTAATGAATCAAACCCAATGTAAGATGAGACAGTGTGGTGTATGTGTGTGTCTAAAGCTGTGAAACAGCATGTTACAGCGGCTTGGGGAAATAAAATATTGTTTTTGTTACCGTATCACAGCCAAAGAAAACAAAGGATAAAGTAGGCAGAATTTTCTTCCCCCATTATTATTATTATTATCCATGATTTGATTACTCAGAACCTGACATTATGTATTTCAATGCAGCTTTTCTTTTTTACCCATTGCACAGTTAGAAATGTGTGCAACCAAAATTTAAAAAGAGATGGAAATATTAGTTTGTGCACATAATTGTTTGTCTAAATGAGTTTGTGTTTGTGCCCGACTGCAGCAAGAATGTCTGCGTTTTATTAAAATGTGTGTAACTTTATTTGTGTGGTGGCTTATTGCAAGACTTTGGACTGTTAAATTATGCTCTCAACTCTTGTGTGTTTGCGTTGTGGGAACAGAACTGACAGCTTGTGCTTTCACTACAAACATTGGTGAAAACAAAGAGCAAAGGGATGCACACAGGGGGCTGTACATCTGCATCCAGGCTGCCTCTTAGCTGATTATCTGTGTTTAAACAGACAGAAGGGCCCTCATTAATTTATTGCCATTCACGTGAATGCATTTTCCTGTCTCATCCCAATTAGAGAGTATTGTGTGCTGGGATGGATGTCAGCTACAAACATAGCCCATTCATTAGCACAGCCATAAGAGGGAAATGGAAGTTAGGCATATCTGTGCAGAATTTTAGTTTAGAAATCTCTTAATGGAATCAAAATCAGTTGGGGGGGGGGATTAGTTTGGTTGTCAGTGTATTTGTGACACTTATCAAGAGACATATAGTTGCATCTAGAATCAAGCATTTGTATTTGAGTTGTTGCCCCTGTATTCTATTTTTTGTGTGTGTTGATAACCAAAAAAAAAAATCTTTTTCTGCTCACTGCCTTACTTTATTTATGTTTTAATGATTAAATCATAAGTACAAGTGATGTTGTTCATCAATAGAGCAACAAGCAACCAAAAGCTTTGTAAAGATACAGAGAAGTGATGGCTTTCTCACCATAGAATGAAGTCTCTCTCTCTGTGTTCATTGTAATGAAATTTCTATGGTCTGTCTTGTGGTGACTGCATACATGTTATTGTATGTAACTATTTACATTTGAAATACGAACACTGTGTTTTTTTGCACTTTAGCTAAACGTTCATTTGCGATATCAGCATTTAAAGTGGACAAAAAATCTGAACAAGCAAAAGTTTGAGACCTCACCTGTGAACTTGTTTCTCCATCTCCCTTTGCTCCTCTCCTTACTACCTGTCAGCCTCTTCTGTCACCTGACCAAATGAACATATTAATTCTTGGTATCTTCCTTTCTTTGCTTTGCTTTCTGAACACTGCCTCTCTAGCACAGCGAACGGTTTAAAAGTGGCTAGCACCGTGAGCACTTCCAACAGAATGATTGACAGCAGGAATAGCCAATCACATTAGCAAGAAACGAATCAGAAGAACCAATCATATCAGTTGAAATATGTTATGAGGCAGGACTTAGAGCAGCTACAGAGGGCCCTGATCTCTCAGCTGTTTGTGAAACAGAGATTGGTAGGCACATGTCCCTACCGTCCCTACCCAATTCTACGGCCTTGCATTCCAGTCATCTGTAAACAACCCTCCATTTTAACTTCACATCATGACAGAACATGAAATTGCTTCATTGATCCGCAATGCAAAGTGCTGCAGCTTTACAATGAAGCATCAAAAATTGTGCACTTATTAGCTCCTCACTTTAGTCTGACATGCAGTTTAACTTTCAAATCATCTTCATGTCAATGTTTCATGTTTCTCCATGTATCACAACATCATTACATCAACTTTTAATTTCTTACTAGTGTTCATTTAGCAAGAAAATGAACACAAATGAGAAAGAGGGAATGGCAGAAGGTGCTAATCCACTGATCCTTGTGGAAGAGATTATAGCTTGAAATTCCACAGTCTTTTTCTACTTCCCCTCACACTTGAAATCCCCTAATTTTTTACTTTCTCTTACCCATGAAAGGTGGATAGAAGTTATAAAGCATATGTTTAGAACTGGAACCGATGTACACATTATTGCCTAATTGTTACACCTAGCCATTAGATGTAAATAGGAAGGTGTGTCCAGACTTTTGCAGTTACAAAAGTCTGCATGTTTACAACTAACCATTTCTTTTTCTTTTACGCTTGGTCTTGGTTTTTGTACTGTTACATGAATACTGACTAGCAAAAATGAAAGTCCTGGAAAATATATCACCATCTTATGGATTTTGAAACGTATATGTTTTTGAGATATGGACAAACGTTCATTTTACGTGTATTCTGAAAAGACTGGGTTTTTCCAATTTCCCCTACTGAATAAACACCATTATTCAGCAAAAATAACCTTCTCGCTTTGTTTTGGTCTGACATGTTGCTGCTTTAGTATTGAATTCTATTAAAACGAATGAGTAAAAAACAGCTTTTATGCTCAAAAGGACATGGAATTCCAAGTGATGATTGGGAGTTTGGGATATTTGACTTGTTTACTTTTCATATTTGGAACTTATGACAATTTTTGAGATGAAGTTTTCAGCTAGGTACTTAATGATTATTATTCTCACTTCTGGACTGTTGCTAAAGGCCAAGGACTTTTTTTAAATACTGGAGCCAACTTGAGGTTGGGCAGATGGTTAAAATCAATATATTTCACAGTAAGTCAGCTAAAAGAAAGATGTGGTGTACAAGAACTACTTTGCTTTTTATTGCAATAATCTGTGATCATCTATTATGCAATGTTCAACAAAACAGAAAATATGGGAAACATTTTGCTGTACCATGTTGACACAGAAGTATTTAGAATTGATTGCCTAAATTCTAGTTAACTTAATCAAAAACCAAAAGGGTGCTATTCAATGCCAATCATCAGCATTACCATGTGTCCGGTGCTGCTGTAGGGTGGTGACCAAATAAGAGGCTGCTTTTGCAGGTGGAGAAATGAAAGGAGCTGACAGAATACACATGCTTTTTCTTATCTGTATCGTACAATGCACGAAACATCCGGTCTCTCCCACCACCTCAAGTCTACGGTATCAGCTCCAACATCTCTGGTGACATTTGAAGAAATAAGATGGTGTCAGGGCAAGGGCTGCCTGCGTCATCTATATTCGATAAAAAGATGTGACAAAGCCTTGGGTTCCTGTGCCAGAAGCTTTCACTGGCAGGCCTTTCCATCATTGCTTTTACTCTTTTTTGTTAACCTTTCCGTGATTCTCAGGACTCGGGTGTGGATCATCGGTGGCAGGTCTGTACGTGGACGCATGCCTTCAAATACCTGCATGCTTGTGAGAGAAACACTACTGCTGGCACAGGTCAGATGATCGCTCTGTGCATGTGTGTTGGGGGTGGGAGGTGTTTGGCATCAGAGGTGTCACGGTGACACAAAGCTTCCCCCCCTCCGGGTGCGGCAGCCACGCTGGGTGTCACTCCACAGGTCAGGAGGCACCCCCTGCAGCCCCCAAGATAAGCCCAGCCTGACAGCCATTTGATGGGAAGGGCGACACACACTCACACCTCCCTGCTCCACAGCTCGCATAGCCAGACTCTAGGGAGGAAAGCGATAAGAAGCTCAGAGGATGCAACTAACAGCCATTCCTAAAGGCTGTAAACACGAAGACCCAGTTACATCCTTATTGTTAGCAAAACCCAGTACAACAAACAACAATCCCTTGGCCATGCGCCGTATTTCTTATTTTGATTGATAAAGCTTTAGATATTTAGTTTTCCAGCTAAAATGTGGTGCATGTGGTAAGTGTTGATGTCAAGCCAAGTCTCGGTTTCACTGTTGGTGCCACTGTCACACTGACACACTGACACAGTTACAAAGTCCTCTCTTGTAATGAGCTGCATTTATAATGAGAGCATTGCTACAGCTTTGTAAAAACTCATCCTCAAAAGAAATCAATGCCTCATCAATGTAGGGTGAGTTTCAGTTGACTCCTCGGAGTAAATGTAATTTAATTGGATTGCAAAATCTATTCAAAAGTCCAACTGCATTAGAAATGTAAGTAAGCATGTACATTGATTTACAGGAAGTGTAATAGCATAGTTTGGTAAATGTTATCTGCATTTGCTAGGCCCTGGTTATTGCAGAAGATGGTAAAACTGCATTTATAATTAATATGTCGCGCAGACTTCCTTTCATATGTATCAATACAAGCATGTGTGAGAGAGAAAACCATTTTTACAACACAACACGTTGTTGTGAAACAGCAGCTCGCAGAAGTTCACAGTCGGAAGAAGATGCAATCTTTGTGAACTTGGAATGGTGACCGTGTTTTCTCCCCCGCAGCACTGCAGTCAACCCAGCACCTCCTACACAATCCAGATCTTCTAACATTCGGCTCCACTTCCTCACAGTCTCAACACTTGAAGGCAGACTGACAGAGGGGAGGACTGCAGGGGGGAGGCACCTGCCCTGTTATTTTCCTTGTTGTGCAGAAACATAATGTTGCCTTTGGGGATTTATTTAGTAAAGGCTGGAAATGTTTTAACCACACTGTATATCCTCAGCATGATTGGGTATAACCCAAACTCCTTAGATGCAGTCTCAGCCAGAATGGTGCTATATGTTACCGGAAATTGGCAAATAACAAAGGGATGCCTACTAAAAGGGATTTCTACCTGCCAGTATTGTTTATGTAATAATTGTAGTTGATGTATTCTAATAAAACAATAGACTCCTTTATATTGTGAGCTCACATAGTGGTGGCCTTTGTCTATCCTTTTTCGGTTGCTTCTCACCATGCTCGACTGTGTAGTCTCACCTTTTCCTTCTTGTAGTAAGGTTAATTATTCCTGTTTAGTGTGAATCATTCAGAATCTGGCATTATTTTGTTAGGGCAGTTTCCCAAATAACATATGCTCAAGTAGTGATTAGCCATTTATGCAGGACAGTTTTAATGAATACCAAATGAATCGTCAAGTGTTGTCCTTGACTGTCAGGGTGAATAAAAGCAGAAGTGAAAAACAAAGCTCATGTTGAAACATGCATTTCTCTGCATCTGATGAGCTCTGAGTGGTTGCTGACAGGATGAGATCGCACAATGAGATATTTTCCCAGGCAGGCAGGCTCATGTTGAGGAAATAGAATATGTAGCCTGAGTTTGATGACGACCACTAGCCAGCTGTCCAATGTCAATTTTGATTCTGTTTCAGATGTGAATAAGAAAATGTGAAAAGGAACAATAAAGCCACCTTCAGACAGGTTGCCATGGGTGCTGCGCTCCATCTCAGAACCTATTTATTTCTTTGTTGTGTTACTTGAGCTGGATCTGTGTGTGCATGTGTTGCCCATGTCCAGTTTGCTGAAGGTGAAACTAAGTTTACTTTGTGATGATGCTTTGTTGCAGTCAGTCGGAGAGAATCTGTCAATCAGTTGCGCAAGGTTGGTTGTCATGTTTTTGTGGACAAGCCTAAATCCTCCAAACTGCCCTAACATAACCGCAAACCCACACCCTCTTAGCAACTGTTCCTTTACTCCTCCTTTTCCTAATCAGCAAGAGTAGTGCTGGGGCTTTCCTCTGAAAGCTTGGCAGATGCATCCTGCATCTAAGTCTGAAGCTGGAAAAATAGCTACTTCCTAGACATCTTTCCCAGAAATGAAATTAAAACCTGAAGAAGAGTCACAGCTGTTCATGTTTTTTCCTCCTTGAGTTTGTCTCTGGTTTGGATAACTACTTCTACAGATCACAGACATTAGCAACAAAGCCTTTACTGTCACCCTCTAGTGAGACTATTCAGGATAGTGTATTTCAGGGATGTCCAGCTCCTGTCCTTGTGGGCCACAATTCTGCAGGTTTATGATGTGTCTCTGCTCCAACACACCTGATTCAAATTAATGAGTAATTGTGCAGAACTTCATAGGCTGTTGGATCCATTAAATTTGAGTCAGGTGTGTTGAAGCAGGGAAAACATTGAAAACCTGATGGCCTGCAACCCTTGAGGACCAACTTTGGACACCCCTGGTGTATTTGCTTACAGTAGAGGCTCTTGGTTGAGACAGGGTTGTGTGGAAAGACTTCAAAAACAAAAGTGTGCTTGTAACATCTTAAATCCCCCCCTAGAAAAAAAGCATTATGATAAAATAATAGAAAGATGTTTTGGCACCACAACCTATGACTAAGTGGTTGAGGATGATTGAAAGCAGCTGTGCTTTCTGTATTTCTGATACTAGGGCTGAACGATTTCTTAAATCAAAATTACAATTCAAGATGTTGCAATTAGCAAATCTCAAAGGGTGCAATTAATTTACATGTTACACAGCGCCTCATCCAGGCTTCAAACCTGCTGCAACGACGGTTTTAGAAGTCCACTCCCTTCAGACGTATTTCCTGTCAACTGTCTTGTGCAATAGTCGGGTCCTCTTTTTACAGACAGATAAAAAAATTTGTCCGGCCGTGATTCTGCTCAATCTAAACCTGAGTTTACATCGGATTTGCGTAACTCGTGTATCATTCTCCAGACTTGCTTATTATTATCCACTCTCTCACAGCCGGTGATATGGAGGGACAGGAGGCAGCCGCAGTGCAGACAGCAGCACAGAAAGGACAGAGTAACTGGGTGTTTGTGCAAAACTGCAGAGAAAGTGCGAGTTACTCTGCCTGCTCATATTCTGCTACGAAATAGGCTACATGTTTAAATCGTGTTTAAAAATAAAAATCATGTGACAGCTACACTCAGCGGTGAAGATGCATTTTTAAACTTCATCAGAGAAAAATTTTCCATAAATGACTGAAACGCTGACACACAAGAAAACACAGAGGACAGAAAACAGTCCAGCGTCTGAAATGTCTTAATGAAGTGAATAAAGACGTTTTCACTGAGTGGAGTCGCTCTATATATACTTAAATTGCAGATCTCAGATAACGTATTGATGTCAATAAAACCTACAAAGAATATTGGATCCCTTTTAAGCTGTAATACAACTCAGAAATTACTACGATGACGATAAATTCAGTTTCTCTATGATGGAAATGAAGTTTTCAGCCTGTTTCCGTCTTCACCTCCCTGGGAGAGTTTTAAAAAAACTGGATTTTTGTCAGATTTTTAGTTGGTTGAAGCCATATATTGTCCAATGCGTGTTCTCTTCTGATTTGGAGTGTGCCCATCTGCACCCACATGACTGTGTGTGTGTGTGGCATCGTAGTGAAACTCGTGCTGTGTGCAGTACAGAAATCATGTAGAGAAAAATGACACGTTGTGGTGTAAATAAGATAAATAACATCAAACCATTTAGTTTTTACTCCAAAGACAAAGTATAAACCTCAACTTTGGATACTTGTTAGAATATAAAGCAGTTCATATTTCAATGTCATGTGGTAATCCTCCATCTCATATAGAAAATATATTTCTGTATGAACACTAACCAGAAGCTGGAATTTAAAAGCTTAAATTGCAAACCAAATCGCAATCACAATATTGGTTAGAAAAATCGCAATTGAATTTTTTTGCATATCACTCAGGCCTACTATATACATACAATATATCTACAACTTCTTAAAAGCCAAGAGAGAATTTGGCTCAAGGCCTGCATGACTTAAATTAACTCCAGAAATGCTGTTTTTAAAATGTATTTCATACTCAGCGAATGTGCACATTCTGTACATGTTGATTTGATTGTCCTCAGGGAAACTGTATGTGTGTGTGTGTCTGTGTGTGGCAGAAACACAGATCAAGACAGACAAGCCAGAGACAGGATAATGTCAGGGGGCGCGGAGTGGTAGTCCATTAGTGTCATCGGCACGTCACTAACTCTGAATGTCAGCGGACCATGTCAGTTTCTCAACACTACTTGTCAAATGTGAAGTGGGAGTGGCTGCTGTCAGCGTGAAGACATCCTAGGACAGTGAGTTATCAGTGACAAAAGATTACAGTGAAGTCCCAAAGTTTATTAAATAATGTTTAAAGTAAGAAAAATGAAAAAAGATGCTCTAATGATAAACAAGGACAGCATATTTGGTCTGATATATACTTAAAAAAGTAGTTTAACAAAGTGAGTTTGATTTGAAGGTTTTTGCTTTGAAATTGGAGGAGCCTCAGGGAGTAGCACTTTGATAATCAATAAAGGAATGTATTTTCTAAGTGCGATAAAGACTGAACTAATCAATAGTTGAGTATGTTTAGGGAGAAATAGAGGGAAGGGGATGCGGTGAGAATAGACGACTTCTTCCACCTGAGGGATGCTCTTCATCAGGGAACTGACAGACAGCTTGAACGAAAAAAATGAAAAAGGGCAAAGACCACTTGACATGGTGTTTCTGTGTTTGTCTTGTCTACTTGTGTGTGTTTGTGTCTTTGAATGTCAAAACATGGCTTTTCAATACCGTACTTGATTTACCTGCACAAGGGATAGAGTTGTATTTCAGGAAACACAGAGTCGTGATATGTCTGGGGAAAAATCTATCATGCTTGCTTGTTCTTTGTGCAGGAAAGAGCTTGGCAGTCCCACGACTGAGGAAGTTCCGTTTCCTCTCTGTCTCTCTCTGACAAGTCAGCACAGCAGCCAACACCTCAGCAGTGGCCCCAGGTGAATCTGTGATGTATAGGTCCTCTTGTATCAGAAAACAGCCATGCAAGGATAATGTTTGCAACTGAGGAAAAGAACTTGGTGTCAACATTACTGAATATGCATCTCATTTGTAGCTGTGATTTACTGAAAGCATTGAAAAATTAAATTTTTCTGTAAAGCAGGCCAGATTGATGTTTAAAATGCTCTGTGGCATTTGGATAAAGCCGCGTTTAATGCTGTAGATGCAGAGGACTTGCAAATATTAACTACCAGTGGGACTGGCATTCATTTCTGGGCATAGATTTTTTGAGGTGAATAATGGTCAGTTTTCATAATTCAAAGAAAAGGGTGTCTCAGACTTATTGTTTTCACTTGCGCCACATATCAGAAACAAACAAGTGTGTAATTTTAGCAGGAATGCATTTTCACGCTTTCAGTCGGATTACCTGGTAGTTGATTGGTTGTAGTCACATTCGCCAATACATGCTGATCTATGAAGGTATGGAGTAAAAATGATATGCTTTTCAAGCTGCATGCTTTTTACCCAACATATATTTACAGTATGACATCGGGAATTTTTTTTAATTTAAACCATATGGTTGGGTTGATGAACTTGGCTTAAAAATGTCTTTATCAACAGGTGAACAAGATAGGTTACAGTTATAAAATAGAGATAAGATTTAACCTTGACTGAGGTTCACATCCCAGCCCATACCAGCTGTTATCATGTTTTAACCATATTTCAAATAATAAAGCCATAAACATGACCCTGAGTAATATCTTTATTATGCAAGATCTTGGCAATTGCTCAAATTGGCAATGGTAAATTTACATGGGTATGTGGAGTTGAAGGTAGAGTGAATAAGATTTATTACTATCTGGTGGTAAAGATGGGCATAGAAATGACTTCAAATGCCAAGCAGAGTTGTGAATGGATGCTTGCCATCAGTGGCCAAAATTCTTCCAGACATAAACATGTTCTCATCTGCGAGTGGATCCAGTGGCCTTAGGTGCAGAGATTACTACACTACAGGTAACTATTTCAAAATTATGTACATGTGTACCGTCTACTTCTATATGCCTTTTAAGGCGTTACTTATCTCAAATGATGCTCTAGTACCTATCAAACAAAGTCGGTACTGCAGTTATAAATCTCAGAGGGTTCTCACTTCATACAGAGTTGTTTGTCCAGTCAGAGGCACTATAGTAAAAATGATGGCACAAATATGGCAGCTGCCATGAATGTGGACTCACTGCAAGTAGATATAAATGGCAACATAGCTCAACAATTATTTTAGTAAAGTGAGTAGACACCTATAGAAACAGTTTTAATGATTTATAAAATTTTGCTGGCGTTGACTTTTGATTTTCTTACAGAATGCACCTTTAAAAAAAAAAAGCAATTATTACTACCTTTTTTTTGACATCACATTGGCTACGTTTACATAGAGTACTTTTGATCCGATTGGACGTCCAATTGAATAAAAATTTGTCATGTAAACACCTCAGCTGATCCGATCGGCCTCGATCGGAAAGACATTTCAATCCGATCGAGAGGGGTAGTTTAAACCTTTTCACGGTCGAATCAGCAGGGAAAAATAACCTTGTAAACACTCTTTCCTATTGTTTCGAGTGTATGTTGTTTCTGCACATGCTTGAACCACCTGGGGGTTGCGTTACGTCATGAATATCAGGGAAGACTTGAGCAATGGCGGAGCAAAACAGAACCAGACTGTGGCAGATACAGCGTTTTTGTTGGAAACT
>JAOXYM010000010.1:17753572-17764449 GCA_028567055.1 Leptatherina wallacei | reverse complement strand
TGGAAACTGAAATAGTTCAGTATTATGGAGCATTTTGACAAACAAAAAAAAAAACAACCTTCTTCTTCCAAACTAGTATGCGTTGTGCATGTCAAAAGCGTTACGGTTGTATTAAATCTGTCCATCATGTAAACGCAGAATTGTTCTGATCTGATCTGATCTCTGATCAGATTGATGTCAATCAGATAGATAAAATATTGGTCCATGTAAATGTAGCTATAGTCTCAAAGCCATTGTTTTGTCTAAAACGGGGATCTGAAGCTCCGATCGTCAAGGGCCACTGTCCTTCAGGCTTTAGGTGCTTCCCTGCTCCAACACACCTGAATCATATTAAATGGATCCAGCAGGTTTTTGTTAAGTTCTGCTCAATGACTCATAAATTTGAGTCCAGTGTTACAAAGCAGGGAAACATCTCAAACCTGCTGGACAGTGGCCCTCAAGGACTGGCATTTGAGTTAATTGATCTAAAGCTATGTTTTGTGTGACACTTCTGGAGAAACTGAAGAGGTGGCTGTATTTCTATATGTGCACCCTCTGAGCTGTTAATTGTCTGTGTTTGGTTTAAATGTGTGAAAAAGAATGAGAGAAGAAACCAAAAGTGCCAGATGTAAAGAGGTTTTAACAGGTCGTCCCACTGCTGCTTGGGAACAATTAGCATTTGTCATGTTGTAATTCCCACCCTGCCACACGTCTGCATGTTTTCAGTACACATTTTGTGTTCACTACAATATGGTTCATATTTTATTAGCATCTCTAATTGTCTCCATCTACAGACCTCACCCGCCTGTTTCCAAGTTATAGAATTGTTATCTGAGAAATCACAGTGGAACAGACGCTTTGCTCTCAAGCAGTTGCATTTTTCTAATTATAAAACACTAGGTAAATGTTGAGCAGATGCCCTCCACCAATCCCCACCGTCCCCCACCCTGCGTTCCAATTGAGAGAGCCATTTGGTCTCATTCTAGTGTTACATTGGCTCCACATGGAGTGGCGGTCCTTGCCAAGTTGCCGCCTTGGTATAAACGAAACTAGTCATACGCCAATTCTGTATACTGTCCGGAAAACAAGAACAATAGGACTTCTGCTTCAGTTTAAGTGGTGTCATACCCTGCTGTGGTGCCTGGCTCCTTCAGCTTGTAGTGTCTAGTTTAGGAGTTTGTGTCTACTGCAGAAATACTTGGACATGCTGCTGTCAAAGGAAGCCGCCTTGCAAAGTTGCATAAAACAAAGGAGAATAGATGGTATAGGATCACATGGAGCAAAGTGTAACCTAAGACCAAGTTTAAACCGAACGCTTAGTTCTGTTTCAATATTTTTTCTATATCTTTTCTTACCTGCATGGTGTTACTTTTGCTATGCCATGCCCTGTTTCTGGCAAATGCTGCAGCATCTTTTCATTGCGTCATTATTTATTACCACTGATTCCTTCACCATCTTATTCAGCCAATGCCAATCAATAGCTTTAAAACACTGCTTTTCATCTTCAAAGAGATTTCTTTGGTTGGAGTTATTTTTGTTGCCACAAGAGATGCCATAATAATTGATGGTTGCTTTTTGTGTTTAATGTATTAGACCTTGGTGTGAAGTGATGGCACCTCTGCCAGAGCAATGATGATGAGCAACACTGGCAGCAGCTTCTAGACTTGAATATAATGCCAACTTCCAGGAAGAGTCAAACTTTAGCCTTAGCATCATCTTGTGAAATCATGCAGAGAATATTGAAAATCCAAGCATAACAAATGATGTTGCGTGAAGCTACTGTTGTGGAAAAGTGGCATTTGTTTATTAAGCGCTTGTTTAGACTCCATGCTGTCCCTTCGCATCCTCTTCCAGTGTTCACTTCTTTCTCCTGGCTTCATTACCCCTCATATCATACTCTCTGTGCTGGGGAGGCAGAGCAGCTGTCATTTCTGTATGGCAGGAGAAGGTGTGTCTCTTCTCCACCACAGCCACAAGTGACCTGTTCCTGTCTCTTCGCCAGGACAGATGACAGCTCTGCAGCTGCCTGTATGGTCCAGGTGTTAGCTCCAGGTATAAGCTTCCCTGGAGTTTAAACCATGGCTGTGACCGCACTTAACAGTTGGTTAAAATTTAGTCGTGGGCTTGCAGTTATAGGGGTATAGCCTTATAAAAAAAATGCTGAATTTGTGTGCAGAAAAGTTCAGTCTGAAGCACATGCATGTACTACATATGCTGGAGCAATCACATGAGCATAGGCATCCATTATACAGTCTGACTTGCCTTGGAATTAACCAGTGAGTGGAGGCTGATTGCAGCAGCAGTCCCTTCACATTCTCAGGAATGAGAATAAATGAGCGGATGGTGGCATGAACAATCCTTTATTACTCCCATTAGCTGGTGAAGCCGGGGCCTTACAAGATAGGAGACGCTAAAAACACAGCCTGGTCGACACGTGCATGGCCTGCTTATGGTTCTCATGACTGTGTGTAGACCCAACCACCCACTCACCAAACATGCATCCCATTACCACATCATTCTCTGTTCACCCAGTCAGTGGATGGATTTAATCAAATCCCCAACTTTCTCCTTAGAATGTCAAAATGTTTTTAAGTACCAACTTATAGGTGCAGCTCTGTAGTGCCTCCATGAACTCAATATGTTCATCAGAATTTTTTTTCTTGTTTAAGAAGTTTTAAGTTGTGGCAGAATCATTAATCATAAACTTTGCTCTGTATTGCTTGTAAATCATATTTCTCATCCCTGGGAGCTCTCTTCAAACAACAACAGTGCCAGGTGTTCTTAATCAAGATTGGTTTGTTAGATTGTTTTGCATATATTAAAATTGCCAGGTGGACTATTTTTTTTCATTAATGTATTCTCTATCAACAGCAAGGTAATGTTACAGCTCATTTACTGAGTAAAGCTCCAGGTCATATGAACATGTTTTGACAGGTGTTTCATTACGTTCAGCACAAACTGGCGGAGGATGTTTGTTTTATTTTTTTTTCAAAGGATGCACAGTGATGTGGGGATCCCTTGATCTTTGTTTCAGGTAAAGCTTTAACTCACAATAGAAGTCCCTGATCAGTCTCTATTTGGCCGTTTCTGTCTTTGCTTTTCACTTGAAAAACAAACTATGTTTCCCCCCTCTATTTTTTTACATGTCTTAAAATCTTGTCAGCCAAATTGGATAGATGAATTAATTTGCAGTGAAATAACGATTTACTTGTGAAATGATGTGGGGTACATAATGACATCTCCATGATCCACACAATATCTTCCACTTTTATCACCCCACTAAGCCTAAATTAACAATTCAGATTTAGTTTTAATCATATGTAAGACAAACTTGGATTGTTAAGCAATTTTATTTTTACATGGTGACAAAACCTGATTTACAAATACAACCTCTGAAATTATTTGCAAACACTCATTTACAGCTACAAAATCTTTATGGCTTTATATTGAGGCCATAGCCGTTGTTATTTACAATAACTTTTGTATATATTTCACACCAAAACCACAGCATTGGCAGGAATTTTAGAAAAAGAAGCAAAACAAAATCAAGCCAGCACTGTTTTTTAGACATTACACAATGACCTGCAGCAAATTCTCTTCCTGCCAAAGAGCAAAGGAAAACTGAACCATCTCTCCCAGAGTTCTCCCTTTTACTCACAAGCAAAGTAATTCATTAACACTTGTTATGTCATAACCAAATGATGTGCGTGTGTGTAAACTTAATCACAATTCTGGATGTATCAATTGGGCAAAAAATGCTATTTGTTTTTATGCAATTCATATAATTGTTTTATAAAAGTTTTACCGACTGACACAAACACTTCACGGACTGGCAGGGAGAAAGTAATGCATCCCTCTCCTTGTGCTGAAATACAAACCAGGCACTGCATCACCAGCAACTGAATAACAACACACTGGCTGTTTTGGATGTGCACCATGGCTGATTCAGCAAAGAAACGCAAAAGAATATTTTTCGAACAAGAGAGGAAATAAAGAAAAAGTAACAGGGCAAGAAATAAGAAAAGAGTTAACACTGGACAGATTTTTACTGGCTGGAGAGAGCTCAGAGAAGAGACAGGAAGCAAGATGGATGTCAAATTAGCCTTGAGTGCCAAAGTATAAAAAAATCTGCCAAACACTGCACCCCTGTCCTTGTGTTGTAATACAAAAACACTTGAGGGTGAAATTGTGTTTTCTGCATAAATGGTTAATGGGCTGTACTTATGTAGCACTTTTCTAGTCACATGTTGACCACTCAGAGCACTTGTACACTATATGTCACTCACCCATTCACACAAACACTAATACAGCACTTCTATCTTATTCATAGACAGTGCTTTCTCCTATCACTCACATTCATACCTGGATAGACACATTGGGAGGCCAAGGGGTTCAATGTCTTGCCCAGGGACTCTTCAGCATGTAGTCGGAAGGCTGGGATTGATCCACCGACTTTCCCGTTGGCAGATGACTGCTCTTCCTCCTGAGCTACAGCCAGTTGGTTTGTTTTGAGTGTAAATTCAGTGTAAATTTTATACCTGTAACCTATAGGCTTACTCAACAGGGGATGCAGATCTCAGCGACTTTAAAATCAGCACTGTTAGATCCCTGTCATCAAACTAATGCTTTAACAATGAGTCAATACATTACAGCATTACATTGTGAATATGGCACATGGTAATGAAAATAATTTAAGCATAATTTGGTAAATAAACTCAGCCGTCGGGTTGCATTTTCAAACCTCCCAGCGGTCTAATTTTCCATAAATGACTAAAATGCTGTACCAGAAAACTTGAGGGCACAAAGAGTTCAACTTTTTTTAAATCCTGATGAAGTGAAAAAAGAATGTTTTTACCCAGTGGAAATACTCAGAATAAAGTACAGATCTCAGATAACTTCCTTTGTGTTAATTAAACCTACAAAGAATGTTTGATTGAATTTAAACTGTAAGTTACAGCCTGAGGTGTGTTAATTCCTGTAACACACCTCAGAAATTACCATTATATTATAGGCACCCCCAATATAATGGTTAGGCAACACTGGTGTCCTTACCCACTGTATAACATTGGTTTTATGCCCTATACAGAATATTTATCAAGAATGTAGTAACTATTCTAAATATAATCTCTGTCTCTAGTCATCCAACAGTGTAATCAGGACACAGCGGTAAACACTGTATTGCATCCAATTTCCTCACACTTCTTTGTTTATTGACTGAGGGACATGACAAGGAATGAAACTTAAGTGGGTTGAGAGGAAACCACAGACACAAAATCTCTTATCCTCTTGCTACCACTTTTGCTCTGCTATGAACAACACAACAGGGAGCTGTGAAGTAGATTGATTACACTTGTGATCACTCCTCTAAGATAATGTCCTTCCTTTTAATCACACATTGTGCCTCTGCTCTTTACAAGGATAAGATTATCATCAGTAGCTTCATCACTGTCTCATTGTAAATGCCGTCCTAATTGGGACAGTTCTGCTTTTGGTTTTTGAAGTTATTTACTGCTGTGTCCTTGAACAAAAATGGGATTTGTTTTGAATGCCACTCTTTTTTAGTGAGTCTCTGCAGTCTTAAGGGTCCATGTCTTGCCCTCTGTTTCATATAGACACATGTTGTCTGCACTTTTATGTAGCTACATTTGAAGAACTTTTACTGCCTGAGTCTAGATTTTCAGTTCCCAGCTCCTTAGGACTCCAACTTTTCTTTGTAAAATCAAAGAATTGGCAACATGTAGCGTTGAGCTTTTCTGAGTGATTTATAGTCAGTAGCCTTATTTTTACTCTTTGGTTCCCATATGTTCTCATTCAGTACCCAAAAAAAAGTACAAATACACCTTAAAATTTCCTAGATTTACAGTACAGCACTACTTTAATTAATTTGCTTTGTATGAAGTACTCATACACCAATTCTTAACATAACACTGCAAAACAGAACACGGTTCAATGTTAAAGACACCATGTATGTAGCTCCTCAAAACATCTACTTCAAGAATTGGGTCAGGATCAACAAACAATACCACCCGCACATTGTTCTACTCTGCAGGGATTTTTTTTTTCAACACAATCAGAATTCATTTGAATGTCTGAAACCCAGGCCATAGTTTCACACATTTGATGAAAGAAATTATGAAAAAAGAAGGAACTTTCTCCAGAAAGAAGATATTTTGTTGAAGGTTTTCCATAAGGAGTGTAAACCTACAGAGCTATTAGTATACAAGACAGAGATATCAGTAGGTGCAGTTTAAAAGTTATGCCTTATATTCAGGAAGTCATTTGATTGGTCCCAACTTTGTCAAGTAGCAAGACATCTCTAACACACTTCTTAAGATTTTCCAGAACAACTTAGAGAAGAAACACAGGGATGGTTAGCTATGGCCATGCCTACCTAAGTCTAATCAAGCTGACAGCTGACAAAATTCACTATACTAGACACTATACTACTAGTATCTCAGAGTTGGTATTTCAGAATTGAGTTGTGTGTTTTTTGAAAGTATTATAATTTTAATTAACATGATGCTGTATCAAATCACCAGCCATATACAATCTAGAAATCTAATTGGTTAGCTTTCATTGAAAAAATGTTTATGTTTGAATTTAGATTCAAAGACAAGTTAGGTTCAACAAAAGCTTGGATGGGAGCTATGACCTCACAGCCTCAGGTTGTAATCACTAAGACAGTTTTTTTAAATTATTTTTGTCATTTGTAAGAACCAACCAGATCGGCTTGCTGTTGGTCCATGAAAGAGTCTTGATTTATAAGTCCTTTGTGATGATTGACATTTGTGATGGGGTAACAGTCGATCTACTGTATTTTGGCAAATTCTATGGACACCAGGAAAGGTGTTTAAAACAGAAGTCTTAAGACAGCAGGAATTAACTCCAAGTGCACAAACCAAATTGCCACGTTGTTTTTGTTTGAGAATTGATTCCCCTTCCTTTCATTCGTCCCCTTTCTTTCATCTAGTTAAGGGCTAACAGACAGATCAGTGGTCAACTACAGGGGTCCTGACTGGCCTTTCAAAGCCACGCAGTTAATTATTTTCACTGTCAAAGCCCCACGTGTCGCCATCTGACCTCACCCCTCATTCCCAAACCAGCCACCATGCAACAGCCCCACAGACAAAGAGTCAGTTTGGAAG
Organism: Leptatherina wallacei; assembly: GCA_028567055.1. Classification (NCBI taxonomy): domain Eukaryota; kingdom Metazoa; phylum Chordata; class Actinopteri; order Atheriniformes; family Atherinidae; genus Leptatherina; species Leptatherina wallacei. The sequence goes on along the minus strand of JAOXYM010000010.1, from coordinate 17,757,325 downwards.
GGGAAGAAATATGAAGCCTTTGTTTTGATCCTCATGAGTGTGTCTGGCATTATGTAAATAGCACATATACGGTATTAATTGCCTCTGCCGTCCGGGTGAGTATATCAAACATGAAGGGAAACAATTTACTGTTTGAAAAATCTCTCCAGTGCAGTGGGAATAATGGACCTAGCATGCGATGGCATTTCTAGTGCTATCTGTTACTAATTTAAACTCTATAATTTCATGCTAAAGAGCAGGCAGTTAACTATAAACCTGGTCCATTACAGTCTTAGTCATACCTTTCCAGAAATGGGCCTCTTTTCAAACACTAAACACAATTTTATTGATCTGTTCACTACAATTGCTAGCTACCAAACATAAAAAAGAAACACAAGCAAGGAAAATGGCAAAAATGTCATAATTACTCTTCGTAGATGTCTGTTATTATACCAAATCACTGTGCAAAATGTCTAACTGCTGCATTTATTTTGTATAAATCTTAGTTTCCTTTTATTATTCTCCCTGGACAATTTTCTTCTTTTTCTAGTTTGGAGATATATACATTCAGACAACATAAATTGCCATTTAAAAAAAAAAGATAAATAGAGCTGAAAGAGGACTTGTTGGTGTTTTTTTATATTTCTCTTGTGCATTTTGTTGTGTTAAATACTGGGTGATTTCATTGGCTGCACTTCCTCTCTGCCTCATTGTCATAGCACAGAGATGTTTCATCAAGTTTTTTTCAGCTAGCATATGGATGGCACCATTACTCCTTACAACATCATCTCATGCCAGCAAGGCCATTTTGCTGATCTGCACAGCACACAGCATCATCCAGCTACCCCCCCATCTTCCACTTCCCTCCCCCAAATACCAATTACCAGTTATCACTAAGGAGGAGGCTGCATCCATTAGTTATTCATCCAACTGAGTGCTGCTTGTTCACTAATTTGATTTTTCCCCTCCGTTTTACATTTAAACTTACTCCAAGACAGAAAGACTTTAAATATTAAGCACAGAGATTAACTATGCATCCGTAAATCTCATCAACAAATATGTTCTGTATCTACCATTAACCTTGAACATGCTAATTAACTTAGCACCCTGTTTCCCTCATCATTCCCAAATCATATTTAGAATTTGAAGCAGAAATTTGAAATGCAGCCAAAATTGGATTGTACAATTGTATCCCATCCAGTCTTAACCTGTAAGCGATCAAACTGCAATGCTCTATTGATCAAACTTCATTCAAAAGGTATCATAAACAGGGGGTAAATTACAAGCTAGAAAAGCCACTGCAGCAAGATTATTTATGGACTAAAATCCTTGAAATGTGTTGCAAATAGTTGCATAGTTATCCTGCTGGGTAAATCTATCAGATGGTCATGTAAGAGACCCTATGTCATCATATAGGATGATGACATAGGGCAGCTTGTCAGCTGATCTAATAATATTCTCTTTATCACATTAATCAGCCAATGCTGTTTTGTTTACAAGCCAAACTCAACCACATAAACTCAGCAATCACATGATATGGTTGATTGGATCTTTTTCAAGACAATTGCAGGTCATTTCATTTTGATAGTTGGCCATAGCTTATTAACCAGAGTACCCAGATGAGGAGCCAGTTCATGAAGAAGATGAAATTACTAATTTGTCAATTAATTAGTTGACTTCTTCTTCTTTTTTTCTTTTTTTGCTACTGTCTGCACTTTTATGACTTATAATGCTATTCGGTATTTGAGAGAGAGATGAAATATGTGTGTTGGGGGGGGGGGTTATAATACTTCTTGGATTATACTGTGCACCTTTGTAATTTATTTTGCATTGTAATCTCAAATAAATAAAGTCAGTGTTAAAAAGAAAATAAAAAATAAATAAAGGTGAAATAGAATAGGGAGATGTAGGAACAGGGACCAACCTGAATGATCACATTCAACAGGGAACTGCTGGTGTTCTTGATCTGCTGCCAACTGCAGAGGAAAACATTTGCAGCATGTTGGGACCTGTGAATGTCCCTCTTTAAAAATCTCCATGTATTCATTAATCGGAGCAATCTCAACTGTGGAAATACAATAAATGACACCTTACCAAACTAATTTGTTTTTCATATGATTATATATTGGTGAGTAAATCAACTAGGAATTATCCTGATGGACTTCCATTAGTTGATGGAATTACCATGTTTTTAACCATCAGTGGCAAAAACAAGCTTTAATAACAACGCTACACATTTTTAATATAGCCAGTTATGGTGTCATTCAACTAATACATACTAAAGTATGATCAGGAATTGATTTATAGAGTGACACTTTCTTCGCTTCCTCTCCTGTATAACTCTGTAAATACTTAGTGTGATGATGATAGTTGACACTTGGATTTATCTGCCTTTGTGCTTTTAAAGTGCTGTCACTATACTGAATAACTAAAGTGTAGCGTATTCCCTGGCAGGAACCAGATAAGAGACACACACCAAATGGAACTTTGCCAGAGTTTTATGGACTTCCATGTCACTGTGGACATGGAACTGACACCATTGACTAGCTCTCCCTCAAAGAGCATTCTTTGTCTGCTAAAGGATCTCAAATCTGGAATCTCACAAACAATTTAGGAGTACCCTTGAAAACTCAAATATTTCATTGGAATAATTAATGGTTTGATAACCTCAAGCTAACCTTTACTCCTGCAGGACCAACCATCCCTGGGTATTTACGATGGGGGAACCATCAAAGGAGACTTCCAACAGAGTCTTGTCAGAGTCCCCCACCTCTGAGCTAAAGCAACCAACTGTCATTCTCCACAGGACTTAACGACTTAACCAACATTTCTGTGTTTTAAAACTTTAAGAGTTTGGTACTTTTATCAGAATGAAGTAATGATCATTTCTAGGATCAGAACCCTATTTAATATGACTCATGAATTCTTACATCAATAAAGGTGAGATTGAAGAATTAGATGATTATTTTCCTCCGTTTACAGTCCTTCTCCAGACGAGACCTTGAGAAAAGGTTTTATCTGGGATATAAGGGAAGACAAATGCCTTGTCTTTCTATCAATCTGCATTTATATCCATGTGTTTGTTTTTTTTGACAAAATAACATTCATGTTTATCATTCCTATTTGTATTTAGAAAGTAGATAGTTCAAGTCATGAAGATTTGACCATGTTTAATCAATTTATTTCAAGTATTATTCATTTACCTTTTATCCTTTTTAAGTTTTGCTTCACCATCATTTACTAGTGTTATTTAATCCTGTTCAAAAGACTGATGGATGTTTTACATGTGCACCATTCCTTATGCGTTAAACATAGAACTTACAGATGTTCGCAAATGTTTCAGTGTGATAGAGATAGAATAAACGCTTGTAACACTAAACCAGAGTCCTGATGAGCAAATTAGCAATCTAACCCTGCGTTCACACCGGGCACGAGTAAAATTATTCGCGTGTCTAAATTACATGTTAAGTCACGTGAATTGACACGCATTTGCTTGGGGCGGCGCATTTGTCGCGCATTTGTCGCGCATCTTAAGCGTTTTCCGCCTATTCGCTCAAGATGAAAAAATTGAACTTGAATAGTGGCGGTTTGTGGATATCCGCTACATAAATAAATTCAAGTTGTTGGTTAACAAAGTCATGGAAAATATCAAAATCAATCATTCTGCCTGTGCTCAGACCAGTATAGTACTATAGTTGGCCACCAGATGACTCTCCAATAACGTGAGTTAATGAGTTCAGCAACAGCTGACGGGTCAACAAAAACCCGCCGAGT
>JAOXYM010000010.1:17736456-17753472 GCA_028567055.1 Leptatherina wallacei | reverse complement strand
GAGACTGATTAATTCATTTAATTGATTTATTCAATTGATATAAGATTTTAATGGTTTTCCTTGCTTCCATATCAAAGGTGGTGCTCCGAGGTTTTCTTAATATGAATGCTAATTTTAACATTAATATTGTTATTAATGTATGATGACGCTACAAAAGCAAGAGATTAGTTGCATAATGATTTATTTAAACAAAATAGGGAATGATTTTTGTAACAGCAAAATCTGCAAAACTTTTAAATCGGTGGTTGTTAGTCTCCTCAAATAAGGCAATTCTATAGAGTTGCTGCTCCTTTTGCCTCCTGTACAGCTCTTTGTTCAGTCAGAGGCTTCTTCAGCAGAACACCCACATCAAACTTTAATCGTGACTTATGTAGAGGATGTGCAGATGAACACCTGGGTATCTCCCCCACCTGCTCCACCTCTTCTGCCAGGATGGAAATGTTGATTGCCTTAATTCTAGTTCTCCTAAACTCCAAAAGGTGAACAATGAACTTTAGAGCAGATGGATGATGGTGATGGCGGTGATACTCTTTGTGCGAGTTGTGCAATAAAGGGAGTACTCCAAACAAGTTTGGTACTCAAAGAGGAAAATTGGCAGAATTCATCAAATGTTCTGCAGGCATAAAACCTCGGCAGCAGCACGCTGGGCCCTTTAATGTAAAAAATAGCCCTGGGGCCTTGTGGGGTGTGTTTTATGTGGTTAGAGGGGTTAAAGGAGGCCTGTACATTGGTTCATGTAGAGATGTTGAGGGGATTTTCAGATTTCCCCAGTGGCAGCCTCACGGTCTCTTTCTGTTTCATGTCACTGGAGCGTTGCTCGAGTCGCTGAGACAGTAACCGTAACTGTCTAGGAATGATTTATGCAGTCATAAGTGCTGTACTGTTACAGACCTCGGCCCGTATTTTATTCTGACACTTATTATTGAAATGAGACATTTTGAGTGTAAAGAGTAACTCAATCCATTTTCTCACTGAGATAGTAGTAATGTTCACATGGAATCATCATTACGCCAGCATTGAAAAGTCCTCGGGGACAATTTCATTTCACTTCTTTAGTGAATGTTCTCATTCTTTCACGAATATAGTTTTTACTGATGAAATTGCAAATTTAGTTTCACAAGTCAAACACAGCATTGCAAGTGTTTCGCGTCACTGTTGGAGTTGCCGTGCAGAGGCTGCTGTAGAGATGCGTGGAGGCAGACTCAAGCAGACAGTTAGCGGTGAGCAGAGCTGGTATGGTGTTCTGCTCTATTGTTGCACAGACTCTGTTGGGAAAATCAACAATATAGTTCCCATTATTGTAGCAGTAGTCTGTAGTAATAAACAATGTGTTACATTAGTGGTAGTTTGGGTGTCACTCAGGTTTAGTTGGCCATTAATCATTAGCACAAAGGCAGAGAGCGGAAGTGCTTGCCTTGCTATTTTCTGTCACTCCTGCTGTTGTGTCTCTAATAATGTAAAAAATCTTAAAGCAAACAAATTACAAGGATTATTTTGACACAAAATACCGGATCAAGGCTGCAAAATTGTGATCTTTGCAGTTAGAGGCTTTATATAAGACTATTTGAATGAGTGTTTTTATCTTTGATTTTTTTAGAAGATTAATCTCATCCTCATATATATTTTTTGAATAACTGAGTTCTGATTACTTTATTAACATGAAGACTGTTAATAAAAGGGTGTAAGAGGGCTTGATAACTTCAGTTCACAAGATGTCTGCTGACTGAGTGAGCTCCTTGCAAGTAAAAATAACTTTTTGTCTTCTCACTGATCTGTCTTTCATTGGGATCTTTTTTTCCTAACAGGTGGCATTGTGTATAACAAAAGTAAATCTACCTGAAGTTCTCAAATTAAGATGTTATATTATCTGTAATTATTTGTTATTAAGAAATAAAAAAGAATTTTATTGGTATTTCACTTTCTGTCTTGAGGAACACTAATAAATATATCAGCAGTTCTAACGATTTTTAACAACCGTTCATTTGATCTGCCTCATAAATGGTAAATGTATTACTTGTAGAAAAAAAAGTACTGAATAAAAAGTTTATATGATGCCAAAAATATGCTTTCCTTTCACTTTCACAATGGTACATTCAAGATTCAATCAGTTGGAGGGATGCTTTAATCTGCTCTAAGTAGTTATTTTACCATAAATAGGATCTGCCTCAGAACTACAAGTAATCTAGTCACAGAAGTAAATAAAAATAAGGCAAATGGCCCCAACCTTACTAATGAAATCTCAAAATTCAACTTATAAGTTACTGTGAAGTAAAAAATTTAATCTGTTTTACATCTGACAGGAATGGAGCGTTTCCAGAACCACAAATGGAGTGCAAATGAAATCTTAAAGCAAATGTAGCATCCCTTGTCCAAATGTAACATCTTTGTTTCTCTGGACAATCTTCATCTGTATTGTGTACAAATTTCTATTAGAATACCTGTACACATAGTTTGTGATCCTGACCTTGCTGGATAAGAGGTACTACTTTACAAATCCCAGTTTAACCCCTGTTTGTAGCTGTTCCTCACGCCCACTTCAGAAACCACAGTGATATGTTCAACAAAAACACATTTTGAATGGGCAGTGCATTTGTTATGATAGGCAAAGTGTATTTTAACAATGGTTTTTAGTTTCTTGGCACACAGTTGTGATATCTTCAATTGCATTTCGTTGAATCTGAATCCTTTTCGATAGCTCATCAAATCTTTTTAAGTACAACATTTAATCTAAGACTGTATACAGTATATGATTTTTATTTCCCTCAGCACACAAACAAAACAAATTATTTCTAATTCAGCTGGGAATATGTGAAATTTAGCTGAAGGAGGATGTTCCACTTCACCTTTTTGCTGAATCCAGCTATTTTGGAACCACATCCAAATTAAAACCAGCTGTCAGAGCCCATCTCTATCAACATTTGAAGAGTCCTCCTTTTTCTTCTCTGAGGGCTCCACACATTTGACCGGACTCTAGCAATGAAGGTTTGTGTTGTATTTTCCCAAGAGATCAGGATCTAAAACAGGTTTGTAATTGACAGCTGTAAGCGCTACACTCCCGGGGCTGGATGACCTACATGTTGCACTTTCTCCATCTGGCTGCATACGCTTATCACCGCACAGGCTGCCACTCAAACCAGCAGGTGAAGGTGCACAGTAGATACAGTTGACTGTCTGTAGTAAAGGGTTACAGTTTGTAAACACCACCCAAGGTTACACGGTTAAACCTTGGGTACTGCGGAAAGCTTTATCACAGCATAAACTATACATTTGAAAACAAAAACATTCATTAAGATTCAAAGTGTTACATGCAAGCCATGAAGTTGTGATATGCTGTTAATTCATAGGCATAAAGCTAATAGACTATTAGAGCCAGTGCCTGAGGCTGCCTTTTCTCCTTGTAGAGGAAGAACATCAATCACTTCCCTCAGCGATCCCCTGGAAGCTGCCGCCAGCATCTGTGCTTGCTGCCGCAGAAAGCTGCAGCAACAGCATCAGTTGTCAGGTTAAAGGATAAACTGGCCCTACTGCCTTACCACTATCACCACATTCTGCCCTCAGTCTTTGGTGACATTGATGATGAGGTACCAGTCGATGAGACTAAAGTAGTGATAAAGGAGGCGCCTGAAGAGTCGCACAAAGCTGCCACATGTTTGTTCCTCCTTGCTTGTCGTCTTACCTGGAGGATGCATGATAAGATAACACTAACACAGATGAGAGCATTGTAAGGATTGTACGCTGCTGTGGGCAAATTCAGGCCCAAACTAAGCTTGAAAAAGGTTGAAAAAATAGTCACCTATGGTGTAGTTTTTTAAGTACTGTAAGTCTGTTTTTTGATGGAAACAGTTTAGAAGTGTCAAAGTGACTTGAGATTTTTCTAAAATCCAAGATTGAATGCAGTCATCGGTGTCGCAATTACATTTTTTTTTGTTTCTGTCAATATGATACTACGCAACTGACATAAAAAAGAAAGGGAAAGAAAGAAAAAGGCATTTTCTTCCTTTTGTTACACTCCACTAAGCTGGTTTACTGCATTTGTTGTTGGAAAGCTGGTGGTTGTCTCCAGGGCTTTGAATGAAAACATATTTCTCTTCTGGCTGCAGCTGCTGAATATCCCCATGCAAACAGCCAGCAGATGTGTCTTGATCCAGCCACTCCATCCCAGCACCCATTTTATTCCAACTTCACATTTACCTGATCATCTCCCGCCCTAGTTGTTGAGCAAATGATCTCTCCTGAGTAATCGCCATTGTTTTGTTCCAGACCAATAAGATAATTCATGTTGACTCTGTGCATATGGAGCAGTTAGGGCTATGAAGCAGTCGCAGAGCTGTTTTGGAGCTGCTGAATGCTACAGCTGCTAAATAATTTGTTGCAAACAGATTTTGTTTACCAGCATGTTTATGAATGCATATGTATATGCATACTTTGCATTCACACTTGAGTAGTTTATGCTTGTGTAACTACACTGAAATGTGTGATGAAATTTTAACAGGCTACAGGCAGTCGTGGTAGAAAGACATTCTGTTGAGATTAAGAAATTTTGCCAAGAAATTCACAGTATAAACTCACCTTTTCCATCTGTGTACCTGCTGCCTTAATGATGCTTGATGATGATTTGTGGTAGATTGTCAGTATGAACATATCTGGAAAGCTGCAACCAAAAACCCTTCCCATCTGTCAGATAGAACTACAGATCATAACCAAGGCATTATGTTTAACTGGATAGACATCAGTCAAAGGGACGCAACAAGGATGATAAAGTCCCTCGTGCAAGGCTTAAGACTACTTAATATTCTTGTGCTCATTGGGGATTAATTGTTCCATCTGGCTCTTGTGAAAACCAGTGAACAAAATACAAAAACAATACTCCCTCCTCTTTTTCTTTACATGTTTGTTCATTTCATTGTGGCTGTCAAATGCGACTACTGAGCGGTGAGGCTTGGAGGAGGAGGAGGCTGGACCGGACAGTCACTACCAGAGGGAGAGCTGGGAAATGTGATCATTTTTCTTGGGGTCTGTCATATGCTATAGGCTGCCTCATTTGTCTGCTCCTACTCCTTTGTTTCCACCAGGCTGGCTGTTCTAGGATAAGGCTGCAAAGCAATAGACGGGCAGCAGCAGGAGATGGAAAAAGAAAGAGAGAAAAAGAAGCTGTATGAGCTAATTATTATAGAGCTCTGTTTTTCTTTAATTTAAGAACTTTAAAATAGATGATGCTGTATTTAATACCTGCTGAATGGCTAGAAAACAGAATGAAAGCAGGATCAGAGTGTGAGGGAAGCAAGGAATGAGGAAGACTACATAGCTGAACATTTCTTTTCTTTTTTTTTCTTCAAATTGCCCTGCAGTTCCACTACAGTGGTGTTGACCCAGTTTATCTGCTGCTCAGGTGATTAATGTAACACAGCTACAAACAAAGGTCATGACGGGAGGCAGGTGAGCAAGCCACAGCACAACAAGAGCTAAGGGAGTTATATGACCACTGATATATCTCACAAAATAAGTTGTTCCTGCAGAGCATCCCATAGTCTCTCGAGACAGAGTATGAAAGAAAAATTATAAAATGCACTTACTAACACTAAGAGAGAGAGAGGACTAGTCATGAAAGAAATAACACACAATTCCTTAAGATGTATAATCAATTTTTTTAACATAAATTGCAGTTCTTTTTCCGTCCCCGTTATTCCATAGAACACGGGTGTCAAACTCAAATACACAGTGGGCCAAAATTAAAAACTTGGACAAAGTCGCGGGCCAACGTTGGTATTTCCTCATAACAAGGAACCTTTTCATATGGACCCACACAAGTTTTGTTTAAACATTGAATACTGTACAACATATAATATATAACGTAATATTGCACACATGCAAAATGGAATTTATCATTTATAAAAAAAACATAAATGGCATTCACTTCTTAAATGAAACTTAAATAGAAATTGTATGCCTCTTTTTTTGCAGCCTTATTTGACACATTAAACCATGACATTGTTATTCATAAATTATCACATTTTTAATTCATTCATTCATTCATTCATTTTCTGTACCGCTTAATCCAATTCAGGGTTGCGGGAAAGCTGGAGCTTATCCCAGCAATTAGCAGGCGAGAGGCAGGGTACACCCTGGACAGGTCGCCAGTCCATTGCAGGGGCCACCACAGAGAGACAGACAACCACTCACGCACACATTAACTCCTCGGGAGAATTTAGAGTAACCAGTTAACTTAACTTTCACGTTTTTAGACTGTGGGAGGAAGCCGGAGTACCCGGAGAGAACCCACGCAGACACAGGGAGAACATGCATACTCCGCACTGAAAGGCCACTGTTTGAACCCCTCCCCAGCTGAGGCTTTAACCAGCGATGTTCTTGCTGTGAGGCTGCGGTGCTAACCACCACATCACCGTGCAGCCATATGATCACATTTTTAATTCTCTGAAATAAGTTTGCAATAGCTTTTAATCATATATGTCCTGTTGGGAACAGTGTATCATTATTAATGGTGAGAAATATTTTTGGTCCACTTCATTTCTTTAGTTTTACTGTATATTATTTATAAGCTAAATGTACCAGTTCAAATTTTCACATGTATGCAGATAATGCAGTTTTATATCAAATCAAATCATGAAACTTTATTTGTATAGCACTTTTCATACATGACACCTCACTAAGTGCTTTACACCATAAAAACAAATATTTAAGAAATAATAAGTATAAAACATCAAAGATCAATAGCACACACCTGATCATACTCTCTTTTTCACTTTTCACACATTCATCATCACACAAACACACATGCACACACACACACACACACATACCCACCCAACGCAAACACAAGATGCCAGCCCTCTTTGCATAAAAATAAAAAAATCTGCCTTCTAATTTCTGTCTCTTTAACTGAAACGATTATGTAAAAATATCATTTGAGCTAAAAGAAATATGTAGTTAGTGGATCCTTTTTCAAAACTTGGGCTTCACGCTTGATATTGAAAATAAAAGAAAAAATTTAGTGTGAGTTTGTTTTTTTCCAGGACTCAATATTTGGAATGGGTCAATGAGTTATGTCTCAATATTAAACAATTACAGAAGTAAAGTGTTTTTTCTCATGTTGGATTCTCACCAAAAATTTGAGAAGCATCTTCAGATGGTGAACAAAGCTGGAAAAGCAAGCTTACCTATGTTCAGACACAGAGATTTGTCTCTGACCCTTTAAAGGAATCTTTGCCCCAGAAGAGGGGGCTGTATTTCTAGAGGTTCACCCATAATATCTGTATCAACTATTAAAGCTTTTACAATGACATATTTACCATAAAATACCAAAAATGATGCATTGATAACTATATTCAAAATTTGCAGGAAATTATCATCATTCTGCATATCAGCAGAAATGTGATACCATGCCTCCATAAAAAAGAATAAATGTCAGTAATCAGAATCTAATTCTTTATTTCATCCCATTTGGAGCTTTAGAAACTGGTCATGTATATTTTAAATAGGATCTGGTTTTAGAACCTATGTATACTAGCATGTTTACCCCTGTTTACCCCATCACCCCTTTTTAAAAGATATTGAGCCATATATGAGAATATAAAGTGTTTAATTCATGGAGATGTGTATTTAAACTATGCATGAGTTAAGTATCGGTGGTGGAATTTCAGGGGATGAAAATATAAACATCCTCTGTGGGAGTTCTCGGGGGGTTTTATGTGTCTTTAATGTTCATTTCGAGGCGGCACGTACACACAGCCAGAGATACTAAAAAGCTATTGACTGCATGTGAATTTAGGTCATTTTGTTGAAAGCTAGGCCATGTGTTTTTATTTCTACAAAGATGTTTTTAAGAGATTTTTTTTCTTGTCCCATTACACTGCTGCCTTTGAGTTTCCCAGACAAACTTCATCTCCCTTCATCTGACATTTGTGAATAGAAACGGTTGTTTAACTTTTATAGTTATCAATTTAACCAGTTTCAGCTTTCCGTGTGAGGAAAATGCTCTTATTGAAAGCCATATTTAAATTGAACACTAGATGTAATTATGCTGCATTTAACATTTTTTCTCACTTTCTGTGGTTATCTAAATTATAATCTCTTCTTTCAGCGTTCATACATTTATAGCACATTCCTTGAGGTATTCCACAGTCATGGTTTCTCTTCCAGGGAAATTACTTGGCTAAATGAAGCAATGATTTTCTTTATATGTGCCAGCTGTAGTGCAAATGGTTTTCAGTCTGCTAGAAACTCCAGTCCATATTGTGGAGATGAGTTTGAAGATGGAATGAGTGAACAGAGACCATTTGGGCTTTGATCTAATATTCTGATAATGTTGCATCTAACTGTGTTTTGTTTGCATATTTTTCAGGGTTTTATTTATGAAGATTTGTTTTTGATAATCTGTTAAGAAGACTTTCAAGTGATTAGATTTTTTTTTTAAAGAAAATATATCTTGATCTGAATGTAGCACCTTTAATTACCGCATCTGTAACTTTTTAGTAGCATTGAGGGACTAAATGTAAAAGGACAGATTTTGATTTTGCAACCTAAACCTGCCTCCAGGCGAAGACCAAAATACAAAATTAAATAACCGTAGCACATTGAAAAAGTCCTCCATCTTTTAGAAAATGAGTTTGAATTTGGCTTCCCTTATAAAGCTTTTGCTGACTTTTAGTCTTCGAAAAGCCTCCACACTGAATTTTAGCTGATTATGTTGATCTCATAGCAGATCTGCTTCTGTTTAACATGTGTAAAGCGAAACTCAAAAAAATATACAAAAGACAAGGTATTTTTCATCAATAATTGATGGAATCTCTGTCATTCTCAGGTCAATGGGAAGGAGTTGTCCAAATCCAGCCATGAGGAGACTTTGGAGGCTTTTCGAGCTGCCAAGGATCCCGTCGTGGTGCAGGTCATCAGGCGTACCCCCAGCGGCCGCCCCCATGGCCCCCCTCAGGAAATCCATGTGGTGGATGTGTGCACTCAAACCGATATCACCTTTGAACACATCATGGCGCTGGCAAAGCTCCGGCCTTCGACCCCTCCTGTGCCTGACGTCTGTCCATTCCTCCTCTCTGACAGGTATGCAGAACAGTGACTGAATGTCCGTGTTTGACATCTCAGTAAAAGCTTGAAACCTTTTGCTTATTTTATTTTCATTTATGTGATTATTACATCAACAAAGTTTGTAAATATCACAAGTCTTTCTTTTTTAAACTAATGATCCATAATGATTAAAAACGGTTCAATGATTTCAAGTCATTTGTTGGAGTTATGTTTAATTTCAGGGGACAAAGTTATGAATATAACTACCACAGAGAGGGAGACACATTGTTGTGTCCTTGTTTTGACTTTGGCTGCAACTGATGCTAATTAAAAAGAAATAGGGAGTAGCGAGAAATGTTAGTGAGGTTTATGAAGCAGAAATATCAGCTTTAGCATGATTAGCATTGTAAGAATTCAGAACGCCTGAGAAATATAAATTAATTGATTTGCTAGCTGCGTGTCGGATTCTGACAAATATTGGATTCTTTGATGAATTGGATTGGATTCTTTTTGTCCTTCACTTCTTTTGTCGCAAAAACGACACAAAGTGTATGAAAGCAATTAGCCAGTTATATATAGCTATATAAGGTATGTTATCCAGACAGCTGGTCAGGAGTCAGTGAATTCACATGCTTATGCACTGGGTAACCTTTAAGCTAAACTTATAAACAAAAAGCATAGTGATCTAAATCTGCATCTCCCTGAGTTAGGGAGTTTGTTGGTTCTGAATAAACCACCAAAAGTTCACATTTAGTTGTTGAACCACACGTCTCCCTTCTCCAACAAACTGCTCTTTCTGAGTTTCCCTGCTGACAGCAGAAAACCCTGCTTGTTTGTCTCATTGCATCTCTTTCAGACATCACAAGAGGTCTGATTACATCCAAATTAGATGTTGAGGTTTACTTAATTTAAAACTCTTTTTAAAATTGTATGAATGGAAGGAAGCATCACCATGAATACGTCAACTGGAGGTTTTTCTTACAAGCAAAAAAGAATTGTTTGGTTCATTACTTCATCCCTTTTATTTTAGTTTGTTTAGTTCTTCTCAGAGCAGCAGAAAACTGAACAAGAAGTATTAATTGTAGAGGAATATCTGGGTTTCACCTCCGGGGAATGTAACAATCGCAGTGCAGAAGATTTATGGTGCAGAACTGGGAAATTAGGACTTACTTCATGTTTGGTACGTTAGATAATCAATTCCAGCCACAGTAAACAATTTTAAAACCTGTATCTGCTGTGATTTGTCATTTCAGACTCACTTAGATATCCAGGGATAGAATCTCAGTTGGCCTCTCCATCTGTTTTAGTCATTATGACAAAAATCATTAAAAATGAGCAATATAATCAGTGTTGCATGCTAGTTGTAAAGTACAATGCATGACCTGATCAAAATCATTACGCGTATATGTACACATTGTCACTACAGAATTCTCTACAGGGATGTCGTGCCATAATTGCAGCTGATTTAACTATCTATTTTGACTCAAGTAAGGTTTACAAGGTGATTAAAGCAAATTGGCTAATAAAAACTAGGCAACACAATGCAACGTATATTTACAGTCCCAGGCTGAGTCCAAATGTAATCAATGTAACCCATAAAACTCACATTTTCTTCTCATCTGAGAGCAGGTGCACAATCCAATAAACAGCTGACTATAGATTTTTGTAGATATATATAAATGTTTGGCATCGTATGTTTGAGACTAGATTGTAAAATTGTTATTGTATTCTTTGCACCTGCTGCAACACCTTGTTATATGAATGAATTTGAAGCATCAAAGCTGCTGAAATTTGCCAGCCTGTATTTTGGTTGTTTATTATCAATGAAAGGTTGTTTTTAGAGAGTTTTACTGTGGTGGCTTATCTGAGACTCAGACAGCCCCTGAACACATCACTCAACATGTTCAACGGGTTGTCTTTTTGAAGTTTTCATCCACTCAACGATTATCTTGTGTGGCAAAAAGCTGCTCATTTTCCTTGGCCCTCACAATGCTGGTTTTGTTTAATGACTGAAGGAGGCATAATAGAATTACATTGTACATTGTGGGGGGTTTTGTCTGTCAAGAGCAGGAAGCAAATTACAGTGTGTGGATTTGCTGTTATTAACAAGGGGCTGTACTTTTATCACACACTCCAGCAGCTGTGAAAGCCCTTTGACAATTCCTTTATTCTTCTGATTCTGGTGGAGACAAAAGCGACAAAATCCTGTCATTTTGAGATTTTGATTGTTTTGAAAGAAAATCAGGAAAAGCATTTTACTAACTCTCAGATCTACTCCTTTCTCTGTCTTTCTTTGTCTCCTTCCTTTTCCTTCTCTCCTGACAGCTGTCGTTCTCTTCATACAATGGACCAGGATTATTATGAAGGGACAGACTACCTCTCCCCTGTTCCAGCTGATGGAGAGAGGACAGAGGAATTTGAGTATGAGGTAGGAATCACACTTAGAGCTGCTAACCAAGGGTTTTATTCTTCAAGATGACTTTTGTTTTTGACTAAAACTGGAGGTGCCATGCTCTACAGATTCTGTCCATTTAGAAATGTGTTACAATGGCTGTCTGTACAGTTAAAGGTCACTGCAGTTCTTTTTCATCAGACAAAGACAGTTTCATCTTTCTGCACTACCTTTATTCACTGTGTCAAAGAATTATATTTGGTGATATGTCTTTATATATTTGGTATATGTCTTCAATGACTAATGTAAACACATAACTGAAAATCGATGTATTCATATAAATGAAAGTTCACAACTTGAGATATTGATCAAAGTGAACAATGTTACATTGGCAGAAACTTACTGGAAATCGCACCTTTATACCTAAAACAAGTAAATAAATATTGTAATTGTGGAGTTTGTACACTTCGGTGCACAGAGAAATTTGTTTTTCCTTTTAAAGAATTTAGCTTTTTACATATCTGGGTCACAAATGTTTGAAGTAGAAGTTTGACAGTTTCCCAAACTTGTTCAGAGAGAAGATCTCTTTTGAGGCATCAAACGAAATTTAACCAAAAGGGATCAGTCGTGTTTTCCGGCTGATGCTAGGTTTGTTTTTTTTCTACTCACAAGTCCACCATAAGAAAAGATTTAGTACCAAAAAAGCACTAAAAGTGTTGAGAATTAAATATTCATACGTAAAAACACTCTCAAAAACATAAAAATACATTGCCTCAAGATTCCATAATCGACACTGTAATGGCAGAAAAGGAAAAGCTTGTGTAGGACAGGAGTCAAACTAGCAATCTGTCAGTTGAAGGTCAGCTGCTTAGTCCAATCCACCACTTTAACCTGCCTGTCTACTTACAAGGCATTTCTTCCTCTACTTAACTGGGACAGCTGTCAACATCGTCACATTGCAAACATAAAACTGTGGAAATGTTTTCCGTAGCATGATGGGAGTTGTATCACTGAAAAAAACTGCAGAAGCAAAACGTATGTTCTGTACAATTCTTGAGTCTTTATCATTAACTGCTATGTATTTTTTCTATGCACCGATGTCAGTATTTTACAGTTTGTCAGAGCTGAGTTTTGTACTTCACTTCCACCCATCAATAGTTATGGTAAGGAGTTATCAGGGGTGTCCAGCTCCAGTCCTCGTAAGCCACAGTCCTGCAGGTTTTCACGTCTCTCTGCTGCTACACACCTGATTTGAATTAATCAGTCATTGTGCCGAACTACTGCTGAATCCATTTAATGAGTCAAGTGTGTTCGAACTGGGATCCATGGAAAACCTGCAGGACAGCGGCCCAGGATCGACTTTGGACATGCTTGAGTTAAATAATATATGGTTGGGGTTATGAAAATATACATTGTCATGAGCCACAACATTTAATTTGTGGTTCCTGTCTAAAAACAACTGCCTGAAATAACATGATCTAGCCATTTGGAAGCCTAGATTCTGCACACTACATATTGTGTATGTGTACCAACCAATGCTTATATTCTGCATTTTCTGCTTCAGCATGATTGAGCTGCCATCTTTTATAACAATCACCAAAATTGGAAATAATGCCATTCCTCCATGTTTTTTTTCTTACTCAATGTGAGAAGAAAACCTTCAAGCTTTTTCTCCAGAGCTGTTTTTCACAACTCTGGAGAAAAAGTATAGCAAGCTCGTTGACTCTGAGTTTGATTAAACCCAGTGTGTGGCAGGTGCCAGTATGGAGAGAAAAAAAACATATGAAGAAACACGTTTTCATTGTTCTGCATGTTTACTGGAGTGCAAGGAGCAGATCAGAAGGATCTGTGAGGTTTTTAAGACTTGATCTCTGCCACATATAGATTTACATACATATGCACTAATTCAACTGTGACAGGAATATATAAACAGACTCTCCTCTCTGCTTGGGTCCAATATTTTTTATTTCCAAGTCATTGAGGTTCGAGCATAGAGCCAGTGAGGCTTCTGACTGGTTTGATGTATTATGATTACTCAGCCCTCCCTCTTTCTATTTGTTTCATTTGAGTTTGTTCTGCATGCTTCCACCCACTGAGCTGAAGCTGTCTCCTCAAATCCTAAAGAGATTTGTGCACCCACTTGGATCTCCAAGGCCCCAATGTCAAATCCAAAATATATAATTTATTAAAGCACCCCTTTATGCCTCATTGCTATTAACAAATCCTATTACACTGTCTGTGCTTTGCATGCTCGGAGGAGCCTACCATCCTAATGCAGCCTCACTTACTGTATGTCAACTGAAAATGCTGTGAGAGGGATGTAGGCAGAAGCTGAAAAGCCTCTTTCACAGTAGACCTGATCCCTGACTCCCTGCTGAAGGAGAGAAACAAGAATGATAGAGAGATACTTCCTTAAATTACCTTTTCAAGCAGACCAAGAGTAGAGGTTTACTATCACATAACTGAGAAAACATCTATATATATATTTCATCTCTCTTATAAACCAAGACACCTTGGTGTTAAGACACTAAATAAACGGAATATGTCATCTGTTTATTAAGATTCTGAATTGATTCTGTTTTCATTTTTTTAATAAACCTTGAAAACCAATTTTTGCATAAGCATAACCAGTTTTTTTTAAACTAATAAAACAATTCCTCAGAGCTCTTTCTGGCTTGTAGAGAAATATATTTAATTGGCACCCTTTGTTACTAGAGATGATTGTGATTGAGATCGGTTTTAATCGAGAATCAATACAGAAACAAATCGTCATCCCAAGAATCAGAATCAAATTGAATTGTCAGTTTTTGTCAGACTCACATCCCTAATATATACATATATACATATATATATATATATATATATATATATATATATATATATATATATATATACATACATATGAAGCTGTTGTGGGTTCATGCATGTAGTGCACTAGCCACAAAAAGCATGATTTTATAATGAAACACAGTTGCACTTGCCAGAGTTGTTTAACAGTACATATGAACTGTCAAGAAATGAGAACTTGAACATATTGGTTTGCTGTTGCATGCCCAGACTTGCATGTCATTTGTTTTTTATCTATTTTTTTCCATGCAATACTGAAGTTTGCCAGAACACAGCTTCTTTCAGTCAATGCAGCTACACCACCATGAGTCTTGTAAAAATCCACCTGAATCTACATATTGTTCTTAAAAGGGATGCCAATGAAGTTTTAGAAGTGATTCTTTCTGTGGGCTCACATCGGATTGGCAGTGGGGAGCAAGGGGTGCTTCTTTTTCTTGTAGTTACAACTGGGCAAGTGCTTCCTGGAAAAAAGGTTGGGAACCATTGGCCTCCTAGACTAACTGACGACACAAATGTGTCATCAGAGCAGATTTTTACACTTCGGTGCCCCCTAACAAAGGCATTCCTTGTCCATCTTGTCTCTTGCTAGCAATCTCCTGCCAGTAAAAACCAGTCCGATGTTGACCTTTGTCTCATCTCTTGTTCCGTGACTTTCTCTCTTTCTTCTTCTCACTCCCTCTATTAAGTCCTCTTGTGTTTCTTTGCTGATTCAGCAATAGTGAGTGTTCAGAACAACCACTTTGTTATATCCAGTTGCTGGTGTGTGCCGTAAAGCGCAGTTTCTCAGCTTCAGGACCCTGAAGGGCAACAAGGGCTCCAGGAATGTGCATTACGAGTGTGCCATCCAAACAAGTCAGAAGCACAATTTTAAGGCACAAAACTTATGCAGTATTGCTGTAAAGTTTCCATGCCCCATTTTCTGGAACAAAACTCCTTCTTGCCTCTCACCCGTTTGGGAACATTGTACACCTTTGTGGTTAACATACTTCTTACCTCAGGAACAGGGACAGCACAGATGAAATGGCCGATGTGAAATCCCAGTAAAGTTGTGACTAGATTAACTGTTCATTCAGTTCAGAATTCATCTCAAAAGCCTTGAGGCGGGCCTTTAAGACAAGTCCTATTTCATGGAACAAAATGGGAAAAAGGGGTTCTAATTGTGAAGATACCCAGTATAGTACCTCTAATTTAATTGTTCATTCTGTAGAGAGTAAATTTCTCTGCCACCGGGAGTCTATAATATCTTTGTTCTGTATGATCTTTTGGATACTTGGACTACACAAGCCCTGTCTTATTGCTGCAATTTCACACCCTAACATCACACATTTCCTGGGAATCCTTGATGTGTATGCTACCACGGCACCATCTTAGTAACCATCCCTTTGATTAGTTTTGGTGAGTTCTGAGGAAGTGAAGCACTCCAAGCTTTAGAAATAGTCTTCCCTCTCTTCCCACCAGTGGTAGCCATCCCTGCATTTGTGACTGGTTTTTCAATTACTGGTAATCAAAGGCACGATTATTATGACAGCATCCAATGTACTTTGATGGTGGGCAGCAATCTTCCCCTTAATCACACCATCACAGTCATTAATTTGCTGTCAGCCTTCATCCCTGTGCCATGCAGCAATCTCCTGCCTGAAAGGCAAAGAGCTCACTGGGAAAACAGAGAGGAAAAAAATATCAAAAGGCAAGAGGAAAGACCGGTGAATGTGTTTTTGATGGTTCAGGAGACAGCCACCTTTTACTCAGACTTCTGAGCGAGTGGGCTTTTTTCTTCTCCTTTTTTTCTGCACAGTAAAATCTTAAAGCCAGAAAGCCTAAGAGCATCTGATAAAGAAAAAAGGGTGACATTGTTAAACACACTCAGACTCAATACTTCATCCAGCATGTGTCTGTTTTCTCTGATCACTTCGCCTCAGCTCTGCTGCATCCATTGCATTGATTAATCAGAAGGAACTTTCGGCTTGTTTTGCAGATAGATTTCGTGCAGCACCTGCTCACACCTCTGCTTTGCCTCATGAACTGCAATTAATTTGTGTGTTTTATCTTTAGAGATGTCTCTGAGACAGCGTTAGTGATATAATGTCTCCCACAGATGTCTCACAACTTCACACGTCATTTTAGCATGCAAGATGTGTGCCGAATGCCACTCCTGTTACTTTCATGACTGCTTGTTCCTTATGGAAGTGAACTGCTTTGATAGTTTTCCTACTATTAGACACCTTCTTAATAATTTTGACTTCTTCTTAATTAATGACTGGATTTGGAAGCTTACTTTATTCAGATAGTCACTGTCATTCCAAAGCCTCTCTCATTCCTATCATGGGATTTGAAGCTGCCATTACTCCCGAAGCAGTCCGTTAAAGATCTGAGTTTTGCATCAGATGGGGGCTGCCAGAAAAACGATGGAACGACAAACCTCAGAAGATGCTGTTCTTCCTAAGGTTTTATCTTGCTCATAAAAATGTGAATACTCAGTGGAGTATACTTCTTTGTGTAAGTATAGGGTTTGTTAAAATATGCAGGGATTATTTTTTTGTGTATGAGTGTCTGCAGGAGTGTGCATCTCTGCCGCTGCAGGACTTTGGTCCAAAAGCACCTAAATGGTTTGTCAGTTTGTATTTGTGAAAAGCCAAGGTACAGACGTGTAGGAGGACATGGGAATGAAAAAATTTGAATACAGCCTAAAGGCTTGTGTGTGTGTGTGTGTGTGTGTGTGTGTGTGTGTGTGTGTGTGTGTG
>JAOXYM010000010.1:17723191-17736356 GCA_028567055.1 Leptatherina wallacei | reverse complement strand
GTGTGTGTGTGTGTGTGTGTGTGTGTGTGTGTGTGTGTGTGTGTGTGTGTGTGTGTGTGTGTGTGTGTGTGAGAAAGTGGAGAGTCATAAGCAGCTGAGAAGTGGAAGCCCAGCCACTGAGTATTGACCTTTTCCTCTTTCTTTCCTTCATCTTATCCCTGTATGGTCAGATGCTTATTCCTCTCCAATCCCCTTCCTAAAGCCATGCTACATCTAACACGTGTAACCAACCAACCTGCACTTGTCACAGACAAACTAGATCTCTGTTTTTGTGCGGGACTCCTGTGAGCCCAGCCGGAGCCACCACCTAATTTCTCTCTGCGCGCTCCATTCCATCCTCCTCTCCACTCAACCACCTCGCTCCCGCTGCTGAGAGTTGGTACATTTCTGCTCTAATGAAGACCTTGGGAGGGGAGGCCATTTCACACTTAATTCCCTCAAACACCCTTGATATGTTTCAGAATTTGGAGATGGGACACAGGCTTGTGCTGTTTGGTTTTTGGCTGTGTCTCCGTTGTAGGGAAACTAAAAGTGCAGAGTGGGGGGAAAAGTGGCTTTTGCACTTTAACTCTTAAAAACCTTGGGAAAATTGGGAAAATAAACATAAAACGCACATAAATAGAATATTTGTGTTGTATTTATTCATCTAAGGAGGTTTTTATGGACACTGTGCTTCAGAAAGAAGAGTCTGACCTGCTGATTCAATTTTGCAGCAAATATGTATATCATAAGTATAATTACAGATTGTTCTGTTATATCATATAACTTGAGAAAGACTTCAAAGAAAAATACTTGAGGTCATTTGACATTTATCAAAGCCCTTCCAGTAAGACTCTCCAAACTGAGAATATCTTTCATGATCAAACACTTTCAGGCTTAAAAAGCCTGGAGAGCTGGCAGTCCAGACACAAAAAATAGGAGGTCTTGTGAAGATCCTGAAGATCTTGTTGTTTTTAGCTTCTCTCTGTGTTTATGGCTTCTGTTGAAGTATGCATCAAGGTTTGCCAGAAGCTCTTTTGAAACATTGTCATTTTGATCTGCTTGTGCAGATGGAGCCTTGTTTTAACATTCCTATATTTTTCCTTTAATCTTCATAGGAGGTTGAACTTTGTCGACTCAGCACCCAAGAGAAGTTGGGGCTAACCCTGTGCTACAGGACAGATGAAGAAGAGGATGTGGCTATCTATGTTAGCGAGGTGAGTACGTAGTTTACCCTCCAGAATTATTCTACTGGCATTGAATAAAGTTCCTGTGTGTAGCATTTAAGGGTATCTGTGGTCAGAAATGTAATTTTACATTCATAACTATGTCTGAACTAGTGAATAAAATACGAATCGTGCCATGGACTATTTACATAAACAGCAAGGGTTCTCTTCCAAAGAGTTTGTCATGATGCAGTGTCACCTTAAATCGGAATAAATAAAGTATATTCAGGTTAGTAAAGTAAATTAATTAGAATGGTAATGTATTCTATGTATCAGTGTTCTATGGTTTGAAAGGGAACAGCATCACGTAACACATGTGTTTATCTTAATAAAGCACCTAATAATGTCCTGATGATGTTGGGAAAGATGACAAGATTAGTCTCAAGTGGCCACAAGTTGGAGACACAATATAGGTAGAAGTAGAAACTAAATACAGTATATATTATATTCTTTTCAAAGTGTTCAAATTAAATGCTCACAACATGTCACGTGAATGGAAAGAAGTGAGGCGAAATGTTGTAAGGGTCAAGTCAAAACATAAAAATAAACTATGGCAACATAGATTAAACCAGACTTAGATAAGTCTATGAAAGGAGCAAAGCGTAAGAGTGCAGCCCAGAGCTGAAGAACTAGAAACAACAGCAACGGCAAATGAATGCAAGTATCCAATCAGGACTGTTTCCTACATTATTTTATAATGTCTGTATAAATTCATGGTTTTAAAACAGTAGTTGTTAAACTACAGTTCAAAGGAAGAAATGCTCAGCCATGGTCCACTGGCCCATATGGGCATCTAGACTATGTTAAAATCTGACGGGGGTCTTTAAGATGCTAGACGTGACTGACTGGATACAAAGGGGTTTATTTCCTTTATGTAACACAGTGAGTGTTTTATATTCTTACTTTGTCATGAGGAAGTCACAAGGAACCACTTAACTCTGCAACTCTCTAAACACGGGGAGTTGTTCTGTATTTGCTAAATAGTGCATTACATTTGTTGTCGACTGTTTTAATGCACAACTGTATCCACTGTCTACGGCCGCCAAAGGTGTGATTTCATGTAGAAATATAGCATATAAACTTAACACTAAAAGAATGGACATTTGTGTTGGTGGGTTATTTCTTTGCTGTTACAATGCTTCTTGGCAATAAATCTTATACTATTGGAAAGCCAGTTTATTTCTCTCCTTAATGGGGCCAGGTTTGTAGGATGGCATCCCATTCTTCACCCAGCATTTGTCATAAGTCTGCCAATTTGGTTTGTGTTGGTCACTTGAACAGCACACCTAAGCAGACCCAACAAGTGTTTAATGGTGTTGAGGGCAGGTCTGCAGGCAGGTCATTCTATCCTCTCCACTCCCAAATTCTGGAATAAGTCTCTGATAAACTCTTTCTCTTTCCTTTGAAAGATAGAGTTCAGACCCAGACTGTGGAGATATGGGATAACCACTTGTTGCAGAATCTCATCTCCATATCTCTGCATTGAGATTGTCTTCAATAATGAAAAGTCTTGTTTTTCCGGTGAGGGAGATGCCGTTCAAAACAAGAGTCAATAGCAGAATAAGCTGGTTGGCATTGGCAGAAAAGATTTGGCAACTTTTCCGTGTGTGTAACCCACATAACTCGACTCTGCTGCTCATTTACAAATGCATTTTCCTTACAAATGTGGCACTATTTAAAAGGGAAACAAACAGACTTTTAACATCATAAGATTTACCATTAAGCATTGTTACAACAAAGAAATAATCAACCAAATGCAAATTTCCTTACACTTTATGTGAAGTTTTTCTGATGCATGCATAGAATCCCATCAACAGCCACACATGATATAAACCTACACTGTAAAGATGTCGACATAACTCAACAGCAAATACCAATATTTTTCTCCGCACTCTTAAGTAAACACATGAAGACCCTATTTTAGTGTCTCGAAAACATGGAGTTGATAATAAATGAAAAATGGGGCCGCCTTCATAAACAGATGTGAGTTTTCTCTCTGTCTTGTTCTTGGAAATGCTGGAAAAAAATGTACAACATGCACGATTCTCCAATTTCCACGATTCTGCGGATTTTCTACCAGCCACAAAAGTTGGGAGCTGCTAGCTGTTTGAAAGATAAAAATATGAATACTCTTGGGGTAAAGCTATATGCATATTCCACAGACAATTCAGTTCTTTGAAGTCTTACATTTACATATCACACTCTGTTGTTTAAACCAACAGTCGTCATCTTTCCAGATCAGAGACTCAGTGAAATCTTTTAACAACAGAGAATTCTGCGTTTCTCAGAATAAATCAGTTCTGACATTTAATATTCATTTTCAAATTTATGATTTGCTCTCGTATTCATATAAATAAAGCAGGATCAGTGGCAGCACTTCAAAATTGAGCTTGTATTAAACACAAATCATGTTATTGACCAGATGATCTGACTGTATGATTACATTCTCAGTTGCCAAATGAAATGTCGGCCAAGACAGAGAAAGGCAGAGGAAAAATATCAAAACAAACAAGAAGACTTTGTGGTGCAACCTCATTGCAGCTACAAACAAACACCCTGTGATGTGGAAAAAGAAAAAAAAATTGCCTCTTGCTCAGTTTTTTTTTTCTTTTCTAGAAGCTGAGAAAATACTGTTCTGGATTCAGCTCAACTTGCTCCGAAATTCGTTTGAAGTTGACTCAGACCATACCAGGTGTTTGCTTTGAGAGCTGAGCAGAATATAATGATAATATGAGAGACGTGCAAGCAGAGTAGAATACAAATCACAATGCTCTGAGGTTTTAGGTAGAACCCCTAAGTGTTTGTTTTGTTTTTAAAAAGTAAGTGGAGTGTGCTGCATTTAGATGAGGTGACTGAATGTCAATAGAGGAGAGTTATATTCTTTGATCTCCTGCATTTAAGAAGCACAAATGGAGTTTAGAACAATACAGAATTGTCTTAAAACAAGCTGAATTTGCCACCCGAAGGGGTCTTGCTCAAATTGCCATTTTTAGACAAATCTATCCGGTCTGTAAAGCCAAGGGTTCTGGCGTCTGTTAGCATGCATATGGCCCAAAAAAAGGGTACATCCTGCTGAGGTAATCAGCCTGTTGCAGTCCTTTCATTTTACTAACCACAATAATATCTTCAACAGATAATATTCTTATATTTACCCATAATTTAGTTTTCAATAGATTCCCAGATGGAAGCTCTCCCACTACACTCCAGATCACTTGCCTTCAACTCTATCTGTCCCTTCCAGTCCTTTAGCCATTTCTCCCAGTCAGTTTAATGAGTGGACCTCTGAGTGGGAGTGAACTATCATGAAGATGGAGTGCCTCAGTACCTCAGTGTCTTCACAGATCCTCGCTGATAGGAGAAAGTAAAACAAATGGCCCAATTGATTGGCCGATTTAAAGTGTCCTGCTCTCTTGTTGACTAGCATTAGTTGCTGAAAGAGTACATGCATCATATTGCTTCAGTTATTTTACAGGCCAGAGATGTTATATGCAAATGCTTACGATATTTCAACTTGCCAGACAATGGTGTGGATTTTGATCGGCTTCCAAAAAGGACCAAAACAGGTCAGTAGTTGTAAAACTGACCAAACTTCTGTGGGGAAGTCGGTTGACATCCTGCTGCAGCACACGGTGTCAATCTAGACATGTCTAGCTGTCAGCCATGTCTTCAGGCCCTCCTTAATTCTTTTGAAAATGAAGACTGAAATCAAGGTTCGTTCTACTTCCCTACAGGTCAGTCCAAACAGTATCGCTGCCAGAGATGGACGCATCCGTGAGGGGGATCGCATTTTGCAGGTAAGTAAGACCTCATCCACACCAGCTCTCATTAGATTCAAAATAAAAACTGTTTTTTTACTTTGTTAAACTCAGCCACTATCTCCCAGCAGAGAAGTACATTTATTTTTAATGGCAGCATATAACAGGGGTAATTCACCCCCGCTGTGACTGTTGCAGAGGGAGAAATGTCCCTGCAGCTATATTAGTTACCGACTCAGCACCAGCATGGGTTTTTAAGAGTTGTGCTTCAGGATGTTGCTGCGCTGCATCTCGTTGCCTCCTGCAGGATCGCTGAGAGGCTATGACTGCTATTACCTCCAACTTTATCTTTAAGCATCAGAGCAAAGAGCAGTGTTTGTTAGAAGCAGTCAATGTGCTCTGTCTGAGAATTACAGTACAGAGTGATTGCTTTTGCAGAAATAAGTAATAGACTCTGGTTTTTATCACTTATTTCGCAACAACATCTTAGCATACCCTCATTTAACCTCTGTAATAACTTTATTTTTACAGTTTCAATAGATACAGTAACATGAGTCATTAGTAACAGCATTTTTTAGTCTTTTGACAAAGGAGAAATGATCCTACTTTAATCAGCTAATAAATTGTTCAATTATTCTCAGGTCCATTTTCAAACTTTGATCTTCTGCTCTTCTTAAGTAACTTGAAGCTTTTTTTATGATGTTGCATCCAAATAGGAAGTCAGACATTGAAATAATTTCACAAACAAATAAACAAAAATAATTGAAAAAAACAGTAGATGCTTTTCCATGAGTAACAGAAACATTTAAAGAAACAAATTTGACTTCCTTTTTTTTGGGTTATCCTTTCCACTGTGAGCTTCAGCCACCAGTTTTTAAGAAAAAAATCTACTTGTTGGTGCAAATTAAAAGTGTCATCAGTGAATTTGAATCCCTGTATGATTAGTAGATGAAATTGGGTCTATGAACGGTGACATGCAGCAACATAATTTGTGTTTCACACAAATTATATCATAACATAATTTATGTGAACCGTGTAATTATTTCAATGAACTTTCAATGTTCAGTATTTTGTAGATGGGAAAAGAGGAGCAAGACCAAGCCTAAATTAAGAAAACCTACAATCCAGATCGGAATCTGGATCAACACCAAAGTTAACCACTTCTAAGATGACTCATGCCTCTGGTAAAGATGCCAGACAGAAAAATACTCCCATGACTTTTTGTGTAATCCTGATAACAAACAAACAAACAAACCACCTTTCTGGATGGTATGACAGAAAGAAAAAAATAAATAGTCTGTGCAGCAAATATTATCACAGATGTAGGGATAGGATGCATTAGCACTACTGGTCTAATTGTCTAACTGAGTCTAACATGAGCTGTGTAGCTGATTTGAAAACAGGAGGTGTGTGTGCTTTTGTGAGAGGCAGACCAGTATTCTGACACTATTATCCACCAATGACAGCACCATTACTCTGCTGGCAAAAAGATGGACGCTGCCTGTCAGCGGCCAGTTAATTGTATAGCTAGATGTATGTACGCTGCCGGATACTTTGGTGAGCATAACAGCTGTGGCGGCCCACGGCCACCTTTTCATTCATAATCACCGCCGGGGTCCTGGTTCATATTAACAGGGGAGTGTGGAGTGTTTACAGTTTCCTTGTGAAAAAAAGGCATTTATTGTGCTGCTTTGTTTTTCTTGAGGGGGTTTGCAGTGGAAAGCTCTCACCGTGCATGTGTGTGTTTTCTTGCTTGTGTTTGACTTAATAGGGAGTTGGTAATCATGTTTGTCATCTTCAGATTAATGGCCAAGATGTACAAGACAGAGAAGAAGCAATGGCTGCTCTCTCCAGTGATGAATGTAGGAACATTGTACTGCTGGTAGCCAGACCTGAGATGCAGGTAAGAAATTTGGAAAATTGTACATCAGCCCGAAAATCTGTATCTTTTGTTTACTGACTGAAGTTCAGACCATTTTTGCATTTTTAAATTACAGTTGGGAAGGTTTCTTATTGGCTTTATATTTGCTCAGAGCAAACCTGAGTGGTCTGGGGTCACCACCCAACCCCCTCCCACTGCGTACACATCCACTCCTGGTGGAAACCACTACCGTGTCACCTCATCATGTTTTATTTTTATGTAGCACCACTATAATTGACTTCCAACAGTAAGCCATAAAAGCTAATGGCATGCTAATGTGGAGTGAGTTCAGACCCAAGGCCGAAGGCGAGTAAGTGGAAGGACTCTGCCGCAGTGCAGATGAGCGGGAAGCAGCACGAGACTCTTCATAATTAAATGGGTCTTTCAGTAGTAAATGTGAAGTCTTCAGATATGGATACCATTTGGCTCACATCAAACAGGCTGATGGATGATGAGCTAAAAGGTCAGAAGTGGTGCTTTTATGGCCATCAAAGTGGATTGGCCTGATTTTAAGACGAGCGGTTTCGTTAGTTACAAAGTAGGAAGCTGCGTATCAGCCAAATGCTGCATGTTGACGTGTGCAGTTTCTCATATTAAAACCATTCCGGGGCATTTTCAGGAAATCCCATTTGTACACCCATTTGGTAAATACAGCTATGTGTTTTGAGACACTTTGTCACCACAAGCTTTGGGCTTTGACAAGTAACACTTTCCCTTTCTCCATATACTTTCCCTCTTCGTTCACCCCCAGCTGGAAGAGGCCTGGCTGGATGATGAGCACAGTGAGTTCCTAGAGCAGCTGAAGATGGAAATGTTGGAGGAGCAGCAGAGAGAGGAAATGGAATTAGCTGCTTTACAGGAGGAGCAGGAGAACGAGCAGGTCAGAGGCAGCAGGACACGTTGAGTGTTCTTTCTGATCTGCATTCAAGAAAGTCAAAGTCTGTATTTGCTCTGTTTGGTGTGATAAACACCTTAAACCAAGTGAGGAACAAAAACCAACTGATGCACTCAGGGAGTTAATAATATCCAATACTTAGCTGCTATTTTCAACCAGTATGAACCTTTAAGATTACAAGAGATTGAGTTGGAGGCATAGATCAAACTTTTTTGTGACTTTCTCTACAAAAGTGAGTGAAAACAAGCTTTTTCCTTTGAGTTGAGAGTAACAAACATATTTGAATAAATATTTATGTGTGGGGACCATTCAACCATTGAAATTCCAAACATTGGTAATCATAATCTCTTTTGTCAGGAGGATAGCATGCTACAAAAATCCATATGAATGTGACTTGAAAGACATGGCAGAAAGGAGGTAATCCCTGAAGTATCAGAGCTGTACAATAATTATGCAAAACAGAGTATGTTTTCTTTAGGACAGAAAAAACAGAGTTGCACTTATAAAAAAGTGTTCCTGTGATGGATTTTTTTCCCCCCCGTTTTTCCTCATTCAGAAACAAAACCCCATCATTGTGTATGCAAATTCCCCAAAAGTTGGGGAAAAAAACAAACCAAAACACTTTAACAGCTTCTTCATGAAAAACTTTGCATGAACACAAAGAAACAAAGAAGTAAGTTTTGAACTTTGATGTTCACAAAGGCCTTTTTCCGAAATCAAAAAATAAAATGGAATTATTCAGCCAACGAAAAAAGGAAAAAGGGAATTTGATTATGCGCATTTAATCATAAATACTAAGTTTCATATTGAAAATGCTAAATGATATTGCCTTTATAAAACTATGCCCATTTTGAATTTAGTGTCTGCAAGTTTTTCTAAATAAGCTAAATCAATGCTGTGACTGAGGATTTCTGCTTTGAATCTGCAAGCACCATCTACAGTCTAAGAGAGTCAGGGTCAGTATATGTTTTAAGTAAAATAATGGGTTTGAAGAACTGATCCTGAAAACTTGAAGGGTTGGAATTTTTGTTATGTGCTGCGAGGAAATGATGAAATGAAAAGTTTTCAGAAGGAGCTTGGAGGAGAAAATAGTATGAGAAAGGCTAAATGAGGAGCCCCGGATCTCTCACCACAGCTAAACAAATTCAGAGAGAGTTACGGCCTACAAGAGCACCGGCAGGGAGAGCCAAAACCTGAAACCTTTAATTAGCCATGCCATGTTCAGTAATGTCCCCCTAATAAGGAAGCTGTCTTTTTAAATACATGCTGATAGAAGAGGAGAGGCATCGCCCGTGATTTATAAAAATGAATTTCAGCTTTGATTTGTCAGACCACAAGACAGTTTTTCACTTTCCCTCAGTTCCTCAGTTGAACCTAAATGACTTTGGTCTGAAAAAGGCAGCAGAACTAAAAAAAAAACTTATACTTAAAATACTGAAAGATTTTGATTATTTCACCTGTTAATCATAAAAAATGATAAAAACACGATTTAGCATGTATTATAATGTTTTATGTTTTATCAATTTCAGAGAGCAGAAGATGAAAAACCTACCTGTTCAACACTCCCTTATCTAAAGGACAATGTACGGAGTATAAAGGACAAAATAGAGAATTCTGAACAAAATGTCTTGGCCCAAATCCAGAGACGTCTGTCCCGGTGCCTGAGAGACAGTCGGGATATGCACTGCACCAATGGTTCCATAAGGCTGGAGGACAAAGACGATGATGAAGATGATGAAACGGAAGGTGATCGTTTCCAGCAACTCTTGGAGCTTAAGTGTCAGATACGAAACAGCGGTGAGTACGACCTGTTCTACAGCCGCCGCAGCACCATCGAGTGCAGCATGGGGGAGCAGGGCGGCGTTCAGCATGAGCTACGAATGCTAAATGAGGAGCTGCGCAGCATTGAGCTCGAGTGTCAAAGCATCATGCAGGCCCATAAGCTTCGCAAGGGCCAGCAATCTCCCTTAACGGGCTGTTCTGTGCCCTCCACCAAAAATCAAAGCCCCCACCATGGAGAGTCCACAAGGAGTAAGCTGGCTGACATCAATGAGAGGCTAGAAAAATCGGATAAAGACAGCTCCAGTGCCTATAACACTGCAGAAAGTTCCCGGAGCACTCCTCTGGCAATGGACCGCTCCCCAGAGCACTCCCTACAGAGAATGGTCAGTCTTACCAACCAGAGGAACCTCTGCAGCGGCTTTGCTACTGGTCATTCCCCTAGCCCAAGCCCCATCCCACCATGCCGTGCACTCGTCATGGGCAAGAGCAGCAGCCCTGACCACAGCAATCCTTCGGAGTCAGACCAGACACCTCAGGCTGAAGAGGAGGGCAAAGGGAAATTAAAGCAATCTTCTCGAAATCCGTACTTCTCTCCTTCCCACAGTTCTCTGCAGAGGCATGCCAACATCCCAGCTCACGCCCGCCACTACCAGAGCTACATGCAGCTGATCCAGCAGCGCTCAGCTGTAGAGTACGCTCAGAGCCAGCTCAGCCTGCTTAGTGTTTGCAAAGAGCCACAGAGACCCATCGATGAGCCAAAGATGGAGTGGAAGGTCAAGATCCGCAGCGACGGCACCCGCTACATCACCAAGAGGCCTGTGAGAGACAAGATCCTGAGAGAGCGAGCGTTAAAGATTAAAGAGGAGCGGAGCGGGGGAATGACCACCGATGATGATGCAATGAGTGAAATGAAGATGGGGAGGTACTGGAGTAAAGAGGAAAGAAAGCAGCACCTGGTTAGGGCAAAAGAACAGAGGAGAAGACGGGAGTTCATGCAGCGTAGTCGGCTGGAAAGCTTGAGGGAAAATCCTCAGAGCAGCAGTGAGGGTCGGAAGGAAGTCAGCATCATCGAGCTCAGCCACAAAAAGATGATGAAGAAACGCAACAAGAAGATCTTGGATAACTGGATGACAATCCAGGAGCTGATGACTCATGGCACTAAGGCCCCGGAAGGAGCAAAGGTGCACAACGCCTTCCTTTCAGTCACTACTGTATAAAATGAACCCCACACGCATTCTACCCCATGTGGTATAACATTCTCGCCTCGTTCAATGTGGCGTTTTTATGAGGACAATAGGAATATTTTTCACTCTTTGTACCTCAAAACACATTTTGTAAAGACTCTTATCAGTGGCATCATGACATTTACTGGATGTTTTTCCAAAATTGTTTTTCACATCACACTGCAGGAAAAACACCTTTTCTATGAAATGATATCAATACAAATATTTTGTTACTTCACTTTAAACATGTTTATCTTTTCAATTCTATTTTCATATTTATGTTGTAACCCTTTAACTAAAGACAGCTGTATGAGAATTTGGGATTATTTTCTTTTTCTGATGTGTATTTTGTTCAATTAGCAATGATGGATCAATGGTATTCCTGCCTTTCACTTTTGTTTTAAAAGTTTTTGTTTCTTTTTAACTAACAGATTTTTTTCCGTAAGTTGGTCAGAGCCAAAATCCATTAAGTCCCACTTTGTGTTGCAATAGAAATGATGTTTCACACTCAGTGGTTTGGCATGGCCTAGAAATCCAACAAGTCTTAAAATTTAACTGTCAACTATACACATCATAAAATATTGATAGTTTTAGTGTCTATGAATGAAAATTAGGCACAAACATAAACTTTAAAGGTGCTTGTATACCACTCAGTGCTATTACAGCACTTAGAATAATTTGTCTCTAAAAAGGACATTAAGAATAACTATGAAAAATGTAAACAATCTGAAGTAAACGGTTACCTGCAGTTTTATGGGTTTAACTCTTATGTCAACAAGCATTTTCCTCATTTGTTACATTTCCATTTTGTAATCTGTCTCAGTTAAATGTAAACTTTGACTCCATCGGTTGATATTTTTTGTTTGTGTCTAAAGAGATTTTAAAAAACCCAAAGGTTTTATTTTACTGGGAATAAAAACGGCTGAATTTCTCTTGTTCTTTTTATAATTAGGAAATCAGACGGGTGAGTATTACATTCACTTGCGACTTTGTAAATGATATTTTTATGCAATTTTCTCTCATTAAGTTTTTTCCTACATATTCAACAACAGATGGACCTGCCTGTAGCTTTGACATACCAATATTTTTTACATAATTTTTACTCTTCTTTACTCATCATAGCCTTAAAAGCCAAACCTCAGTGACACATTGGTGTGGCAACTTTATTTCATACTCAATAAACTGTTTGTACATCTCTGAGCAACAGGGAGGTTTTGTTCTGCCTTATCCATGAATTTTATCATTTGAGTTTCTGTATTCTGTTTACAGTCACATTAAACTGGTGTTAGGATGAATGCCGCTGAGCAGGACTCAGAACACTTTAGAGCTGATTAAATAAATGGTTCGCCTTTTATCAAAAGTCTTTCTAGTCCCGTAATGTGTATAGTACAGTTTACTCATTCCTAATGCCTCATTTTTAATTGAACTAATGTAAATTTTAAATTTCAAACCAAGTCCTGTATGTTTTGATTCAATGTCTGCTGGTCGAATTTTGAGTAATGCATAGGTGGCACATTTGTAGCAGGTAAAATGTGTGATAATAGTGATCTTTTCAAAGGAAATGATAATAAATTATTGTTTTTGGTATTATATCGCACTGATGTGTATGTGGTTTTTTTTTTTGTACCTTTAAGTGATAAAGAACTCAGATTCTGTTTCTTCTGCTTGTTGACAACCGTGCCTGTGCAAAGGTCAGAGACAGGCCGGGGGGACCCCAAAACCCGGGCGATCAGCAGCCACCCCAGAGCACAAATCTTAGCCACCACACCATGAAGATGACCATGCTTCAGCCCAGAAGGTGGCAGAGGGAGGCCCCAGCCAGAGCCCCCTGCAGCCACACGGGCCAAGATCAGCAGCCGCTGACCATGCTTGGCAGTTGGCACTGGCCACCTAGGGGCAGACAGAACACAGGGCAGGGCCCCAAGAGCCCGAAAGCCGTGTTCTGTTTTCTTTTATTCTGCACCGTAAGTTAAAATTCTGAAATACTGGTCATAATTTCATTTGGCTTTTTGTTTTAATTTTTCACCAAAAAACTTTGTGGCACAACAAAAACTAATCAGGCTACAATTAACTTCCATGCAAAACAACTTTACTCCAAAATTTTCCACATGAGCATTTTAGCAATGCATAAAAACCCACAATGTATAAGGATAATAAATAATTATATTTATATAAAATCTACTATATAAGATTTTATTTTAAAGATTCAGGAAAAAACCAGAAATACAGGAAAAACATCAATAAGAATAAAATAAACCTGAGCGACATCAGTTGTAATTTCAGTAAATTGGATAGCACTCACAGTATTTGTTTCTGAACAATACTTTAATTAAAAGAGACATTCAAACTAATTGACTCATTCATAAACGTCACATCTGTAGTAT
>JAOXYM010000010.1:17646871-17662434 GCA_028567055.1 Leptatherina wallacei | reverse complement strand
TTTTGCAGCCAGCACCTAGCGGAGGAGGGGGGAACTGCAATTTTTGGCACTTCCGCATAGGCTTCACGTGTCTAAGCCGGAGGTTGCCCCTTGCTTACAACACACCCAGCGGGACAGTGACTGTGCTTCTTGCTTTCATTACATATGCTCATTTTCATACAACACATAATTGTTTGCTGCAGCATTGTTATGATAAAATCTTGATCTTGTGGACGCTTCATGCTGTCACAGAAAGACAGGAAAAGAAAGTTTGTTCAACTATTTCTGGCAACATGCCAGAACTGATAAGGGAAGCTCTTTTTTGCTGCAAAGACAGCATAAAGGCCCTCAGATCCGCAAAAACTTGTACTGAAATATTGTGGTTGAAGTCTCAGGGTTTCTTCTTCTTTCTTTAAGTATTAGGTATTAACTATTCACTTCAAGTATAAGGATCAAACTATAGTATTTTTGGCCTTGCCATTTTAAGGTGAATCAACTGAACAAGTTGGCAACATCAGCTGTTTGAGCTTAACAGATGTAACTATATCACAATCAAAGTCTGGTAAGCCTGATTTGCCTGCTTTAAGAGACCTGAGACAGGCTGAAAGAATTTTTTTAACAATCTATTGAGTACGCGTTGGTGGACAGAAATATCCATAAGAGAAAAAAAAAAACTTGAGTGCCTATTGAAAAAGTAATAATGTTTCTCATATACAAAATGCACCAACAATTAAAAAACTGCAATAAGGTTGTTTTTTTTATTTCCCCCTCTACATGCTCTTAAAATAAAACCTGACAGCAGGGAGTCTCTTTCTACCTTTTGGATGGCCTCATAGACAGCCCGAAACGCTGGCTGCTTGTCATTGTGATAAACTCCTCTGTTACCATGGAGAATAAAGACACCCTCTTGTTCAGCCTGTTGACAATTGCTGCCATACATGCAGTGGTCTGGACGGTAGTTCCACTGGCAGGGGAACACATATAGGCTTTCTGTAACAGACAAAACAAAAAAATGCATAACTGGGTTAATAAGGATTGTAAATAATTGAGTTTATTAAAGAAAAATCCATAGCAATACCTCACTAATCTATTTATTTTATTTAATGTGCATTACATCAAAACATCTTTATTTTGGGGTCTTTTCTGTATCCTGAACAAACACGACATATATGATACAAAATAATGCTGGATTTGAAGTAACACCAACCTGGATTATGTGAAAATATTATATTAAGAATATCTTGGTCACCCCAGGTGATATTGAGTTTATACTTCTGAAGAAGAGGCATCAAAACTTCTTCCCATTTAAGTGGAACAGCTGTCATGTCATTCTAGAGGGGGGAAAAAACGTAAATTTTTCATCAAGGAACCATAAATCTACTATTGTGATTCACAAATTCTTTGGCCAACCTTTAAAAACAGTTTGTTACATGTGAGCTCTCTGGGAAGATTTAGAAGAATATAACAAGAGTGACCTCAGCTGGAGGTTCTTGGTAGTGCAGCAACTTTAAACTATCAAGGTTCTTAAATACTCTTTCAAAATATTTTTGTCTCAGTTTGTTTCAGTCAGTGAATGTAATAGGTGGAATTACACCGAGCAAAGCTGTTTTGTTTTTAAAACTCATTACTTAAACATTAGCTGCATACCTGAAATTAACAATATGAAGCAAAAATTATTGTCCATTCTGCAGACTTCACATTTATCATGAGATGAGGTACAACTCTTAGGCAACAACTGATAGTGATTATCACACCACTTAGTGAGCTTTACCTTGAAATTTTTTTCCCTGAGACGTGTCATGTTCATGAGCATGACCCCTGAGTTGATGCCCGTCCTGCCATAGTAAGGGTGGCGGGCAAAACGGTTGTACCAGCCAATACGTGGCTCTTCGTGCTCTGGAGCCATGGCAGCCAAGTGGGTTGAATTGAACTGAGAAAGGAGGGCCCAGATATCCTCTACTGGCTGTAAAAAAAGAATATCTGTATCTACATAGAGCAAAGAGTCCACCTCCTTTAGGATCAGCTGGTAAGAGAGAGGGGGAAAAAAACATTAGCAAATTTTATCAAAGGAGCCACTGTTGTAGCTTATATCAGTCAAATACTTTAAACCTACCGGTAGGAAGAGCCTCTGAGAGGCACAAGGTTTGAAGAGCTTCTTCCACTCTTTTGCATTTTCATTGGGGAACAAGATTGGGTAGATGGAGAAGGTAAACTTTGCCTGGACAGTCTTAGGCCATCCTTCCAACTTAAAGAAAAGATAAACACAGAAAAAATGTGCCTCAACTTTTTCCATTCACAAGAACTAAAAAGAACTTCCAAAAAAACAATCATTCATAAGCATGATGAATCAAGTTGTATCTTAATTTGTGCAATGACTGCTATAGTGCCTTTTTGATGCAACAGTTCAAAATGATGACAAAGCTTTCACACTTCCTTAGCTATTAAAACTTTTTTTTTTGAAAATCAGTTAAGCCAATAAACACGTAAGTACATACAACATTATTTTGTTGGTGTGGACACTTACAGCATTTCTGAAGCTGTCATGTAGTTCATCCTCAGCAAAGATGTAGAAGTGAAGAGGCTTTTTGCTGAAGAGAATGGCAGACTTCAGCATGGTAAGAGTTTCTTCTAGCCTGGGGCCACAGGCCACCACAGCCAAGTGACTTCTTTCATCATCATGTCCCTTGGGAACAGAGCGTGACTTCTCACTAAGGGCCAAGACACAGTTATATAAATCAGTAGGTAAAGTGAGCTTTAATTTTACAGCAGCCTGGATACACTGGCAAATGGAGGAAATAAAGACACAAGAACAACAGTCTGAGCTGACGGGGACTCAGTCCTGCAGGATTGGAAGAATGATTAGTTTTAAGAATGGATGCAGACAAGAATTATAATTCATGCTTTGTGCTGCCTCCAAGCGATTCTTGTGAACTACAGCTTTCTACATGAATTAAACTTGCCAATCTTTTCTAAATGCATTTTACATGCCAATTTAAAACTGTGTTTTCTGTACATGATATAATTAGAAAAGCTCAAAACAAACAATGAAAAGAAAAAGCTTATATGTCAAATATGTAACTAAAAATACCCTGGCATACATTCAATGGCAACAGGAGAGACTTAAGAAAACCTTAAAACATGAATAATTAATCTTTTGAAGCGATGGAAGTCTGTGTGAAGAAACAACATAGCATGTTCGGTGAGAGGCTTCTTCAACTTCAATGCATGACAGAGATGTTTATGACAAGTAGGAGATCTAAAGTTAAAATCTAAAAAGCCAAAGATGCTTTTTTTTGCTTTGTCCTTTGTTTTGGTTTTAGACTAATGAACTAAGTCCTAAGGAAGTCAGTGGACTGTGACAAGCTTGTCTGGTTTCAGTGGTTCAATAGTCCCAAGGAACACTGGGAGATCAGCAACAGCCTGGCATTTACATGTCAACCTGGGAAGTCAGTGAAAGTTGTAAAGTTGATTACAACAAGTATTTATTAGAAGTTCACAAAATCATTCATACCTAAAAGATGATTCCAATAAGCAGTTCACTCCACAAACATCAGCAGGCAGTCTCCAATACGGATTCCAGTAAGCAGCTGATAGTGATTTACACCTAGCAGAATAAAAATATGATCTTTTGGATGTTCAACGTTGATCACTTGAACACCAGAACTTTTAGAGATTAGATCTTTTCTGGAGTACCTCCTACAGTTGGTTAACAGGTGGTTGCCCTCTAAATCCAGCCTAAAGCCAACGTTAATGAGAGAATTAACATTAACTTTAAGCACATCGGTTGCCTTTCTAGCAAACAGGTGGTAGCTAACATAATTACAGCATGAGCCACTTTGTACCCATAATCACCGTCAATGTTCTCGACTGTGGGTGCAAAACAGAGCAATTAAAGCACCGAATATAGTCACTTTATTAAAATAGATTTAAATTGCCCATTAGACGGGTAGCTGTTAGCCGCATCTATAGGCTATGCTAGCAGCAGAAAGTCGACTATCTCTAATTTAGCAACTACAAGATTAGCAAAGAGTTTATGCCAACTACTAATAATTTGCTCAGCTGTGACCTAAAACAACGTGACATAGCTTGTGAAACTACCTGTCCAGCCCCTTTGCGCGGTCTGGGCGGCCTGTCAGTCCCGGTGTTTTCCTGATAATCTTGCCGGTGTCGTGAGTGCTTCGGTGGAGTATGCTGCGAGCTTTCACATTCCACTCGTCTCTGTCCTCCAGTGTTGAGGCCAGCTGACTAAACACATACAGTAGAGAGAGGAAAGTGAAGACCATACACAGAAAAAATGCATGAAGATAGCATCGCATTTTGTGCGTGAAATCGTATTTGCTAAAGAAACATTTTCATTTCACTTGTGAGCTAGCTACACTACGGATATATCCTCAATTAAATTACAGAGGAAGCCGAGAAGGCAGTTGGTGTTGACAGTTTTCCGCCACACCCACTTTAGCTGCACGTGCCCCGTTTGCTCAACCGCCTGCTGAGTGTATGCCATTCACACATGGACTGTACACATGTGAGCGTGTGTAATAAAGGTCAATCAAAGCATTTGTTTAAATGCTTAAGGCTTTCAGGAAAACTTTGGCTGGCTGATTTGCTGTACTGATATGTTGTAGAGCAATAAACTCTTCTGCACCTTCAATACAGCATAAGGAAGAAGTGTGAAAACAAACATATGAATAACCCTAATGTTTTGCAAGGAAGGAAACGGGATTGATGCAGGTTAATCAGACTTTTTAGACACAATGAATACGTTTAGAGAAAAAGGTCCCAGATTTAACAAGGTAGGCGATCATGCTAGGGGATTGTGTTTTAGTCTGAGATACACTTCACTACAGAGAGTTAGAAGGAAAATGGATTAATACATTTTAGATGCAAATGTATGCAACAACAAATATAAAGATGACAACAGGATAGTGTCTAGATGAGATTAATTATTCTAAACACACCTCAGACATGCAAGCTGAGGATTCTGCATTTTTCATCTTGGAAATTAGCCTATTTCAATAACAGCAAATGTTGAAAATGTTTCGTTTGCATTCTTCTGTATGTACCTGTATTTTGTTCTAGTTCTAATAAACTATTTTGGCACAAAAGATAGGAATCAAACATATAGAACATCATTTATTATGAAACTCCTTTTCAATAATCATGGAGGACACATCTCTCTCTGCTTCTACAACCAACACAAGATTTAGCATTTATCTGTCATAATGGTTTCAAACTCACAGGTTGAAAGTTAAGATTTGTCCGTTGAAATCTATTTAAATGCACATTTACGCTGAGAAATGTTGCAAAGTTTACAAAATTTTAATAACACTTGTTTCAGATGTGTTACAAGCCTGGAAACATCTAAAACCTGCAGGACTGTGGCTCTTGAGGAGCAGAGTTGCCTACACTTCAGCTATACTGATCATGCTGGCATGATGGTTTCTCCTGCAGTGCTGCCTGAAGGCCAAGCCCAGTCAGCAGTTACTGAAGCTTCAAGATTACCTGAATTGTTTCACATTATAAAGCACTGGTATTGGTATTTGCCAACCAAATACCAAAATCATTTGCATTTTGCACTGATGATACATTAGTGAAGAATGACTCTCTTTGTTTAGGACAGAGGTGAGCTATCACCCACCTTGTTCAAACAAGACACGCTTTTGGAGGAAGCTCCTTTTCTAACTAATCCTGGCACCCTTACCCGTGACCAGTTATTCTGCATACTATTACAAACCTCTTGAACAAATATTCTATAAACTTTTCTTTTGTCTTCCTGTCAGCTTTTTTCCAATGTGGTGTTGCTTGCATCAAATTCATGACCCCCCCCTGCCCCCTCATTGTTGCTTGTGTAGAGGTTTAAATGCATTCAAAGTGAGAAATTAAAATTTTAGTCGCATTTTCTGAAAAAAAATTGTGGGAAATGAGGATTGGAAATGCAATTAACAATTCAAAAATATCTATCTAGAAATAAATAAAAACATCCAAGTATCTACAGCTTATTTTATTCATCATCATTTTACAATATAAACCATTCTATAGATTAAATCATGCTCAACTCTACCAAGCGATGGCAAAGGTAACTTAGTATAACTGATCAAAATTTGTACTCAAATGTTAGACAGTAAAAAAAAAAAAACAGTTATTGCATCCAGTGGCATGTAATGACGACAATGCTGGTAACCAAGTGTTATAATAGCAAAATGGAAGTAATGCTAAAGATCATCATGAACACAAGATGCCATTAAGTGCAAATAATAACAAAATCAGAAAATAAACAAAAATTCTGTGATGACTTATTCACATTTCTTTCATAAACCATTTCTTATTCTGTGCGGCGACGACAACCTGAACGTGATGCTGATGTAACTGAGTTT
The DNA here is from genome assembly GCA_028567055.1 of Leptatherina wallacei. Classification (NCBI taxonomy): domain Eukaryota; kingdom Metazoa; phylum Chordata; class Actinopteri; order Atheriniformes; family Atherinidae; genus Leptatherina; species Leptatherina wallacei. Next base: position 17,656,081 of record JAOXYM010000010.1, on the reverse strand, counting down.
ATCCAAAGATCGCATTGTGCAGTTCCACTGACATCTAGTATTTAATGCTTCTGTTGTGATTTCAGAGGACCATAAAAGACTTTGCTGCAACAGTTCTTTTGAATTAAGCACGCAGAATAATACATCCTGACTTCTTAATTCTCTATCATCAAGGAAAGGCAGAGAAAAGTTCAACCCCAAATGAAGTGAATTCTATCATATTGGCATTTAAAATATAATCCATTAAACATGCATGTTGAAGTTTAATCTCTGGTTGAGGCTGTTGAGAGTGCAGAAATAGGGGTTGTGCTGACTGGGAGTGTGACAGTTAATGAGTTTCTCCATTGACTGGTGAACCTTCCCCGCGAGGCGAGGAGCATCTGGAGACCCCTCGTTCAGTGTTATCAGAGCTTGAGCCGCTTTGACTGTGCAGGTCAGCTGTGGCAACGCTTGCCGGAGTGGGCGTGGGTTTAGCTTTCTCCTTAAAGTCTGTGATAATTACAGTCAAGTCTCCGACTGTGACCTCTAGGTGCTGGGCGCTGCTCCTGTCTATGTTTTTTAACCTGGGCCTGGTGAGGAAAAGGAACACAAACAGGACCTGAAAACAGCTTATAGGCTTCTAAATATTTCAGATGTACAAGACCGGATACAAGATAAAAGACTACGGCATGAGTTTATTACCTCATCTTTTTATAGCTTTTCTTTTTCAGTGTGGAATCTTTGTCACTTTTGTCCTTCTCTGACTTTTCTTTCTTGTCCTTTTTGGGATGTGTTGGTGATGCAAACTGTTGATTTACTTGCTGTGCAACCAGCTGAGAAACAGGCCGTGGCTTTCTGAAAACAACAGAGAGGAAAACAGTAACATTTATAGCAGTGAACCTGCAAGTAAGGTTGAGGATATGGGTTGTACTACTGAACTGTGTCTGGATTTAATATGACCAGAAAGAGCTAAGGGCTCACAAGAATAATCTAAAATACCAGGTTATGTCTAAATTTTCGAATCCAAAAATAAAACATGACTTGCCACACTTGCCAGGCTCAAATGAAAGTTTACTTCCATGTAATAGAAAGAAAATGGGCTGTATGGGAGTATGCATTGTCACGCCAAGGATGTTCCTGGTTCGAACGTCAACTGGGAACCTATCTGTCTAGAGTTTGTATGTTCTCTCTACAGATAGTTCATTTTCCTCCCACAGTCCAAATCCTGTTAGATTAGCTGGTGATTCTAAGCTGAACACAGGAGTGAGTGTGCATTGTTACTTGTATCTATGGTGACCCTGTGATGGACTGGTGAGCTCTGAAGGATGTACTCAGCTTCCTGCCTAATGGTAACTGGGGTAGACTCCAGCCCTCCATGACTGTAATCACTTTGGCACACATTGAAAAATACTACATATATACCATGTTTTCTCTGTCATGAGTATAAGCATTTTCAAATGATTATCTGAGATGTAAATGTCCCAGGAAATCTGGAACATCTCTTCATCATTGTAGGACTCCGGTGTATGTGTGAAAAGTTTGTCTGAATGACAAGATGTCTCTATTTTAACTGACTGATGAAACCATGAAGGTAATGTGTTCCATGTATGAAAAGGCTTGGGATATTCAGTGTCTTTATGTATAGTTCAGACGAGTTATGGTTATTACTTGGCTTGGCCAGCTAATTACACCATTCTCTTTGACCAAATTATGTCTGATTGCTACCCCCTTACACTTTGGTGTTTGCATTTTTCTCTCTCATTTTCCCTCCAATTGGAGAAGCAAGTGTCTGCAGACCCAGACACCCGTAGAATCAGCCCTGAAGTTCTGGACCCGCACTTATGGACTTATGGTCTTTTCCTGACAACGCTCTCTATTTTATTGCAGACCAATATGAGTGTCATTGTTTGATGCCATCAGAGTATTTTGTTGACTTGAAATTGACAACAAAATGAAGATTTTACTGTGATGAGTTGAAAATGATTTTACACTATTTAACACCATAGATATCTGAAAGGTGTGTCACATATCAATCCAAGTTAAGCTAGAGGGTAGTTTAGATGGTTGGAAATGAAAGGTTTGAACCGCACATTTAGTTTAAAAGAAAACGAGGCTCCATGACGTATTACACATACATGAAATTATTAAAGTAATGGAGTGGATGATATGAATAAACATGTATAGGCCAATGTTATAATAAAAGTATAAAACTGTTTACATTTTCTAAAATGGCAGACATTACAGAAACACAAATTAGCCGTTTATACTTTATGCTAAAAGTTAATTCTGTATTATATCATGTAAAATATTCAAAATGAAAGTTATCCTTTATTAACCATATAATGTATTATGTATGTTTATATCCCTATTTAATTTATATTACACTTTAAGATAATAATTTTTTTAAATATATTAATTTTGACTAATTAAGTATTTTTAAAAGGTGCACAACAGTCCATCAAATACAAACTGTCCAACCTGGACAGATGCAGGGCCTGTTGCTAAGATTCTCTCTGTCCTTTCTGACTGTCTGTGATATTTACATATTAAGAAAAAGTGTTTCTGGTTCTTTTTTTTTTAGCTTTGTGTGAGAGATATGTTTGATTTTTTTCTTTTCTCTGCAGATTTCCCTATTAGTGGTCAGTCAATTAAACATTTCACTCTTTGCTTCAAATTCCCACAACAATATGAGGACTGGACACCAAAGACCAGACCTTTCCTGTTTTAGCAGGTTTGAAGTACATGAGTGAGTGCTATATATAAATGTATACCATACTACCTATTTTTGTGTGATAAAATTTAAGGAAAACATATTTAGATTAAACAATCGTTTAATGTAATTGTTAGTGTTTGTAGTTTGGTGCAATAAGCCATACTATTTAGTATTGGGGTGAACTAAACCTTTAAACTATTAGAATTGATACTGTAATAAAACTTCAAAGCTGTTGTAAGATGAGACTGTTATTGTCTTCAGAATCAAAAGTATTGATCTGCAGTGGCAAATTCTTTAGTTTGAAGCTTCATGAGCAATCCAATTTTAGTATTTTTATTTGGGTGCATTGTCACTTTTACTTTAAAGATTTTAACTTCAAATAAAGCTTTCATAGTGTAACTTTTGGGAAAAAGAGGTATTTAAGTTGGATGCTGATTTAGTAATTGCATTTTTGTCTGGAAGCCTGGAAGCTACTGCTACATCTGGGGTCTGGTCCAGAAATGCAGTTGCGATTTTGCACTTATCCAGTACGTGGACTGTCGCAAAAAACATTAGGGGCCTGAAAGTCCGGGTCCAGAACTGCAGGTCTGAATCTGGAGCTCTCCGGGTCTGCAGATACTATAGCCCAAATGACTTGTGACTTAAGTCACAAAATAGACAAGTTAGCTGGCAAAAAATTTGTATAATATCAAAACAGAGCAAAAAAAACAAAACAAAAAAACAAAAAACAAACATCTGGGATGGCCTCCACCTCATTTGTGATTATTTTTTTGTTGTTATCAGCATCTTCTGTCATTTATAGATCAGAGCCTGAAACAGGAATTGAGAAGATTTTGCTAAATGTCTGACCCTGTTTGAGACCCTCTGAACCTGTACAAATAGGTACAATTCCACTTCCATATACATTACCTGGGTCTTATTTTAAACAAACAAACAAAAAAAAAAACATTAAGTAAAATTTCAGTAAGCCCAACCAACATGTTACATGTTTGTCTGCATATATTGTCCTTACAGCTTCCTCTGGCGATGACATCTACAGTGTTTGGTGCCCCTTTGTATAGAAAATAAGCTGCTAAAAGGAGTGTTTTAAATCAATTACATACCTTTTTGGTGAGACAACCACAAAATGTACTAGATCTTAAATCCTGACATTAAAAACCTAATACTCATCATCCCTTTTAGAGAAGCATTCCCCAAGGACATGACTTCGATGACAAATATGGTAATGAATGAGCAACCCTCTTACACAGATTAATCCCAACAAAACTCCGAGCTTTCTTACAATCATTGCAGGGCTGTTCTAATAGTCTACGAGCTAGTGATAAAACTGTACTATAATCTGTATGATACAATTTACACGGCGTCACACATCTAACCATGTGAATGCGGGTAACACACAGTCAAAGGTGGTTCAGCAGAGCTTCAATCGTTAAAAAAGGTACAGTTTCAGAAACACTTACCGAGTTGACGTCCCCTTTCTGACATCACACATCATGCACTTGAACGCCTCGGCGCTGTTCCTGAACGTGCACACGCTGCAGTCCCAGTACCCATCGTCGGAGGAGGGCTTGGATTGCCGCTTTGGCCTTCACACAAAAACAAAACAAAAACAGACGGACAGCTGCAATTTTACTATGAGAATTGAGATTTTGAAAACTACCTGCTCCGTAAAAACAACCGCAGATGGAGTGAAACGACACTTGAGTTGGTATTTCCTACACAGAACCAGTCAATGAAGCGTAGGGAGCCGTCATATCACACAGGCAGTTGCCCCATATTACACCGTCAGCCTGCCGCCATGAACACTTCAGTAACACAGCTTCATCCATTCACCGAGGTTTTCCGTCTACGAATGACCCGTTAAAGTCTTCGTTCGGACATACCAGCGACAGTTTTACCTTGTGGGACTTTTCTTGTCTCCCATTTCACAAAATTTAGTCTCCGAGGAGTTGAAAAGGATCAACGTTACGGGTGAAAGAAACGCATTTAGCAGCTTCTCAGCTGTCGTGGAAACTCCTGTCGAAGGACGGTCACGTGACACGGGTTCACCCAATTGCTTTTAACGTAATCACAACAGCTATAAAATGTGACACCATTGATGAAAGTCTGTAAATTTCATCGCGTAGTAAACGACGCAGATAGAATTTGATGGGGAAATAAAAAGAAGATAAAACTGTACATAAAAAACATTACTGCAATAAAGCCTTTGGTGAAATTAGTTACCTGATTTAACCATTTATGAAATCAAATGAATCTAATTAACACATAGGACCTGATTAAACCACCTAATGAAATATCAAAATTCAAAATAAAAAAGTATTTAAAAAAATGCAGTCACATACAAAAAATATTTTCACTAATTTTTTATTTATTTTTTTACCATTTTCAAGAAAAACACATCGCTACATATCTCTTTATAGCTCTAGAAATTCATTTAGACTTGATTTCTTGATTTTTCTCCCCCCACCTTCACACATTTGAATGTACATACAAAGTGGGCCATTACCCTCGATAGTTATTTTACATTTGTGATGCAATAGTGCAGAAAAACTAAATTATCCTTTTCCAAGGACGGCACCATGCACGTTTCCACAAGACAGTACCACATTCTGGACACAACACAAAAATTATTGTGGAAGAAGAAGATAGGGATTCTAGACTGTACTTTCTTGTCTCCAATGGAAAATGTTTGATAGGGAAAATGCGACTAACTCGAAACCATAAACCATCACATGTTGCATTTTCAGAAGAAGGGTTTGTGCTGAAAACACAGGTGCGTTACTGACAGTCGCCATGAGAGGGCGCCCACACGTGCTTGTTTTGTATACACACTTTTCGCTGAAGAAGAGCATGAGGTATTGAGGTACAGTAGTGTTTCTGCAGCTTTTACTGCTGGTTTTGTCGAACAACACGACGGGGTTAAGTTAGCTAAACGCAATATTGACTTGGATATACGAGTGACTCGGTTGAAGTAATATGCCTTTGTGGTGAAGCATACTGAAGTCCTCATTTGGTGAGTTTCTCAGCACTTCCTAATGTGCATTTCCTTCCTTACTAGCTAGTTTTGCTAACAAGAAAGCCATTACCCCATTAATCTTGTCTCACACATACATTCATTCATCATAGCATAGTGCCATACACCATAAAGTCAGTCATGTGTTCACTATAGTGGCTGTCTAATGCCAACTAATGTTCTAACTTCTGTTTACGTTTCCCATCGTTTCCTCATGCTTTGATGCTCTGGATATTACAAGACAATAGGGCTGCAGACTTACTTGGGATGTTTTCGACAAAGATAAGAAGGGGGTATAGGCCCTGTAGAAGTCATATAATAAGATGATATCACTGTTTACATTTATAGGTAAATAAGTGGAACCATTAACTATGTATGTTACGTACATATTTGAAATATAAAATAATTGAGGTTGGAAAAAAAATATCAAGAGGTCATTTGAGTTTGTGCCTTATGAGCGCGCGTAATCTTATTTTTCTTTGATGCAGGATCGTCTTTCTCAACATATCCAGCAGGAACCCAAACCCAGTTCTTCAACAGTAAGAAAAAATACATTTTCTGGATCTTGTTCACATGGTCATATGGAAAAGAAAGTAGTCCCCTTTCAAAATTATTATATCTTATCTCTGTGTAAAAACAAAACACATGTGGTGTTTATTAAAATTAGGTAAATTCATTCTTGGAAGAACAGCATGACATACTACAGCATGGTATTCTTTACTTACCCAAATTATAGAGGTATTGTATGAAAATCTAAGTACAGACTTACTGATTCTGTAGAAATAAGGAGGATAAGTAGCTGCCAGGTGATGCTAAATAAATGTGCTTAATTAATCGATCATCAGGAGTAATCGCCTCGATGGTTGTAGACCTTTTAACTGATCTGGCACATTTAGGTATTTATTGATGCGGTACCTAAGACAAAAAGACATCACCAGTGATCTTAGTGAAAGAATTGTTGCTATGTTGTCAGTGAAATGTCCGTTATTCAATATTTATTTTGAAGCCAATACCGATATTGTGCCGATTATATCGTGCGTCACTCTCAGGTCAAACAAATTTTCTTTGAATTTTCTAAAGCTGATCAATCAAAGAGTGGGCATTACAGATATCTTCTTTATCACGCCATCTATGCTGCACATTCAGATAATTTCTCTTTAATGCATTATTTATACACAAGGATATTATGGCTATGAAGATTTCACAAATACCAGCTGTCTGAATGAGATTATTCCATATCTGGAGCAGGATGCTTCCCAAGTGAACTGCTGTGAAAAATGAAGGTCATTTCTACAATTACTACGCATTTTATCCAAGTAAAAAGCACATATGAAGAAAAAAATGATATAATCATCAACAGTTTGCAAAATTGCATCTGAACAAATCAGAAGACTCAGAACAAGCCAGACCAAAGTGGAAATGTTTGGCTGCAATCATAATCAGTGCTCTGTTTGGTGAAAACACAGCGGTGGAGAGGGGATGGTTTGTGCTTGTTTTTCAGCCACAAAACCTGCAGACCTTGCAGTTATTTAGTTGAACATGAAATCTTCTCAATACTAGAGTATTGAAGAGTCAAATGTGTGGCCATGTATATGTGCTCGCTTTAAGAAAGGAAAGAATCAAGGTTTTTTATAGGAAAGACCAGGGGCCTCATGTATAAAAGACTTTCATACAGAAATCTGAAGAGTTAGCCAAGAAATATCCACTTGCTATATAAAATGTCTGTCCCAAGTTAATGTCTATGAGAATGACCAGAATGCCAGCTGGAGAGATCTTTTGGCAGCAGTGTCCAGCACTTATCCCCCTTGTCAACACCATGGTGGTCCAGTGAAAGGTTCCTTGCAAGATTTAGGAGTATTAAAATCTATTAAACCAATGATACTTCACCCATGTATCACAGCATCATTTAAAAGTGCCTGTGTTTGACTGTTTGTTGAACAAACTTGTGTTCGACTTATTCCAACAAATGTAATAATTCCGTAATTTCCTGCCAAAGCAGACTGAATAGTATTTTTCTAGGTTTATTATTTTATGCAGTTAAAACTGAACTGTAAATTGAACACCGAGCACATAAAATAGCTTGATTTTGTTTTTCACTGTCTTTTTAACACAGTGTCATATCAACAAAGTCGAAGATCAATCAGAGAGGCTTATGAAGACCATTTTGGACCGTTGGATTCAAGAGAGGTAAAGAAGGGATGTGTTTTCCATGGCTAATAATGATGCAAGGGAAGTTATGAAGTTCTGATTAGATTTTAGTGGCCATGGCAGATATTTATTATAAGTCTCTGTTAAATTACTAATATGATTGCTTTTCATTTCCCATGGTACTTAAGCATTTTGGACAGGACCATATTTTCTGTTAAGGTTTTTTTTTAATTTTTTGTAATGAAGGCCATTGTACTGAAATTTCAAATGTATACTGTTGTTTAAGGTGACGGCTCATCGTGTCGTCAGTATAGTTGAAAAGAGGAGCCCTATGCCACGGCCGGGGTCAGAATTTGAGCGAGGATGTAAAGACGAGCAATGGTATGATGGGCCTCGAAATTACCAGGATACAAGAGGATACCACGAGGACGACTGTTATCCATCTAATCGATACTTTGATGAAATGCCCAACTACAGTAGTTTTCGTAGAAATTCCTCATCCCCACGAAAGGTAAGTCAACCTTATATGCATGGTTCACAAGTTGAAATCTGCTGATTGCAACAGGTTTGAAATCAAATCAGATCACATTGAAACATGACTGAATAGTACAAAATGCATATGATAAGGGTTGTCATAATTATTACATAATCATCTGATTGTGAATACTTCAGATGATTGCACCTATTTTTCATTGCCTCTTAAGATACAATCGTTCGTTTTCTGCCGTCTGATAGAGCAGCAAACTGGTGCATTTTCAGTGAGGTCATCTCTGAGCACCCCTCTTCTGCAACAAATAAGAGGAGTTTTACTGCCACCCAGTGTTTATTTTAATGTGCTTTGTTTGCATTAGAGGATCTAGATTCTGGTTAGCATCAACATTATATATCTAATTTCAAACACCACATCGCTGATGTGGGAATATTTAACTTTTAAGCCCATTACAGATTGTAAACATGTCCCTGCTTTCAGGTGTCTTCCCTCAGACCCTAAAAACAGCTGTCACAAGCCACTCCTGAAAAAGAACAACTTAGACTCATCCCTTATGAGCAGCTACAGGCTGATATCAAACCTCCCCTTTCTTAGTAAGATTATAGAAAAAGCTGTCTTCCAACAACTTCACAACTCACTAAATAACTGTTTAGTGTCAGGAAGTGTTTCATCACAGCACTGAGGCTGCTCTAGTTAAGGTCTTTAATTATATCCGCTGGAACACGGATAACGGAAACATTTCAGTTCTGGTTCTACTGGATCTCAGTGCTGCATTTGACACGGTCGACCATAACATCTTACTAGACTGGCGGAAAAACTGGGTAGGACTTTCTGGCACTGCAATTAACTGGTTTGAGTCCTATCTAAAAGACAGGGACTATTTTGTGT
>JAOXYM010000010.1:17631370-17646771 GCA_028567055.1 Leptatherina wallacei | reverse complement strand
AAATTTATTGCCAAGAAGCATTGTTACAACAGAGAAATAATCTACCAAACACAAATTTCCAAACTTTTTGTTCGATGAATACATTTATATATATATATATATATATATAATATAAATATATATGTATTTTTTTTAAATGAAATTAAAAAAAGAAAATAAAAATTTGATTAATTTAGACCCAATACTTGCAGGTCCAATAAATATTCCTTACATTCCCAAATCATCACCGCTGCATTTTCCCAAGTAAACAGACCCAGTAAAACCAGTTGTTAACAGTGGGTCTGTACCCAGCTGCTCCCTGTTTAACGTTCAGTAAATGTCTCTTCTGAACACGTTCAGTGGAGCCAAATTGATGGCGTTAGCATTATTTTAGTACTAAGGTAGTAACAAGCTAACATTTACACCACTGTGGTGCTGAGGTCATGGGTAACATACATGCTAACAATAAATGGTAAGAAATTGATATACGTTACATCACTCATAAGCTAATAGTTTGTTGAGCAAACCTTTGCAACAATAACTGAAATCACATGTTTTCTGTCTGATTGACCCATTGCAAAGTGCTCCAGGACCGTTTTCTTTTTTTGTTTTTTAATATTTTTTTCAACTAAAAAAAACAAAAACAATGTTGTGACGGAGTGACCCCCCGTCTCTATCAGTAAACTGACTCATTCAACACTGACATATACATAATGACAAAACAGGGCTGGGAATTGTATTATTTTGTGGCTGGATTGTAAAATTGGTTACACCTGGGAAGATGATGATGTTAGCCTGCAGTGACGTCACTCAAGGATAATTTTGGGATGTTAATATTTTGCGTAAGTATGTCATGGAAAATTCTCCTGGGAAATGTGTAATGAGGAGGTGTGTATTGTGTGTGGGTATTCATGTTTTATTGCTGTTGTTGTTAATTGGTGACGTGTAACGCACAGCTGATCAAGCATCGGGGAAGCACATATTGGCGGGGCCAAGACTTTATAGGGGTGAAAAAAAAGGTCAGTGAGGGGGGAGAGTGAAGGAGACTGGAGGTCAGCGACTGCGAGTTTTTTGAAAGCTGTGCATTGCTTGTACATAAATTGTATATTGCTCACTGCATCATGGTATCGCACCTGGGACTGGGGAGTAAAAGAGCACAATAAAGCTCCCAAAAAAGATAAAGTGTGGTCAGCCGGATTTATTTGGGACGGAGGAAATCCGGTCCAGGTGGGGCCTTGAACCCAGCCCCATCACAAATATGTTATTTAACTGAATTCTAATTATAAAATACTTATCTTGATGATTTTTTCTTTTAAAAGGATTTCTTTCAATATTTATGGTCATGAGTTTTATTTGTATTTCATATTGCCCTTACAATAAACATACTAACGCGCACTGTAGAATCGTGATTATTAAGAGTGTCATAATATCGCCATGTAGGGAAATTGCCACAATATCATTGTGTTCTTGCCACAATATCAAGCAGTGTGTCTTCTTGAGGCAGAAATGATAGTTATTAGTCTGATCTTGCAGAGCAAAATATATAAAACTACAAAGACTATGATCCTTTGTGGCCAGTGTGCTCTTTTGAACCAAATGACAAGGCAGTTTTTTGTGCCTGGGTATTTGTATTTATCAAATAGGCAGTGTTTTAATGCCTAGGTGAAATTTATTTGATATAGTGCCTGGGTTGTCTTTTCTCCATAAATATATGTTGAGCTTTTACTTGAATTTGGCACTTTAGCAATTATATTGTGAGATGTGGATTTCGTGACACCCCTAATGATTTTCCTTTATGGGGCAAAAAAGTATCAGTTTCATTGAAAAAAGTACCACAACCAAATGGTATCGTATCGACAGGAAAATTTTAGGTATCGCCCATCCTGACTAGGTCACAGTACGTAGCATGGTTCCACTCACAGCACGTGACACTCACTCACTCGCTCACCCTCTCCCTCCTTCTTTGTGAACTACAAATCACGGTAGCTGGCAGTATCCTGGTGCTGCCTCGTAGCATGAATTAATCACTCAGTTGTGCATGCTAGCCCGGCTCCACTCACAGCACGTAGAAATCACTCAGTGGTAGCTCACAGTATGTAACCTGGCTTGACTTCCAGTAAGTACAAATCAACCAGTCACTCACTTCCTCCCTCCCAGCTCTCAGCTGCAGCCACTCGAGTTCTCTTACCGCTACGAGAGTCGCACCATCACCTGGGCTTCAGGTCTGCTGCTCTGCTCCGATAGTCTGAGTGATACCATAGGAAGAAATTCAGTCTACCATTTCTCTAGACTGTTTTAAATTGTGCACTGTTTGTTTGGACTATTGTTAAAGCTATTTCCATTTAGCTCCTCCATGGTGGAGATCATATATTCAAAAGGATTGGTTTGTCTGTCTGTCTGTTAGCATCATTACTCAAAATATTATGCATGGATTTTGATGAAATTTTCTTAAAATGGAATAAGGAACAAGTGATTAGATTTTCAGGGTGATCAGGATCACGGTCTGGATCTGCGAATTTTTGAAATCATTCTTTGCTATAAGGAGATGATTATGCCATTAGAGCATCTAACTCATAATTAATGCCCACAATCATTGGCAAAAAAAAAATAGAATAGCTTGGCGGAGGTCTGCGCTCTGTCAGTGCTTGTAGTTTTCTATTTGTCAGGTGGCTGCATTTAGAAAAAGAAAAGGTTACTTTTGCACAAGTACATTGTACAGTTATTTTTTTCTAATGTTGCACTTTTTAAACATTGAAAATTTTCTCAGTTGCATTTATATTTAATTTTATGTGTGAGAAAGAAAAATGTTTCCAAATTGACATCTGCTGATCTTTCACCCTTTTTCCTCCCCCATAAAGAAACTAATTATTTTCCTGTTTTGATGAGTTGTTTTAGAGGTATGAATCAGTCGGAAATGGGAGTGTGCACTTGTGTGCTGAAATTTCACATCAATCAATAAAATGGTGTCCATTAGGAACACCTTTAAAAAGTTTTGAATCACGATTTCTTTTAGCCATCCCCTCTGTATTTACCTGACTTAAAGGATAGAATTCACAATTTTTCCTGCCAATCACATCTTCCTTTTTAGAATGACTTTTTTTTTTGTAATGAGCTACACAATCAGTTTATTAATTTATAAAATAACTGGATGTTTTATGCACATTATGCAATGAAAGCTTTGGTTATTTCAGCAAAGCAATGAAAGCTTTGCTGAAATAAGCAATGCCCTGAAAATTATGTAATCTGATGCTGCAACAAAACCTGTGTGTAAATATTATATATATTCAATAAAAAATTTATTTATAAAGCACTTTCATACAAGAGCAGTACAGTTGTTGTTTTTTTTACTTAACATCTATGCTTCAACCTTTTTCTCAACCTCATTATTGTTCACAATAACTTAAATAATCATCAATGTCTAGGTGTAATGATCAAAAGACGATCCTTAAGATGTATTGAAATGAGCTGCCGAGAGCGGCGCTGTTAAAGTTGGGGTACACCTAAAATTTTTTGCTGGTGCAGCCAAATTAAAAAGTTAGGGATACCAGTGCAACCAATGCTAAAAGTTAGTCTGATGCCCCGCCCTAGTATTAGCCCATACAGTCCTATAAACTACTGAACTTTTCTACATCCTAATTTCTTAAAGACACTCTCAAGGATTTTCTTACTGACACGGTCCTGATCATGACATGGTCCTTTGTGGTGAAATAAGTTTTTTTGTCAGATTTTTCCCCCCACCGTTACTTAAGTTCTCCTGTGTTTTTATATTTTGATAAATTGTGCACAAGTTAAATTCATCCAAGATTAAGAAAAACGAAAACAAAACAAAAATCAAACACGCTTCATTATCAACATTTGATTTGTTGTATCCGTACTATTTACAATTAAGTAAGGGGTTCAATTATTTGCAGTTAAATTTTGTCAAGTGTTTCTTTGCATTTTACAGTTTCACAATTTATTAGGAAACTTGGTTGTACTTCATTAAAAGGTCATTGTATTATGTGTTTGGTAAATGGCAGGCAAAGTTTTCAAACAGACCATTTTCAAACATCCATTTTCTGTACCGCTTAATCAGGGTTGCCGCAATTATCAGGCGAGAGGCAGGGTACACCCTGGACAGGTCGCCAGTCCATCGCAGGGCCAACACAGAGACACAGACAACCACTCACACGCACACATTCACTCCTAGGGAGAATTTAGAGTGATTAATTTAATCTAACGTGCATGTCTTTGGACAATGAGAGGAAGCCAGAGTACCCGGTGAGAACCCACGCATACACGGGGAGAACATGCAAACTCCACACATAAAGGCCACTGTTTCAAACCCCTCCCCAACCCAAACCAGCAATCCCCTCTGGCTCAAACTCTGCCCGGGGCTCGAACCAGCGACCTTCTTGCTGTGAGGCTGCGGTGCTAACCACCGTGCAGCCTTCAAACAGACCACAAGTTGTAAAAGTGTGAGGCCCTGTTAGACCTGCTTTTTGTGCAAGATGTGTCTTGAGTTCAAACAGAGGTCATGACAGTCAGGTGCCATGGGGCTGTTTGAGACCTCAGAATCTAAACTTTGGATGTTGTTCTGGAGAATTATAATTTATAAAGGTGTAAAACACAGAATTTAGGAACTGCGGTAGGACTGTCAGATGAAGCAAAATTGCTCTGAAATGACATTACATGATTCAATAACAGTGTGATTATAGTTTCTGACCTTTGTTCCTAATTTGGACTTAAACAATGTGCTGTGCGTAACTGATAAAATGTAATGGCAAGGGTTTGGCCAAAATTGGCCAATTTGTTAGATAAACTCTTGAGCCCTTGTGGCTTGTCCTTTTTTATTTGGTTTTCTTTGGCAATATCATTTCTACTTTTCCTTTTCAACCCGTTCTCGACAAAGCTGCTCACTTTCAATGTATTTTTGTGCTCATCTTTTTCCTGTTTTCAGGAACAGCCGAGCTCAACCGTTCCGCAAAAGAGGTCGAGGAACAGGCCTTTCTCAAAGGTTAGTGATGGGCGGAAAGCCTACTCAGTGCTCCCACATCCGTAGTTTCTTAGCTTACATTTAACAATCTCTTTACCTTGCTTAAAATCAGTTTTGGATTTTTAATTAAAAAAAATATAGGAGAGAGTAGTAGATCCAATTTATATTTATACTGTGTTTATAGTATTGAATTGTTTGATATGTAAGATATTCAAACACAAATTATATCAGCTTGTTGCATGTCACTGAAATGTTTGGAAGAATAAAATAACACAATTTCTTTTTCATTATAATTATAATGATAATTATCAGTCATTTATCATCAGTTATTTCCTTAAAAAGATTGTAGATTTATAGATTGGCTGGCCAAAAAAAAATGTTGCCACCTGGATTTTACCAAGCAGATGGGTACGAGCCACCTATTGGATAATTATTGCATGGGTGATTATTTTTCAGCTGAAAAGTTATTTAACCCCAACTAATGCAATGAGTAGCTTCTCATTTCTTAAACAACCATGTGGAAAGATGCATCCCATGGTCGTGGAAAAGATGTTTGTCTGTTTAAGAAGGGTCAAATCATTGGTATCATTGGCAGAGAAGGAGATGCAGAAACTACTAAAATTGGGTTAAGAACGGTCCAACTGGAAAAAAACTGGAAGGATAGAGGGGAACCATCGTCTTCCTGGAAGAAATGTAGAAAAAAAATCCTGAATGATTTTGATTAAATCGAGGAAAAACAACAAAAGAACTCAGGGCTATGTTTAATAGTGAAAATAAGAGTATTTTCACACGCATAATGTGAAGGGAACTCAAGAGATTGGGACTGAACAGCTGTGTAGCCATTAAAAAAAAAAGCCACCAATCAGTGAGGCTAGCTGGAGAAAAATGCTATAATTTGCTAGGGAGATTGGACATTGGAAATTGTGAAAGAGTGGTTCAGGGAGCATGAGATCATTTTCACACATGGATTGGCTACCACAGAGTCCAGACCTTAATCCCGTTAAGAATCTTATGGATGTGCTGGAGAAGGCTTTGCGTAGTGGACTCTCCCATCATCAATACAAGATCTTGCTAAAAAAATTAATACACCACTGGATGGCAATAAATCTTGTGACATTGCACAAGCTTATTAAAACACTGTGCCACAGTGAATGCGTGCAGTAATCAAAGCTAAAGGCGGCCCAAGTAAATATTAGTGTGTGACCTTTTTGTTTTGGTGGCGACTTTTTTTTTTTTTTGGCCAGGCAGTGTATTTATAGTTTATATTATATTCACAGTTATTGTTCGTTGCAGCAGTTCTGAAGAAACCTCTGACTGAATACACTTCAGTAGAAGATCTTACTTTAGTTTCTTAGCAGTTTCTTAGCAACTGTATACCAGTTCTGACACGTGACTAGTACTTTGTCACGTGTCGTAAGTGGCTTCTGCTGTTTTGCAGACATGCATTAATTAACGGTGAATCTGCGATGTACGATAATGAATACATACATAAACATTTAAGGATTTTCTCCAATATCCATCTTATACCATTTCTGTAGCTTTCTTTTTAACTGTTCATTTAAATTGAACATATTCTGCTTATTATTTTGATAGAGAGGAACGTGATGACTACAGGAACTCCAAGTCTTTAGTTGCCCAACGGGAACGGTCTCCTGGAAGGAAAGATGTCCAGCCACCTCAATCTGCCCGCTCTGGATCAAACACCAACAAGAAGTTCTCTCCTGACAGGGAGAAAACTTACACTTACCAGCAGGCACAGCAGAAGCGTGAGTATGATGTGGACGTCAGTCAGCTCCAGTTCATGTGCCACAGTGCCAGGACTTGGTGAAGCCCCACTGACAAGATGAAGGAACAGGCTGATGCTGATGTAACGTTACTGTAATTATCAGTACCTTTCACATTTAAACTGATATGTTACCGTTTCCCTGTTTTGTGTGTGTTTATATGGGAATAACAGATTTATTTCTCATTTTCAACCTATGGGCTTGTTTATAACCAATATATTAAAGCAACATCCATCTGCTTCTATTCTAACAACACTAACACAATTCACTGTTTTGATAACATGTAAACGGTTAACTACAACGTTTATGATGCACAAATTAAAACGCAGATCCTCACACAGAAAATAGTTTCAATAAGTTAAGATTGAAAGAATATGTTGGAGTGAGGCGAGTTGGATTGAGCTCTAAAAAAACATCTGTCTGTCAGCGTGTGTGTGAAATCTTTGATGCGCCCTGCAGCTCCGTTTTTAGCAGAGAAGCACAGAGGTCTCGGACAGACGACTTTTTACGGCTGTTTTGGTGTTCTGGAGGCTGAATCTTACGAGCACTCACTTTAGCGGGAGGAAATCCCGCAACACCCGCTGCTTCTGCTCCAGTGGTTCAGCTCCACTGGTCTGAGACTGGTAGTAGTCACAAGACAAAAACTGATTAATGTGCTCTCTCGCCACCAAGTGGTCGGGGATGTGAAGTGCAATCTGTCAAAATAACAGACAGCCTTCAGAGTTTTCCTTTAGCGTTTAAAAATGACGACATAGGTACCGAAACATGGTAACGTATGTTTTAATGCGAATGTGCTCTCAGTAGTACTGACGTGATTTGGTAGGTACCAATAAAAGTACCGAATTTGGTTCTAGGGCTGCACAATATATCGAAAACGTACCTTCATCACGATATTATCCTGGGCAATATACATATTGCAACAACTGTCTGAACTGCGATAAATAGCAGTCCCTGTTTGCATATTTTAAGGACGTGACATCACTTCCAAGCGTTGCTGTGCATTCATGCTTTATGTGCATCAAATGGGCTCCAGTAGATGCTAACGGCTACAGCATATAGTGAGAGGTGTGGCGTCGGAAAGAGGAGCGAGGGAAATGCAGAACAACACGGCTAAACAGAAATGCACGTTACCTATTTGGAACTACGTTGGTTAGAAGAGGGACACACTACAAACAGGTAATTCTGCAAGTCATGTCCAATACCCGTGCCAAGCACCAGAGGAAACACGTTTAACACTGCAGGGCTACTAAAATCTTTGTATTGCCAGAAGTTATGCGCTATCCTGAATCTATATCAGTCTATCATGAATATTGATGCAGATATGCCCTTTGCATATATGAAAGCAATCAGTTTAGTTTGAAAAAGATAACTGGAACCACGTAAAGCACAAACACATCAGATAAAACCAACAGAATTCAGGAAAGGAAATTCTTATATATATAAAAAGTCATCGCCTTACGTGGCATCATGGCATCACCTTACATGGCATCGCAGTACTCCTAAATTCTAAATTTGGAAGACAACCAATCACTGGGAAATTCATTCATATGATGAATTTTTATGCCTTTTATTTGAACCAAATTAGCCTTAGACTAGGACACTCATGGCCTGTCCCTCACGTGAGTCTCTGTGATTGTTGCTTTACATATGACCATTTGTTTAAAAATATTTACAACAATTAAAACATGATTCTTTAGTTTATAAAATATCCTTCAGTAAAATTTGCTGATCAGAATATAGCTTTAATCAGACAATCTTGGTTTTAATCAAAGTGCAGAAATTTATCGGAAAAAGGTTTTCTGCTTACCCTCTTTTGACCGGTCTGAAAATTGTCTGAAGAACAACTGCTCTGATCAACTCTGTCAGTCCTCAATCAGACTCAGTCTCAGAGTTAACCAATCCGGGTCACGGCACCAACTTGTTAAAGTGGTTCTTTTATTGGAAGCCCGAGAACAAAAACAGGAGAGGATCTCTTCTTATTGATCCAAAATGTGTTCTGATTCAGGTCATGGGTTCAGAGGACAGGATGTCCGGCCGGAGCCCCGAGCCTTGGATGAGTTCACATTTTATCTTGTTAGGCCGTGCGGGCCTCGTACAAGGGGGATGGCTTGACACGCAACCTAGATTGACCAACATTAGCATGCCATCTTTGCTCACGCAGTAGATTGAGATGTTTTGTTCAATGTGTGTGAATGTTGAATTGAGGCGTGTATTTAATGCAACTGATTTATTCTCTGTTACATCTAGTTCTTGCTTATGTCATCTATCTTGGTGATGTCACTATATGTATCAGCTTATGACTCTTAGTTAAGTCTGGTTCTTGCTTATCTATGTCTCCATGTGCTGGACTGAAGGACACAGACAGAGCAGAGCTAGAAAACAGTTCAGAACATGACAAAATGTAACAGGTGCATTGATGTAAACGCTGCTTCATCTGACAGAAACTGTTTCAATAACAGAAAACCCACACTAGAACACTAATCTGCAGAAGTTAATGATGCCTGCGAATAATTCTTAAAGATCTATGTAAATCTCTACAATGTAAACTGTCCAGTTACATTATGTAAGATGAATAAGTTTGAAAAAAAAAAAGCCATGGATAACAAGGGGGTTACAGAAAGCATGCAAAAATAAAAATAAATTGTATCGGGATTATATGAAATATCGATCTAAAAGCTATGAGATCAAATACAAACAATATGAAAATAAGTTGACAACAATAACGAGGAAAGCTGAAAAAGATTACTTTCATAATAAATTAAGAGACAACAAAACAACAGGAAGGAAATTTGGAAAACGCTAAATAAGGTGATGAAGCCACAAGTCTTGTGTAAAACTGAAGCCTAATATTTTATTCACAATGGAAAAGTTATAAAAATCATGCTAATATAGCAGGTGAGTTTAATTCTTTTTTTGTTAATGTAGAAGGAGAAGGAAGAAGAGCAGAGTTACTAAAATCTGGTGCTAGCTAAAACAACGACACTAATGTTATGAAAGCGCAAGCTAAGTTCAGCAGACATCTGTGCAGGAGAGTTTTGCAAATCGAGCTTGGGAATAATTGTGTTCTCTTGTGTTATATGAGAAAACTTTGATTTATCCCAGATCATATCATCATCGCAACTTTGAACAATGTTATCGCATATCGCAAGATTTCTTGATATCGTGCAGCCCTATTCGGTACCCATCCCTAGGTTTGAATAAAACTGATTCCCAGATACTTCAGAGATCACACTTATCTAAATTGGTACTGAGAAATAGAGAAAAAAAGAAGGCTAAATTTGATTAGTTCTAATTATTTGATCCATCTTTTATTTTAAATTTGTGAATCGACCTGGCGTTAAAGAACTCAACCATCTGACCCAGTGCACCAGTGGATTTTATGACCTCTAATAACCAAGTAACTCTTTGAACCACCCGACACTTGGTGATTGGCTACGGCATTAAAAAAAAAACCAGAAAAAAGAAGGAAAACACAAACATAATGGTGCTCCAGTAGAATTGATAATTAACATTTATCTAATAACGTGGTTGTCTGTCCAAACCCTGTGTAATAACAATGGTAGAAATAATTTAGCATTTAAAAAGGCATACATATAATTAAAATGACTAAAGGAATTAAGCCATTCCAGGTGATCAGGCATCTGTTTTCAGAGGAGGCGTGTAATGCGAGGGGTCAGGGTGTGCTGTAACATGTTAGGATGTTAATTATACTAACCCACCCCCCAACACACACGCACACACACTCTCTTTTTAGAGTCTGGGAAAAAGGATACCCTTGGTTTATTGGGCTGGTTTGGCTGTAGATGGAGAACCTGACCTTTTGCCAGTGAGAAAGTAGTTAATACGCTGACTTAATGACATCTCCAGAAAAATTTGGGGTCTGTTGTTTTCCACACTATATTTTGGGACTTTTATAGCCTTTGAACCCTTAATTAGATCTGCTTTACAAATTCATTGCTAGATTCTCGTTATAAAAGTTTCTTTAAAAGTGAATGTTATTACTTTTTGTAAAGAATTAATTATTTTTCTCAGGCTTTCTCAGGCATCAACTAGTTGATGCATTGAAAGCTTAGCTCCAAATGGTACTATCACTTGAAAATGCTATAAAGTTGCAAGAAATCAGTCGTACCTCCCACCTCCACCCCCATCTGGGATACTAATAAGAGAAGCACAACTAGATACACAAAAAAGGAGATTGCTGCCAAGGTACCTAGCACAAAGTTTTATTACAATATCACTTTTTTTTTAACTTATCAGTGGTATCTAATTGCTACTGGGAATATTTTTGGTTTATCAGAAGTGTTTTTAAGTGACAGTTTTCTTTGTTAGCAGATTTTATAGAGGAACTAATTGTTTTGTATTTAGTGAACTGCCACAACTCTATTAAGACGCAGCACACCGATGCTCACCAAAACCTTTTTATAGTAACTCCTGGGAAATGGTACCAAACTGAGCTGGTTAGCCACATAGTGGTCTTGTCAAAGAAATTGATATACTTCTGTGTGAAATGTAGAGTGAGAAATTAGGTTTCACTTCAGCCCTGTGCCAATCGGAGGAACTGACTTCAGAGTGGCAGAAATAAGAGGTGGATGGGAAATAATCAAATCTGTGATTCATCACATTGAAGATTCTGAATTGACTCACAAATGTCCAAAATCGATTTTCTATATGTTAATTGATAAGGTAATGTTGATGGAACACAATAGAAGGAACTTGGAAAAAAGCAGAAACAATGTGCCAGCCAGATGGATGAGCAAGAAAGCCAACCAGTATCGTCTGTCTCGATACTGCCTGTGCTAGTATATGGAAGCACTTTGACCTCTATACAATTTAACTTGGATACGACAAACATATCACATGTTTTCAGTTGGAAAGGATGAAAAACACCTAGCTGCTGCCAGCCAGAAGTTCCATTCTAAATTAGCTTTCATTGTTAAGGACTTGGATATTTCTTCAGTCTCATAAGTAGGACTTTATGGCTGCATTGTGCCCTTTGAAAATGATATGCAACATCCAAACTTAAAGATATTTCATTGACACATTGATTGTCACACTCTACAGGAGCAAAACTGAAATGTGGAGTCATTTGAAGAAGCAGGCAGGATAGCTTTAACACAAGATGTGTGCCACGTTGACTCAGAATTTCATCTCAACATAACTGCATTTAAAAAAAAATCTCAGATACTCTCATGTGCTCCATACAAGAACAAAAAATGTGCAATTATGCTTCTCATTACACATAACTTGAGGATGTTTGTTTCAATTCAGAATACACTGATTTATAATTTACTACAGATTTGCTGCTACAGGCACACTGTTCTTCCTCAGTTAGTCCTTTAATGCTGAGAAATACGTTGGCAAAAGTAACTGGCCACATTTTTCCTGTTTGTTTTATTCATTAAATATATTAGAAGCAAATTAATTATGGATTGTTATTGTAAAAAGTCACATGCTGAGAAAAAAAGTCATGTTTTTGTAAAAGAACTAAAAAATTCATCAAGATGATGATAATGGTTTAAATCACTATACAGCCCTCTGAATCTTAATTGAATCAAGTCATCAAATCAGTCATGTTCCTGGCATTTACACTGTTGTTTGTCTACCAAGCACAATATCTATGTATCCATGGAATGCAGTCTTGGTGAAAAATAATAACCAAATGAGAATAATAACTGTTATGATACACAACTACTTTTGTATGATGGTCCAACAATGGAATTTAACAAAAAATAAATAAATAGTAATTTATAGACTCCTCATTTGCAGTGTAACCCCATGACTTCATGATTGTCAGAGATACAAGAGTGGTTGTTTGATGTCTCACACATTATTGAAAAGCTCAGTGCAGAGTCTTAAGTAGCATGAGGATAAAACATGAGTATAAACTCTAACAGAGTTCCCTGCCCAGTTCTGAACAAGAATACTGCAGTTAATGTGGTTTATGTTCCAGACCATGGCCCACCAGGTTGTTCCCTGGGGCTTTATTTTAATACAAAGGGAAAGTTAATTAAAACAACATTGAGGCCACCCTCATGTGGTCTTTGGATCACCTTCTTTTTGCAGTTGCCTAACCTTTGTCAGAACTTTGTATTTACCATAATAATGTGGGGATGATTATCAGATTTTATGCTTACTTTCATGATATGGTCTCTGCAGAGAAGTCCAATGCGGTGTCGAGCCACACTCCTAGCAGCTCTGCAGAGGGGTCTCCTCAGAGTTCAATATCTTTAAAGGTAAAACTTTTTTCTTTTCTTTTTTTTGTGCAATCTACACATGTATGTAAGTGCCAAAATCCCCTGCAATATTCTCTTCTTTGTATTTATTCAGATATTTTGGTGGACAAGTGTGTCAGTGACAGGTGTACGACTGGCTCCCGACTGATAGATACTGGCCACGTTTACATGAGTTTTAATTCCTCTTTATTTCAGACTAAAAGTTAAATCTGCTTTAAAGAGGTGAAAAATGCAGAGACTCGAGCAGAGACTATTCACGTGAAAGTGCAGTAGTATGCTAGTATCCAGGAGCTGCTTCAAAACTAGAATCAAAATCAAGTGAAAATGGTTTTTATTATGTGGTTTTTCCATGTTGTAGTCGAAAAGAAAAGAAGCAGGAAGCGGTGTTTGTTTTCTTCAGGTAGACTAAAGTACGTCACTTCCGCCCCTTATCCAATCGGAACCTTTCCCAAGCGGAATTGAGAAAACATTTTTTCCATGTAAACCCGACGGAAAATACTTTGATTCCAGATTATTTAATTCAGAATAATTAATTCCGAATTTCAAACATCATGTAACCGTAGCCAATCATATCAGAATGAGATTCTGGAGTCAGTGGTGATCCCATAACTTCAGAGTCTGGGGAAGTTCTCCCCCATAGAGGCAGGGTCATCACAGAGCACGTTCAGAATTTGGGCGTGGAAAAACATGGAATGGCCTACTTTGAGTCCAGCCCTCAACCCAACTGAAAACTTGCGGGAGCAGCTTGGGTGTGCTGTACGTGCGCTAGTGTGGCCAACACAACCAAGCTGGCTGACCTTCAATAAACTGGTTGAGGAATAGGAAGCCATCCTGCAGCAAAATATGATCAGGCTGGTGAACAGCATGAAGAGGAGGTGTCAAGTTATTATGGCTGCATATTGATCTTCTTCGTGCTACTTAGGTCCCCAACAGTGTAAAACGAATTAAGTGTAAAAATGGCAAAAAGCTCAAAATGTTTTCTCCAGTGTAAGGATATTAAAGAACACAATGTGTTACTAAATATTTTTCTCTAATTCTAGGTGTTACTAACCTATGTATGTGGATCATTAGCTCCTTTTGTTTATCTTTTGCTGATTTTATTAGATCATATACATTTAAACAGAGTTTAAATGTCAGAATGATACACACTGTAAGGACCTCCTGCCTGTTTATTGTTGGCAAGTAGCACACATAATGATACACACATGCAAACAAGAGCGGGGCACCTGTAAGAGAGCACAGTTTTCTCTTTTTAAAACACTTTGAAATAAGAGCCAGTTTCTAAACCTGGTGACCTCTACTCCAACCCTTAACCTTTGGCCTGCCAGGAAAAACCTTCAGCATCTGTAACGGAGTCGGAGGAGGTGGCGGCTGCCAGCGTGGAGCCAGAACTGACACCAAAGGAGGACTTAAAGACTCGCCGGTTGAAGGCCATTGAGGCTAAAGCTCAGGAAATTGAAAAGGTATTTGTAAGATTTGCTCTCAGCCCGTTGGTGCTAATGTCTTAACTTACCCTAAATGTCTACTTTGCAGTTGAATAAACTGAGACGTCCATTACTGGTATCACTGGGTTTTAGATGCAGTGTGGGAAAATATTTATCAGACTTCATTTCCAATATAATTTCCCTTTATTTATTGAGAATCTATAAATTGAGATTTTTAAAAATTGTTTTCACATTTGGATTGATATTTCTCCACAGCAACTAGTGAGGCACAACATTTGAACTTCCGTGCATTAAGAAACCAGTATAAGTTTTAAATGCTGTCAACTGTATATTTTAAAGGACAGAGTTTAGTATGGGAAGTGAATAGGGATGCTGGAGGAGAGACGGTACTCGTGTATTGGAGAAATTCTTGAAGGTGAAGTGGGAATTTCCTCCTCTGACAACATTTGACTGCTTTTTCAATCTTTATTTTTCTCTGTTTGTAGTTTTTGTTCGTCCTTTGTATTCTAGCTTTAAAGAGCAACTTACAGGTGAAAAGCATGATTGATGATTTGCATGAAGCATTTTTTATAGATGGTATCTATCTTGTGTTTGTTGATGACCGTGTATTGAAAAATAAAGAAATTAGTAATTCACTATTGAAAAGGGCATAACACCTGTAAAAACATGTTTTGCCGGAAGTGACGTAGCATCAGGTACTCCGTGATGTAAACGGACACGGCTAATGCACCTGAACAGCATGGACTTGAGAGAAAGGAGGAGGAAAATATAATCATTTCCAGAACTGAAGGACCTGATTCCTACAGATTTGAAACTACCAACAGGGTCTCGACCATCCAGGAGAGGACACTGTTGATGGGAACAATAGTTTGATATTAACAGTCCCACGAACATGGAAGCCTAACTCATATGAAATCATGCAGCCTTGCTGCTCCCTGACCTTTCCTAAAACTACATTAATTTTCATTTAAACAAGGTTTAATAT
>JAOXYM010000010.1:17604294-17631270 GCA_028567055.1 Leptatherina wallacei | reverse complement strand
GTTTTATGAATCGATATTGAATTAATTTAACTTGAATCGATTTAAATCGATTAATTGATTTTTTAAACCCACCCCTAGTTAAATCACTGTTGTATCACTCCGTTACCGGCGTCACCATAGCAACACATAATCAACCGGTTCAGATCAACTGGCTTTTGACAGGTGAATAAGAGAAATGCGCTGTAGCATTGAACAGAAAACTACATCGAGGCCAGCATAAAATAGTTCTGCATACCTCAGCATATTTAACAAGTTTTGTGATATATAAATATAAATGTTTACTGTGGGACCAAGCGGATTGAACAACATGGACATCTGCATTACACGGTTTTAATCAACTGCGCATCGAGCTGTGTTAGACTCGGCACACATCAAATCCGTGTAATTCACGGGTCCGAGTTGTTTAATCCCTACGAGATCCACAGACGTGAGCATCCGGTGTAGAATCTCATCATCAGATAATGTAGCAACAAAACGTAGCTTCGCTAAGTCTCCGTTCAAACGTGTGAACAGTCAACTGTTTCCTGTTTGGATTTCACTGCACTTCTTAAAGATAAGGTCCCGTATGTTGAAGAAAACAATGCTTCAACATTATCCGATGCAGAACGTCAAGAAACCTTTTTTTCCTTTTTTTTTTAATCCATCTACACATTTGCATGTACATAATCAAATCGTGGCTAATTCAGAGAAAAAAAACTTATTTACCCTGTTTGCTTCACGGTTTGATGGGCTACTTGCAGCTTCCCTGTAACGCAAACATGACCTTCTTCTGGTCGCGACATGAACAGGCACTGTATCCGTCTTTAAACTTCTCTCTGCGTACTTCGTTATCCCATCAAACAAGCTGTTAAGCCACTTGACAAACAGTCTTTTCCATAAAGTTGACACTGCAGATGACAGAGTGGAGTGAACAGACTTTGCAGTGAAGTCCTGGCGCTTAGCCTGGATAAATCTGGATAAAAGTTGGACTCTTCCTGTTTAAGAACGTGTGGATACGATGTCCAGAGAGATTTGAGTTTTTACATCCTGCACAAACACAAGTGATCACCGTGACAAAACCGCCGATAAAAAAACAGCCGACGTCCGAGATAAACTGATGCAGTTAGCTGCTGGCTCTTCGGTGTTTACTTGCTGCTACGTTACGTGTCACGTGGTAAAAAGAGCGTCGTTTTTTGGAAGCAGTAAATTCAGACGAACTAGATTTGGTGTCATTTTTTATAAAAACATTCTTAAAACCTTTTATTTATGCCACTGTGTCCCTCAAACATGTTAAAAACTGTTTAAAACAGTTTGTTGCAAAATATTGTTACTTTAGCTGGAACCAACACTTTTGAAAGTTACAGAATCATAATAAATATACGTTTAAAGAATCTTTCCTTCATTTTCAGGTTGGAGGAAGATTTTAGACATAAGAAATTGGTTATTTGTAGACTACCTTCTTTTGGGTACTTTGGTGTAACGGGACAAAGTAAAATAACAGAAGATAAAGTGCCCTTTTTTTAATTTTTCGCTTAGAATCCTTTGCATGCCATGACTGAAGTATTGAACTAATAGACATTGCTAAAGACCAGGTTTTGTCTTGTGTGAGGCCTTTACTGCAGCTGTCTTTAGTTGTTGGTGTGTTGGACTTTCTACCTTTAGTTTTGTCTGCAGCGAATGAAATGCAACTTGAACAGTTTAAGATCACACGAGTGACTTCACCGTATTTTTGTAGCTGCAAAATCTCCCAGGTTGCTTTTGAAGTATTGTCCATCTGACCTGTGAAGCACCACCCTGCTCACCACTGATGCATTTGGTTGAATCTTTGCACAAATGATCCCAGTGCTTCTATCTTCTGTCACGTCACGGACAAACACTCGGGGTCAGGAGCCATTGGAAGCCATAAATTCTCATGTCACACGTCATCCACAGGGTTAGCAGATTATGAACTATTGCAAACATTCTTCAAAGTTTTTTCTTCCTGTCATTCAGAGACTGTTTGATCTAGAATTCCTGTGACCACAACATTTCGCTGTTTCAGAAAAGCTCTGGCAAACCTTCTGTACATGTTCAGGTTTTTATGTTTCCAAGCTCAGCAGTGCATTTTTCTCAGAGTGTAACTAATTGATGGATTTGGCCAGTCATCACATTCCTTTTATCTCCCACTCTGACATTGGGAGACTCTTGTGGGTTACTAGTAACAGCTTCCAAATGCACATGCTACAACTCTGGTTTCAAGTCCAGATCTTTTACCTGCTTTATTTATAAAAAAGAAGAGTGTCTGTATATAACCAGATCTAATCCTGCCCTACAGTTTGAAATAATAAAAGTTTTGCACACTTTGGTTGGGACACTGAATCAGTAAAACAGACTATATGCTGCAACCCCACATTACATTTGTGGACTTGACCTTGATCTCATGGCATATGGTGTGGGTCAATGAGATATGCCACGGTTTCCTGCTCATAATATTTAAGAAACCCTTTCTTTTCATTGTAAAAAAGGAGGATGAGTCAGCAAAAACATCATCAGCTACTCAGGTTGTGATGCATGTGGCCTGCTATTTGCAGTTGTACTTTTTCCCTCCCCTTCATCATATCCACTACAGTACCACTTATCTGTTCCCGTTAAAGCAGGGCAGGAATTGCCCTGCAGGATGCAGGCGGCCCACCCACAGTGTGGTACATCTCTTGGCATTGGTGCTTGCCCTGCCATTTCCAGCTGCTTCTACAGACGTGGTGAGAGGCAGAAACCCCAACTACGTCTTTGTTGTAACATCTGCCCCAGGCGCAGTTAAACACACACTGATCTGTTGCTGTGGATTGTCAGACGGAGCGGATCAGGTGGTGGGCAGAGGTGCACCACAGACTCCTCAAACTGGTTTGAAAGAACTGCTCTAATCCAGTTAGTGTACAGAAGAACTTTCCAAAACTGTTAAAACTAAAACTGTTAAAAGGTTTTGGTACTTTGTATAAATCGTACATACAGTTTTTATAGTTTTAGTTCATTTTTGTCCAAGTGTTGTAATTCACACAAATGTTACTGTGTCATGCTTATCAGTGAATTCTTAAATACGTTGCCAGTTTAATTCTCTTCTCATAGTTTTGTTTTTCATAGTGAATTTTATACGAACTAGCATGTCGCTGTTTTTGAAACCACCACCACAAAACATATTTCTTGTTTTTTCCAGTGCAGCAGTTGGCCCGTGGAGCTGTTTACTCCTCTGGAGACTGACCACAGCGACATAAAAATGTTTAAAAAAGAAGAAAGAAAGAAATAATATTTCAGCATCATGTAGCAAACTGCCTGGGAATGATTTTCAGAGAAGTCCATTCATCATCTCAATCAGTGCAAATGAAACATATCCATTTCAACTATTAGCCCCACCGCTGAGAGGTCCGGTTTGCAGCTTGAGTGATTAAAATGGCTCTTTTAATATCCCCTAATGTGTACCAGCCCTCAAGTCATTACCCTACTTCCCTTATTATGCAGAACCCCTGCCTGCATCAGTGCTCATTTGAACAGAGCCTCACTAAGTGTCCATGTGAGAGCCGTATGTATAATCTCACTCAAGCCCTCAACTTCCCATCCCCCCACCTGGAGCTCCAACGCACACTCCTGTTGGTATGTTCACAATTTGGACCTCCGCAAACATCCGATTTGGGTAGAAGCCCACTTTTTTGAGGCTCCTCTTTAAGGTTCCTAGTGTTGCTGTTTCTCTTGGGGCTCCAGTCCGTCCTGTGTGGCCCCATACTTTCAATCTCAAAGATCAGCTCATGGCTCCCATTCCATGGAGACAACTTGGGCAGAACCTCACTGTAGCCCTTTCTCATAGCTTAAAGAGCATGCTCAGGTCAAAATCCACCATCCTGTTTATTTGTTTTGAATTGTTTTTGTTTCATGTGAAATAATTACACAACACTAAGTACGCTCTTAATGACATAATAACATAAATTAGCGTGCTGTATACACACGTCAGTTGCTCAGTTTTTCAGTACAATGAAAAGAAGACTCTTGATGCCATCCAACTTTTTCCAAGCCTTTTTTGAAGCTTTGAAGTGTGTAAAAGTGTATATGGGACGTAATGAAGTGAAAATGTAATCACTGTCAACAAAGCCTGTAGCTTGAAAAAGCTTATGAAGATCTTGTTTGGAAAGATGGCAAACATAATCAATCCTAAAGTGATCAGAGGGATGCTGGTTTGTGGGACATCCACCACTTGTTTGTCTGTCATTTAGCTGTTGTTTTCTCTTACATGCTAAAACCTCAACCCATTTTTTTTCTCCTTTCCAAACAATGCTTTACTTTCTGAAAGTGTAAAAGCATGGAGAAATCTGCTTTTTGTTTGCAAGAAATAGAGCGTACTTAGTGTTATGTTTACTTGATAGAAATTATTCAGAGTACCCAAATTGGAGCAGCTCAAATTGTAGGAAGACCTACACTGTTAAATGAAACTGACCCTCAGCTTAGCTGGCCACACGTGTCGTGAGTGTCTCACTTCCTTGTGGTCATGCTAAAGGCTATCATTACACTGGGCCACAAATTCGCTTGACAAGATCTGCAGACATGAAAGCATCTGCGTGAGTCCAAACATCTCCCACAGTCTGGGATATTTCTGTCAGAGCTGGGTTAGGCCGTCCCCATTGTGTGCGCCTGAGTGGGTGTGTGCATGAGAAGTTCCTGTTGTGATTCAGTGATTGCATCCTGTTTTGCTGTAATTTAGTTTTAATAGATATGTAAAATAGCTGGAGCAAACTATTTCAAATGCACGTACTGTGGAACACAACGAGACCAATGCGAAGCCTGAAAGTGTAATACCGCTGGCATCCACTATGGACGGACTTCAGCTTTGGCTCAACTAGACTTTCATTCAACAGATACAAACTTTTCTGTTAAGATATTTAGTCAATATGTTCTTTTGCAAGTTATTATGGTTTAAGTTGCTGAATTCACTCCTTGTGATCACGCCTGTGATATTTCTTTCTTTTTTTAGAAATAATTCTATAATTAAATTAGATAACAGGCCTATAAGATACATATTTAGTTCAAGCACCCTTGTGTCCAATTATTCCCATATTTTGCCCTCCAAAATACCAAGATGGTGATGGTCAAGCTTTGAACCTGAGTCTTAAAAGCACCCAACAACACCAAGCAGACTTTGTCCACTTCTTATTGTATTTACACTCTTCTTTGGCTCCTGTCTAACACACACATACTTGTGCACCTGGGATTTTTCCCTCCCTGTTCAGTGATCTCAATGGCCTCTTTTTTTAGATATTTGCTTTCTTTAACACGGGACCTTTCTATTACTTGTAAACACAGTGGATGGTTCCCATGTGGCGAAGAGTTTCCATCCTTATTGTTCCAGGTTGAATGTCATATTGTTTTTGTTTCTTTGACCTTTTTCTGTAGATTTAAAATCCCACCCATCTCAGTTCCCTCTCAGACTTCACTGTGTTTTTTTAAAATCCCACAGACTTGTAGTTGGATTTACTTCCTTTTGTCTGTCAGCAATAATGGCCAAAACTTATATTGCCAAATCTTTTTTTCTCCATATGAAGTCAAGGGGCTGTGAATTTAGAAATGCACATAGTGATGGATGTCTATTTAGCCCAGACACACATTAGCTAATATTTATGTAGATAAAGAATCATTTTCTGTGGCTTTTACGGATATCCACACACTAGAGTGATATTGTCACAAGCAATTACTTTTTCTACTTGATGAAATGTCTTAAATGTCATCTTAAAACCCGTTTTTATTCTATGGCTTTCCACATCAGCAAGGTTTAGTTTTTTATTTGGTCTTATTTATCAGTATTAATTGGTTTTAGTGTGTTGCTTTTTATGTCTGATGTTTTAATTTGTTTCTATTTTTCTCTTTTATTTTGTATCATGGTTTTACTTGTGTACAGCACTTTGTTCAGCTTTGCTTGTTTTGAAGTGCTTTATAAAAAAAAGTTGGTATGGTTTTTAAACATCTAATATTTAGTAACTGGTCCCGAATGATTGTGTTCAGCCACAGGAAAGCATCTTGTGACGAAGCAGAGGGTAGAGGTGACAGGCTGAACCTCTGCGGTCCCATGCTGCCCCTTGACCTGCTGGTGTGGTCTTAAACTTCTCAGCAGCTTCAATGGAGGGTCCCACCTTTAGCTTTTCTTTTCTTTTTTATCCCCAGGTGATAAAGATGTTGCGAGCTTGCACCTGGAACTCCAATAAAGAATTTAACAGCCGTTTTGGGTTGGCAATAAAATCTGAGAGGGATGTGACGGCTTGTTGTGAAAGAATGCTACAGAACCGCTAACATACTCTGACACCTCATGTCCCTTTGCTTATTGGACAGACATGCTCTTGAAAAGGCTCTTATACACTCATTCACACACCTGTTTCATGGAATACATCAGTAAAGCTGAGCTGTGTTCATTATGTTTGACAAGAGTCGGTCAGTAGAATTTAAACAGCTGTCAGAGGTCCTCGAGTGTTTTGGGGTCAGTAAAGTTTTTTCCCTCTGGCCAATAAACCATATGTCTATGTTTTTTTTGGAGGGGGGGGCCATATGTGCCTAACTTACTAATAACTGTGTTTCTGATACTTTCACACCTTCTGTTAATCCACTGATAAATATCTTTGCAACACAAGTGTTTGTTTCATTTATTCACTGAAGTAAAAGTTTTCCGACTGATCGGTTGTTCATTTTCTTGCATAATTTCCAGTAAGCAGGCAGCTGTGCCTTATCTGTCATATTTTTCCTCTTGGCCTGTAAACAACCTGGTATTAAGCCATACTTGACTTCTCATTGACATCTGAATAGAAATGGATTCCTTTTTAGATTGTGTCCAGAGGCTACAATAGCCAATGACTCCCTCCTGCTTTGTAGACACTAAGCAAACTGTAAAGCAGCATATTGGAGATGGATACTTCAACTGACCGATAAAATTCTTAAAAAACAATGGTCTGCAATTTGTGTGTCTAACTTTAAATGTTTGAGGAAAAAACCCAGTATAAATCAACATGGCTACAGAGAGTCTTTTCAGTGCTTCATGCGCGGTGTAATTTAAAATCAACCAACATCAAAACTAAATATACTGTTGGACACAGATGAATATAGAATCGGTGTGGAAGTGGTAAATCCAGGGAAGAAATGCCAGACAGAGAGCAATATTTTTTGTGGACCGTGTGAAGAGAGCATTCATCTTTTGTGCTATCAAATTGGATGATGACTTGCGGAGGGATTAAGCTGTGGTCCGGTCATGTGATCCAGCAATTTTCTACAATTGTTTTATTGTGTCTTCAGTCAATGATTCTGTGTTAGTCTTTGAAAATAATGGGTTTTTTTCCGATATGATTGCAAAATAGTTCTTTGTAATTGTTTTTGGAAAGCTATAGATAGGTATTGAGGCGGGTTTTACCATAATGGTAAAAAATTAAACAACAAAAAAAAACCAACACAACCAGCTAACCTTGATTTAGTAGTGGTAATTACTGATTTATAAAACCTATTTGGTAATCCATAAAGTAGCAATAATCATTTATATGACTAAACCTAAATAAGTGAGACAAGAGTTTTAGTTCTGAGTCATTATAACAAAGTCATAGTTATGCAGAGACACAAAGAATGGTCTCTTTATAATTTATCCATGTTGTTGCTCATTGTGACAAAATGAGTTTGAGCATTCCTGATGTGACTTTTTGATGTGCAGCATTACAGGCAGGACTGTGAGACATTCCGCACCGTGGTGAAGATGCTGGTGACCAAGAACCCCAGTTTGGAAAATCTGCTGCAAGCTCCACTGGATGAGAGCCTATCAGAGATCAAAGAGCGCTGCCTTGATACCCTCAAGAGCTTCATAACAGAGCTGGATGACATATTAGATCATGACACCTCGACATGAGCCACATGTCACACAGCGGAGTTGATGATCTGGACTGCTGTACTTGTGAAAGAATCATTTATCCAAAGTTTTTCAATTGTTACTCTTTTTTTTACAGTTTTTTTTTAGACAAATAATACTGATTTATTAGCAGAACAAACATTGATGGAAAGAAGCTCGGGACTAGATTGAGTGACTGATGAAATGAATATATACTGTGAAATATGTGCTATATTATCTGTCAAATCTAAAATGATGTGTAATGAAAAGCAGAGGATAGTTTTTATGGACCATGAACACTTAACTTTCAACCCTCACCTGCATTTTAACTTTTATTAATTGTCAAAAGGACCTGTCATAGCTAACAGGTGACAACTTGAAATGGTAAAGTTACATGTTTAATAATTCAGCCAGCTAGAAGCTTCATTGTGAATGCTGCAAGTGTCAACAGAAGTGTTTCCAACAAGTATCAGGGGGTCTGGTGAAGTGTTATTTATGAAGCAGGACAGATTTTTTATGGCATTTTGTGTTAAAAAAAAAAAGCACCTTGTGATTTCCATCATTTAGATTTCTGGTTTTACTTTTGTAAATAAAATGTGAGGCCTTGAAATAAACAATATATTCTTCTTCTTTACAGTATATCCATTTAATAATATACCACAAATTACCACCCGTCTTGGCCTTATGTTCCAGTTTGTACATTTATACAGATTATATTTGCTTAAATGCACCGCTCAACTAAGCAATGTAATACACAGTGATTTTATGTTAGCCACACAAGCCTGGAAGCAACATACATTTAAAGAGCTTGGGTCAAAGGCAATTTGTCGTTTAATTTCTGACGCCCATATAAAATGGCTCTGTACCAACTGCCAATAGTTTAATGTTAATGCCATTTCAATACAAAGCATTTCAAAGGTACAAAAATAGCCATCTTGTTTCCTTTTTTTCTTTTTTTTCTTCCTTTTTTCCCCCCATTGTACAATATATACATCATACCTGCATTGTTAAATAAACACAGTTTGCCTTTTTATAAATATGTCTTGTTCTCAAATACTTTACCGGCAGTTTGTAATGCCACAGAGACATATTAATTGTGTTTTACACAACTACCATAGTAAACTGGGCTGTGAAGCATTTAATAGCAAGCATCTCTAGTACATTAAACAGTATATGAAAGAGATGTTAAGTGGCAGCATTACACAAAGCTAGGGAGTGTAAGACCTATGATATTATACAATTTTTCCCTTTGTGGCCTTTTTTCTTTTTGGACCTGGTCCATTGATCATAAGGAGGAGAAGACATGCCTGCTACAGGGCTGGCCATGTCGTCAGTGTAGTAGTGTCTGTGGGGCCTGGGCTGAGGGATAGGCTGGCCCAAGAAAAAGCCCTCCTCCTCTGAATCTGAGGATGAAGAAGAACATGTGGAGCACCAGTCATCTTCGTCGCCATACAGTCCCAAGAACCTGCCCTGTAGCCTGTAGTCTGACGTGGCAGCAGGGTTGGGGTGACCATGAAAGGCGTGATGCCCCTTGGGTCCAAGGGCACTTCCTCTATGATCCACTTTACAGCACATCTGTGCTCTCTCCTTAGGTAGGAGGTTAAGAGCGTTGTCAGAGCGAGACTTGCGACTACGGCGACGCCTGTGATGGGGATTATGGCGACCAGATTGAAGGTTCTGGCCTTGCTCCTCAAAGTGGTATACTCTCCGCCGAGTTCTTTCACTCATAGGGGGCTGACGCAGCGGAAGATCTCCATAATGGCCGTTGTCCACCACATCGTCAGAGAATTTGACTTGCTGGGGCCTAGATTGTGAACGTGTCCTCCTTATGGCAGGGACATATGGTTTGGGGCTGTCCTCCAAAGGCACTTCCTCTTCTTCTGGAGCATTCTCCTCCACTTCTTCCTCTTGCTCAAGACTCTTTAGGGAATTTTCACTTCTATGCAACATGGAAGAGTTGAGGGTTCCCATATTACTGGTTTTCTCACAGTCTTCTGTCTCAAATTCATGGAGGCCTTGCAGGGAATATACCTGAGGTCCAGCTATGTAATCACCACATACTGAGGCCCCTAGAGAGGAGAGAAAACAATAGTAAAATGTTTCCAAGTGAACTCAAGCATTTGTCAGGACAATATTTTCCTAGCTCTCATGTGTCAGGTTCTCTTTACTTACCTGTGATATTGGAGAGAGCAAGGGACTCCATGGAGTCATGGACACTCTGGTCTGTCTTGTTGAATTCATCTGTGATGCACTCTAAAGAGTCATTGTACCATTGTGGTTCCTCTCCATGGAAACCTCCTCCTGCCCCATTATCCAGCTCCAGCTCTTGGATTTTTCTGCTGCTCGCCGGCCCTGGATGGCTACCATAGGCAGAGTCCCCTAGGCCATCCTGAGACTGTGCCCAGTACTTATCAGTCTGGTACTTCTTACTGACCAAGCCACCCCTCCCTCCTCCTCTCCCACCACTGCCAGTTTTTGATGACTCATGCTTTGACTTTGCATCCTTTTCGGCAATCCAGAAATCTGTGGGTCGAGAGTCATTGGCTTGCTGAAAGACCCCGTGTTCTCCAAACTTTAATAGCAGCTGAGTCATGTAGTCTTCATGCTCAGCCCACTCTTCCTCCTGGTCCTCAGGCGCCTCAGTCTCTTCATTGCGCCCCCTCCAAAAATGCTCATCTGATAAGTTCATGTGGGCAAGCTTGTTGGTCAGGGTGTCATCAGCGTTTCCACTAAAGCCAGGGAACTTATAGTTGACAGAGGGCGAGAAGAGAAGTGACTGCCGGCATTGATCGGCTGAGCAGCTGCTCTTGCCTAAACGCACACTGCAGCGGGATTCACGTGAGCGTGCTGATTGGAAGGCCGAGTCAGAAGAGTCGGAGGCATGCACATCCTCCCCAAGAGTGCAGGCCTTGGAGCAGTAAATACGACCATGGTGTGGAAGGAAGGGACAACCAATTAAAGATCTCTTACACTGGGCACAGCTGAAACAAATCTCACTGGCGTGCCAGTGAAGCCCATCATAGGTCATCTGAGCATGATCAACACCTGGAAAAGAGGAAATTTTAAGTAAGCAAGCGCACGCCGTTGAAAGACTAGGAAATCCAGGGAGGTGTTTACAATGTAGAAAAGCTTAGGATCCTACCGATGTGTTCCCCACAGGCCTCACAGTATTCCGCATAGAGAGACTCGAAGCAGCCACAACAGTACGGTCTGCCGTCCTTCATGATGTACCGCTGCCCACCCAGAATTGTCTCGCATTCAAAACAGGAGAAGTGCTTCATGTGCCAGTGGCGACCCTCTGCCTCTGTGCACTCATCGGCAAAGATGATCTGTGGGAAAAAAGCATTACACTGGATGAGTCACTCATCTCCATATTAACATTTGATTTATTCAAGACAGTGGAGATAAATGTTATGGCTATTCAACGGGAATCCTGAAAGCCCATAAACCCCAGACATTTTTCCCTATTTACACTGTTTTCGTTCAGTATTTTCACTCTTGTGGTCTTACCTCATCGCAGGCTGAGCAACGTGGTTTGAGTAGCTCAGCATGGTGCCTCCCACAGTGGATCTTTCCATCATGGTAAAAGTAGATCAGGTCCACCAGCAATTCCCTGCATGTGGAGCAGGCAAAACACACCGGGTGCCAGCACAGCCTAGGACTTGCCCTTGAGGCAAACACTGCCATTTCTCCACCGTTGATGTTTTTACCACACTGTGATCAACAGAAATGAGTAGTTGGTTGTAGCATCTTTAAACTACTCTGAAATTGCACATTAGCTATAAATGCAGGTATATTCTATGAGATTTTTTTTAAAAAATCAGCGTGGACACAGATCTGCTTTGCTCTGATGAAGACCGGGCCAGTGTGCGTTTTTTTGTGTGCTTCAGTCCATAAGTGTGTCAAAATTCTATTCCAGATATGAAAGATTTCTCTTTCCTTCTATTTTATAAGAAGACAGAGGAGATGATTTTCTAAAATGAGCTACAAAGACTTTGGATATATTGGGTTATTAAAAAGACTTAAAACACGATCTATAGTAGACAAATACGACTAGAGGAGATGTACAGAATTCAATTCCATAGCCATAGAATTGCGTTGTATTTCAAAAGATAGACTAGGGTCTTGCACTGCCACGTAGCCTACTGGAAATGATGCATACAACTTACATGCTCACAAATGCTGTTCAGAAGATTTCTGGGCAGCAGCTTTATTGTGCCCCTCCCCAGAGCTTCCTTCTTCCTCTGGACACTGAACATATGTAGCTCCTTCTTCTCTTCCTCACTGAGTGACTGGCAATAACGAACCTGGGTAAAAATGTAATCGGTTATGGATCAGAAGATCAATCAGACTTGTGTATATTAAGAAATGGAATGATTTTTACTTTCTCATACTAAAAAATTGGAAGAAAAAAAAGAAGTGACCTTTTCATGCCCATTGAAAGCTTGTGATCCAAGAATGTTGGCAACAGATAAGTTATAAACTGTATGAGAGTGGGCATCATACATGTCAAAGTATGCTGAACAATAGCAACATTTGACCCCAGCTTGCCCTTCCTACACCCCAACAGATCTCCACCTCCAGTCCCTGACAGAGAAGCTAATTTTTACAACAGCCCCTTTTGATGTCCTCCAAAGTCTTTTTAACAAGAGCGAAAGCAGACGTTTACACAAACAAGGCCTGTGTTTGGAATGAAATCAGGAGGATGGGCAACAAAGGGAGTGAGACAGCCAAGTCAAAATGTGGTGCCACTGCAGTGGTGGCATCACATAAAGTCTCTTTCAACCAGCACCCCTCTCTCCCACTGAGCACTCCTCGTAAAAACCACTGCTATGACAGGAATCCTGCTGGTGGGGCTCCTGGCAAACATAATAAAATCCTCAAGTCACATTGTGCCCACGCTTCATGTCTACAAGATTGTGGAACAAAAATCCCCCCGGTGGGATGTCAACGTGAATGCCAGTGGTTCACATTAGTCGAGATGGGAGGGAGATGGAGAGGCTTCAACGTTGTTGGATTATTGGGGCAACAAGATATGCAGCTACTCAAACAAAATGTCAGTTTGATCTTTTCCTGCAGCTGCAGTGAAATCGAAATTACCTGCTGGGAATGAGTTATATTGTATTTGCACACATGAACATTAAATATTCTCACCTCATTATCATGTGGTGGAAGTTGGTAGAGGAGCTGCTTTATTCTGAACTTCTCTCCTGGACTGTTGACATAGGGGATCTTATCCTCCGGCAGGCATGAGAAATATAACTGGACCTGGAGAAATCACAACAGATATAACAACTGAACTCCATCCAAAGTATTTTAATCATTTGATACATCCATATCAACTCAACAAGGGGGTCCTGTATCAGTTATTCATTCATTCGTTTATTTGATGATTAACTTAATCGTAAATACTATTACTATTAGCTGATAACTAATTAAGTTATTTACGTAATTAGTAAATAAATAAGGTGAAAACGGTTTTAACTACATATAAGCTCAAACATTCATCACATGAATTGCAACTATGTCACACTGACATTCTGCCCAACATTTCAACCCCAGGAGAATCAGCTCTGTGTAAAATGTATGGAGGACTGACTTTAAGGAATCAGAGTTTGAGTTAGATTGTCTTAACCCTTTTAAAAGTTGTATTTCAAGAGGAACACTGATATGTAGCCAGCATCTCTGCTCTTTGATGATGCCTCTGGGTGAATTATTTTCCTCATAAATCTGCAATAAACTAGCCGAAACAGGTCAGCAGGTCAGATCAGTTTAACAGTTGTAGTTTTCAGCCATATGCTTGTCTCTATAGGGACAGGACAAAGCAGCCTGTCATGGTGGCACCCTGACCCTTAGGGCTGGCCAATGAGATCTAAACTTTATGAGGGAGGGGCTATTACATTCAGGCAGATAAAGAGGTGGGATGTGCCTGTTTTGTGTGTTGTAGGACTTCCTGCAGCTTTGGGTGTCTAGAGATGGGGTGGGGGGGTAATTTACCCAGACAATCATTCCAACACCCCCATCACCACCGCCATAAATTATGCACATCTTCGTTCTGCTATTACCCCTCATCCAGCTCCCTAGGGGCTGGGGGACAGTCGGCTACTATCACCAAGGACCTATGAGTTTCTACACTAAAATGATGCCCCCCCCCCATGCATGGCCCATTTAGGGACTTGGCTGCAGTAAAGGCATTACAGTTGACCTTTGTGTTAAAAAAACAAAACAAAGGCCAGGCATGTTTAAGATTTTGGACTCTCTGTCGCTACCTTCTCCTCTCTTCTCTTGCCCATCACCCCCTCATTGCTTCCATGTGTGTTGTTTAACAAGCAAAGCAGGATGGTGGGAGATTGGGAACAAGAGAGAAACCCAGCAAGAAAAGAGAGAGCCATGAAGAGAGAGAAGAGGGAAAAATGCAGCAAATTTGGTTAAAGTGCCACATCACACTGACTGCCCTGCGGACACAACTAACAACCCTTGTTAAAAGACAGACCCTTGATTCCTCTGACCCACCTCCTCCAAACAGATCTCCTATAATCACAAGCAGACTTTACTATACCACAATTTGTAAATGAAAGTGCATACATCCTGCCTGTTAGTGGCTGCCTGGTAAAGCCTGACAATTTTGCCTTAAAAACACCAATCTGGGTTTATAAAATATGTTTTCGGTCCCGTAGGTGCCATTTTGTGGAGACTTGGGGTTCTATTCAGTAGTGAGTTGAATGCCATTTATCTGGGCCAGGTAAATGGGCTATTAGGGAGTTAGAATCAGGTCAGGGCTGTTTTTATTCTCCGTCAAGGGGATACACCATTATTCACTTTGGTGATTTGGGGTCGCAGTGATTTGTGAAGTGATGAAATGGATACTACAGTTAAAGAGAACAATGTCATGCTGTTAGTCTTTGTAGTAGATGAGGGCTGAACCAAACAGACTGTTTTAAGTGCAGCTCAGAAAGGTATCGTGAATTTCAAACGGCACAAACAATACTCTTTTGTAGGTCATGATCTGCTTACCTGTTCGGGTCGAAGGCCAGGTGGTACCCAGGCGTACTCCTCCAGTGCGCAACCAGAGTCATCATCAGACGTAGAGCTGCGTTGGAAGCCAGACGTTAGCTTCCCGACTTTCTGCTCCATTATGAAGTCTCGCTGGCGTGCCC
This sequence comes from Leptatherina wallacei, assembly GCA_028567055.1. NCBI lineage: Eukaryota > Metazoa > Chordata > Actinopteri > Atheriniformes > Atherinidae > Leptatherina > Leptatherina wallacei. The sequence continues at coordinate 17,616,264 of JAOXYM010000010.1, read as the reverse complement.
CACCCTGGAAGCCTGCTGCCGGCCCCGCTGCACTCACCAGGCTCATCAGACTTTCTTTTTTACTAAAAAAAGAAGCAAGATGGAAGGGGAAAAAATGAATGGGGGAAGGTGTAGAAACGATATGAACAAATAAGAAACATTAAATGTTTATTAAGCCCTGTAGACTACTATCCTCACTCCATCCAATCTGTTTCTCTTGTGTTACTGCCATCCCGCTGAAAGTTAATCACCAGCATCACCGCCTCTTTCATGAGGCTCAGAGCCCCCCTCAAAAGCCCATTATGGTATCTGAGCAAGCTTTTCTTGGTTCACCTCTGGTGATGAGTCTTTCTGCATAAAGACACTCATAAAGACTACTTCACCCTTTCACTGCTATTATGGTGGCAGTTTAACATGCACTCTCCTCATGTGGCTTTTGTGGATGTAGAAACCATTAGGAAATTCCCAAAGCATCATGGGGTGAAGTCCAATCTCATTATAGTGACAATAACAAGCAGTAAGCTATTCATGAATACACACAGAAAACTCAAACATGCTCCATTTGGCATCAACAGAAAAGTAATAACGGCATCTAAACTCTGGCTCTTGAATCTTTACGTTTCATATCATTGGAGTAGTTTAGGTCTGAGTCATTGTTTTACTCTGCCGAGATGCTACATCATTTTGTGTCTCAAGAGGGGCCACCTCATGAGATCTGTTGCTGGCTTGATCAGTTGAGTCTGAGGTCTGTATAAACACAGAACTGGCTTGAAGACAGGGCCACCATATGGGGAATGTCCACAAGCCAGCTCTCTCCCTTCATCTCCCCTTTTTCTTTGGCCTGTTTGTTTTCCAACCTGCTACAGTGAGTGTGTGATCGTTCTTTTATCTTTGAGAAGAGCAAAGCCATGCCAGACAGGTGAAGTAGTTGGAAAAGCAGGGTTAGAGGTTGACTGATACTGACAATGCATCAGCATTCAAAAAATAGAGCTGGGAGATCAAAGAGTGGAACGGCAGTGTGTGGTGACTATAGCCAGTGAGACATTTCCATGAATCCAGAATTTGCAGACACAAATCAAAGAAACTATATAGAAGGAACTGATTCAGGAAAGCTATATGGATTCTAAGTTTGCCATCATAAACCAGGCTGAAACTGCCAAGTCCATTAGTTTATTGCAAAGTGTATGAGTGCAGGAGAGTTAAACACAATAATGAGCCACCATTGTTTTCTATGTGACAAATGGAAATGGAGCTGATTTTTTATTTTATTTCTAAGTTTGTAAAGCTACTTGGTGATCAAAGGCTAGTCAAGCTTTTTAGGATCAAGTAAACACTGAGATGATGAATGTGCAACCAGTTGTGGTCACTTCTCACAGGCCAAGGGTTGTAGCTGAGATCAAATGAGAGCCCGACCAGCATCCAACAAACTGGGCCTTACGCCACCTCCCCCCCAAAGCCTCCACCCCCCATGGCCAGCAAGGGCACAGAGGGCTGCAAAGAAACAGCTGAGAAAACTAGACACACTCGCGCTCAGTCTTTGAACACAGCAAAAGGCCCTGAAAATTTTAGCTCTTTCCTAGAATGATATACATGGGTATGAAGACAGAATGTACACATGGAAAAAGGCTGATAAAAGCTAATGGCTGCTCATATAAGCTCATATTCATCAAGGACAAATCACTTGCTGCTATCATTGTCCACTCCAGCTCACCCAGTCAGCTTTAAGTGTGATGGATAGCGGTGGTGGTGGATTCATTTTTAACTGCATTGTGCCACAGACCGTCAGGTCAGGCAGATTGGCTTATGACACGTCCTATTAAAATGCCTCTGAAGTTTTCAACAATGGCACCTTTGTGGGAGAATCCACTGGAGGCTTGTTCAGTCGAGAGTCTGTTTAGCTTTCTTTATGTATTTTTTTGTCCTGAAAATGTGATGCATTATCTCCTCATGATATCTAAAGCTCTCAAACATAGATAACCTGTCTTTGGATGAGAACACAGAGCGAAATATAAGACACTCTCTTGTTTTAGTTGCATCCATTGACTTGCAAATGAGACCAAAATAACCTGCAAAAATGTGGCCTTGTTTGAGAGTAGCTTGGGTTTCACGTGGGAGATAGCTAACTATAGGCAGGTTGAGTCAAGAGCCAAGAGAATTCACAGTTTCCCATTTTATCAGCCATTGAATCAATCATGTGCTACATATTTTTCCCAAATAATCTTTGCTTTTAGATGTTGGCCAAGGATGTCTCACACAGCCAAACCTGACTCACAGGAATGTCAGGCTTGAACCCCAGCCAGGCCTTCAAACATAATACAGGATGTACATGGCTCAGCATTAGGCCTCTCTCTTATACAACCACATCTGCTCACATGCTAATTTTTCTTTTAGATGTCCTGCAGTTCATTTCCTCTGACTTAGCCCAGAACGCTTCCTTTACAGCATGTATGACAGAAGCACTGATCCAGCTAACTTAACCGCGCTCACACTGACTCATCGCTTTTGCTCTTAACAAGGGATATACGGTTTGTGACATTACTTTTTTAAAAACCCTTTTCTCCCCCTTCCCTGCCCTCCTCCCACACTTGCCAGACCCCTGCAGTCCTGAATGTTTAACAGCCCCTTACTCTTTTGTAAAGGTGCTTGTTAACATGGCTTTGGGAGCTGCAGGCCTGCATATTTGACTGATCTGCCCACAGAGGGCCAGAGGGCGGTTTGAGGGGGGTTGGGGGGTGTAATCAGACTGAGGGTTGACTAACATGTATGAAAATGTTAATGTTGTGTTTCACAAAAGAAGAGGAAGTTTAAATCAGGCCAGGTGAAAGATGTCGCCTTTGAAAGGTCTCAGTCACCACAGATCTGAAAGCATCCCACAAGTCTTTGGAAACTATTAAGGAGGCCTGTGTTCTATTAAAAAATCCCACAATGAAGCTTATATTCCTACAAGCTTCACATAACAGGAGCTCAGAGTGAATGAGTGGGTGCAAATGTGATTCAACTGTGACCAAAACAACCACTTATTTGTATTCACCCTATAGAGAGTGCTGTCTGGCTATACTGTCTGACTGGGCTGCATGTGTTAACTACAGTGCGCATGTTATTTATCACTTTGCGGAATACCAACTCTCAAAGGACCTCATACTGCAACCGACTAATAAATATAGCCAACGGTGACATTTTTAAAAAGTATTAAACAACACTTTAACAGGAGCCTCCCCAAAATCCAGACTTTGGAGCCTGGAGTTAACAACCCTTGAGAGAGAGCACAGGAAAAATAAGCAACTTCTGGTCTGAATTACTGTCTATATTCCTCAAGGAAGTGGATGATGGGCAAGCACACAAGCCAACACAGTGCGCTCTGTCAGCTTGGACTGGCTGAGCATGTTTAACTTGGCCTCTACTAGTTCAGCAATGTAGGATGGACTCTAGTTGGAGAGAAAAACAAGATTGTTGTATGCCCCCCTGCTTATTTGAGCTTGAACTCAGACAAATTAGTTTATTTGATCATGTCAGACAAGACAGAAAAGTATGCAGCGCATCATTGCTCTTCCTGTACATACTAATATTATCAAAGGAGAGTCTTTCAGGTTTTGGCACCTAATTTGTTGCATGTTGTGAAAACTCCCCAACCTAAAATCATTCAACTCTAGTCTTGAGCAGATTTGTCAGACAATTGCATCCTTGTTTGAACCAGAACCCCTCTCTCGTGTGTCTTAGTAAATCCCTGTTAAATGTTAAACTTGTAACTGAATGATCTTTATATCCTGAACATGAGTCTCCAACTGAGTCTCATAAAACTAAAGAGCTGAGGATGGTCATTCATAGTGTTTCTCCTTGGACAGGATCAGAAACCAGTTACTTGAACATGCAAAGATGGAAATACTGCAGAAATATGAAAGAGAGGAACTTATTATATGGCTCATGGAGGCGGATTTTGGCCTCCTTTTGCATTTTTCCAAAACCAAATGGATGGGAGTGATGTCCCCACAATGATCTACACAACTGAGACCACCTGCATGACTAAACACATGTGTTCTGCTGTCCCAAAAACATCAAACGCTTCTACAACCTAGAGCATTAAATTAGCATTCTTTCAGTGCTTACTCTTCTTGAGGCAGACTCACTTGCAAAGAAGAGAAACTGCTCAGAGATTAACTATACTTAAATTAAGCTTAAAAAAATTAAGGAAATCCAAGAGACATGAAACCGGTCTTATCACCAAAAATGAATTTAAGAAGGAAATATAATGAACTTCTTTTAAGATTACCTCTTCTTCAAGCATTTTTTCTTTTCATCTAAGAAATCCATTTACACCTTTAGTCATTTTCTTGTGGCTCTTACCTCAGTTTAGGCCAACTCTCCTGAGGCGAGCAGGAAAAAAGATCTTATCACCCCTATATCCAATCCTAGATTCTTCTCCAGCCTCTGGGATCCATATCTATGCAAGATCCTGAGCGCTCTAAATCCAGGACAGGAGCAGTCACCCTTCTCTACTGGAGCTGTCAGCACAGCAACAGCCCATATCAAAACTCAGACAGTAAAAAGTCAGAGAGATGTCTGAGTACATGGGAAAGGTGTGTGTACATGGAGAACCCAACCAGATGGTCATCCCATCCTTGTTTCTGTCAGCCACCACACCTCCTCCTCCCAACTCTGTTAACCTCAGCCCAGCCCCTCAACCCCAGAGCAACCAGTCATGGCAGGGTACGGCAGAGATAGGCGTCTCCCTGTCAGCAACCCTCCCCTCATACTTCAAACACATGGTCGCAAATGAAACCACCTGCAGACTTCACTGGAGCTGTGCTATAAAGTAGCACATCAGTGATGGCAGAGCTCGTTTTACCACACTAACCACCCCGTATCCACAACAGCCTTCACATGACATTATTCCTCCTCCTCTGCCTATCAACGGTGAATATTGGAGTCCGACTAGGTTATTTGGGGGTTTGTCTTGCTTTACTTTTGCATGAAGATTGAAGACCTATTTGTTGACTCAAAAATGAATGAATTATAGCTTTTTACCCTCCAGATAAACATTAAAAAATGGCTTTTCTACAAGCTAAACATGCTGTCAGCAAGCAACCTAGCAAAATACCCCAAACAAAAATGATTAATAGATCCCTAATAAAGGCGTACCATTAATAACCTTTCTGTTTGCCTAAATTAAAGACACACAAACGTACATACAGTACCCAGCCGTCCAGTAAAACTCCCCGGGAGGGATGCTGTTGACCTCGGCCTCTCCTTCACCTCTGCAGGAGTGTCAGAACATGATTCTCTCCCTGTTGCCTCTAACAACAAAAGTGGGCAGTTCGGGTCAAATTCTGCTTTTAATGGTTCCTCGGTCGCAGTGTCAAAGTGTTACTTTTGCCCAAAAGGAACATGTTAACAGCGGACATAATTGTGTCCCAGAAAAGTAGAGGGTCCTTTTTTTGTTGTTGTGTTACTGCACTTTAAGACTGTAAAAAAAGCAGGAGAACATCTTTATTAGGAAACAAGGGATCTACAAAACAGCCAGAATTGCTTTCTTTATAAACACTCTAGCAGCTGTTTGGTTTTGTGGATGTGATGTAAGGACCTGATTCTGTGAACTGGGTTTTTTAAATGGTGGCTGGTGTAACTCTAACTTCCATGTGGAGTTCTGTACAACTCTATTTGTAAGTGAAACTCCACACTCATTTAATCAGTATATTCATGGGTTGGACTAAATGCAGTTAAACATTGTTTGAAAATCAGCTTGAGGGAAGGACAAATATGAATTTCTTGTACATGACTGACAGTTTCTAACTCAGCAGCACATTTTCCATCCTCCACACACCCCCATACGTTACAATCACACCAAAAAGTGCTGAAATTTCAGAGCTTGGGTGATGATTGCTCATTTGAATAAGAAAAAAAGCAAACTTCAGTTTGCACTTTTTATATTTATGAATAAACTTTTATATGAAAGCAAATAATTTGGTGGCACAAACTGATGTCAAGTGTGCTTTAAACAGAGGCGTGTGGACGAAGCCATTGTAGCAGCCAAGGCCAGGGGAGGAGTGGCACCCTTTCACAGCAAACTTGAGGCCATTGTACCAATCCAAAAGACACAGCCCCCTTCTCCATTAGCAAGTCTTTGAGAGGAGGGCCAATACAATGCAACCCCCCAAAGACAAGATTATCGTAATGTAAAGCTAAGGCAGCCAACTGATCTTGACAAAAGTTGCAACAACAATAATGAAGGTAAAAGAGAGCAGAATTGTTCCTTGTTTTTCTCAACATGCACAACTCATTTCAAGAGTGACACATTTCTGACTGAAGATAAACTGCTTTTCTACAAGCGCTCATTTTCAGTGAGGTTAAGTAAAAGACATCAATGCTACAACAAATTAAGGTTCAAATCATGGGGCTTTGACACTGAACTGAAGTGTGGACATCTTATTTAAAGGCATGTGAGTCTTATCTTTAGATTCACACAGGCTTCTGTATCAGAATAACAACACTACAAATGTCCTTCTTCAATCACACCACTCTAAAGTTAGAGGTAGCTGGCGAGATGGTTCAAGGTTCGCTTCAGAGAGTTGAATGAAATAAAGTCGGACAAGTCATGCATCCCTGACCTTCGACCTTAGAGAACACCAGATGACCCGTAAATCTGTGGCCTCTGGGCTTTACGGCCTATTCCCCTGTCATAGCCACAACGACCTGAACAGCATCTCACACCTGGTCTGCACCTTCTCATCGCTGTAAAAGAGAAAGAAAAGAAAAAATATGCCCAGTGCTTACGGCGAGGAGGTCTGTGACCAGCATGCCCTGACAATGACAGGACAAGGATGACCATCATCAAAATCAACACCCAGCAAAAAAGCTGCATTCTTCTCTGGTCCAAACATGTTCTCTAAGAGTACGACCCATAAAACCAAGCACCTAGACAAAGCTGAATGCTAGCTCACAGTTAGCATACTGAAATGTAGCGACAAGAGCATGAATAAAAACCAGGAATCACCAGTTAAAACTCAGAAAGTTTTGCACTTAAAAACCTGCCATAAATTGTGGTACAGAAGAGGGCAAAGGGAAGGTCAGTCTCTAACCTACAGTCATTGATGAAAACAGCTCTCAATGGTGTGTGAGCTACCTTATAAAAAGTAGGCATTCTCAAGGTTTAAATGACTAGTCAACGGGTATTAGCAGGACACAGGCCCAACAAAAGCTTCAGTTATAAAGGCCAATAAAAGCCTATCACCCTACTGTAACAACAATCCCTTTTTACACCTTAAAAGAGGGAGGAAAAGGTCAACTGGTGGAGCAGTCAGTGCATTGATATTGACTTAGCTAGATTGGCGCTGACAAACTCAGGTCAGACTGTGGGCTTGTTAGCCCTATAACCCTCACATAACCCCGTTTTACTGTTCCACTCTGACACACCGGCGGCAGCTGAGGGGAAAGCTTAGATCTTAGTTAAGTTTGTGACAAGGAACATTTGTAAAAATGACAGGGAAATAGCTACTCACTTGACAGTTGACCCGAAAAGGTAATGTGTTTCTCTAGAGCGCTGAATGGAAAAAATCTAAATAAAAAGCAGAATTTGAGATTTATTTGATTAAACTGGTAATAACAAATACATACATGTGAACTTCTCCACTTTGACCGAAAATCTAATTTATTGACTAACCCAATAGTAACAGAGAAGGTCACCACACTTACAACACAAGTTTCTATCTAGGCTTGTCTTGGTTTAATTATTAGATTACGGCACTGTGTATAATGCTATTGAATAAAACTGACAACATAATATTCCTTTGGCCAAGTACATGATGAACGTTTGAACTGCCATGGATTCATGGAAGAAATAAACACACCTCATATCTTCTCATTTATTTTTGTTCTGTCTAATAAGCTGAAACCCAGTTGTGTCATGTATGACATAATGCAACATTAATGTCCAGTTTCCAAAGGGCAACAACCACTTCTTAACATGCTTGATCTCTTGTACAAAGCCCACTGTCAAGAAGTGGATTCTTTCTTCACTTAATCATATGTTCACTACCGTATAAATGCTTTGCTAAACATTGCAAAGATGGATGGAGGGGACGGGTCATATTTAACCATCAATTTGACACCCTCTCACCTAGTTGTAAAAGCCGAACCTCATCGGGAACAATGGGAAGTGGAGCGACAGAGATCCTGGGGCTGTTAAAGGGAGGAAGCCCCTTTATTTGAGGATGCTATAACTCAACAAAAGCCTGTGGCTGTCTACTCACAAAACAGGCAGAGGATGAATGGGCTGCACTACACACTTGTGCTAACAAAGGCACTGGATCAGCAAAGGGCAATGTCTGTCATGTGTGGTCTCCTTGGACAAAACTGGGGTGTTTATAGACATTAAAGTACAAAACAGCTCCATTAACACCTCAAACCAACTCCCTTGTTTTCCATGCTTGTATTTCCTTACCATGTGGCAAGGTTTGATCGCTCCTGTTGAAGCAGCACACTGTCAATGACCAGGTTTGATTTCTTCTCACTAAATGTTAAGCTTATGACCTCAGTCTTTCTGAGAGTCTAGCTCACACACCACTTAAACCTCAAACATCTGGCCTTTTCGCCACAACCTTCCTTGAAGTTCAACGTCTATCCTTCAACGCAACTATTTCCTGTGTGTTTCCAGCCCCGGGCTCAAGTGGACACATGAATAAGGCTGCCATAAGAAAACAGGCGATACTTGGGCGTGAGTGCAGTATAAGCAGATCGTTTGTAGAAAGAGACGATCTAGATTTAAAAAAAAATAGAAAAAGCATGAAGAAAAAGGTTGACAACTCCCACATGTGGAAACATTTTCCTGGGCTGCACGGCTTCAAAAGGCAAACCGTGGAATCCGACAATACTCTGAAACAGTTTAGAGCTGCTCAGTCAGGATCCCACTAATGATTAACATTCCTCAAGAAATGCTATGTTACAGTCTTTTTAGAGCGTTCTAATTAAACACATGCTCCAGTGCCACAGCATAGAGGGAACTCTGACAACTGCGAGCGGGGATGCTTCTTTCCAGCTCTGCTTAATTGGACACAATTTAAGTCATTAAGATGGTAGTTAAACAGCAGAAAGAGCAGAGGAGAGGCCCAATGATCTCCCCTGTAAGGCTCCCTGTTGCTCTGATGTTGCTGACCCTTTCACCTCTTCATGTGACTCACATTAAAATATTCTGAAAAAAAAAGTCCAACTAAACATTTAGACCAGTCTAAGGAAAGCCGTTTTGAACTGTTTGTTATTTAACTCTTTACATTTTGAACCAGATGAAGAGGTTATGCATGTTTGGAGGTTCCATACTTGTGGAGGCGAACCTCCATGCAGATATCTGTCCATGTGTTTGCCACATTGCTGTTTTCTGTGCTCTTTGTTGCTTTAATGGATGCTTCTGATACGTTGACTTTAAACATAGTCCCCATAGAAGAATTTCCCCATGATATTTCTGATTGATTGATAATCTAAGCAGTGATTCCAGACATTTGACGTCTTCATTCATTTAAAACATTTTTCCATAGATCCTTAAAATGCTGTATAAATCATCTGATAATGATTATAAAGTATACCTTAAGCTGCAAGTAAGGCTTTGCAAAAACATGAGCTAAGGTAGCCTAAGGTTACCATGGATTCTCTTGAGATGTGTGCAATCACCATTACGAGTGAAACTATGTCACCAAGCTCCAAGCTATCCGTTTCCAGATAAAAACTTTTACTAGTAGTTATTGGCTGTTCGTGTTCGGCTGTTTGTGTTACAACAAACTTAACAATAATGGCTCCTGTTCATTGGTTCTGTTTGGTTGTGCTTCTTGCCTGCACTTTTCTAAGGACATCCTAAATGTTTCTATAAAACAAGCCATTCTATAAAACAACCAGGTTAAGCCCGGGTGCACTGATCATGAAATCCCAAAGTCTCAGCAACTTCTGTTTAATGTCAATCCACATACTGTATCTGTCTTCCCTCATTTCCTTCCACCTCTCTATAATCCACCCCTCCATCAAAAAAACCTACAACATATACTTTATTACAACGGTCCAGACCTTTTTTCTGTCTGCAAGATAAGAACAAATGCCATATCTAAAGCAGAAAACTGCCATAGGGAGTATTAAACACAAGCCTTTAAAGGGATCATCAATCTAACTTTATCTCTCCCAATGCCTCAGTTTAGGCTTTTGTTGGCAGTGGATTCTGATGCAATACAATGAGCACTAATGCACCAAATCACTGAAATTTGACTTTAACTTTCAAAGAAATACAGATTCAGACTAAAAATATTTTCCTGAAAAGATATTCACTGTGTTAGGTAAGGTGTCCGAACTTATTGGTGGGTCGTGTTTTTGGATTCCTTAAAAAAAAAAGGAAAAAGAAAAACATAGTCATTTCTGTGAATCCATTCTTAAACCATTTTTGTTTAATTGTGTGTTAAGTTCTGCTTGGAAGAGCGCTCTCTGTTAATACTGGTCATTGTCCCTGAACATGTTGTGAAGGTTTTCATAAGAGGTGAGGGTGGGGTATCCCCCACATGGGAAGGCAGCAAAATAAATATGCCTGAAAACTATTTTCTGTTCACACACAATGTCTTACAGGCTTATATTGTGTAGCTGAATCCCAGCCTTACAGGGCAGGGATTATTGTGATGTATGATCATTTAGAGCATGCATACCCTAAACTGTTATGTTACATTTTGTTTCTCATGTGAAGTTTAATGTCCACATTTGGAAAGGGCTGGAGTAGATTGGCTGTGGCAGATAATCTGGTAAGTTCTGGTATGTTTAACCGTATTCTGTATATAGTAAGATCCAATCCAAGGCCCCCCCTCCGGGGGTGGGCTCTGTCAGTTTATCAGATATACAAACCAGACATTGGTGTCTGGGATCCCTCTGTGAGTGTGTACACATGTATGTCCTGGCACCGTGCATGTGTGAAATGGAAAAAGGTACACAACTGGCTGCCTTATCACTCTCCACATTACGGATAGCAGTCCTCCAAAGTGGAGGTTATTCTTAGAAGCCATGCATGTAAAATGTCTCTTTCTGTCAGCATCAGTGTGTTATTTTTGGAGCTGCTAATACTGAGGTCACTAATGACATCAAACCACTTTCAGCCATGGAACATGTGACAAGATGGTGATACATTCTGTTTTGTTTGAAGATGAATAAACCTTTCCCTGAAATCTGAGCTCCCTTTTTAATTTTTATTTCTATTTTTTCAAGATGAAGAAATAAAATACATAAAAAAACCAGCTAGCAGTTCAAATGATCAAAAGTGTGTGTTTGCCTGTGGACTGGACACCCGCACAGATGCACACATCTGTTGAGCCACTGCTCTTGTTTTCTTTTGGAGCCCAGCCCCTAACAGGAAGACGGTGTGAGCACGGCAAACAAAAGTGTGGCTCTTTGAACTGGCCTCTCACCAGGAGCTGCCGTCAGGTTGTTGTGGCCAAATGAACTGTTTCTGTGTCAGCTCAGCGAGCCCGCAGAGGGCCTCAGTCTGCTGCTCTGCAAGGCATGTCCTCAATTGGCCTTTGTCAATATTAGCCCATCTGTATGCTATTCAGCAACATCTCCCCTCACCATGATGTACGACTGTTTCCAACTCATAACACATTTCCGCTGTGTCAACAGGAGATTACAAGGTAAACGCTAAACATAATTTACAGTAAAACTGGGAGACTGAAATCAAACCTGGGCATGATACAGAGAGGTTTCTACCTATTTTCAGTTTCCAAAGACAGTAATATTTCTTAGTTTCGTCATCTGGTTTATTGTCTTTACTATCTTTTGATTTTAACATGAGTGAGGAAGATTTGTTCCGTCATGTCTGCCTTTTTTCCTGTGTATGGACTATTACAGCTGCACTACTACATCACTTACATTTGATTTATTCAAACAATGTGATGTTCTTTGAATTCACTGCTGATCTACTATACTGCTTTTCATGCAAACCCTTGCAGCCTATACTCAACCACCAACATCTGTAAGCTAAAGGCC
>JAOXYM010000010.1:17568842-17587347 GCA_028567055.1 Leptatherina wallacei | reverse complement strand
TTTCTTTCTTTCTTTCTTTCTTTCTTTCTTTCTTTCTTTCTTTCTTTCTAACACAAAATTGAAATAGATACAATGAAGAAAATGGGTCTTCCCCATCCTTTTTCACAATTACATAACAATCAACTGTCATATCAGTTTAATATTTTTTTTTTTACTATTGAATGCAGTTACTTGAAAACAGTGTTTTTTGTTGGGTTTTTTTTTGGGACACAAACAGGATGACATAATGAGTACATAACGAGGCAGAAATTAGACAAAAGAGAAGAGCCTTTGGTACTTCAGCGCAGCAGCTGGATGCAGCATCATCCCCGTACATTTCAACCTTAGAATGTTTATTAACCTTTTTGCCTGTTATGTTTTGTAACAGTCAATTTGTTACTATTTTATGAAATGTGTTGAGACCTTGTTCATGTATGGAGTTATTTTCATGTCCCATAGCACAAAAAACACCAAAAATGTATGTCTTTGGAGCTAAATTAGCATGACTATTTGGCATTTTGCTGTGAGTCTGGGTTGGTAAGATCATCCATCAGGAGTCACTCAGTATTCATTCACAATTATGTCAAGCTACGCTTCTAGCTCAGCTCTGTGTCCCATGGGAGTGGACACAACAGAAATATACCCACTTCATTACAAAAGGTGGCCATGTGCCCCCTTTCCACTTGCTAGTAATGGGCTTTTCCTAGCTGACCTATAAGGTCACAGATCTAAACAACTGACATACAATTTAGCTGGTGGCAAATCTTTACCTTGTCAAACTATGAGTGCTCTGGGTGCTATGTTTTGTATGCTTTATAATTCTCTTGATTTTTACATATGAAATGCTTAATATCCCTTTAGGTTATTCTCTGATGTTAGCAGATTCTTCTGTTTCTTTTGTTACTTTCAAGTCAAACATAGAAACCTGAAATGGAGTATGCATTTAATGTCCAGGCCAAGCGGCAAGCTCCGGGCGGTTTAAAGTGAAGCCTACGTTGAAGTGCCAGAAATGGCACTCCACCCCTCGTCCGCTAGGGGCTGGCTCCAAAAGGAAGTCAATCCCCATAGACTCCCATGTTAAAAAGGACAACTTCACAGCAGAAATAAACATGTTTACAGCCTGGTACAAAAAAACAAACAATTTATTCAATTCAATTCAATTCAATTCAAATTTATTTGTATAGCACCTTACAAACAACAATCGTTGACCAAAGTGCTTAACATCGATAAAACAGATAAAATAGGTAAAACAGGAGGAATTCTAAAACAGAATCATATTAACAAGCCAAAGATAAAATTGCACTTTACTGGTATTTGAAGGCCGAGGAAAAAAGGTGGGTTTTCATTTTAGGTTTAATAGGTCAACCTTACCTTCATGAAAACTGTGGAGGGAGGGAATTTATTTATAAATCAGATGTTATTTAATTTTGAAATTCTTCATAATTAGGGGCATGTCCTTTTAATTGACAGGTGCCAGATATTCGGCAGCAAGGAGGCAGAGGTTAGCACAGCTGTGGTTTTTAGCCGGCTAGAGTGACTTAGCTTTAGCCCGCCGACCCCTGTCAGCTGGTTTGCTCCCGATAGCTCCGGGTTTGCCCGCTTAGCTCGTAGCTACAGGCAGCTCAGAGTTTGATGTGTTTCAAATGTCAATCATCTGTCATCATGCTCACAGCACCCCACTCAGCACCACCTTTTTGCTTATTTTTATTATTTCCGTGAGTGACGAGACTCGCGATGCTGTCAAGAGGGTGACGGTGGGAACCGCCCAACAAGCTTCAATTTAGCTCTTTAGAAACCTACAGGTCGTGTGATGGAGGCTTTGTCCATCTGTTAATAGACAGTCTGTGGTCCAGCCAGGCCAGTTTAGGTCAAACTGAAAAGAGTAATTAAACTTAGGGTGCATCCACACTGGCACTGTTTGGTCTACTTTAAACAAACCTTCCATGGATAGTATAGTTCTTTTGGAGCAGCATGAAAGCACATTCACACTCTGGTGCAGACAAAAAAAACTAACTCTGGTACGCTTGCAGTTCGCTTACAGTATGAAAGAAAATGGACCATTCAGTCAACCGAGTAAGGCAAGGCAAGGCAAATTTATTTGTATAGCACATTTCCCGTTCAAAACAATTCAGTGCTTTACATAAAACATTAAAAGCATTACAGATAGTGCAAAGAAAGCATTAAAAAGTAGCAAATGGCAAAAATCACAATAAAATCATTAAAAAGAAATCATAAATGAATTAAAAAATAAATAAAAACAAAAATAAAAAAATCACAAATTGACTTGATTAAAAATAAGATAAGTTCAAAATTACTGTGCAGATTTCATGAATAGATGCATGAGAACAGAATTTTTTTTAACCTGGATTTAAAAGTTTCTACATTTGGCGAAAGTTTAATCTCTACTGGGAGTTTGTTCCACTTGTTTGAAGCATAACAGCTAAAAGCTGCTTCTCCATGTTTAGTCTGGACTCTGGTCTGGACTAGCTGACCTGAGTCTTTGGATCGAAGAGCTCTTATAGGTTTATACTCTCTGAAGATATCACAGATGTATTCTGGGCCTAAACCATTCTGGGATTTATAAACAATCAAAAGAGTTTTAAAATCTATTCTGTGATTAGAAGCCAGTGTAAAGACTTTAAAACTGGTGTGCTGTGTTCATATCTCTTAGTCCTGGTAAAAACTGAAGCAGTAGAGGAAGTATGGAGAGAAAATACACTCAATGTCATTGTGTAATTATGTTCTGTAAACTGTGTAAACTAATTTGTGTGTATCTTTTGGATACTTGCAAATGTATTATAAAATGTACACATGAATATCTAGAAATTACACACACAAAATAAATTTACACATGCACAAATTACAAAAATGCACAAACATTAAAGTTCTACGCTTAGATTTCTTACCTTCACCCTCACAAATATCATACTTTCATGTTCAAAAAGGCTCCTACACAGACAAATCTTTGAATGCGTATGCACAAATCTCCTGGTACACGGACAAAACTGCATTTACGTGCATATCAGTTTACAAATGTTTGAGAAGTTTTGAGACTCTTTTCATGCTTCCAGGTTTTTTTCCTATTGGTCAGCGGCCGTTTCGTGGAATACCACTCTCTCGTGAGCAGTTATAACTGTGTGATGTTGTCCAGGCAGTTTGGTTCGTAAGAGTAAAGTACAGTGTCAAACCAAACCAAACAAAGGTGACAAATTTCGGGAAATCCCTGCCCAGTTGAACAAATCCCATGGACTATCCCGGTATGAATGAACCCATAGAGTTTGCATTATTTGGGTCTGTTCGATAGACCCCCCAAAAATTCAGTGCAGTATTTTAGTCAAACTGTTTGAATTTAATTAGATTTTTTTCTAACTTCATGCAGATATATATGGAGTGACTTTATGCTTATTGTACAACAGAGGCTGGAGTCACTTAGAGTTCTGTTATAGTGAAGTCTGATGAGCTGTCAAGCCAACAAAAAGTCTTGCCACTCAGGTGGTGTAGCTTAACGTCTGTGTATACATCTCTGTCAAATGCTTTCTTTCTCCCACTCAAGTACTTATCCATCACACTCCTTTACTGTCTCCTGCACAATCAGTAAGGAATTGTGTGATTGGAGCAGCCCAGGCGACCAACAGCCCGGAGCAAAAGAGAGTCATCGCCCTCCTTTTTCCTACGTCAGGCATTTGGCATTTGAGACACTTGGCTGTAGATCACGTACGCATTCACGCAGACATACAGCAAAGACTTGCGCGAGGCTGTAGCTACACACTTTCAGGTCAGTGAGGTGACGGTTCGGGTGTAGGAGCTGTGTCCATCACTGTGTATAGAGTCTGTCACCACCATAATGGGATGGGATTTAAAATAATGCCTGCAAGAGAGAAAAATAAGACCGCTCTATGGATAGGATTGAGGAAGCTTGTTTTAGTGTTTTCTGCAGGCACATTGTGATAAAGACAAATGATCCTCTTTCAGCCAGCACTGAAACAGCAATTGAGATGGACAATGGGGCTGATCAGGCTGGTATGAAGATATATATATATACATGGAAAAGCGGAAGCATAATTCATTGTCTATTTGTTGTGTGTTATATCAGGCAGTGGCTCATTCTAAAATGTGAGTACAGGATAAGAAAGGAAAAATATCCATGTTTTAAAAAAGCACTGTGATTTTTAAGTGAGGCTTATAAAATGTCCCTTTTTTTCACTTGTTTGAATTGGTGCACTATTTTAGTGTTCTTTATCCTGAAAAAATGTAACCACTTGGTTTGTGTCAGAAGTTAAAGAAATCTGCACTTCACCTAATCTTTTTCAAAGATATAGACTTGGAGGTTTAAAGGTGCAATGTTTAATATTTTTACATGAACAATGAGTCAAGTGACCCAGTATAATATTATGAAATCACCAAGATTCAACACCTGATTCTTCACATGGTCTGGCTGATTATTGCAGCATCACTGTGCTCTACACTGCTTTTTTCCCCTCCTTTTCTTTTTTTAGATATTTCAGCTGAAGCAGCCATTCTGCTCTGATAAACTCACTCCTGCTGGCCCAGCATCAAATACACCAAGTTTATAGCTAACTTTTGAACATAGTTGTTGAAAACTGAGATGTCTTGAATAACTAAGGGAAGATTTAAGAGCTGTTTACTCTGCCTAACCTAAAATGACATGTGCTTACCTGTGCTGTCATCCGATGTGTCCCAATTATGAAATAGTAACAGCAATAAAATAATTTTTGGAAACATGAGAGTCATTTTAGTCCACTACTCTGTAGTGAAGCCTTCAATTCTGGGTTCTTTTTGGGGTTCCACACATGAATTGCTTGCTTCAGGTACTTCTACATGATTTTCCTTTGATTAAAGCCAGGACTTTGCTATTCAAACATTAACTTTTTTCCCCAAACCTTTCTTTGTAAGATTACTCAGTATTAGATTATTATCATTATTATTCTTTATTTTTGTGGGTCTATTAACACTTCCATTTGAGATTCAGTTTAAAGATAGAAGTCTAAAAATTTGTCTTGATTACATGATTTTCTGGGAAATTTCCAATGAATTGTTTGATCAATGGCTACGGTATTCTCCTTCGTGTTTACATGAAAAAAGTATTTCCAAATTGAGGTTTACATGGAAAACTCATTTAATCACCTTTATTCAATTATGCTTAAGATCTAGGAGTTGGGAAGGGTTCTGAGGGTCTGGGCTCGAGTCCAATGCTTGCTTTTGGCGGCCAATGTGGAATACAGGATGTGTCAACCAGTACGGAATATGTGCATCATCGCAACAGGACAAGGGAACAATCATGTGCAGACCATAATTAATTTAAAGCAGAACTAACACAATTCACGATAGAGGAATTATTCAATTCTGATTTAAAATGGGAATAAACCAGCCTCTTCAGAAGTTTAATTCTGAATTGTTTCATTTGGACTTAGGTGTTTACATGGTCATTATTCCTCTCTTTAAAGCAGATTAAGTTTTTATTCTGAATTAAAGGGGAATTAAAACTCTCATGTAAACATGGCCAGTGATTACAAACTGATTAGCTCAAGATGCAGCGAAACAGGCCCAGACCATGACACTACCACCACTATGTTTTCCACATAAGATTTTTAAACTGGCAGGTTTTTTTTTTTTACTTTCTCTTTACATAACAATTTTTTTTTAAACCAAAAGGTTTTATTTTCATCCAATCTGATCACAAAACATCTTTCCAACAGCCTTCTGGCTTCTCCAGAAACAGCTGACTCCAATTTCACCTTCAATAGGCTATAAATGCTAATCCTATAGGTTCACAAGTTCGACTCATTTCCCTAATTTGATTCACCTTTTTTACATTAATGTCTTTTGTGACAATCTAGATATTCGCAGAGATACAAATAAATTCTGTGATCAGACATAGTTAAAGCAAGGCTATGAGGACTATTAAAGAGGAGCCATTATTAATTTGGTTTCTCATGATACATACAAAATGGTATCAAGCTAAATAAAGAGCTGACACGGGAAGCCTTAGCTGTGACGGTCGTGACTTTGCACCTAATAAACTTTACATAAAAAGCAACTCTCAATCTTCAATATATGAAATCCCCTCAGGGCAGTATAACTCTGGTGAGTATTAGGCATCAGTGAAAAATGAGACTCTCTGCAGTCTGTTATTATGGTGATAACACAGTGCAATGCCAGACAGATGTCACTGCGATCGAGACGAGCACTGATGAGTGGACTGAAACAGTGTCATGAATGACAGCTGAAGAGACATGAGTCACTCTGCAGACTGTGTCTTCACTGTTCATTCTCATGCTGTGGGCAGTCATCTGACTTGCTCCTTTAACAATGCAACATTATTATAGGTTGGCAACATAGAAGTACGTCTGTGTAAATGAGTCCGAACAAAGAAAGTAAAACAATCAACTGTGAAAATACACAAAAGCTGATTGTGTTCGAGCTAATTGCACTGGTTTTCCTCCCTATGTGTAAAAGCTTCCAAATGACTGTGCTGTAGACTCTTAAATAAACTTTTGTTAATGACACTGAGTGTGAACAAGAAAAAAAAGAAGAAAAAAAACCTGTTTAGTCTAAGCAATCTCCAAAAGCTTCTTGTTAACATTTTGAAAGGAGTAGCAGACAATAACTAGAAATAAAATGTGTGCAATTTAATTTTACCTTTACTCCACCAAGCCCTCCAAGATGTAAATGGTTGTTCATCATGAAAATACAAAACATACCTAGTGTACAGTGTCATAAAGCAAAGTCTGAAGCATAACAAGGTCTGACAGTGCGCAGATTCATACTGCCTTACTGCTCTATGGATTCGCACCCTTTTGCTTGAACACAAAACCACAGCTGAAACAACTCAAAATGGTCCAAACCCTCAAGCAGTCACTACCACTTTAGGAAAGCAGCATGTCTCATAAACATTCTCCTTTAACTGTAGAAAATCATAATGTTAAAGCAGAATAATGCATTATGTTACTATCTTTGCTTTGATTCTAGCCATTCAGTCTGATTTTATTCTAAACCTGCAGCCTGTCTCCCAGCTGTGTCCAAACAGCCCAGTCTCTCTGCCTGTGTTTTTGAGCATTAGCTGGAGCTGGAGGTGGGAGGAGAAAGAGGGTGTGGATCAGCTATGGATGTATGCTACAGTAACTTTTGCTTTTGACATGCAGAGGCCCTGAACCTATCTGCTCCCCCTCACAGCTCAGCTGTGTAAAAAAATAATAAAATTGGTTTTGGCTCGCTGCTTTTCAAATCATAATCTGACATTTTTCCATCCATAGAGATATCTGTTTTTTCCTTTGCCAGTGCTTTGATTTAGTAGTGATTTTAACAGACAAATTGCTCTCACATATTTTGAGTCCTCTAGGGCACCAACATCAGTTTTGTACAACAAACATGTTCTCACAAAAAAAATATGAAATGGCCAATACTTTAATAATACATTACAAGGTTTAACTACTGCTGTCCACCTTGCAGTGAAGGAAACCATAACAAATGTGATTAGCCTCCTTGGTATGCAAAGTAAACACAGTGAGTTTCCCATGTTTCTACTTGGGTCAAAGATAATGTCTCTGTGAAATGAGAAGTGTGCAATCATACAATTAATTGTGTTGTAAGTGCTGCAATAATATTGGTCTTTCTCAGGATGTAAACACGACAATCAGTCTTCTGCCTGTGTAGCTGTGTAGGCTCAACCAGTTCAATGCTCAGTATTCTTGGATGTTTGCCATCTTTTTGGTTTTGCAGTCATGTCAGGTCAACATTTTACAGTTTTCAGTTAACCAAATTTGGCACAACTGCATAAAAAAAACAGTGCCAAAGACTGATTTGTTAGCCTACTTGTAGAGTAATTCAGACAACCGTTAGATTCAGACCACAACACCTATCATGCAGTGCTAAAGTAACACAACGTAACTTTCAAACCTTAACACTTTATGCTTCCGACTTGTTTTGATGGCACATGTACTTTCATTATGCACCTTTTCTACATTTGAGCTGTTGTTACCCTGCAGCCTCCTGAGGCTAAGAAACTGCACCTCACAACTATATTTTTATCCATCCAAGGGCATCATGTGACAGCTGTGTTTTGCTTTCTTGCACCGCATTACACAGAAGCAACCGGATATCAACACATTGGCTGTTTTGAAAGCTCACCATAGCTGATTCGGGAAAGAAAACCAAGAGAATGTTACCAGAGAAAGGGAGGAAAAGACACAGAGAAAGAGCAAGACAAGAGTCAACATCAAAGTGACTTTTACTGGCTAGTGAGTGCTCAGAGCAGAGAGAGGATGTAAGATGGATGCTGAATTAGCCGTTGTTAGAGAGTGCCAAAATGACTTAATCTGCCAAAGTTCGGAAGTGCTCCTGTAATATAGGGGACATGTAATGAAATGTCTTTTCTCCCACTGAAGAACACTGGATCTGGTGGGAGTGAAACTAGACTCTCCTGAATGAGTCTGTGGTCCACCCATCCTACTTCCTCATAAGCATTTTGAAACTTGTCATCGGTTATTGTTACTTTTGTAATAGTTTTCAGAATGAAAGGCATGAGCATGTTACTGTTTACAAAATGTATATCTGTAACATTCTTAGAGCCTTAAAAATGCTATAGTTTTTATCACGTGTTGCAATTTTTAAGCAATGCGAAACAGACATTTTATGATTTTAAAAAGCAGACACAGAAATGTAACTATTTAGGAGCCCAGAAAACCCAGCTGCTTCACAATTATTGACACTTTGGTTATGAAATGGCTCCGTTTAAAGCTGTAGATCAACTTAGCTGTTACACATTCTGAGACTGCTTTGGATAAACCAGGAAACATCATCCTTAAATCCACAAAATGATAAAACAGTGCTTGCAAAAATAATTATTGTGGAACAATGCCAGCACAGTCACAGGCAACAATAGAGTGTTGATGCAATTTATTACGTTTGTTCATGCAACTAAGATCATGAAAGAGCTTGGAGAGGAGGGAAAACAATAATTAAAACTTCCCCGTGAGCAAACTTGCACGGCAATGTTTTGTTCTCAATCACGTGTTTTCTACAGCAGTCAGGGGAAAGACTTGGAAAAAGAGAAAAAAAGAAGAAGAAAAAAAAAAAAGAAAGATGTTGGAGTGCAGATGCCAAAACTAAGTAGATGTGAGCTCAGCGAAGTGTGGTAAGGATCTCTGTCAACTTTGAGCAGTGAGAACAGGCAATCTCTGCTCAGGGGCTGTGTAGCATCTGCAGCCAAACATTAATAGATGACTCTATGTACTACAATGACAAATTGAATGTCACCAGTGAGTTATGGAAAGAGACTTGTGAGAGAGATTGTCACCGGAAACTAATCACTCAAATGTTTCCCAATGCACTGGTGCGTGCAGAAAAATACAGACCCAGTTGACTTAAAATGTTGAATTAATTATTTTTTCCATCTCTTCCTCTGTTTTCAAATCACTAACTTGAGAAGGGGTACTGTTAGCTTAAAATCCAAATTAAATAGTGCATATGATGCCTAAAGGAATACTTGGACAGTTTGGAAAACAATTTCCAGTTTTCCAAAATGCCCAAGTTTCCATTTTGTGGTCACATACAAGAAAATTGAATTAAAAGAAAACCCAAACTCATTAGCCAAGCCAAGCCAACTTTATTTATAAAGCACTTTACAACAGTAAGCACTGAACAAAGAGCTGAAGCGAAGTGATAAAGTTTCATCTTTTCTTATACATTGCACATCAAGTTCATGATAAAATATAATGTGTAAGACTTAAATGTGCTGTAAAGCTAATTTTCTTTATCTTTGGAAAACCTCTAAGCTGACTTGGCTGTAGCTTGTTCCTTTAATAATCCCATTAGAACTACCAGCATAGCTTTTTTCCAGAACAGCCAAATACAGGCATGGCTTCACACTATGGGCAGATATTTTGATTTGCCAAATGACTATAGAGTATAGACTGCCTGTGCTTGTGCAATAGCTGAAAATACATGGTGGCTTTG
Source organism: Leptatherina wallacei (assembly GCA_028567055.1). Classification (NCBI taxonomy): domain Eukaryota; kingdom Metazoa; phylum Chordata; class Actinopteri; order Atheriniformes; family Atherinidae; genus Leptatherina; species Leptatherina wallacei. The sequence goes on along the minus strand of JAOXYM010000010.1, from coordinate 17,577,393 downwards.
CCCCTCAACAGTGTTTGACAGGAATCTTTCAATGCCTTTGTAAACTATGTAAACACAGAAACCTGTGACAGAGTAAAACGCACTCTGAATTCAATCTCTCCCCACACTGACGTCTGAGGGCACTGTAGAGGCAAAGGACCATGAGCTTGTCTAAATGTGTGAAGGCCATAATAAACTTTCACTTGACTGCGTGGTGAGAATAGTTCTGTGTTCGCCCAACACCTTTCCCCTTCACTGGCGTTATTGCAGCTTAAAAACATTGCAGGGATTGAGTCATATGGTTTCACTTTGAGGAATATTCTTTCCTACATGCTCTCTGTAAAGCTCATGTTTCCATTTTCTAAGGTGTGGTCTTCTATTTAGGTCACAACAGAACTCAGAGGAGAGGAATTCCCTGTGCATCCATGTGAAGTGAGGGTTTTTAATGAACTGCTCAGTGATGAAAATGGGCCGAGTCTGCTTACTTTTACATCTAAACGACCGTTGCTGTCTTTAAGGAACATGAGGCGGTGCACATTTTGAATTGAGTCCATTTTGCTAAAAAGAAACAGAAGGATCTGTTCTGACAGGTCACATCAAGATTTTGATTATATTAAAACTGAGTCTTCAAAAGAGATCTATTTTAAATGCATGATTACCTATGTTGGAACCATACACCCTCGACCCTTCATAAGCCACATACCAAAAAGTTTCTCATCTGTGCAAAAAATGCACATGTGGAATGGGAGGGAGTTAGACATATGAGTTAAGGCCAGCTAGTATGCATGGAGTCTGGCCAGAGCTCCCACTCATACCCCAGGACAGATTTTTCTGATGAATCAAGAGGATACTTTATAGCTTGTGGTCCTGCTGGGTCTTGGCCAGTCATGCACCACAGCACTGTAGCTTTTCCTAGCAATAGCAGCCAGACTGCTATTATCAAGGAGAAACTTCTTGAAAGGCCTGCCAAGAGCAAGCAGCCTCATTAAATGAGTGAGCGAGTTTGTTACATTCAACATGTCAATTTACTTTGAGTCTGGGCATTTGATCAGAAGCCTGTGGCAGATTTGCTCTCGTCTGGTCCCAAGAGGGTGTAAAATGCAGGAGGAGAAAAAGCGAAGTGAGTGATTTCATGACTTCATCTTACAGAAACAAAAGGATATTCTAGTTCCTCATGTGTCATCATCTGAGTATTACCTTGCTGGGATGCTTTCCAAACCACAAAACTATCAGCAGATGTTGTTTAAAGTCACATTTCTGTAATACATGAGGCATCTCAGAGACCATTTTCCTAACTACTGATGTGGAATGCTTACCTGACTGGAAAGAAGCAGGAAGAAGTATGGGATTTTTTGCTTTTTCTCAAGTGAAGCATCAACATCAAAATGAACAAACACTCCTTTACAAGTAAAGGTTTGTCACTCAACATAATATTATTGGAATATTATCAGTGATTTAATACATTTAGATGCTATTGAGTTGGTCAAATCACTGCACAAAGCTTCAGTAAATCTATGATGTGGTGATAGTTGTCACAAGTTGACCGTTTTTTAGGATTTGCGTTTGGTGACTGACCAGAGCTGCCAACTTGGTAGATTTGTCACCAGATTTATCAGTTTTTCAGACCTCCTCTGAATCTTTAAAGTTTTTTTCTTTTTCTTTAAATGTTTATGGACAATTCTTGTTACTTTTAGGACAAACTAACTACTTCATAAAGAAGACCGTTAGGCAGCTTCTACTTGTATGCTGCATATGCACCTTGCGCTAAGAAAGAAGATGAAGTCCCAAAAATGATAAATAGCTAAGAATGGGTGAAAAGTACAGAGAACACCTGAACCTCTTCATTATTCAACACTTAGGTTCACTCGTTCAGTTCTGTTTTATTCCACAGCAAAGCAAAGTTAAAGGACCAACAACACAACCAAGAGCAGCTGATAGCTCAAGTTGTTCCACCTATTTCTTATACTGCCCCCAAGTGGCAGCACATAGCCGTGTGTCTGCAAAGCTCCAGCACAGGAAGGTAACGGGATTAATCAATGACAGGGAATATGCAAACTGCTTGAAGGAAGCACATAATGAGATGATCTAGAAAACCCTAAATGTCTACAATGAACAAGTATTACGACATTGATGGAAGTCTGGTAATGAAGCATGCAGTTAACATCAGGAAAGCTCAGAGCATAGCTACCACGAGCATTAGCTGATAACTTAACATTCTTCTGTAATATGCTCATCTCGTTTTCTCAAGAAGAAAAAAAAAGAAAAACAAAACAAACAAAAAAGATGGCAACAACCAAATGCAAAATGTAAGGCTTTAGAGCAATAGTCCATAAATTGGTTGAGAATGGAGTAGTTACATCCATTTCCCCCTTCTGTCTGTTTAGTCAATTAAAAGTGAAAACTCAGTTAAATCTAAACAAAAATTTAAATTAAAGTGTCAAAAAATAGATTAAACTACGAGTTTATGTAAATTACAATTGCCATAAAACTGTACTTAGAAATGACACACTTTCCATAGGTAACTATAAATACAGAGAATTGAATGCATTTTTGGCGACTAATAGTCAAGTGGAGTGTTTGTGCAAGAGCAAGCAACAATCTTCATATATGCAGAAGCTTATGTGCAGCAGCATGCATTAGATCTGGTCTCTGGCTCTCGTTAGCACATGCCGGACACGGCGCTCTGAGGGCCTGCATTCATTCCATGTTGTTTTCATTCCCCCACCTTTACTAGGTGCACAAAAAAATGTTTTTTCAAGTCTCTGCATTCCAAAAAAAAAAGGTAGCATTTACTTTTACACACACCTGGATTGTGGCTGTTCATTTGATACCCAGCATTTTTCAATTACGCAGCACAACCCTAAAGATATGAGACATTTTTTCCTCTGAGCTAAATCGTTCTGGCACTCTGAACAGGAAGGCAAACTGTAGTTGAAGCTTTAATAAACACATTTCCTAGCCCCTCATTTATCAGAGAAATCTACACTGCGTTTATCTCAGCCATTTAGTAGAAATGTAGTGATGAAAATAGATGTACAACCATGATTTTTCTTGTAAAGAAGAGGCCCTATCACTCTATTTAACATGTAGACTGGGGCAGGAAATATCAAAGCCTATAATTACAGTCAGATACAGAAGGTAAGGAAGTGAACTTGCATTCCTGATCCGAATGTAGCCTGGATAGAAAATAGACACGATTTCCACCAGAACAGATTCATTTATTAGCTTTTCATTAAGGAAATAAACCCTCAGTTTGATCCATGCTCCAAATAAAGCTACACAGGTTTTTCCAAGAAATATGGGGTCAGGATTTAAAGCTAACAGGAACTCTCACCACCAAATCATTGACTCTGTAAACACACATCATGGTTTCATCAAGACTGGTAAAGCATTGTCATTACATGTTGATGCAAACGACCCTTTGATGGGACCCGGCAGTTGAAAGTAAAAAGCTGGCATGCTGCTGCGTATTCTGAGTCTGGCCAGCAGTTCTGCAGATGCCGGAGTCGAACGTGTTGTGTCATCTCACAGCCTTGTTACCGGAATCAGACTTGACTGAACACCTCCTGCCCTCCGCCAACCGCTCCACCGTGTCGCAACGATCTGCAGTTACACTTGTCATGCTGCTGCAGTGTTTGAGATCTGGTAATGAATATGGATTCATTGAGGCTAAATTAGTATAACCTAATTACACATTTACATTTCTTTGCAAAGACTGGATTTACTTTGTTGCTAGTCAGTATTCTTGGATTTAAGAATATTTTCCTCTCTCCTTCATTCCTGGTGTAGTTTTGAATTATACCTTCTAAACAATAATATGATTTCCCAAACGATGCAAGGAGAATCTGCTGTGATTCACAATATATAATGGACTATTTCTAGCTCATTTGCACTAAAAAAAACCTTATCTGCATAGCTGAGGCTTTCTGGAAAAATCTACAAGATCAAAAGAGAATCCATCTTGCCAAGCTTAAAACTTTGTTTAGCCAAGAAGGTCAAAAATGGCAGATCCTAAAGAACTTAGCAAAGATGTTACTCCACCGTAGCATAAACTGTATCAGACCTGGAGAGTTTTGTTTGTTAATGTATTTAATTTTTCTTTCTGTTTTTATTTTTTAAAGTGAAGTCACGGAAGAAAGGCTTCTCACAAGCTTAAGTTAGAGTTTGATACATCTGTTGTCTCACCTGGAAGAACATGGTCATAGACAGATGCTTGATCCAAACATCTGTCAAGTCTTTTTTGAAAGAACTATTGTTTTAGTTTAGAAATAATTAGAAATATATATTCAGAAATAGCTTTCAGTTGGGACTTCCCAGATGGTTTTGTGTAAATAAACAACTGGCTCATCAGATTTTTGGAAACTTAAAGGCACTCTATGTTCAACATGCCAGATCAGGAAGGCTGGGGAGCAGAAGAAGAAGAACATGGAAACTTGTTTTGATTAGACTTACAGTATTCCTGTTATCCATACTTAAAATTCACCCTGGAGGTAGTATGACCCAAAAGACCATAGTAGAAATGTTTGTTACTGGGTTCTTGCAGTTCCAGAGGCTGCAGTTTCAGGACTGTTGTCCAAGATCCACAGATTCAGGCCCCTCATTTAGAAAAAAAAACAAAAAAACAACCTATTCAATTTTGTTCAATCCGTGTATACTCTTTGGTTTTTCCGTTTCAAAACAAAATCTCAAAAACAAAATAGCCGTGTTGGTTTTCGTTTTTTCTGTTTTTAAAATCTAAATGATACAACGTAAAATCTAAATTATTAAAAATCCACAGAGTTAGATTTTTGCTTCAGCTATTTAAATCCAAAATAAAATATACTTTTCTTTTTTTTTTTAAATGTAGCAAGGATACCAGAAAAGACGGAAGTCGCCCAAGAATAAGAGTTTTGCGTTGTGAAGATTGACAGACTAAAAAATTCCAACAGATCGCTGCACTGGAGCCTTATTCACTGCGGTCATGTGAGTTGTCATCTGAAAACACGGTAAAGCAGCCGCACTTCCCCCGCGGGTGAAATCTATGTGTGCATGTTTATTGTGTATTACGGTAAACGTATATAAGTTATCTGCTATGTGTAAAACAACAAAAAAAGGTCATTTATTTATGAAATGCTTTGTTGTGGTGACAAACTATGTTCAGTCACTTTGTGAAAATATTTGATGTCAATCAAAGTCATTTTTACATATTGTCCTGATGTTTGAAATTTAAGATGTTAAATAGTCTTGCTCTATGATAAACAGATTAAAACTCCTTTTTATCACCTTACTATCGAAGGCGACAAGATACTTGGACTTGAATATTGTTCAAAATGACTCCATCTACTACCAGGCCCACGGACTTGCAAATTTACTGTAGAATTTTGGAGTAATATTCATTCAAATCTGTTATAATACAAAATTGAACTTTAAAGTTTACCTCAATTATGGTAAAATGGCCATTTTAAAAGATAAAGTACTATTTTACTATAATTGTGGTAAATTCGCAGAGGAAAGTGCGGCTGGCTTTACCGTGTTTTCAAATGACGGCTCACTTGACCGCAGTGAATAAGGCTCCAGTGCAGCATTGATCCATCTGTTGGAATTTTTTATTCTGTCAGTCTCCACAAAGCAAAAACTCCTATTCTTGGGCGGTTTAAAAAAAAAAAAGTATATTTTATTTTGGATTTAAATAGCTGAAGCAAAAATCTAACTCTGTGGATGTTAAGTTATTTTGATTTTACGTTGTATCATTTAGGTTTTAAAAACAGGAAAAACAAAAAACAACACGGTTATTTTGTTTTTTGCAATTTAGTTTTGAAACGGAAAAACCAAAGAACGAAACATACACGGATTTTGTTCAATCAAAAGTTCAGTTTTTCTTCCATTTTGAAAATAAAACTAGTTTCCAGTTTGGCTGTTTTGTCCAGTTAAATGCAATATGGACATTTTTCAAGTTAAATAAAAAGGAAAGGAGATTTTTCTCGAATAAATTGAGGTTTCCTCATATTTTGGATAGCTAGCGCAAAGTTTGTAGCACAGTTCAAGACACCATAATTGACATTTATGTCAAACAAATACCATGTAATTCACACAGAGAACTCCACATCTGATCAGTGTAGATTAGATGTGGAAATAAAGTCTTTCTTGGTCAAGTTATTTTATACCTCTCCCAAGTAGCTGTCATGAAAACTGTTCACTACGTACATGTCAGCCACTGACCATGTTAAACTATGATGAAAGCTATGGATTTCTGTTGTTATAACCTTTTTAAATCTAGTTCACTGCACTGAAAATAAAGATTGCATCAAGCCTTTTACAAATTAAGCAATGCAGTTATTGTCGTCAACGACAAACATGACAAAAATCATACAACATAGTTACTAAATTATTTGTCCAATAAAGACACAACTGCCTCTGTATGTCTTAATGTAAAGTGTCTGTCTCATAGTAGCCGGTTACCCCTATGCACCTTGGTTCACACAGATGACCTCATACCACAGAGATGTGCTGTCCTGACGAGGAGCTGAGATTCTAGCACCACACAGACAGCCCTGAGCAGGGCCGGCTATCAAAACAACACTGCCTGTTCCGTTTCCTCTCACTGATGGTGTGATTTGTGGATGAGCACACAAGTCTCTACTGTACCAGCAGCAGGTTACCCCAGGCCATGGCTCCAGACAGGCAGTGATATTACAATGCACAGCTTGACCATTCTTCTGCTAAATATTGAGAGCCAAACAGCATTCCCCTCTTAGGAGATGTTGTGGTGGGAATGAGTGCTGCTATTCCAACAGAGATTACATCAATTTTGGAGGAAAAGCTAACAAGAGGGGCTCACACATGAAATCCCCTGAAACGGATCCTGCTGTACATCACACTTCCCCTATATCATACACAGAGGAAACTGATCCTATCGTTCCTTTTTTGTGTAATCAAACCCCCTATTTATTCTATTTCAGCTGGTTGTTTTCAGAAGCAACAGTGACTCAAAATTACATCATATGCAGATAGTAAGGGGATAGCAGAAAATGCATAACCAATAGACATAAGGGTGGAAAGTTTCTCTCACAGCGAAATAATGCACAAGGATCCATGACGATCTATCCTAAACTTTCAACTCAAACAAATCAACAAACGTCGCCAGCGAGAGAAGAAAGACAGGCTCATTTTAATAAAATGCTCAATTTTCTCGATAATTTGGACAAACTTACGAAAGGCGACTGAAGGCAAAAGTGCCAGTTCAGAATGAGGAAATATTTATTATTGTACAGACTTTTGCTTGGACATGGTGGGTTGTTTACTGCCAAGTAAAGCAATTCCACCGAGGAAACAACATCACTTTGACACTTGCTAAACGAGCCCCTGGCTCTTGTAGAGAAAACTAGTTACCGACCAAGTCTGGTTAAGATTAAAATGGTTTTAGACTTTGATGGACAACTGTTTTCAGCCTCATATCTATGCATTTGTGAAAATCCCTATTACTTTTAGATAAATAGATGGTCATACACTGAAATAAACGCAGCACATCAGTCTCTAGAAGAGTGGCTTTGCCTAACAAAGAATAATCTGCCATGACATATAAAACCTGTAAGGCTTTATAAATAAGATCTACTTTGGAAAATATCCAAAGCACAGATTGAGATTGATAAGTGATGTAGGATTCAGATAAAAATCATAAAAACCAGACTAGCTGCCTCATGGAGTAACAAGAGGCCTAATTGATGTTGTAATATATCACAAGATCTAAGAGGTATTGAGCCCAGAAAAGCCTTTTGGATATGGTTGCCTTAGGGTTTATGCAGTCCTGATTCACAGATGCACAGAAGCCAATGTCTCTTTTGGGCCCTGGAGGTGTCTGCCCATTTCCCAATCAGTTGTGGGACGTCTGCCCTCAGAGCCACAAGGTTCACCACTCAGTGAACTCCAGGGGGTCGAGGGTCAAGAGCCCAGGGCCAGGCCACAGCCCGTGCAGCCAACAGTTATGCTTAAGGATCATACCGGCAACCTGATTTGTGAGGTTTACATAGAACATGAGCAGAATCGTCAAACAAAGCTGTTTATAACCTAAGTGTTTAACTGTGTCCTGCCCCTGGAGCATAATTTATAGCCTATTATTCTGAAACCAGAACCAGCAATGACTAATGCAAGCATGTTCATCTAGATAACAAAAATAGCTTCTAGATTATTGTTGTGTATTTACAGCCCATAAAAGGGCATAAAATATAGTAAAGCTTTTTAACAGTTATAGTGACAAGCCAATTATCTTTGAAACAGGGACAGCAACAACAAAGTGTCTCCTTACAAATGTTGTCGAAGCTTTTGAAGAGCCCTCTCAAATGCCTCCTGACCCGGGGGCAGAATAAACATTTCATTTACTCTTCATGACTTGCCAGTAATTACCCAGACTGCCCCAGGGCCTCGCTCACTCGGTAACTGGCTGAATTTACTTGCTAACAGACAAACAGAGAGACATGCCTTTGCTAACAGGTTTACCCCATGGTTAGATGTAGATGTGCATTCACAAGAGGCTTGTAAACTCACACTCAAATCAGTGGGGGCTCCTTTCTAAGGGGGGGGGGGGGGGGGGGGGGGG
>JAOXYM010000010.1:17530688-17541045 GCA_028567055.1 Leptatherina wallacei | reverse complement strand
TCATCATCATCATCATCATCATCATCATCATCATCATCATCATCATCATCATCATCATCATCATCATCATCATCATCCACAGCAGTTTATGAAGGTCTTGCTGTGGCAAACATGTCAATCAGGACATTTCGGACATTTGGCAGCATTTTTTTGTTTGGTTGTTTCTCTGCTCTTCTGATTCCTCTCTGCGGTTCTTTCAGGTAGCTGCATCCCCTAGCACAGAGCAAAAGGGGGTTAATGTAGCTGATTGGTTCAGCCTGATGTTAGTTAAGAAAAGAACCAATGGGCAGCAGATCAATGTGTTTCATGGGTCACTGGTCAGGAAAGAAAGTTCTGTCCAGCCTATGGGGATACATTACATTACATTACACAGTCATTTAGCGGGCACTTTTATCCAAAGCAACTTACAATTGAGTTTTGCCAGTGATGCCAACACTGGAGGCAAGCAGGGTAAGGTGTCTTGCCCAAGGACACAACGACAGTGACTGGGGATTTCAAACCGCCAACCTTCTGATTATTGGACGACCTGCCCTACCACCTGAGCCACTGCCGCCCCATGAAGAATTACTCAGGCACAGGAACCACAGTGAAAGAGTGTTTTAACAGTTTAGCGGTCCACACTTTGGGGCTGCAGATCCACTAAATGTTATGGACCAGTCAGACCAATAAATAAACTTTCGGCTTACCGGGAAAATGCCTGGTTTGCCCGATGGCTAGTCCATCCCTGAATCAGATTCTTACTGTTTTTTTCTGTGGATAATTTCACAGATTTCTGCATCTCAAGAGATGTGGTTGTGGCCTCTCATAATTTACTAGCTTTATCAGAACAGACATCCATAACTAAACCAATTTAGAGAGGCCAAATAAAAGTAATTTGTATTCTTTGACAGGAAAAAACAATAACCAGAATAAATATATGCAAAGGCCAGCAGGGAAATATATGACTGGTGATAAATCTTTGATCTTCTTTCATATAATTCCAGTAACTTAATATACAGTGTATATTAAGTTTCTGAAATATTGTTCTGAGTATTGCTGGCTGTTCCCCTCTGCAGAACACACATATTAATGTAACTTCCTCCAAAATCATATTCATTTAAAGTCCGAGGCTTTCCTCAGTTATTTGCTCAGTTTCAAAGATGCACAGAATAAGTGTAGTCACCTTAATCATCTAACCTGTAAATCTGCTTTTCTGCTTGTTGGACTCTTCTATTTTATGTATGAAAGAAGAATCCCTCATAAGATGCTCTTCCTGAGATTTATTTAATTTTTGCAGGGCGGCAGAGAGAGTTGCATGTGATATAGACTATGAGGCAAGTTCTCTGATTTCTAATACTGGATACTATAAATATAATTGACTGAACTTATAGTTGAAGAAATGTCTTGTGGCTTTAGTTTGTTTCACCATCCAGTCATGTTTGGGAATGCAGCATAATTGTCACATTACTGTGACAGTGCTTTGAGTTGTGTTCTGAGAACTGAGAGCAGAGCATTGAGTAATAACTTCCTTCTTACCGAAGATTCACTTCCCTTGACAGAGTTGACATGTGCCATTTATAGTTTTGGCTGCAAGCATAATAACTCATTTCGACAGGACAGGATTTCGATCCTCTTGATATTTGAACTTTACGGGCTTTGTCATAACACTTTGCTAAAGTTTGGTAAGGTTTCCTGGACAACTGTAAAGGCGTACCTGTGGGGATCATGGTGTGTTTTGCTACCACCTTAGGTGTTGTCATTCTGTTAGGATACACTGTCCTTGCAGCAACGAACAAGGACACTTGTGACATTTCTGTTGCTCTTGGAGAGAGTTTGACTTTGCCTTTTGTCGTCAAAGGATTGGGAAAATCACATGAACTGAAATGGACTTACAACAACACGATCATTTTCCACAGACAGAAGGACAAATTGTCTGTTGGGAAACCAGGCGATGTTTCTGCAACTGGATTTCTTTTGCTGAAGAAGCTACATGTCACAAATACAGGGATTTACCAAGCACAAGCATGGAATCCCAATGGTACTTTGGCTGCAGAATGGACTGTTCGTGTCTGCGTGATGGAAAAAGTGGCAAAACCTAAACTCAGTTATGCCTGTGACTTTAAGAAAAATGCTGTTAATTTTAACTGCTATGTAGCCAGACCTCAGGGTTTGGTGTTCTCATGGACACTTGACAAAAAGACTTTAAAAACTGAAACAAAACCAACTCTGAGCCAATCTCTAAACCAACAGAAAGACGAGAGGAGCTTCTCTTGTAGCGTGGAAAACGAAGTCAGCAAGGAAAGCAGTGACAGTGTTCATCCAACGTGTAAAGCTCCACCTGAGCTTTGTTTTTCACCCCAAACTGTCGTGGCAGTGCTAGCAGGAGGTACTGGTTTCATTTTCCTTCTGCTCATTATTGTCGTAGCATTATGCTGCCGCAAGAGGTGCAGCAAAACCCAAATGAAATTCGGAGACAGAAGTGAACAGGGGACGTTCGCTCTAAACAAGCCAGAGCCTGACTCCATCAGCCGCGAATACGAGACTATGCACAAGGCAGAGAACTGTCCGCCTGCAAGCCCTCAGCCCTCACCAAGAGTCATTTACCAGAATGTCTCCCAGCCTGAAGTTCAGATTGAAAACAGGCCTGCAAAACTTTCCATGGCTGCTGAAGGGCAACAACTTCCATTACCAGTGCCAAAGCCGAGGACAAAGAACACCGAGATACAAAACATCTGAATGTGCTGACCTTTGCATCCCAGTGACTCTCAGAAGCTAAATGATGACATAGAGAAAAAAGGTCATATACATTTCTGCAGCGAAACTGTACATATTCAAATCACTTTGCGGGTAATGTCACAGTCAGATTGCAGCTTTGCTTCAACTCTCTTAACTGGTCAAACCAAAATGGGAAGAGTGCTGTCTGAACTATATGGTTTAAAAAGGGCCACTGTTTAAGCAATATGTTTTATGTGCATTTTTATAAACTCATATTTCATATCTTTTTAATTTCCATTTAACTCTTGAATTTTCTCCGTATATTATGTGTACTTCAGGAAACATGGAGTTCTTTTTCATTATGTGATAAACATTAACAGTGATTATGTTAGTTATAGAACTTCACTTTAAAGGCCCACTAAATAACTTTTCTCAGTGATGCGCCCCCTATCGACAGCTAATTCGGCATCCATCTTGGATCCTACCTGTACTGTGAAGTCTCTCCAGACAGTAAAAAACTGTATCTCTACTCTTGTCTTATCTCTTGATCTTCTTTGGTTCTCTTTATTTTCCTCTCTTCCTCCAATAATGTCTTCAAACGTTTCATTGATTAATCCCCGACGTGTGTTCAAAACAACCGGTTTGATTACATTCGTGTGCTAGCGTGTAATCAAAACTTAGCAGGCAGTGTCCTGGATGTGAAAGTTCTATAATGCGGTTTTTCAGCCGCGGGGCAGTGCTGGGCCGTGAAGGCCCTAGAAATGCACATAATAGATGTCACTGTGCCATCAAACGAGTCCGGAAAGCTGAGTTTTAAGATAAAAAAGTTATATAGTGGGCCTTTAAGTCAACTGTTTATTGATTGAAATGCGAGCCGATGTAAACTTTTGTATTTTGTATAACTGCTTTTTAAACGTTTGCTTGTTGAATAAAGCAGTAGGTTAATTTAGCCTACTGAAAGTATAGATGACTTTTTCTTCTTTTTGTTCATGTTCACCACTGAAGGTAAAGGCCCTTTTGTTCTTGAACATTGGTCTTTGAAAGTTTTCTGAAGAGTATACTGTCTGAAGAAATCTACAATAGTGAGATTATCCATGTTATGCTATTACTTACTCTTACATAACAGTTTCTATGAGGAGCAGGTCTTGGAAAAAAATACAGATTGTGAAAATAGGAAAATTATTTTCTGTGCCTCTGTCATTGTGGTTAGTGACATTACGAGATATTCATTCTCATTCAAACCTGGAATGTTGCCACACACCCACACACACACCCACACCCCCACACACACCCCCACACACATGCACACACACACGCACACACACACAAGGCACTGATAAAAGTAACGACTTAGAAATAACAGTAGCGCAGCGTGGCACTATGTGGTTTACTCCTCTGTAGTTGTACACAACTTAAGGTGATTAAAACGTTCTCCTAATTGAATCTATTATTGGATTTTGGAATCTTTCCAAATAAAGATAAACAACTTTAATGTGATGCTCAGATGCTTTGGTGCTGTGAACCTGTGAGGCAGAAAACAGGGCAGCAGAATCTTTCTTGGAGACTTGCCGTTCCTTATTCATGAGGATTTGCTGTTTATGTTTACATTTGAGGAAACATAAACATGGCATACTTCTCTGGGAATGCCATCTCCAGACCCCCCCCCCTCCCATGACCGTTGAATTAAGCAGCTATAGAAAATAGGTTTTTAAGAGTTGTCATCTTTGTTTCTCTAAAATTTAAGTACTGTGTATGGTTACTCAGAAAAACATGTTTACTTGTTTATTGCAATATCTGTGGAGCTGATGTAATTCTTTGTCACAAAGTCATTTGAATTAGATTTTTTTTGTGAAACAGCTAATGGATTTGATTTAAATTAAGGAGGATGATATTCTTGTTACTGTCGACTGATGTTTCCAGTTTCCAAGCCAGAGATGTTTATCAGACATAAACAAATTGTAAATTTTTTGAGGAATTATTTCAGCTTAATAATGCAAAGAAATGCCATAAATGATAATGCTGCTGTAGTTTATTATTCTTTTTCTTTAATTGTAATCAAAAGTCATAAATAGTCTTGTATGACTTCCTGTCCCATTAGACGTGAGCCTATACAGTATTTCCTCAGCTCCAGATTATTTCATTGATCTATTCATACATTTTATAGATAACAAGGATTTGATGAGCTTTTGATTGGCTGATTAGCACGCAGCATCATAGTTTAAGGAAGATGATGCTTGGACATGCAGAGAATGAAGAAAATGAGTGTTTTCATAGTTTTTCTCTAACTTTGGTGTCATAAAGACTGATTGATATAAGTGCAGTATCTAAAAAAATCATTCTCTGATAATATGACAAAAAAAATGCATAAACACTTCTGTCACAGACAGCGCTGTTCATAATTTGACCTACTTTTGCAGGCATTTCATCCAATGCAGAATACAATGTGTATTCTTTTCTTTTTTTGAATCAGAAGACACTCAACACAATGACACTTCAAGATATCATTTGGATTTTCTGTAATAGAACACGGTATGATTACAGATTAAGTGTTTCAAACAAATAAAGCTGTCAAAAATAATCTTGGGTCTCATATTTGCATGAAAAGTACATTAAGCAGCTTCTCAGTCTCAAATACAGCCCTTTGTTCCAGCTTCTTACTTGTCAGCATTCTTGCACTTATTAAAATTTGCTTACTTGCAAGAAGTTATTAAAGGGGGCGGAATCAATAGAGAAATGGATTAGCTAAGGCAAATATCTATTATCTCCAATGGGTAAATGGTAATCCACACATGAAAGTGTTTGCTGTCTGGCCTAATGCTGTGTGACAGCTCCATAATGGAATCCCCCTGAGCGTCATTGCCCTAAACTTACAAGCCAATGTCATCTTTTGTCAGGTCCTGCACTACTCCTGCTGAATTTACATGGCCAAAATTTTCAGTACAGCCGGTGGGGATTTGAGAGTACAGCTGGTATCTGCTCCCAGAACAATGCCCTTTTTTTCTGTCCTTCTTCTCTGCATTTCTCAAGAAACACAGAGATTTGACTGGCAGCCTGCCGCCTCACTTCCCCTCCTAAAACCATGTGCAGTACGGAGAGACAGAGAGATAAAGCAACACACATGCACATACATAGGCATGTTGTCATGCACTGCACACACCCACACAGGACTAGATTTCATTTTACAACTTAATGAAACACATCTCATATGGCGATGCCAGATCTACCCTGGAAATGGAAGGGAAATACTTCTGAAATGTGTTTAATCAGTGGCTTTTGGAGCCTAGAGGATATACCCTTTTGATGTTGAAGTGTGTGTGTCCAGGAAAAGGGTCAATTACCCATGAAAAGCATTTATACTCATGTCAGATAATTCTTATTAAAGTTTTCTTGCTGTCATAGGCTGCCAAGTCTGGGGAAAGTACAAATCAGAACATCAGAGGTCAGCCAACGCTGTGGCCTTTTTCATCAGATTTGTCAGAATGCAGAAATGATTATGACCTATTAGCATTCTTGAGCAGACTTGGCGTTCTTTGACCTCAGTCCTGTTCTGAGACTTAAAGCATACAATGCATTGAATTAACCAAGGCCACGATCTTCCAATCAGTCTTCAATTTATTGAAAAAGCAACGTGGTCAATTATGCTTTAAGGTCAGTGACATAATGACTTTAAGTAGCATGCTGTCTACCTGATCTATCTTTAAAAGCAATTTCTGGTTGAAATGTTTCTTTCTTTTATCTTTTTTGTAGCAGTGTGTTTAAATGGTGTTATATCCATTTTCAAATGTCTCATTAAACATCAAATTCACACTATCACACTCAAATCGTGCTGGTTTTTTGCCTCCATCTGTACATATCACACCTTTTTTTCTTTTTCATCCACACAGCTCATACAATATGTGGACTGGCTTTGTGCAGACTGTGGGTATCTGCAACTCTTTTGAACAAGCTGAGTGAGGAAACAGGCTATACTGATTTATGATAGAAGTACACAACTGAAAGCAAGCACCTCACATGTACTCAATGTCTGGCAAAATACTGAGCATTAAACATCTAATAATTAACTACCTTTTATGAAACTCACTACAAGTTATGGGAAATATGCTTTTTATCCAAGTGTGTTCATCTGATGTTACTCATAAATTATATATAAATGTGCACACATTTCATTCCTTTAGTATACAATAGGTAGGTTGGTCTAAACATTGTCTAGTCTATCTCATTAATTGTAGGTGAAAAACGATTTAGTTAGAGTTATGAAAAGATCAAGATCCCACTTTGGCTTGAAATAAACCTTGTCACAGCTGTTTAAATATAAACAAAGTTTAGCTCATACTTATTTGGCTGAACAGTGATGTTTTGCCCCAGCTGCAACAGTTTGAGGTGCCCTTGCCAGTACAGGAAGAGAACAACGAAATTTTGAAAAACCCTTTCACAACTGGCCTCCAAAAGTCAAGCTACATTGTTCTTCTTCTCAACAACCTATGGTGAGAGTCATTTTTCTCTGCAATAACTGGATTAGAAAATGAAAATTTATGAGGCCAGAGAGACTGTGAAGACAAGTTGCTGTCATTGCACACAGGTGGGAAAAAAGAGTCAATGGTACAGTACAAATATAATGCAAACATTACTTTGCGACAGCTATCATACAATATTTATTGCATGCTTGGTTTGACTATAGGGTAATTTATGTTACGTTTCTCTTCTCTCATGTCCTGGAAAAATATAAAACCCTGCTATTGGCTGATGGTTTATGCTTTGTAACTTAATTCGTTTAAAAAAATTGCTACCCAAAAAAAAAAAAAAACACTTGGATTGGAGGGCAGATGTGGGATCAATGTGGTATTTTCCAAATGATGCAAAATGGGATTTAATTCAGGAATCTGCAACTGAATTAACATTTATTTGGGTCTTTGAACAACCTTAAATGGATGTTGTATAGATGTTTGTTTTATTATCAGATTTTCCAAGCAGAACATTATCCAGATCTATTTCTTGGATCCTCATCAAACACTCCATCAAACTCTGCTGAGGCATGCAGACACCAAAAGAGAAGACAATTAGTCTTCACTCGTCTGTAACATAAACATTTTATAGTTTTCTTCATGGATAGTCTTAAATCTTTGATTGATTTTTGATAGTCTTCTGTGTTCAAGTCCTGCAAAACACCTGAAACAACAACTAATTAAAACTGAGTTTATGGTTTTCCTGAGGTATTGGAGCAGCAATCCAAACACGCATATCTAGTTATGCTTCTGTTATTAAGGGTAAAAATGCCCAATTATCAGGAGGCCTAATAAGGGATTACTACTTCAGTGTCAGATTTGGCATCTGCTGTTGAGAGGAATTCAAGGATGAATGTTTTTAATCCAGTGTCCAGGAAATGAGCCACAGAGGTCTTACAACATGAGAGATAGACAGAATCAACAATAAGACCATACTGTCAGCACAAAACAAATATTACCATAATGTGTCAGCAACTGATCTGACCTGAAAAAGCTGGCATGTGGGAACAAAAGGGAAACAAGAACTCTTTGTTAAATAAAGACACTCTTGGAAAATTATTTTATACCTGCTTGTGTTACCGACTTATTGCTGATAAACCTTCTTTAGTATTGGGTACAAAATAATCATATGTTTGAATAAATTGGTCAATCAGTCTTTGAACTATTTTCAGTGAAAAATTGGGGATCTACATGAGTCACAAGTAATTGCATTCTGTTTTTAATGTGTATCCTCTGCAACATTTCTACTTTTATTTAGGAAATGGGACTGAAAACACTTTGCTGGACAAACTGTAATTCATTTCATGTATTTACTGTAATCAAAATCTTGCAATAGTAACATGATCCGCTTGAAAATTTCAAGACAACTGCCATCTTTCTTCCCATCAATCCACTCTGTCATGTGTATCCACATATTTATGCTTAGAATCAGCGTTATTGATGTAAAACAAATGTTTAGACGGAAATATATAATTACAGGTTTCTGTCACGTCATGGGAAGTTCATCATTCAGAACAAGAAAAAAAATTACTATCTCATTTCAGCACTTTTTAAGTGATTCTACAGCAAGTTACCTATCACACTTAACACATTTTCTTGTTAGACTGAGCTGTAATGAATCACAATAAATCAATAAATAAAGAGCTTACAGTCTGGTTGGAAATCTTAATCTGCCAGGTAAAACAGCAGAGCTATTAGTGCAAATAACCAAGCTTTTCAGTAAAGCCTGTTTTATTCCTGATTGTGACAAATTCAGGTTGTTCCTTAAGACCATTATTATTGTGTTTGGCATCATTTCAAACTCTTTGGGAAATCCTGTTTTTGACTTATGTTATTACATTTTCAAACATGATGTGACAGGAAAACATTTATGATATCATGTATGTGTTTTATCCTTTTGCACAAGCTTCAAATTGGATTATACAACCAGTTTTACATTTTGGGTGCCTTTGACAGTGAAACTCAGGTTTTCTTTTCATAATCTATAACATTATAACCTTCATAATCTATAATGGGATTGTGCTTTAATCACGTGAGAGATGTGGCGTGCTGTTAAAGCTTAATCTAATAGGTTTGTTATCCCTCATTTTGCCTTCATCGTGGACACTGCTTCAAATTCCAGGTGAAGCTCCCATACAGGGGATGAGTCTAAACAAACATTCCAGGATAATCAGCTGTAGACAAAAGGAAAGGTAAACTCCAGTCTACAACTGCTGTATAGCAGACCTATCATTTTTGCAGCTTGAACTCTGTAATAAAAATGCTTCTATCAGACAAATTACCCATCCATGGTCTTGCACCTGATATAAATCAGATAGAAGAAAAATTCCACCTTCTGCTCTAATAAGCATCTAGCTCAACATTCACAAAAAGATCAAACATCTCTGTAACATTCTTGGATACACAGCATGTGTGCCAGCATAAAATTACAACCTGGCAATAGACGAAGAAAATCCAACTCCCTGCTGCTTATGATGCACATTTTGCGCAATAAGACTTTTTGTTGTTCTTGCTTGCAGGGGATAAGCATTTAGGATGATTCTCCCAGATAGCTATAATACCTTTTGAGGAACACCCAGAAGAGATAATTTGGATAGTTTGAAGCCTTTGTCTTGGTCTGCAGCCCTATCTGTTCTCAGAGAAAAGGATCCTTTAAGCCTCATTGTGTGTCTGGACTCATGCAGGGACAACAGCAAGTCAGCAAAGGGCCACGCAACAATGGTCCAAGATGAGAGAGGTGTAAAGGTGCGACAGAAGGCTAACAACACAAAGTTTTGCTTTGACTACGCCATGTCTATCAAACAAAACATCAATGAAAAACTCTGAGGGCCTCCCTGTGTGGCCCTCGTTCTTTCAAACATGTTTGCTGTGGCCTCATATTGGAAAATTGCCTTGAAAAGTATTTTATCATCAAAATAGAAAAGAACTTTGAAAAATGGTGTGTTAAGGTTTATGTGCAAGGTATTTATTGCTGCTATGGAAACCATCAGGTAAAAACAAACACACAGATTAATATATATATATATATATATATATATATATATATATATCAATGCTAACTTTGTCAGGTTACACAGTAAAATTAAATACAAAGTTCGTGCAAAAAAAAGGCTGTAAATGAGTTTCCAACACCAAACCACCATGATTGTCTAATTACATCT
>JAOXYM010000010.1:17515859-17529229 GCA_028567055.1 Leptatherina wallacei | reverse complement strand
GGGCCAGTTCATCTATGGTGAGTCTTATCCTTATGGCAGCTGACAGACAGTCTGGTCAAAGTGGCCGCTGAAGCCTACTCTGTGCCAGAAAATGTGTCGCAAGCAGCTGGGCAGAATGTGTCGCTGAGCTGCAGTACCAGATGGAGTGCTAAAACTGAATTAACCCTGCTGCCACATTACATGTGAAAAGCTTGTGAATAATGTTTTTTCATGACACATTGAATGCCACTCAGTGATGTCTAGATTGTTCATGTTCAAAATAAGAAGAATGGCTCAGAAGCATGAATATAGAACATAGCAAAGATCTCCTTATCTATAAATGTTGTAAGATACTAATAACTATCATGAAATTCCATTTAAAAAGGTCCCATTGTTAGAAAAAAAACACATAATGAGCAAAGTCAGCCATCAGTGTTGTTTTTACTGTTTTAGTGAACAAGAGAATAAATCCTCATACTTTTCAGGGTGGGGCTGAAAAGCTGTGTTGCATGCCTTATAAGGAACCTATTGAATATGAACAGGGACAGATCAAGATTCTGATCAAGCATCTGAGGTTTACTTAGGTAAAGGTCATTTTGCATGAAAAACTTGTTAGAATTTGATTGTTGTGGCACTTAGGGATGTCAGACTTTAATGGTGGTTCATGCCCCCTGTGACACCCATCTGGCTCTGTCCTTGAAAAAGAAACAAGCACAAGCTATGATTTAAGCTAACTGGAGCCACTGGCAGAAGCTACAGTGGCCAGCTTGCTGCTGGTGGTGGGGCCTAATTGTGGTATTTCTATGGATCCATATTCAAATAATGAGAAGGTGTCTAATCAAGAAATGTTAAGACCATGAGGCAAAAAAAAAAAAAAAAGGTAATGCTTGTGATGGTTGTTCTTGTTTCAGAATAGACAGCATTTTTATGAGTCACTATGTGCTGTGTTACATCACTTCTGGTAAAAGAAGGAGATCAACTCCTTTTCTGGTTAAAAAAATAAAAGGACACATTTTATCATCTTAGCTGAGAACTTTTTCAGTCATTCATGGTGAATCATCCAAAAGAAGAAAAGAATGCTGCCTTTATTAAAGGACCTGTTTCATGGAGGCCTTTAAATCATGTTCCACTTGTCCTTCTATTTAATCTACATCTGTTTACACAACTCCAGTTTAAACCCTCCACCAAGACATGAATTTAACCACCTTTAAAGCACATACAGAGGTGAAATTATTGGTTTGGAGACTTTTCTCTTCTTTGAGGCCACATTTGTTAATAGTTAAAACATAAAAACCTGGATCAGTTTGCAGTGTAGGGGGTTTGCAAAAAAGTCAAGTTAGAACAGAGTTGTTACATAAAAATACAGCCATGGATTATAGTCCTGTCTGATCTTTTTGCTGTGTCACTGAGAAAATATATTCAAGCATACATTGGCCAGTTAATAAACTCCAAATGACCTGTGCTGTGGGAGGAAAAGAAGAAAACTTTGCAAATCCTGTGAGCTAGTGTAAAATATAAAATGTGCATAAAGCACTTCTCATAATACAGTCCTCTTTATAGTCAGTTTAATACAGGCCTTTTAGGAGCACTCCATCAATTTTCTTATCATCAGTCTCTTTGTTCCCACCTTGTTCCTGGAATTGCTACATCCTTCAACATAATGAATGCATTTGAATGTAAGGATTCTCTGTTATAAAACATGTTGGTCTTCAGCATGGGAAGTGGAAGCTGGAGATTTTAAAAGCTTGTCATTGGAAATTGAATTGCTCTAGTGAAGTGGCTTTGTCTGCGTTTGAGTGGCCCCATCATGAAAGAGACTGCTGTGAATGGCCCACTTACCACATTAAGAGACTTGTACATGCATGTGATCATGAGTGTGCATGACAGAGAGACAGACAGTGAGCATGTTTGAGTGTGTCTGAAGCACACACTCCAATAAACTCACACAGACATGGACACTGTTATCCAGACAGTAAAACCTGTTCAGCATAAAATAGTAATGCTTGTTCGTTTTTTTTTTCTTGTTTTTTTTTTTTTTAATCTAAGAGCAGATAGATTGTGGAGTGGGGATTTTTGACATTAAAGAGGTTAAAAGGGCCTTTTTGATGGATGTCTAGCTGGATAATGGGGCAACTTTCTTAGATTCTATCACCCCCCCATACCAAAAAAGAACGATTGATAATCACAACAGGAGTTATATTGATAAAATGTGAAAAATAATAGGAATTCCCCACCTCTCTCTTGTCCAGAGATTGTATCTCGTTGGATAGAGGAGGGCTAGTCTTCACGTCTCTCCAGTACAAGAAACCAGAAGCTTTCATTTAGTCAGGAAGAAAATGGATTCTGGTGCAGAGGAGCTTAAAGGGAGTGACTGATGTGAGTTTACCCTGTCAATGCAGGGTTATGGATCATTGCAAAACAGCACATAAATGACTTCCAAATGGTCCTCACCTACCACTGTTAGATCAAACTGATACACTCTTTCCTTCAGATCTTTCCATGAATGTGAGGACCTGCTCATTCAGCCAATCACTCCAGTTTTTCATATCATAGCAGTAAGAGTGCAGGTTAGTGCAGACATTTATTTATAAGCAAAGACCTTTTAGCTTCCATCATTTTAGCCCCAGTTAGATTATTTAGATTTCTGAGACAGAAAATCTGTAAACTGGGACTATTTGAATAAGTTGAATTTGCTATCACACTGCCCACATTGATTGTATATTCCATTTAAAAGTTAAAAAAAAAACTATGTACTATTTTGGGTGAATATGACTGAAATAGAATTAAAATGTCATTAAAAAGAATATGTTATAACCATGTCGCTTGAAAATATGTCAAATGATTACTTTTTCTTGGCTAGAAACCTATGAAATATGAAATGGTCAAACACAGATCATAAAATAACTATATTTCCATGAAGGCTACATCCCTAATTTCTTTTTTTGCAAACTGCAACATGCTTATCCTTTGTATCTAGTGAAAAATTCCACAGCCATTGTATGCTCAAAACAATTATAAGGAGGTAGGAGGGGAGGGTGGTGGTGTTACAACATAGAGTATCATGCAAGGGAAACAAGTTTGAGTTCATCTTACACAATACTTTCCAACAACAACTCTAAACTTTTTGACTTTTCTCTCAGTTGCAGTTTGTTATGGATAGTAATGGGAAAAAATGCATGGTAAAACTTTGATAAACTGGTAAAAACGTTAATAAAAACATGGTTAGGGGTTTGTCATACGCTTTTCCTTCTCGTGAGACTGGGCTGAATTTTCCTTAGAGAGAGAACTTTTTGTCTCTGCTTTTTTACTTTCTCAAACTAATCCAATGCTTTACTTTGAACAGAAACCAGCTGCAGCTGGAGAACAATTGGATTTGGAAAAATGGACATCATCTGTCTGCACTACCTTGACAACAAAAAGAAAAACCTTCATGACTACAAATGTTTTTTTCATTAGCTTTGCTAACTTTGTCACAGAACACATGCAGAATGTCCCATCTTTTTCACAGAAGAATAAATCGCCTTTCAGTCATTAAAATTTTGATGCACATAACATGACATTTGCTGTATATACAGTATCTCAAAGAAGTATCTTAAATGTTTAATGCCAAAAACAAAAGGGACATTATGTATATCCTGTATATCCTGGTGGTCTGCAGCACTGTGTAAAAATATCCAGAAAGCTCTCTTGGTTGAAGTGTTAAGCTGTTAAAAAAAATAAGCCCCCCCCCCCCCCAAAAAAAAAAACGGAAAAAAAACACCACCTTCCTTGTTAAGGAGAGGCCTGCCTGCTTGTTTCACACACAATAGACCAGCCACAGCTCACAGCTACAGTTATGTCTGGCCTCTGCCTCAGTCAGTCTAACTATGCTGACATGGGGCAATGTTTTCCAGGCTGCTTAACAGCCTAAAGTTTTACAATGGGAAAGTATTTTCTACAACGAAAACACTGCCACTGGTCATAATGTGTGCATTTCCTAAATGACTGTCAGCAGGGTTTTATGACCACTTCACTACAAGAACTAGAGCTTTCTTTTACCAGCAAATATATAACTATAACTACAAAGAGGGCTTCACAATATGGCGTATTAAAAAAAAAAAAAGATGGTCTCTATTAACAAAACATGCCTGAGAAAAATAAATCCTTCACTGAGCATGCACTGCTCAATGTGAGCCTCAAAGTGTGAGTCTCACATTTATGTATCACACAATGCAAGTCCATTTTTCACCACACCACATGTGCTTATGGGCTATTGGCACATACTTGGAGACCCCAGGGGTCTAACACTACCCCCCCCCCCCCCCCCCCCCCCCCCCCCCCCCCACCCCCCCACCCCCCCTTCATACCACCTACAGTTCGGCCCTGCTTGTTCTTGGCAGCATGCTACCCGGGCCCTGTGCAGTGAATAGGTGGTCAGCTTTGGGTCGAGGTTGCAGTCCCCCACACATCGCATGCAGCTGTTACAAAATGGACACTGTAGCAGTGTAACACAATACCTAAAAACGACCTCATTCAGTCTCACCCAGTTAAAGTCAAAGCTGACACGATTTCCTTCAAAAGTGCTGGCTGCCAGCCTGTCAAGCACAGTCTATAATGCCCCATGAGGCAAAGTGCCAACAGTTCCTACCCCCAAATGTCTGACAGTCCAGTTGGCCG
Organism: Leptatherina wallacei; assembly: GCA_028567055.1. Taxonomy (NCBI): domain Eukaryota; kingdom Metazoa; phylum Chordata; class Actinopteri; order Atheriniformes; family Atherinidae; genus Leptatherina; species Leptatherina wallacei. Next base: position 17,524,594 of record JAOXYM010000010.1, on the reverse strand, counting down.
TGGAGATAGCTGCAAAATCATGTGTGGTTTTAATAGATTTTGATGCAGACATGGTATATCAAAAGATGAAACTGATACTGTTCAAGGCCAGCTGTTCCACTATAGGATGTGTGAGTGTGTGGGAGAGAGAGCTTGCATATAAGAGCTAGGGGGGAGTTATGTGTGTATAAGTGAGGTTTACAAGGATTTGGGTTTGCATAAACAACCTCCTCCTGCAACAGCTTTCACTGGAAAAAATCTCCTCAAGGACAGCTGAGTTTAGAAACTGGATTTGTGTTCACTACTGGTTTCAAAGATTTGGTGCAGTATATCACAATAAACATTTGCACACTTATAAGAACACACAAGTTCACTTGTGCTGAAGAAAGAGATTTCTAGTTAAAACACTCGATCATTGATCTCAGTCTTTGGTCATTTGCTTAAAGTTGACTTTGCAAGAGCAGAGACCCAACCATTGGGGTACACGCTTGCTTTTTTCCCCCCTTGTTACTTTACTGCCATCTGCTGGTCACAAAACACAGTGGCCCAAATTTTTTAACAGCAAATTTCACCACATTTCCACACCAGTCCAGATCCACCGAAAGAGAAGCAAATGCAGTGTAAATAGCATGAAATAGTAAAATTCTGTCAAATATTTAGATATAGCCTTCTTTTTTTTCGCCTAGAAAACTGTTGTGATGCCCATGCAAGAAAAGCGTGTGTAATCAATAAAACACAGTGAGCACTGTCATGACTCCTTATAACACTTCTATAAAATGTAATGTATCCATTTTCAAACATGATGCATCATTAAAAAAAAGAATAAATAAAAAAATCCCTCTTTTTATTTGCTTGATTTGAAGGAAACGTACATCACTACTCACAGCTCAGAGTTTTGCTGTCCAGCCTTCTCTTCTTGTCATTCTTTATACAAACTTAGCACAAAACACAAGGAAACTTGTGTTTGGTTGATTATTTCCTTGATGTATTGTTGCTTCTTGGCAAATTTATATTGTTGATTAGTCTGTTTATTTCTCTTTTAAATGGTGCTGCTTTTTAAGAAAAACACATTTGTGGAATGAGCAACCGTGTTGACTATGTGGATTGTGCCTATGAAAATCTTGCCAAATCTTCTTTGCCAATCATAAAGAGCTTGTTCTGCTTTTAACTCTTGTTTTGAACTTCTAGTAGCCTAGGTGCTGACAATCAGGTGTTTGATTGGTGCATCAGCGACAACATGTGCTCTAGAACCTGGACATGTGGAGGAACGTTATGTTCAGTGGTGAGTTCAGATTAGACCTATGGTTGTGTTGAACCATAAGTGTGGAGAACGTCATGCTGCTTGCTGCACTGATAGGATAACAGTGTGATGGTGTGGGGTGGCAACCCCACGTCTCCACAGTCTGGGACCAAATTCTATCCTTCCAGAAGACAATGCTTGCCCAACACAGAGGGGTTTATGAGAGACTACCTTTAACATTTGGGATTAGCAAGGATGGAATGGCCTCCAACAGTCCTGACCTCAAACCCATGCATGGACCAGCTTGTGGGATCAGCTTGGGTGTGCTGTTCATACCAGAATGACCAACACAACATTGGCTGAATTGGGACAAATGCTTGTTGAAGAATGGGATGCCATCCCACAGCAATGTGTGACAAAGGTGATGACCAGCATGAGGAGGAGGTGCCAGGATGTTGTGGATGTGTACAGTTCCGCCACATACTACTGAGGCCCTTGTTTGTTCAAAGAATAAACTGTTAAATTGCCAATATGTTTTCCTTCTTCACACTTCAATGATCCCATTCAGAACCCCCCCCACCCCCCCCCCCCCCCCCCCCCAAAAAAAAGAATCAATAGCAGAATAAGATGTTTGGCACAAGCAGAGAAGCTTTTGTTAAGTTTTTCATAGACGTACTCATCCCTATTGCTCATCCCACAAACGCATTTCCCTTACAAATATGACACCATTTAAAAGGGTATTTTTTAACAGTATAAGATTTATTGTAAATAAGCATTGTTAAAACAAAGACATAATTCCACTAAACACAGATTTGCTTACTTTTTGTATTAAAATGTATCCACTGTATTACATTGTTGTTGAATATTTATTAATCGTCATTAATTGCTGCAGACCCACATTACACCTTTGTTTAATCATGGTCTGGTTCTCATTGCAGCAGCACAGTTGTCTTTCTCTAAGTTCTTATGATTTTTTCTTGCCATTTCTCCTTAAACTCATGACATTTTCCAACATGGACATGCAGAAGAGCTTTGGAAAAGACAACACAATGTAATTCTTTAACAATTTAACCATACAGATGGTCTGTCCTACACACCTGATTTAAATAAATAGATGGTTACAAATCTTTGGCAAATGAGGAGCTGATCCATTCAGCTGAATTAGGTGATTTTGAGCTGGGAAACAGACCCCGCTAAAACAATACACTGTACCGATACAACGGGAAACACAATATACTGTAACTCTTTATAATGCAGGGCAGTAAGACAAGTATTTCTGAGGAAAAACTATTATTTAATCTTTAGCCATTTTAAATTCCACTTTATAGTTATGAGACACTTCAACCTGGTATGTTCCCACTTCCCATTTAGATGAAATATTAAATATGAACCAGACCACAGCTCAACACTGCTCATGAAACCAGTGATTCCAAATGTATGTATTTCACAGTTCTTATGCACCTGCCTCCTATGGCTGACAGTAGATGTAGTATTATACTTTAGACACTAGGGGTTACTGTTTACTCAGTGTAGGAAAACAGATTCCTCTTGGTCACTGGGTGAATGTTGCTGAGCTCTTAATGCATGTTTCACTAATTAACTGAACTTTAAATCTGTCATGAAATGTTTTTCTTTCCCTTGTATAAATATTATTTCATATATGTTGTAAGATCATTTTTCTCTGTAAGCTGTAAAAATACGGAAAATCCTCATAAGATTTATATTTCTTTTATATTTCTAAAAGCCATAATTAACCTTCGTGCATTGCTGATTGTTCATTAGGCCTGTTGCTTGAGTGCGTCACTGTGTGCCATGGTTGTTTCTGGATGCGTGCCCTTTAGAGCAGGTCGCAGCTGCAGACTACACTGGAATGTCTGTGCTGTTACCTCAAAGCAGACTGTGCTTCATGGTAAACATCAATCATTAGTGTCTTTTATGAGGACTCTCGGTGCAAGTTTGTGTTTTTCAGCTAGGTCATTAAAGATGCCTGGTTTATGCTCACAACAACCAGGCCAGGAAAGATGTTTTTCTAACTCGCCTGCAGAGTCTGGAAGCATCTCATCACAACTTCTTTTCCCTGGAAAAACTGCCTTTCAGGCTCGTTATTGTCGTGCTGCAAGACTTGTTCAAATCCTTGGATTAGATTTTAGGAACAAAAGCAGCTTTTTGGCAAGAAATCAAAGTAACCGTTGAAGGACCTCAGGATCTGTTTTTCATTTAATGTCCAACCTATCTCTGTGCAATGAGCCCAGGAAAAGTGGCTTGTATATAAACAGTTTTTGTTTTGCAGAAGTACCTGCTGTTTTAATACGGACCCAGTTTGGTGACATTAAAACTCCACTTTACATCTCTTTGTGAAGTTTCCAAAGCTTACATAGAGCTTACCTCATTCTTTGGTTTGACTTTACAGTTTGATGAGTCATGGGGTGCTTGACAGCTTCAGCTGTTTTCAGAACTCAAGAGCACAACTACATTAGTGAGAAATGGTTCTAAATGATATTTGCTATGTTTATGCGACTCTTAAGTGGAACTGAACTCTTGAAAGTCAAGTTGTGGAAATCCAGCCTGAAACCACTAAGTGAATCCACATGGAGTCACAGTTTGGTGAGTGCCAACACCCAGCCAGTAGGCCTGCTGACCTTTGTTTATCAAACCACCTCTGTGGTGAAGGGAAGCTCTTCTATATGAATAAGAGAGACCTGTGTTATTTGTTACAGAAGTTAAATTACTTTTAATTTGTCTGTGTAAGATTTAAAGACTTCAAAAACTTCTTGGTTGTTGTTCTTTAATTTGGGTGTCAGACCTTCAGTGACGAAAATGTAAGTACATTTTGACACCACATATTAATTTCCACTCACCTTGAATCTGACACATGAGTATGTTTTGGTGAGATCATTAGTACTTTGAAAGGGAAATGTGGTCTGAGATGAATGTTACACATCTGTGAAGTGAAACCCTACTGACTCCTGGGCACATGCGCTGTCAATGATACAGTTATGAAGGACACATCTTGTGTCCAGCTGTGAGCCATGAAATGAGCGATATTTATATGAAATGAATGAAATGAAAAATACTTTATTTATCCCATTTGAGGGAAATTATTGTTGTAGCAGAGTTTTTTTTTTTTAGTTATGGATGAAAGAATACAATGATTTGTCAATCAACATTTTGTTTACAATACAACACAAAACATATCAAATGTTGAGAGTGAGACGTTTTACTACTTAATGAAAAATATTAGCTCACTTTGAAGAATTCCGTTGTGCCAGGATGCTGGTTCAATGGGAATAAAGTGTTTCTAATCTGTTGGCAGCAACACGATAAGTTGGGGGAGGGGAAGCAAAATGCAGGAAAAGTAAGTAATGCCAACAATAAACAGCTGGAGGAAAATGTTTACTTATTAGTTTAATAAGCAAGAGGGCAGCAACATGATTCAGTATAAAAAGAGCACCTTAGAGAGGTAGAGTCTCCCACAAGTAAAAATGGTCACAGAGTAAGTAATCTGCAAAGACTATCCCATTAGTGGTGGAGCAATTTTGGAATAATGTTAGTCAATGGAAATTGTAGAGAGTAATATGTCTTATTTAAATACATAACATACATTTTTTTCTGTTCTTTGTTGCAGAAAAACTTGTTTATGAACTATGTAAATTGTTTTTTTTCCATTGAAATTTTAAATAGCGTTCCAATTTTTCTGCATTTGGGAATGTAATGTATTTTAGGATAAAAAAAATATCTTCAAACGTTTTACTTTGACATATCCAAGTGTACTTAAAAAATTACCTGAATGGAAGTACTGTTAATATTCGGAAATTTATATTAATGAAAAAATAGATGTGTTGGGAAAATAAACAAAAATCTAATTATGGTTTAGCTGAATAGCATTTTTTATTTTTACTTTTCTTTACAGCATTAGTATAATAACAAGACATACAGTAACTGTACAATTAGTAACCATAGCACCAGAATCATTCATTTCTTGCAGGCTGCATACACACATACTATAAGTACATACCAACTGCATGTACATATGATTCTTTAAAACCTCTTTGGATAAAGCATGGCGAACAAATACTCTGTTGCTCTATTCAGTACCAATGCCCATTCAATATTTAGCACACGGTTTACAATTCAAGTATGAATATTAAAAAATACACATATATCATAAGTTACAAATCTTAATGGTTATTACAAAAAAACACAAAAAAACAAAAGACAAACAGGATTACATTTCTAGAAAATTAATGGCACATAGTGCATCAAGTATTCTTTAAATTTCTGATACAGACCTCATAGCATAATTGGCTCTCATAAAAATAAATGATAGCCAAATGATTTTCTAGCTGCTCATTGACTTTATATTCAGCTATTCTATAAATCAAATGAAGCTGCATTGTCTGAGAAAAAAAAATATCTGTGTCTACTTTCTAACTTTGGTTAAAGCTTAGCATCAGCACACCAGCATGTTAGGTTGCTTGATAGTTATAATAGTGGTCACGGTGAGAGTGGTTTATGATGAGTTACTGTAAGTACTGCTCAAGGAGATTTCCTCATGTCTGGCAATCATGCAGCTACATTTTCAGCTATGTTAATAAGAGGGCCGTGACCTTCTTTATAAGCATATAAAACATTTTCTCATGAGACATCTAAGCTTAATTGTGTCAGTCAGAAAGAAGTTAAGCTCTGCCACTGCCAGTGTTACTCCCAAAGTCAGTATTTTCCTTCTTTAGATAAGAGGTAATTCAAAGTAGTTCAAAAGCACCATTCAAAATATCCTTATTCAAGGTTAGTGGTTGTACAACACCAAAAAGTAGATGACTACTTTTTTTTTCTTTTTTTAGCAAAGCAGATTCTGGACAAAACATGTCAGATAATGGCTCCTCTGCTGGTAGTAGTCACTTGTACCATAACAGACAACATATCTAGAAGTCAATACAGAATAAATATGGTCAAACATAAATATATAACAACACATATCTTAACAGAGTATGGATGTTTGTGAGAGGTAGGGGGTTGCAGGTACCTCCAGCAGGCCCAATGGAGGGTGTGAGATGAGACGTCACACCTCATACTGTATCACGATGTAACAGATGAGAACTTTACTGTGTGTGGTAATAAAAGAAGAATAAAAATACAAATGTAAAGATGAAACAAGATGATGAAACAAAAAACTGAATATGTTTACATGTGCACATACTTAAAACACTGGGAAATATTCAGCTGTTGCCTCACTGCACAAGTGTTTTCTCTGGAAAGTCTGAAATTCAGAGTCACTATGAATGTGGGGTTGTGTAGTTTGTCGTTTTGTTTTAATACCTGACCGCAGACAGACTGAAGGGATGCACAAGGAAAACAAACGTGACCTCTAGTTTTAGGAGCTCCACATGTTGTCCTAAAAGTTGACCTCTGACATGAGGCAGGTCTGGAAGAGTATCAGGACTTAGTGGCTTAACATTTGACTATTTGTACTCTTTCTTTCTTGGAGAGTCAGATAAGAATATTGAGAATACTTTAACTTACAGTGAAAATAGCCAGCTGGCGATTAAAAAACATTTCCTTCAGTGTAATATGATATAACAACCATTTCCTACAGACAATGCCAGTGCATAACATTTTTTCATCCCAGGAGAATTGCAATGGTCAGTTCATACATGCAGTGTGTTTACTTTTAATCCGTTTCACTAACTGCAGTTAGATGAGCGCCAGCTAAATTGTGAAATTGTAAGTAGACAGACATCACAGAGTAAATTGTTTTAGAGATGAGAATATCTCTCTTGAAAAGTAAGAAGATAAATCTGTCCTTATACTTTTTTATATCATGTCTTTCCCTCTGACTGTGAATTCCTATGCCCCTTGGTATTATAAACAATAGAAAAAAAAGAACAAGAAAATGTGTATTAAAAGCTTTCTCGATTCCAATCTACAAATACTGCAAAAACTTTTAGGAGGCAAATATAACTTCAGCGCTAGAAGTTTGAATGAAGCACCTGACGGTGGCTCGGTAGTACTGCACAATGTGTAGTGTTTTGTTTAGCTGCCATGTGGGAACAGGAGATGTCACTGTAGAGTGTTAGATGCTCCACCACCACACTCACAGCAGGATCCAACAAATCACTCTTATTGTATGTTCCTAGGCTACTGTCTTCAAGATAGATTTAGGGGGTTTGGTCTAGGCCTGGCTCTCAGTGGACTTGAAGGAGAAGGCCGTTGTGAGCCTGAGGAATGCACTTCCCACAGAAACCACCACAGCGACCGTAGATTCTTGTTCCGTCCTACGGATAGAGACAAACAAAACGGGGAAAAGGGCAGCTTTATGTGTAGAGAATGGACGCTTTATAACCGTCAGTGGGGAAGAAGTACAACATAGTAATTCAGAGGGCATACTCCAAGATTCCATGTGAAGTATGATTACACATGATAGTAAAATGAAAACAACAAAACCCATTAAGAGCCATACAGTGTTAGCTTCTTACCTCAGATCTGTGAACTTTAACAGAAACATAGTTGCCCTGGGATGTCCATTTGGTGGCCTGAGCCACTTTGAGGCCAGTGCCAATCAGATTAATACTGAACTGACCCTGGGAACACACAGAGTATTTTTAAAAACATGATTTCCTCTATATGGTCACCATAATTGCAAAAATATACCATAAACACTCAAAAAGATTTATTAAACATTTATGTGAGATAGTACTTGACCAACCTGCGGACACTTGGCTGCACTGTAACAATCTCCTGCTGTAGCAAAGGGCACAGGCCGGCCAAGAAGCGTCTGGGAAAACTGGAGGTCTGTGGCTGGTAAACAGCAGAGATACAAATCTACAGTCATACTGTGAATGATTTTTACACTAAATGCTTACACAAATGCATAAAGCAGGGATGTTACATCTAAAAGGAATAACATTATCCAAAACAGTTCAATCCTTTGTCGTCTTTTTTGGACTTCAAATGCACCTTTCTGAGTTTTTCTTCTATTTCTTATGTGTTTTATGGCTTTTCTTCTCTTTCCCTTTTTTTTCTGCATGTCAAGTCTACACACACACACACAAATGCAGAAAACACTACTCCTGCACTACAGGTCTCATTCTTGATTTAAGTCTTTCTTCCTGGACTGTGGAGATAACTTTAGGCGTTATAATTTCTACAATGCCTCCCTACAGAGATTCATTTGGTACATGTCAAACTAACTACAGCCCCAGTTTTAATTTACCACCAATCAAAGCAGATCTGACATATGATGAGTCAGCCTTGAAGAGGCAGCAGTTAAAATGTGCTGTTTCAGAAATGAAATGAAATGAAAAATACTTTATTTATACCTCTTACAGGGAAATTATTGAAAGAAGAAGGGAAAAGGTTCTGCAAAATTTATCAGCAAGAAAGAATAAAAAATTAAAGCCGCGAGCGGCGATGGAGGCCCTCGCACCTCTGGCGCCGCTTGACCTATTGCACCGCCTCGTCCCCACGAGACCTCCCTCCAACACAGATCTCACCTTCATTTGCAGCCACTCATGTTGTC
>JAOXYM010000010.1:17474221-17506570 GCA_028567055.1 Leptatherina wallacei | reverse complement strand
GATAGATAGATAGATAGATAGATAGATAGATAGATAGATAGATAGATAGATAGATAGATAGATAGATAGATAGTCAACGTGGAAAAGCATGAAGTAGAAAGTTGCTACTTCCGCATTTATACTGATGCGAGGTTGAAGGATAGTTTTAATTAACAGCTGATCGAGCTGGTGAGAAAGTACAGAAATGTATCCAACACACGGGGTATATAAAGACCCCGCATGCACAACCCTGCCTCGTCACGGACGAAGTTTCACGTTAAATATAAAATAACCGGGTCAATTGCTCATTGCACATAAAGCGCCGACGACCCCCATCTCGGACGAAGCTTCTTGTGGAATATGAAATTACCCGACCAAAACAAACTTTTTTCTTGTTCTTGCATCTTTGAGAACAAGAACAAAGTTCTCACTTCTCGTGGAGTATGTAACAAGCTTAAGATTTCAATAAAAGCCACAAAAAGAAGCAGATCAGTTGGTCCTTCTTTGGACATTCGCAGCATAAAACGAACGATGCTGCTGTCCACGGTGCTGAATGAAACAGAACGGATCCTGCATTGTTTGGAGGATATCATTCAATTAAATAAGTAATTAAACACAAAACGCTGACAAATTAATTATATTCTTTAACACTAAAATGGCCAAAATGGTCATTTTGACTGTTTTAAAACATACATATTCAATAACTTTGTCAAATAAAATCATTAAGCCTTGCTGGTCCCTGACTTTTCCTAAAACTAAAGAAAACAAGTTGTAATATTTAGTATATATATATATATATATATATATATATATATACACATATATATATTTCCTCTGTTCTTTATATATGCATATATATATATATATATATATATATATATATGCATATATAAAGAACAGTGGAAATTTGATCACATCTATTTAAGCCACAGGTGGTCATTCTGACCGCACAGGATTTTGCGCTGTTCTATTTTTATTTTTGCCGATGTTCTGTATCAGATAATGTGGAAATATTCTGTAAAAGATGGTATGCATACGGGACCTTAAAGGTAGAGTAGGAGATGTTTTCCACGGGCATTTTTAACTATATTACTAAAAATACCCTCCACACCCTGATTTTAACCAAATAATAAAATGCTCTAACACACACACACACACAAAAAAATTGTCACCTGTGGAACGGACAGCACTGAAAAAACACCATCCAATCATTTTAACTGACCCATTCTAAAAGATTGGATGGGGATGTGTCTATCAAACTGCAATATTTGATTATAAATAACATTATTTTAGCTGTATATTTTATAGCGGATTTAATCTAATTCTAAATGTGGCGTTAAATATGACCTCTGATGGCTGTTTTAGTAGTTATAATTGTGGCCTTTCTATTGTTTAAAAAAGCTTCTCGACCCTGATGGAAACATAAATGCAACATGAAAGTGGACAATTTTTAGGGGTGCCCTTTAGGGCAGCTGCTCTGCTTTTCAGGGGAGCTGAGCTTACCTTAGCTCCCCTGTAATTCCATCCCTGCTCTAATGTTTCCATTAACAGGTAACTGCTCCTAAGGAGGCAGCGGGGGAGCCTGGGATGACAACAGGCTGAGTGTTAAGATACAACTATTTTTTCACAGCTGGATGGTGCCCTGGGAATAAGAGGATGCTTTACTAAAATACTTTAATCACTTTCTTGTTGGGTTCAGGAAGTAACATAGAGTGGTTATCAAAACTAGTTGGTTAAACCAATATTAAGGGGGGGCACCCCACGCCCCCACATGTCAAGGTATATAGTCTCAGAGTCGTATGTGTTATTCCTAACACCATGTCTGAGTCCATAAGGGAGGCTACACTTGGCTGCATCAGCTGCATGTTTGGATCTCCATGTTGATCACATTTCATTAAGATAGCTTGTATGATAGAATGCATATCTGTGGTCAGTGGTCTTACAAAAAAAGCTTTCAAATAGGAGCTTGCTTTGCAGGAAACTGCTGATCTAAAAACAGGGATTTTTCTGGCATTTTGCCTCAATATCACAAATCTGAAATATAAATGTCAAGTACACTATATAAACAGTTTTGCAAATTCCATCTGCTGTGTTTAGTTTACACTTGAGGAAATGACACATTACTCTTGAATGAGAATAAACTTAGTTGTGATTGGACAGGTGCTCTGTCCAATCCCCTGGGAAGCTTTCTGCTGTGTTTGTACTTGCGTCTCTGCTGCTTGGCTACAGTGCTGATAGTTTGGGGCTTGGATTGTTATGAGAGCCAGAGGAGACGGAGAGAAAAACAAACATACCTCCCGCCACCTGTTGGCTTTCCAAGTGGGACATCCTCGAGCCCGACAGGTCTTCTGCGTCCGCGGCCGGGGCAGATGACTGCAGTGAGCCTCCTCTATTTTGGTTTGGTTCTGATAAACACAGGCTATCTCCCGCTGTTTGATGCCCTGACCACAGCTCACTGAACACTGGAGTAGGGAAGGGGGGTTGGGAGGGTGGACAAGAAAAAAAGATTTCTTAGTAAAGCCTAGTTTACAGTCCTATGTCAACATTAGTAATAGTCATGATTACAAAAGTGACATCTCTAAGTAGGCAGTTTGAATAACGCACTAATACTTTCGAATCTTAAACCAGGTTTCTTCTTTACATTCAGTGAAAAAAGAAAAAAAATACAGCACAGTGTTACAGTGGACAGTCAACACAAAAAGTATAATGTAACAATCAAAACACGTTCCCCCATATAAAAAAACAAACATACATATATAAAAAATCAACAACAAAAGAGCAAACACAACAACCATTCAAATAATTACTGCATAGGGGATTATCTTTCAGCTGGCAATAAGTTATTTAACCGCAATTGATGCAATGAGTAGCCTTTCATTTCTTAAAAAAAACATGTTAAAAGACACCCTGTGTTTGTGGAAAAGATGTTAGTCTGTTTGAGAAAGGTGAAATCATTGGCATGGATCAAGCAGAGAAAACACGGAAGGACATTTCCACATGAACAATGTGAAAGGAACTCAAGGGACTAAACAGCTGTGTAGCCATAAGAAAACCACTAATCAGTGAGGCTAACTGGAGAAAAAGGCTTCAATTTGCCATGGAGCATAAAGATTGGACTCTGGAGCAATGGAAGAAGGCCATGTTGTTAGATGAGTCCAGATCTACCCTGTTCCAGAGAGATAAGCGCATCAGGATAATGGGAGAGGCAGATGACGTGATGCAGCCATCATGCCTAGTGTCTACTGTACAAGCCTGTGGAGGCAGTGCTATGATCTGGGGTTGCTGCAGTTGGTCAGGTCTAGGCTCAGCAACATTAGGTGCCCAAAGAATGAGGTCAGCTGACTACCTGAATATACTGAATGACCAGGTTATTCCATCAATGGATTTTTTCTTCCCTTATGTTACAGGCATATTCCAAGATGGCAATGCCAGGATTCATCTGACTCAAATTGTGAAAGAGTGGTTCAGGGAGCATGAGACATCATTTTCACACATGGATTGGACAGCACAGATTCCAGATCTTAACCCTATTGAGAATATTTGGGATGTGCAGAAGCTTATCGAAACAATACCACAGCGAATACGTGCTGTATCAAAGCTAAAGGCGGTCCAACAAAATATTAGTGTCTGACCCTTTTTTTTGGCCAGGCTGTGTATTTAGTACAGAGTGGAACCAGATTACTGTTTCTGCAGAAACGCTTTGTTGGGAATCTTAATTATTGTTTAAAAAAAAAATAACAAAAACCTTCCATTAACCAGAAATCTCATCCACATATAGTATATCAATTTGTTTTTGTATTTAGTGAAAACTAACTCTTCCAACATCAAGAATATGGACACAGACCTAAACCCTACATTTACAGAATTTACAGCCAATGAAAGAGCATCCATTGCATCGAAGCAACTTCCATGTAGCATGTCATGGCCAACTGACCACACTGCAAACAAATTAAACTAAATAACCTAAACAGATTTTACCAAAAGCTTTTGTCAAACATCTCACACACTGATGGAATGCAGCCAGCTATTTAACCTGTAAACAGACCAACTGATTTTAGGGGCTGCTGTGAATGACAGAGGCCAAGAGAAGGAATGGGAAGGATGTGGAGAGAACCACAGATGCATGGTGAGACAATCATCTGGTACTAATAAGTAACCTAGAAATACCCCAGGAAAGGGGAGAAGAAAAACATAATGAATAAAAACCAGACACCCTGATGACAGCTCTGACGATTGAATTATTCTAGAAACTGGTCCCTGTGAGGCCAGACAGCAATTAGGATGCCTATTTCTGCTTGACGAGTGAGCGCCCCTATACAAAGCCAATCCAGAAAGAGGGTGCTGGAATCAAATACACGAGATGAGGAGAGTTACATTTTGTCTTTGCGTATTTTCCAGTCCACATAATGAACATAATGTTGCTTTGTCCTCTAATTATGATCTCAGAATATTACATAACACTATAAGCATTTCTGTATGCTCATGGTTCAGACAACGTTATGGATTACCTGTAAAATATAAAAATAAGAATTTCAGTCCTTTTTTCCCAGTTTTTAAAAACTAAAAAGCTAAATCTGCTAAAATATGTTTGAATATCCGTTCAAACAAAGCCTACTCCTGCCTTTTCTTGTCAGTGCGAGCGGTGGTTAACACGGCACACACATGCATCACACACATTGTAATTACCGAGGCATTTTAAACACAGAGCTGGCTCAGCTGATGGAGCACATCAAAGCTGAGGCCAGAGCTGGAGTGACTAGCCCTGAGCATGGCAGATTCACATACTGCCCGCACACTCACTCACTCACTCACTCGCAAAAATGATAACAGAACTCCAGGCAACAGGCAAACATGTCAGAGGTGGGAGGGTGAAGGGGGGGTGGCCCCTCCCCAATGTTGTAAAAAAGCAGGAGGCAAAAAAAAGAAAAAAGAAGAAGAGAAAAAAAAGGGAAGAGGAAAGAAAATCACAGGCATACGGTCTACGCTTCCCCCAGCTGAACTGTATCTGCAGTTTAATGGTGGGAGAAAAGACACTCTATGGAGATGTGCTCCTCCCGCTAAACTGCCAACCTCATCTGTCAGTCATTAGTTAATCTGGCCTGGTAACACAAGGAACGGAGAGCTGGCACAGCCCGTGGGACCGGAGGAAGACTGCATCTCTGAGAGCAAGACGAGGGCAAGGACCCAGGGACCTCTGCTCTGCCGATCTACAGCTGTGGCGGTTTTACAGGTAGGGCAACTCGACTTAGCACTACAAATGTGTTACTGTTATGTCTGATACCGCTCCCTGTACTTTAAAGACATTTAAAATAGAAGTTTGTCTGTCTTGAGAGAAAGTTGAAGCCAGACTCTAAAAAGGTAAACGTGTTATGATGGAATTGTTGAAATACTGCTCTATTTAGATTTCTGTGTATAGGATTCTGCTATCAAATTGTGTTGCTTTGAAGAGAGTGAGGAACAGGAGGTAACATTGTTAGGATCACATGAAGATGAAAGGGAAAAAAACTTCCATGAGAAAAACACATATATCAATAAGTCACATGGGAAATGAAACTTGCTTGAGACAGATTTGCCCTCCCACGTTGTTGCAACAATTAATTTCACATGATTAGGTGGGTTAAATCCAGCATAATCCACCTTAATCTAGGCATAATGTGGATTACTATATAATGGAATGACTCAGTTGCTTTAGATTTGGCAGTTGAAAACCAGCCAAGTAAAACAGCCTTTGTGAAGCAAATTTTTTGCCATGAAGAACAAAACTTCTACTGAGAAAGCTGTGATTTTTATTTCCAAATGCAAGTCACAAACATGCAGCACATGATTATTCTACTTAGTGGCTCCAAAGCAGCATTCTGGAGCAAATTACACAATTGAGAGCTAAACCAAGCGGAGCAAATTCATGCTTTCTCTGTGCATCGAAGCCATGAAACATCTTGGAGAGTTTTGTAAACAGATGCCTGTTTATAACTAGATTAACAATGTGTGGGCTAATTTCCAACTAATAAATTCTAACTGAATAATAACACAGATATCAGATGCCATTTTTTTGTGCATTGATGTCTTTGTGTAGAACCGGCAGGAGGATACTTCAAGATGATCCCACCCACTGCGCCACTTACAACAGGTAGGCCACAGTGACAAATGGAATCTATTAAGGATCCAAGAGAAACTCCACTGCTGTTTGAGTAAATGCTACATCAACGTGGAAGCAGTGTCTCACAGAGAAAGTACTATATATTCCAAAAAGTTAACCAAACAGCTGGTTGAGGTCTCACCACAAAACCTAAAATATTCTGTCGGGCAGGGTTCGTCTGCTGTAACGGGAATTGTGATGAAAGAATTTATAAATGTATTAGCAGTTAACTATATGGATTTTATAATTCTTTGACCATTTATTTTCTAGCGTATAGACGCAAATATATAAATTAAGCTTAACCCTAAACATTTGAGGTATGAAAGTAAGCAAATACAAATGGGAGTGAAGCAGAATATTGTGTTTGCTGCCATGAAGTCCTGTGGTTTAGTGCCTCTTATCATCCCTACTTTATGCTTGTAAGCACTGGTGAAGAAGACATTCAAAAATTTAACCAGTATGGAGATGTAGGATTTTGATGCTGATTTATAAAATATCAATGTTCCAATGTAAGGAACAAAGTGAGGTAAAGGTAATTGTTCCATTATAAAACTAGATTATGAAACTGGAACATTTTTCATAGTGGATCTGTCATGAGCACTGGGCTATCACTAATCCCTAAACAAGTATTTTTGGTAAAAGAAAAAGCTTCCCCTCTAATTTTTGTTTGGTTTTTAGCCCCCACAATGCAATATTGACATAAATGGGGTTATTATTATTTTAAACAAATGCTTACAAAGTCTAACATGGCATATTGCCATTGTTTAGTGGTTCTAAGTAAGACTACTTGTAAAATTGTGAAGCCATGGTCAAATTCCTCTCACACTGCAGCGCACTCACAATACAAGAGGATGGTAATACCAAGCATATGGAGACTGTAGTCACATAAAGTCTTAAAAAGACGTCAGTGTTGATCCAGAGCAAGAACAAACTTGCAAGTGTAAACTGTGGGAAGGGAGTGTAGAATTATACCCTGGGCTCCATGTTGATATAGTATCTTTGAACAAATGTAACTGCTCTAAATGGCCAACCATGTTCAAAAATGTCAAGCAAAGTGGTCATTTGTGATGATTGGTATCTAAAGGTACTTTAAGATAGTGTCCTCTTTTTTGGTATTGATTTATCAGTATGTTGTCTGATGTTGAAAATGGTCTCCTTTTTTTGCAGGGAGGTTTCAAAGGACAGAAGTCAAAACAACACATGTTTTTAACATGGGAACAGCTGGTAAGAGCGGCGTCCTGGGGCAGAAGAATGTCAAGAGTCAGATCTTTAATCCATTGGGCCAAAATACCCACCCAAACTCTCTGCAAACCAAAGACAGTAAAGTCAGAACAATTACGTATCAAATGCAATAAGATGCTCTAAATCATATCTCAAATCGAAACAAATGTTTATGCAAATGTGTTTAATATACAGGTGCAAAGGGGATTTTCCCATATGCAATTGTTTGCATGATGTGCAAATAACTTTTTGTCTCTATCTCTGTAGTTTTTGACAGACTTTCAGCTGCAAGAGCAGCAACAAAACTCCCTTCTGGTGAAAACCTGACAGCATATTCTGCACTCCGTGTTAAACATGAGTCTGCCATCTTTGAAGTGTTAAACAATCAGCTGGTTGATGAGGCATAAACATTGCCTTCAACACAGTTTCCTTTTTAAGTCAACACCACTCAGGAATTGTAACCCTATGTAGAAATGAAATGACAAAACAGCAAACTGTTTTCTGTTTGTGTAAACATCCTAGACAGTCTGTTTTACATAACCATGTTACACTCAAACATTCAGCAAACCAGCACTGAATTTAATTTTTAGGTAAGGGAAGGAAACAATCACCATAGACAGAAATGAATAAAGCTCATTTTTGATAGAAGTTGAAAAACAAAAACAGCAGACCAGTTGTGAAGTAGTGGCCTTTGACACAGAGCATCCTAGTTTAATTCTTTCTTCCTGCTAAATGTTACACAGCTGGTTTTCTAATCTGTCATAGCAGCCAAACCTGCAAAGAGAGAACTATGGAAAAACTCAGAAGTGGAGGACCTTGATCTTGCATTTCTAGGAAAAAAGATGAAAAACACAAGCAGCTGATACTAGATACAAGGAATCCATTGTTACTATACTTTTCTTTCACAGTGAAATTGACATTTCTTGATATTCATGAGCAGATTGCAGAGTAAACTAAAATATTTCTATGTCCTCCCCCATACTCTCTTTCAAAGTACTTTTGTCTTTTTTTCCTCTTTTTGTTTCAAGTTCTGCTAACCTTGTGTCTACTATCAGCCAAGTCCACAGATGGTATCAACTCTATATATTGGAAAATGTTTCCATCAGAGGGAAAACCACCACCAAGCAAGAGAAATAAAAGGAGACGGCCATGGTAAATAACAAGACATGGAGGCATGCCAGCAGTGTGACATAATATATATCCTTAACAGCCTCCTTGTCCTTTTGTTTTTAACAGGGTCATTTATGAGTGTTCAGTGTCCTACCTACAGTAATCAGCAGTCATAAGCTGATGGATGAGCTAAGCTAGCAGCGGCTCAAAACAGAGACAGAAAAGGGACCATTTTTTTGGCATCTAAAACAACTCTAACCTTATAAATTTTTAGCAACCACTATATTTTGTATTTGTACTCTGCTTTACTTATGCTTAGACTTGTATTAACATTGGAGTTAGGTTTTATCCACCGAAGAACTTGGGTGTTGTGTTGGTACTGGTGCACATCGTCTTTATCCTATCATTGATGGATGGCAGTGCAACACCACCCGTGCAATACTGACATACGGTTCTAAAAATACTGGGCTTAAAAAAACCACAAGCTGATGCAAAAGTTAACGAGTAAAAGAATTCACAATCTGGCTTATCTTCAGACTGGTTTAAATTGATGACATTTTTAAATGTCAGAAATTCACTCAATGAATGTGAATCCATTCTGTCCCCATTCTGCGTAGCTGCTAGCTTGGCTTCTCCCAGCTTTTTCTGACTGCTTTTTCCTGGATATAATGCTGCAATTCATTTGTCTCAGAAGTAGGATCTGGGAATCTCACACCCAAGTTGACTGTTCCAGTCCGAAGTTGGAAAACCAGGAGGATTTTAAAATTGCTGTACTTACTGTCCAAGCTAGCAAATCCTAGCAATACAAGAATACAAGCTGTTTAAAAAAGATAAAAATACAAACACTGTAGCGATGTGTCCACTGATAGATGTATTACATGTGCAATCTAGGAAGACACAAACTGTCAGAAGTGTTAATGAACCTTTTATTACTATAGCTTTTAATATGTTGGGACAGCCGTGTTGGATTTTGAAGTAGGGGCTGGGGAGATTCATCTAACTTTCTAAAAATCCGACTGGGAGTCATTCCAGTTAATTTTTCTCACAAGGGAAAATTGGCATTTTGCTATAAGAATGATTGCTAATAGGTACTTTAAGTAATCTCACATTAAAGAAAAACAAACAAAACCCTTTAAGCTACAGAATGAATTGGCTGTATTCACAGTTTAATGTTTTCATTTAAGGTTACTGAAACACTGAAGCCATAGTTTTGATACATCCAGTAATAATGTTAACTTCTATGTAAAAAAACAACAAAAAAAACACCTGCGAGTGTCTTTCAGAGTCTGACGAAGTAACTTTGATAAATAGTGCATTGGGCAAAGTTTGACACACTGGAATTTTCTCACATCTGTGGGCCAGTGGCCCTGCTGACTTTGACGATGAACAAGTAGAAACAGACCTGACAGGTAGCCAAGTCACATGGAAAGTACAACACGTTCAGTCAAACAATATAGTGTGAGTACAGTTAAATCTCTGACGGAAAACATACCGACATCTAGAGAAGATAAGACATCACAAATCAGCAGCCTGAGGACACTTATTCCTCCTTTGTAGGCATGAGCTTGAACACCCAGTCTATCTCCCAATAAGAAGTGGAAAAGCTGCCACAAATTCATCTCATGCACTTGATAGCACAGACAGGTCCAAACAGGACCAGGCCCCATCAAGACTGACGTAATAGCTTCATGTGAGAGGACTAGGTTAGTAAGTGACTTGTGAAGACTTGAAATTACTCTTCAATTCTTAATCAACAGGTTGTGGTAAAGCAGACACTTTCTACCTGTGTCGAAACGAGGCCATGCCCTCTGTCATTCAGCGGGCCTGGAACAGCCCAAACTAAATGCTTCCAGACTTTGGTGCCTTGTCTTCTTTCATTGTGTCTCACAGCATCTGCTCCTGATCACCTTCAAAATAACATCTAACCCCTCACTTCAGCAAAAGCTCCTCTTTTAATTTATTTCTATATACTTCAACAAAGTCATTATTTATAATATCTGGTCATTTAGCCAAATAATAAGAATGTTTACATCAGTGCCATGATATCAAAATCTACATGATGGTGTGAAATACATTGAAGTTTTCTTTATGTTTTCACACTCCTTGTCTAGGTGGGACTTCCATCCCTGATGTAAGTCATGCTGTAATCCAAATACTTTGAATCTTCAGATAACATCTCATCGCATCTGGTTTTCTGCCTCCCAATTTTCTCATGGTTTGCCAAAATCTGTAGCCACAGGACTGTTTTTCTTTCTCCAAAAGTACAAAACGAAACATTATCTACCAAAACAGATTTAAATTAAAGCCACAACAAGAACTACGCTTGTGAGCTATGGGAGGGTGCTTCCACTGCGCTCACACACGACTGACATATGGGCATGATCAGGAAACACGAGCCCAATGATGTCACAAACAAGTGACCCCGAGGTGACAGGATTGGAGAATGTTCCTGCCCAATGCCTTCGAGCCAAATTCAAGCATGTCAGTGGAGTGCATGTGGATTTCATTTGTAGCACCATGATTAGCTAGCAGATGCTCCGCTGCCATCCCCCTCCATGGGAAACCTACACCTCACAGGAAACGGTATGTTTTTGTTAGCAACAAAGATGCATAAAATATAAAAGTGGCGCCTTGGTTGACCATTTCTAAAACACAGCCACATTGTTGGTTGACACTGATGCTGCTTTTAAGGTAATTATAATTAGTTAATGATGATTTCCTGATACTTTATCTGAACTATGTGTCTATAATCCTTCATTTGTGCAATAAATACAATAATTGCTTCGTGTCATCTCTTTACTTTTATGCATGACAAGTATGTTTTTCATTTAGAAAATGAATATATATTTTTGACAATTATTTTTCAGTTTTTGTAAAAGCAAAGTAAAAATAAAAAAATCTGTTAATTATTTTGCAGACAACTCTGAGGATATTAACAGAGACTTTATTTATAGATTTGCAAGACAGTCTATTTGTTAATGTTTGTATATTTAGTTTATTAGAAAATCCATCTGTAACCATTTTTGGGACAGTATTATGTTTAGTCGCTGCTACTGACAGATTCATTTCTGCAAGTGTAGCATGAAAACATTACAAAAAATAGCTTGAGTAAAATGCAATGCAGTTAATGGCTTCTATAGAACAGTGACTTAATTAACAACACAAAGAGAAGTCATAAAACTGTAATTTTGGGTTTCTACTGGGAGATAATGAGGGAAGTGGAAGAAAAATGTCCATTATAAGAACATATTTGATATATGATATAACTTTACTTATTGGTTCCATTTGCAACACTCATGCAACTCATGTGATTGATACAAAAGGTGAAACAGTATATTTCTATGCTAAATCTGGTCACGCTATTTGTTTGTTAATTGCTGCAAAAGAGGCTGTGCATCATTTTCTTGGACATCAGTCATTTCAGTAAGCTAGTATTTATGCTTTAGGTTTATTAATCAACAGAACAATATAATAATTTTTGTTACTGTGAGTCCATTGGTAAATTCTTGGTTTCTTTTTGTAAAATCCAGTGATCTGATTTATTGAAAAATTTTTAAATTTTGTTGAATTCTCCACTATTTGATTTTGCATCACCGATTATAACTTTTTGCTATATAGTGGGGTTTTCATTCTCTTGCTTTTGGATTCCCTCAACTAAAAAACCTTTGCCAACCCGAATTAATACCAATTATTGTTGTAGTAAATAAAGTAAGTCTCTGTCGGTCTCCTGCCAAATGCATTACAGAGAGCTCCATTAACGCAATGGTAAACAGATGTACCACCCAGCACTAGTGTTTGATTTGGACTGTGTCTGTTTTCTCCAGGGAGATTACAAAATAAAATGGCAAAACTTGTAAAAGCAAAAGTCCTGTGGTGTTTTCACACTAAGTTATGCAGGGGTACGTGAAGCACTACAGTTACTATAGAAGCTGATTTTAAGCACGTCCCCAAAGACTGAATTATTCTAAGTGGTAAGGGAAGAGACAAGGGAAGTCAATTGAGGGTCGAATACCGAAACGACCATAATGAAATACTAATCAAGCCTTTACATGAGGTGTTTGCAGCACCCTTCCTACTTATTTATCCAAGTGCTGCATAAATATGTCATGCACATGGTTTAAAGTACTACTACATGAAATAATAAAAACAAAAAATGTTGCCATAACAAATAAATAAAACTATATATTTGAAGTTTCACCATGTTGTTGTTTATTGTCATTTTTTTTGTCCATCTGTACTGTAGCACCCAATGAGCCATTGCTTTATAGCTTTAATATCCTTTCTCTAGAGTTTATTAAGGTAGAGTCTTGTATTTTGTTTCAGTAAAATATTGCACTGAGAACAACACAAATTTCAGTTATGTCTCTTTAATAGTATTTACAATTGGAAAAAAAGCTAATCTAACATATTTTAGTATTTTTGCATGTGAATGAAATAAATAGCAAAAAGAACAACAATGAACCAAAATATGGAAAAACAAAGAAACAAACAACCCCCCCCCCCAAAAAAAGCAGAGTTGCCCCTTTGAGTTTGTGCAACTTTGCACCACAAGGCTAGAAGAAAAGAGGGAGTGGGAGTGAAACTGCCATGGCTGAGGAGTCTTGGTTGTAGTGGAAGTCTTCACACACACAAGGAGGGAAGCAAAAACACAAAGAGGGAGACTGCAGGCATCCTCACTGGGGAGAACACCAACATAAACACAGAGGCAGCTGCAACACTTCACCTGAAATATGTGTTGTGTTCATTTCGTGTTGCCTTAATCCAAATGTAACACAGGTTGCTTACATGTGACATTCTAAAGTAGGTTATTAATTGTTTGCAAGAGTCAGATTCTGCAAAGGAAAGTTCAGCACATACTACGACTGTATATGGCAAAGGTTCTGTGTTTAGCTGGATAAATTGGTCTTGTTGTATCTGTTTAAATTAACTATCCACCACATTGAATAACAGTGTCTCGCCGTTGTTTCTATAATGATTCCAGTCTTTAGAATATCTTCAGGGTAAGTGTGACCAAAAGTGTTATTAGCTGCATACAAAAATGTAAACTCACAGTGCACGGGCAAATCCTGGTAAGATCAAATATTAAAACTTGTTTCCTTATTTCTATAACCTTGTGTTTGGTTGTTTTTTGTGGTTTAAAAAACACATAAATGTACAATGTTATCATTATTTCAGACAATTATCATGTCAATCTCAAAGAAAATTCCAACTTTCTTTCTCCATCTGAGTTTTGTTGCCCCCGATATGCCCTCAATTCATTTTATTTCAAAGTGTCCGATGACTAAGGTCACATGACTGTTAATATTAAACAAACAAACCAGAATCGATCAAGTGACATGCTTAAAATGACAAATAATTCAAGTAAAGTGTTGCATCAGTCTAAACCGGAACAAAATATTAAAGCTCCAACAATTAATAATCTATTGAAAACAAATAAATAGAATTCATTTGTATAAAAAAAAAGAAAAAAAAATCCTTCAGAAAAAAATGACCAGTGAGGAAAGAGAAAAAGCAACAACTGAAGATGACTTTTTGAAAATAAGGAGGTATTTGTGTGTTTAGGTTTGTTTTATGAGTAATGATGTCAATTTCAATTTTATTTATATAGCACATTTAAAAGCCTACGGCCAACCAAAGTGCTTTACAGTAAAATAAAAATAACAAAAACAACAATAAAAACAACAATAACAACATTCAAAGCAAAGCAAAACATAGCAATAAAACCGTGAAATAAAAACAGATCAAAGACCCAGAGGTGACTACTCAGTCAAAGGCCAGGGTGAACAAGTGGGTCTTAAGATGTGCTTTAAAAATAAGGAGGCTATATGCAGACCGCACAGAGAAGGGTAACGCGTTCCACAGCTTGGGAGCCACAACTGCAAAGGCTCAATCTCGTCTGGTTTTTATGAGGGATTGAGGAACATCCAGAAGAATCTGGTCAACTGACCAATGGGCTCTGGAGGGTTTATGCACCTTAACAAGGTCAGATGAATATTCTGGGGCCAGTCCATTCAGAGACTGAAAATCAATCCTGTACCCAACCGGAAGCCAGTGAAGTGAGGAAAGCACCTGCATTATGTGCTTGCGCTTCTTGTCCTGGTCAGGAGACGTGCTGCTGAATTCTGAACAAGCTGCAGACAGTTGAGTTCTGGTCTGGACTGGCCAATGCCGACATAGTTGCAATAGTCCAAGCGCGATGTCATAAAAGCATGGATAACTTTTTCTAGATCAGCCCTTCTGAAAGAAGCTAGCCTTGCTTGTCTAACTTAAACGCCCCATCAATAATAACACCAAGATTTCTGGCCTGCGATCGTAGAAAAGTTGTTAGCAGGCCAAGGCAGCTGGCAAGGCCCTGGGCCAAGTCAGGGTGACCAAATCTCAGTTTTGTTTATATTTAATCTTAAGAAATTTATGTCCATCCATGTTTTAATATACCTAATATACCTACACACAAGAGATTCCTTAGAAGGGACCTTTAATAGCAAGTAAACCTTCATGTCGCCGGCAAAGCATTGAAAAGGAATATCATGCTTCCTAAATATCAACCCCAGGGGTAGCATATAAAGGGATAACAGTGGAGTGCTCAGAACTGAACCCTGGGGGACCCCGCAGATCAGAGAGGCCACAGCGGAAGGATCTATATGTGAAGTAAGATTTAAACTAGTTCTAAGCGGTGACTTCAGAGCCTACACAGTGCCTGAGGCATGACAGATTAGTGTGATCGACAATGATGAAAGAGGATATCAGTGGTTTTGATTTAGTGCTCCGATACATTTGTTTAACAAGCTGCACTGCATCGAACCGCACTATATTAAACATAATAAATAAATCAATGCAATGAAATGTGAGAAAAAAAAACAAAAAAAAAATATCTTCACAAGATAATTAATCATTTATGTTCGATTTACCAGCACCTTACTATGAGAAAAGTATTACAACATGACATGAATTTGCGGTTTTAAAGATGCTGGATTTGTTCATCTGGTTGTTTGCATCAATTCTAAGTGCCCACGTCCACGATCTGCTCAAATAACAGATAGCAGATGAACTGTTAGACCATGGATGTCAAACACCAGTCCTCGAGGGGCCACTGTACTGCATGTTTTAGATGTTTCCATCCTTCAACACACCTAACTCAATTAAATGGATCATTTTGAAAAACTTAACAAAAAGCAGTTGGATCCATTTCATTTGACTCAGGTGTGTTGGTGGAGGAAAACCTCTAAAAACTGCAGGACAGTGGCATTCAAGGACCGGTGTTTGAGATCCCTAGTTGAGACGTTTTTTGTATTTTGTTTCGTGTCACAGAAAAAATGGCTCATGTCCAATGGCTTGCCTGCATTAAAAAATATATATATATATACTAAATGTAGAAAGGTGTTGGAGAATAATTCAGCCTGTAATCCATCTCTTGTGGAATAGACTACATCATACACATAATTTCTCAAATAACAAAGAAATATCTCCTCTAAATTTTACATTTAAACGTACATAAAACTTTTATTAGCTCTTGAATATTCATCTTAAGGATATGTTTTAACCCTATGTTGCATAGATGGAATGCATTTGAATGTGAAGACGTCGATAACTTTCAAATCATATAACCTAACGGGAAAGCCATTAAAAATTTCACCTACTCACATAAACAAACAAAAATAAGGAAGAGAACAAATCTTGAAAATATTTTCCTCTGTACAGACTGTATTTACTCATAAAGAGAAATCTGACTGTGAAAGCACCAGTAAAATATTAAATATTCAGTAACAAAAAACTATCTACTTGGAAAATATAATCATACTGTACAAAGATACATACAAAATACATTAACAGGTTTTTGTTGCTGTTCAATAAATGTCATAATATTAACTCTTATACACAAATATACACTTGTGTACTGCAGATACAGGGTGAAGGCAGCAATAACAGCAAAGATCATTAACTTCACACCTCACATATGAAATAAATATTTTCCAGAGTTATGTCTCCATAAATATATGGCACTGTTGGACAACACTTTCCTGATTTATAGGTTTTAATTTGGAGCCTTGACTCAAAATGAGATCCATGTGTTTTTAATGATCCTCTAGGTGGAGCAGCATTGTTTTTGTGTGATTTATTTTTTTTTCTTTGAAGAAAAAAACAAAAAAATCTAAATCAGCACCATGCCACTGCAGGGCCATTCAGGGTGGGCTGGAGCTGGCTAGTCACCAGTGGTGCTTGAAACCCAGCATTAACTTCAGAATCTCCTACAGTTTCAGGCTTAAAGAAAACTCAATACACATGTCTGATGTCATGTTAACACACCAAGTCTACTCACAGTGTTGCACGCTTAGCGAGAAGAACAGAAGTGTTGGAGGAGAATGAGTTAGTACTATCGTACCGGCTTCCATGGTTGCCGTTGCCAGGAGGTAGAGCCCGGGCAGGGATGCAGATTACACTGCTCCATGTCAGGTGGCTTGTCCAGGATGTCACAGTTGTAGTCGTTGAGCCTCTGTCCGTTTGGCCTTTGACAAACCACGAAGCGAGTCTTCTTCCCTCCACCACAGGTCATAGTACACTGAGGAAAATGCCAAACAAAATGTTCTGTTAAGGGCTCTTTTACTGACCTTCTGAACTGACCTGAGAGTTTAGAAGAGAAGTCTACTTTTCTGGGTACAAAATCATGTGAATAACAAAGCACACCCTCTTTCAGTTACAAAGTTTTAAAGAAAGACCAAAAAAAAACTCTAAAGGCAGCAACAGTTGCTCCTCTAAGGTCATTACTGATATCTTTTCTTCTTGGTTATTGCATTAATAAGCATCTGAATACTTCAGACCAGCAAACTGCCAAAACTTCTGCTTTTATAGAAGTGCTTACACCGGCTAAAGAATGAACTAAGCAGTAAGGGTGTACTTACCCTTTCAAACACATTTTCTGCATTTCAACATAGTTTTTGTTAAATAAATAGTGACAAAGTGTATAATTCCATGTTGTTATTCATCTAAGGGTGTATTAACTTAACTTCAGGACCATTTCATGTCCTGATGGGTAAAACCACCATGTTTTACGTATAGGACACAGAACAAAAGAACAACCTTTTTTTAGGAAGTGAAATAGGGTCAACTTTCTTTTTCACACAATAGAAGTGCTTTCACATATATAAAAAAGGGTGAAAACACAACAGATGTGAGTAAATCATATCATTGATGTGATATATTTATGTATTTTTATGTGTATATGAAAAAGTGTTTGTCTGCATATATGTGTATATGTGCATATTCAATTGTACTTAACAAAAGGACCCCAAGAAGAATAGCAGCAGCAATTGGCTGCAGCTAATGGGGATCCAAATTTTTTTTTTTAAATTGTAAATGCTTTTCTACTAACTGAAATACAAGCTCACCTCTCCCCAGACACTATAGTTCCACAAAGGGCAGGGCCCAGAGTCGCAGTTCTTGGACTCAGCAGGTTTGACCCTCTCATCGCAGTAGCTGTTAGTGCGGCCATCACCATCCTGACAGACCACCACTCGCCTCTGAAAGCCTCCTGCACAGGTACTGGAGCACTGTAGAACAAGCACAGTATGTGGTTTTATTCACTAAATTACCCCAATTTATTTAAATTCTTTGCTTATTGTCAATCTATTACCTTTTGTTTAAATACAACAAGACTGAAGGTTGTTTTCTTTAGTGATATAAACTAATCTCACATTTGTTATCATATGACCAGTTTTCCTACTTAAACAAAATAAAACAGCTGAACTGGTTCCAGTTTCTGGGTACAAGCCCCAGAAAGTATCAAGTCTGCATCTACTACATGTATTTTATGTCATTGCAGGTTTTTGTTGTTTCGTTTAGTTTAACCTACTTTAAAGGCTACTGGCCCTCCTATTTCACAGATCTAAACACTTTTTAAAGTTGTCATATGGTCAAAAGTTTTTCATTCACTGCTGGAAATATGTTCTTTTTCAGTCAAGAAAACAAAATCAAAGCAGTGTTTGCATGTACAGAGAAGCCAAACTTAGAATCTTAACACAAAATATATATTTTTTATGCATAATTCAGAAGAGTTTCACCAAAACCAAACCCAGCTGCTATGTTTAAAATGATCTGCTGAAGATGGAACGCTAGTTAGTGAATTTCAACACTGAACATATCATCCTTGAAGGAGACAGTTTGTACATCCTTCATCCAATTACAGTGATATATGCCCTCTGTTAATGGGAGTGAGAACATTTAGTGCTGTGGATCCTCTCAGTGTCCTCCTACTATATGGGAGCAGTGGGAGGACATACGAAGTCTATCTTAGCACTATTTCTCTTTCAGTTATGTTGGAATGAACTGCATTTAAAAATGATGATGTCTATTATTATCTTATAGGCTATAGATTTATAAATCATAGTTCCACACAGAGCAGGAGTCTAAACTTTTTCTGACCTAATGGAGATGGCTTTCCTGCCTGGTTGCATTTGGTGCAGGTGAATATACCAGCCTTCACTATCGTATCTGTAATGAAAAAAGGCACTAGCAAGTATGAGAAGTTGCTATTTACTAGCTAGGTTTAAATCCTCCCTTTAGTTGCCTTCCTTCTCTCTGTTCCAACATCTCTGGTGCCACAAAAACATAGATACATGTGTTATACAACCAACAGGATAGCAGCAGATTCTTGAGTATGAAGTCCAGCTTTGTGTTTCAATAGTGTTATAGTAAAGAGTCACTGGTGTTTTTGTCATACTAAATTTACAGCACTGTGAACATAACATCAGCCATTGTTAGCTAACACTGGTAATTCACCAAACACTAACCCAGTTCTACAGAGATTCACCCTACACAAAGTTGTTTCTCTCTCATTGCTGCTATATTGCTGCTATTAGTATGTATGCACATTTCCAATATCTTTAATGTCGAGGCTTCCGTGTTAAACTTGATGTAGTTTTTGAGGTGTTCTTAAGGGGTTGGCTACCAAAGCAGCTCTGCACACTATCATACCAAATATAGACAAATAAAATTAAATGAAAAAAAAAATAAAAAATTTTCAAATCATTAAATCACTGGTGTAACTAACTTGGAAGTTCCTCAGAAGGAAATAGAACGAGGTCAGAAGTGAGGAAAGCTATCCCTCCTGCATCACTTTTGCAACCAGACAAGGTTAAGAAAGACAAAAAGATGAATTTGTGTCATGGAAAAGTTAACAAAAGCCTCTACTGGCCAACACATTAATATTTGTTCTTCTTTCAGTCAAAGAACTGGACTTTACTGTGGTGGATGATAGTACGCACAGTGCATCATACAGTATACTGTGCACACACTCCTCTGTTACCATGTATGGCCTTTTTGCTCTGGGAAATGAAAACATCTGCTACCTCACCCTCTGTATTAATGTGATCACAAGAATGTGTTTAGAGACAGACACACACGGACCTCACTAACACACTATACACGCGGAGCTTGTATGTTACATGCAGAATACCACATATCATGCAGGTCATGCATAAAGACAACCTTAACTTTTCTGTGTACCAATGAAGAATATGACTGTAAGCTGACACATATTGCTGGAGTTCTTCTTCCCCCCGGACAAAATATGTCTGGACACAGCTACTTCTTAAAACATGCTATGTGAGTCGAACATACAGCGCCCCAGGGTCCTGTCCTCCACTGGTTGTCTGCTGAGGGGACGTTCCAGCTGCTGTGGCCCGGATGACGTCCTGGATCCTGAGGATATCCATATGGCTGGTCGTAAATAGGCTGACGTTTGTAGACAGAAGGGCAGGGTGCAGCGGTGCAATCTTGCTCTGTTACAGGCCTCTCATCCGGGTCACAGAAAGACTGGTCCACCGGCTGGTGGTAGTTAGAGCAGACCACCTGTCTAGTGGCTCTCCCGACACCACATGTCACCGAACACTGTGTAAGGGAAGAGATGGACAATGAGTTACATAGGAGAGAGCAGGGACATTTAAGTTTCACAAGCAAATAGCAATTAGAAATATCAAGCCTTTGCTAACCCTGTAAAACAATCAATATTCTTTTTATAAATGTAACCCAAAAACTAACGGGATTTTCATGCTAGCCCTAATAGTAATAATAGAAAATTCCATTTACATATTGAGACAAATGAGTATTGGTGATATTACTAAACCAGGGGTGTCAAACTCAAATACGCAGTTGGCCAAAATTTTAAATTTGGACAGTCGCGGGCCAACATTGATATTTGTTGAAAAAATTTTCCTCCAGATATAACAATGAACCTTTTCATATGGACCCAAACAAGTTTTGCTTAAACACTGAATATGGAACAAGCAAAACTTAATACAAGACAATATAACTTAATATTGCACACATGAAAAATCGAATTTCTAATAAAAAAAACATCCATGGCATTCATTTCTTTAATATAATTTTCATCAAAAATTGTATGCCTCTTTTTTTGCAGCCTTCTGATTCAAATTTAAACAGTAACCTGTTACCAAGGGCTAATAATGAATTTCAAATGAATTTCAAAATAAAATAATAATAAGCCAATTAATTAATAATAATATCCTTGTGCAACCATTCAAGCCCATGCCAAACCAGATACCTGGCGTCTCTTCTTGAATAATACAGATTGACCAGCAACTGTTCATCGATCTGCCACATCAGCTCGGAGAATTTTCAGCTCGCTCCTCTGAACAAAATAACTTCAGCTCAAGAATGTTTCTCAGTTCTGACTTCTGGTCTTTCCTCAGCAATATTTGCCGTGGCCATTTCAACACATTAAATTTGTTTATCCTAAACTACGATATGGCAGAATAACTTCTGTAATGGGGATTGTTGTCTTGTTGTATGACCCATTGTCTTTTGAGATCAGGTTTATGAACAGATGTCCTTATGTTTCCCTTTGGAACTCACTAATCCAACAGTGAGGCAATCCAACTTAGCCCGTATGCAGCACAACAGGCCCAAACCATGAATATTTCATATAAAAGATAAAGTTGTTATACTAAAATAAATTGATTGCCTTCTCCCCACAAACCAAATATCTCTATTTTGCTGTCCAAAGTCGAAAAGACATTGTATTCCAGCAGCTTTCCAGCTTGTCAAAGTAATCTTAGGCAAATTGTGCAGTGTTGTCCATCGATATCCTCTACTCCTTTATAAACTTGTCTATTAAATATTGCCCTTTTTTGGTCAAGCACTTCTCCAGAAAGCAGCACGTGTTAAATTT
This sequence comes from Leptatherina wallacei, assembly GCA_028567055.1. Classification (NCBI taxonomy): domain Eukaryota; kingdom Metazoa; phylum Chordata; class Actinopteri; order Atheriniformes; family Atherinidae; genus Leptatherina; species Leptatherina wallacei. The sequence goes on along the minus strand of JAOXYM010000010.1, from coordinate 17,484,941 downwards.
CCTCAACTCCTTTATTCTTCCTTCCATCTATTTTGTTCATGCCGTGATACACGTCCACAAATATGTGAATATTGTTCCAGTAGTTGAAATCTCCTCACTGAAATAACAGCCATCACAACAACAAAGTCAGAGGTAAAAAAAACTGAATCATTTCATTTTAATCAAATAAAGTATAATACCTTTTTCTTATCTATTTAAGCAGAAATATTGGCATTTCTAAATGGTTCACATACTTTCAGGCACCACTCTTCATCATAAATGACTTTATCTGATACTCTATTGTATTAGCTAGATTTCCTGTATTGCTATAAGCACCATGTGAAAACAACAAAAACCATTTTTAGGCACAAAGCCCTTTCTACACACTAAACCTCATATTTGTTCAACATTAATTCTGTGATCACTTGCTTTAAGTTTGAATTCCTGGCTGGTGTTACTCTGCCTATTTCACTTGGACTCCTTCAATTATTTCCACTTCTTTTTCTAATCAGATGTCTGTAGTGGATTATTCTGGCTCTAAATGAGCCCTGTGTGTTATTTCCATTGATTGTTTCCATGAAATGCTTGACGATGTTCAATATGCTTCAATATGCAAGGCTACACGAGTGTAAAACCGCACCTACAGTAAAGGGGTAGAATTCAACTTAATGCAACATAAATTTAATGGACTTAGAAGTCTTCCTCCAACAGTATTATTTGTGCATTTAAAGGCAATTAAAAACAGTGATTCAGAGTCACACACTCATTGTGAATCTTCAATGTCTCCACCCAACCACTGGTCCTTCAGTGACATCAACAGTTTACATTGAAAAACAAAGATCAAAACATGCAGCCACGGACCAAGTTCAAAGCAGTTCCTAAGTGTCAGGGGGATTTTCACATTGTTGGCAAAATGCGTGACTGCTGTTAACCAAGTTAGAAAAACATCTGGATTGATTGAACATACTTGGATGTTTTACTTACTGCAGACCACTCTCTGGCATGCCATTGGCCACAGGGGCTAAAGCAGGTGGAGAACTCCGGAGGGCGAGGCAGGTGGGCGCAGTATGATTCATCAGCCACTCCTCCTTGGGCATCTCTACAGCTGACGTAACGCGCAAGTTTCCCTTTGCCACAAGAAACTGAACACTGGTGGACATGAATATAAAAAGAAAACAAATTCTTAGAGGCATTTAAGAAATGCTTATTATGTCTTGTGATGGTTTTGGTGATTGTGTGTTAAAATGACTTCGGTCAATCACAGATTTAGCCAAAACATTTTTTCTATTGGCTGCTCTAGTGCTGGGCAAAGGCACTTTTTTAATCCTGATTGATTGCATGATTTTCTGCTTTACCGTTATTAATCACATTATGTGCAAAATGCAGTCATGAATTCAAAAGTAGTGTATCATGCACATTTATTTTAAAAGCGCTGCTATATGATTAACAGTGCAATAACTTCTAGTTTTCAAACACTTCAAACAAAAAAGTTGCTTTTTCTACAACAGTAACCCCTTCACACAGTGGCAGTTTAAACAGGCAACAAGCAGGATTAGAATTACAGCGCATCGTTATTGTGAGGAAAAGTCTGTTTTTAATGACTTTAACATTTAAAACCTCCAAATGCAAAAAAGAAAAGAAAAATGCTATAAAAAGAGAGAATTTTTTGCTTTACACTTTCACTTTGCATAGTAATTTTGTAAGCTCAGCATGTAAGGAACGAGCGCTTCTTGCAGAACTTAGACAGAACTGGATGCAGACTTTTACACAACACTGGGTCAGATGAGCATTTCCTTCACACAAGCTTCTATGATTGGGCTATAATTTAGCTGTGGCTGTGGAAGTACATACTAAAGAGGCTTTAAAATTGAACAAGAGTTTAGATTGGCTCATACTCTGCTACGGGCTTCCAAAGGCCGTTTCAGAAAACAGCCAACATACCCTGATCCGTCTGTACATCTGTGTCTCCTTCCTGATCATGCTGATTCTGTACTTCACTGATGATTGCTTCAGTTTCACATTCTGGTCAAACTCAACTTCTTTTTTACAACTGCTTGCATCTTTGCCTCTATTTATTTTTAGTGTAAACAATATCCATATGGACATAACTAATTGGAAGAGTGTCTGCATCCATTCATTGCTAAAAATGGGACAGGAAATCAGGTTTGTGCACAGTGTCAAGATGAGGGATCATTGGAAGAGAACAAAAAGTACACATGGCTTTATAAATCTGCCGTAAAGAATGTATGTACATTTCTGCCACACACAGTTTTATTCGTCAGGCCTCTGGTCTCACTAATGAATGTGTTTAGAAAACTATCTACTGTGCAGTCACTGGAATCCTGAAATTACTCCCTGATTATCTTTCACTTGCTTAAACTCGTTTTTTTCCCCCAACCATCTCCAGAGGACGGCATAGTAAACATTTCTGAGGGGATGAATACCTTCTGCAATCAAATGGCTCCAGCTAAAACAAGCATGTTAATATCCGTCTCATATCGATGGCACTTTCAGGAGGATGGCAGTTCCACTGCTCTTTGGTATGTGTGTTTGTGTGTGCTTTTACTGTGTGTGTGTGTGTGTGTGTGTGTGTGTGTGTGTGTGTGTGTGTGTGTGTGTGTGTCTGCAGGACCACACTGGCGCTAGCCTCTCTGATATGTGAGCTCACATCAACTTTCAGATTGACAGATGAGGTTCAATCGTAGAAACTGTAGACCTGTGTTTAGATGAAATCTGGTTTTCATTTGCCACAAGTAACAATGCGAACTATCAGGGAGACGGAGGCCTCTCAGCCCAGACACTGGAGCCTGCGTGTGTCTACAAATGTATGTGTGTGTGTGTGTGTGTGTGTGTGTTTGAGAGTAAAGATGCAGTTACAAAAGACAATGCCAAAAAGGATCACAACCATGTAAAGTATGCACAATCTGAAGGAATGCTGGGACATACAGAGAAATTAAATGTCAACTCAAAATTTGTAAACACACACGTCAGTTTGTCGCCATTAAATAAACAGAATAACAGACACACCCTTGTATAAACTTCCCATCCATATTCTAACTTTTCACTCTGACTGCAGAGTTTACCCTCCAGCAAGACGCACACACACAAACAACACGCACACAAAATGATGAATGGTGCAGTTCACTGATTTGTTTTTTTTATTAACAAAAACCACATTGCTTTTGTCTGCTCTACAGATTGGAAAGAGGTCGAACAGACCCACTGAACCCAATTTGTTTCCTTACCGCTGTCCAGGAGCCATATCTCCACTGAGTCAGCAGCTGAGCAGAGTTGTCAGGACCAGGTGTGCTTTGTACTGGAGAGGCCCACGGACATGCAGGCATCTCACACTCCTGCAAAGCATGTCAGCATGTAAATGAGCTCTCAGGTGTACACAAGTGTTATAAGATATTACCGACATGGTGAAAGTGAATATGCAAGCATCTTGTTTCGATTCCAAAGAGCCAGTAAAAGAAAACTCTTTTTTTGCAAACTTAACTAAAATATCAAAAGATGATTAATTTTTTTTCTTTTTTTTTTGTTTGTTTGTGTCACCGTCTATCTTTATAAAAAAAAAAACTCATTTGAAAGCTGATACAGATCACCTGGAGACATAAACGTGTTTGAGAAGTGTACTAGAAAATACACTTTATCGTACCCAATAATTTTGAAAACAGTGATGTGACAAGGAGAAAGACTTTTGAGATTGGAATTTTGATAAACTCGCAGTACACTAGAGTAACTTGACCAGCACCTATCTGCAAACAAAAATTGCAAACAAATAGTGAAAATTGGACATAAAGATAACAGTTTGACCTGAGAGTCGGTGGGGACCAAACCAGGGGACATTAACAAGTGAAATTTGAGCTGTTGAAGCATTTGGCACTGATTTGTAGCTTTGGCAAGAAACATGGCTTCAATTACATGTTAATGTTGCTTCATGTCAGCTTGATGTTTAATGAAAAAGAAAAGTTAATTGCTAGGATTATTATATGCTAATATCAACCAAAACTGTTCTTTAAGTTTATGTAGGACTTCGACTCATCACCATTTTACAGTATGAAGCCAACATCAGATGTTAAAATTAAGAAATCTTATTGTTTTTAAGTTTAATGTCATTTCAAATTTGATGACAACAAAATGAACTAAAACTGTGTTGCATCACCTCTTCTTTCAACAGTAATCTGTAAGTGTTAGAGGACTGAGAAGAACAACAGCATGCACGATGCTGCATCACTGATTTTAAAATATAATTATTCATATATGTTATATATGTTCAGTCCATTTTAAATAAACATGAGTCTGGATTTCAATCAAGTTTTCACTGTCATTTTTAACTTGACACAGATTTGTTGTTGGACTTGAAATTGTTGAACTCTCTAAGGGGTTTTTGCTTGTAAGAAATAATTTTATAAACCACTTTGAGCTTTCAACATTTGTGAGCATCTTGGTGAAAAAAACTATTTCAATGATCATGAATTATGCTCCTTAAAGTCTTCAGATGATGAATGGACCATCTGCATTCAATACTGTGTTTCATTTGTTCATCTTTTTGATTTTTGTCTTTATCCTTGTTTTTTTATTTGAGCAGTCATGTGTGCGAGGCAGCTTGCGCTCATGTTACCTGACTGTCTCTGGGCCTCGCAGCAGCATTACACTCTCTGTCATCCACGGTGTCAGCGTAGTCCCCCGACACGCACCTCACAGCTCTCATCTGGTAGCCGTGGCCACAAGTCACAGCGCACTGAAAGACAAAATTAAACACAGACATAGACACACACATAAACACAAAGAAAGAGAGTCAACCGCAACTTTATCTAAAACTCTATCTGTCAGTTGAGGTCGATTTCTTAGACGGGACCTCAGTCAAGGTCCAGCTCAGCCGAGCCTGGTTTAGACCCTGACATGCACACACAAACACACACACGGACACAGACACATGTCCAACCACAGCTTTAACTCAAACCTTAACCTAATTCTAAACTCACATATGAGGCCCTCAGATGACGATTAGCCATAACACGACAGCCGAGGAAGGGCCAGGATGTGTTTATTTGAGCAGCAAATTATAATGACACCAGCAATAATGACTCGATATATTCCAGCTCTGTAAATATCCCTATCTGACTTCATACAAACACATGTGGGAGGGAATTATCCCTGCACGTATAAACTATACTATGAATGTCCAAAGACACACATTCATACTACACGTCCCATTCATTTTGTGCTGCACCCCAACAGTGCTAAATCCATCGAGAAACAGTTGGAGACTCTGAGACTTGAATGCAGAGGAGGAATGTCTGCCTGTATGAGTGTGTGTGGGGGTTTGTGAGCACACTGGGGGTCAGGTTTAGTTTTACAGGATATGAGGGCAAAGCGAAAGTTGCATGGAGGAAATGGCAGCTGGAGTCACAAAGAGCACTCTCCTCTGTAACCTATATATCCGGTTACCCACACACACACACACAAAACTTCAAATCTATTCAGTCAGTCCAAAACTCCACGTTTTCCCTTTTTGACAACACACACACAGTCCTAGACAGACCTAAATAAAACAGACTTCCACAGTCACACACATTGTCTATGTCTTATCCGTGCAAGTGTGTCTATAGGACTCACCGCTCCCCAGACGCCAACCTGCCAAGATGCACACTCGGGCAGCTCGCAGGTCCCCACGGTAGGGGGTTTCCTAGACGACTCACAGAAATGCTCGCTCTTCTTTTCCTCCCTGGCTCCCATGCTGCATGACACTTGTCGGTGCCTCATCCCTTTCCCGCAAGTCACCAAGCACTAATGGTCGTAGGTGGGATTTAGACAAAAAGGAGATAAAAATCTAAAATCATACATTTTACTCTTCCTAATTAGACTGGATACTCATATTTCAGTTTTGACTTTCCTTTTGTGTATATTTAATTATCACAAATACCTTTAAGAGGTCATAGAAATGCATCAATGGTTCTCTGACCCTTTGTCACAAACCTGTCGAGGGGTAACAACCATGATAGCATTGTTTATTTCTATTAGAATTAGGCTATTCTGAGGACTGGTATTATCATTTTCTCGTTCAAGTTTACATAAAGAAGTTGCTGCATAGTGCATCTGTGTATGTGTGTGTGTAAAGGCCCACCTCACTCCATTCGCTGATAATCCACTTTGGACAAGGCTGGTCATTGCAAGCCTCGGTAACCACCCTCTCGTACTCGCTGCATTCCCCATCTGCCAGGCGCCGTCCCAGATTGTTCATACAGTAAGATTCTCTGCTACGAATCCCACGTCCACATGTCTTAGAGCACTGTACACACACAAAAAAACACACACAATGATTTCTTTGTGTATTTTGTTCACATGCAGTTACTGCAACAATATCTACAACTGAACTGTAATGAAATGAGTGTAGTTGTTAAGAAAGCAAGCTTGAAAAATCTACAGTAAGAGGCTTGCTCCAGCTGGATGTACCTGTGACCAGGCGCTGTACTGCCAGCTCTTGAGCAAACAATCTCCGTGGCAGGGCTCTCTGGGCTGAGGTTTGGCAATATCGGCGCATGCACTGAGGTCCATCCTTTCGCTCTGTCTTTTTACCAGGCTGTACTTCATACACTGTACATCCAGGCTGCGGTAGCCAGAGCCACATTTAGCAGAACACTCACTCTTTCCAGCAACATGCCACCTGTGAGAGAGTAAAACATAGTTTGGAATTGTGCATGCTTTAGGAGTTTGTTTTGTAGGTATATGCATGCATAATGCGCACCTGACTTCGCAGTCAGTGTTGCACGGCTCAGCAACAGCAACAGGACGAGGTAAATGTTCACAGCGTTGGTCGGATACTTCCAGGTGATCGCTTTTACGAACGCATATTGCTTTGCGTCTTCGCTCACCTACACATGATGAAGAGCAAGATTCACATCACATTTCAGCATTTTTAACAAGTTTTCTTCTTCAATGTTGGTCCCAGACCCCACCAACATTCAGACCCATGGGGAGTGTCGTAAAATTGCTTCCAAAAACGAAAATTTGAGGGGCTTACATGGGTTAAGGACCATACAAAGATGAAAGGTAAAGGTGATTGGCTAGGGTCAGAATGCAAGAGGGATTTATGGGAGGTGAGGATGAGTGAGTGTGTTTTCAAAGGAGCCAGAAGAAATGATAATCTTTGTGAAACTCCATGAAAGATGAGCTGGAAGACCACTGATTTTTAATAAATTTCACATTTTTGGTAATAAATTTCATATTTTATTGTAGAGGTGACTATGAAGTTTGGCCTAGGAGTCTTTAAGTGTGGAGCCTCGGAAGCCGAGCTGAGATCTTACCCTGACATATCCGGCTACACTCGAGCCAGGAGCCTGAGGGATCCCACAAAAACTGCTCCCTGTGTTCCTCGATGGGTATGTTGAAAGAGTAGCGCACATCTGGGTTGTAGAGATTTCCCACACACAGGACCTATGGAAACAATGGCGTCCAAACACATAGATATCACCCCTTCAGACAGAGGTAGGAAGCTCGGTATTTGAAGACAAAAGCAGATGGAAGAATAACTCTATAAGTAATAAAAAACTTCTCAAAACCTGCAGAACGAGCTCCTCCTCAATGCGTTCGGTGCAATTGATGCGTTCAACCTTTGTGTCCGAGCCGCTGTACTCAATGACGGTTCCCTTGAAGGTGATTTCCCTTTTGAACATGGCCACCACAAAGTTCCCATTTAGAAGGAAGTTGGACTGGCTATCAGATAATGCTGGAGTAAGAAAAGAGACAGATGAAAAGAACGACATAAGAGCGAATTCAGCTAAAGTGATGGAATACTTGATTTCTAAACTGGTTTATCAGTGTAATATATTGTCAATATTTCAGAGGCTCTCCCACAAATTCACAAATATAATTCCAGAGAGCTGATGTGGTATCATGAGGAGCCAGGACTGCGTTGCATTATAACAACAAAAAATGGCTGAATGCCTCATATGTCAAGCATGTCATAAAATGTGGCATCAGAACAACATTTATTTCTGTCTGTACCAACTCAAGGCTTTGCATATATGTTAAATAAACAATCTTTGAGCACCAAACCCCTTGTTTTGCAAAAACTATCGCTTCAGGGCAGGGTATGTGGAATTACTGGTGGCACTTAATTGCAGTTATTTGCAGTTAAACTGTGTGACTCTCCACAGTGACTGAAAATGAAATGCAAACAATGGCTCTCCACTGACTGCAAATACAGACAAATACATAAACATAAGCCAAAATGAGAACCCACCACATTACTCTTTATGACCAAGACTTACAAAATTTTAAGAATCATGAAGTGGATATCAGCCTCTGGGAGTTTGGTCAAACAGTGGGTCTGATTATGACTCTTGACTGAACTTTGTGTACGTTTTACTTTGCATATTATTGTATGCCAGCAAGCCAATTAGAACTGACAATGATCTCTAGTCGTCACTGACACTTTGCAGGAATAAAAAAATATACAGTGTCCTGAAAATGTACACAGAATAACATAGTTATAAAACTTAGATTAGGAACTGAAATGTTTTCTAAACCTGATGCAAACCAGAACAAGTTTCCTCTCAAGTAGGCTTTTCTCAGTATGAGAGGTGGACAAAAAGAGTTCATGAGACATTGCAGCACACTTAAAAGTGAAGTTTTCCTAAGAAATTATTTGTTTGGTAAAAATAATTCAATAAGTCAGGAATAAAATAGCTATCAACTCAGGAAAAGTGTGAGAAGTGGGCTGTACTATAGTTTCCTAATCATTATCGACCATGGATTACAAAGAACTCTGTATTTATGGACATTACCAAAGGGAAAATATTGTGTGTGCAACAACTGCCCACAGCAGTTCAGATGTAATGGGTACACTGCGAAGCTGGCATGAGGAAAAACAACTTTGAGTAGGCGGTGTCCAGAGAATCCAACAAGGAGCCATAACTTTAAAGAGGGCGGCCGCCGATGGTCCGGGTTTGGGGGTTCTGCTGGCTTGCCTCTGACCCTTATGCAGGTGCGGTGGCATCTGCATTACCACTGCATGCCCACTCTGCATGTCCACTCTGCATGTCCACTCTTCCTCGAACGTCTCCACTCTGTATATTCGGCGTGCTGCCACAGTCACTGTGTTGTCATTTAGTTGTAACTACCAATGGATATTCTCAGCTAGCTCTCTTTGTGTGGGGTCTTACTGTTCTTACTGTTTTGTTATCAAGATGTATTGTTCATTTTTGTCGTGTGTGTGTATTTGCGTAGGGTGCTGTTTGTAGTCCAGTTGGACAACTGGATTGTTTTCTGTATGGTGGTTTTGTTTTTGTCTTGTTTTTCTGTTTTTTTTCCTCTCTCCCTTACCCCCACTTCTCCAGCAATAAGGTGCAGATTCAACCTAAAACTAAAATAAAGATTTTATTTTCAAGTGGGACTTTATACATATTAAGCTATATTTGACAAAGTAAATTTGCTTGGCACAAAACAGCAGCCAGACAATCATTCTGGTTGCTACAATGCTGGAAAATACAGGTTAAGAAAAAGAAAAGAAAAGAAAAAAGATATTGTGTCCTCTTTTTGTCCGAAGTGCACTGGTTGTCAGAAAACTTTCTACAAGCTGAATCTGCTGGACTGTCAAAACTTGCAGGGTGTTGCAACTATCACCTATATTCACCTGTTTGAAGTGCAGCTGTGCCTGTCAAGAACATCAGGAGATGACCTTCTCATGGTAATGTGCTGATGACGATCTGCCAGATGTGTTTTTTCTAACAATTTTTCCTAAACATTTTGAACTTGACTGGAACCCAACCGAAAATGGCCAGCCATCCTTTCAAGACAGGCAAAACTCCTTTTCGCCATTAGTTTATTTTTCCTCTTTTTGTCATCTCAAATTCAAACACACACGTGCACACACAGGCTGAGCTCAGTGGGTCCACCTTACCCTATGCCCCTATATCTGCTTTCATGCAGCCTGTGCTCCACATGCCTCTAATTAGCACTTATTGCTGCCTCATTTATCTTTCCTAGTGGCTGACACTCCATTTGCTTTCCCAAACAACCTTCAACCAACCCAGATGGACCAACACCCCCCACATTTCCTCCATGTACTGTAAACTCAGTGCAAATGACAGTTTCCATTAATTTCTGAACACGGTTTGACATCAGTTTCTCCAAACCCTTTCTTGATTAAACCAGCCTCTACAGCTCCATGTCACCAATTAACATATGGGTAATGGTCATGTAAAGCATAACTGCATTGGCCTTTGTGAGTTAAGACTGAGGAGATGAAATGAATCCACCTTACGAGTTGGATTACATACATTTCAGATTAAATCTCTTGAGAAACAGTGAAATTTTATCCCAAGTTGCTTCAAACCACATTCCTGTGCTGACATACACAAGGCACACTCACCGAGGTAGTTGTCATCTTCTGGTTTTCCAGAGTAGCTGACCTGTTTGATATCAATGTTGGTGGCTCCAGCTGGGATCCGCACCACGGTGTTGTAACCTGGAGAGAAAATCAAAACAAAACAAACGTGCAGAACAAGTGAGTGAGTAACAGAAAGCTGCACAACTTTTAGGAAGTCTCAGAAGAGTAAACAAAGCGGCTGCAATCAAAGCAGTAAACAATCCAACCTCGATTTTTGTAATAGTTTCACTGTGCTACACCAAACTCTGGTCAAGGAAGTCCGGTTCCGAGGTCTCATTATATGCGGATGACCTCCTCCTCTATGTTTCGGACCCAATCAGCTCATTTCCTGCAATCTTCCATATC
>JAOXYM010000010.1:17463057-17474121 GCA_028567055.1 Leptatherina wallacei | reverse complement strand
TAAACATATATGTAATCAATGCCATCCTGTCTGTCTGGTGGAAAACGTTCATAAATAAAGTTGGGAAAAAAAAAAAAGGAAGTCCGGTTCCATCCACGAGGGATTTGAATGTCACACATGGAAAAATGTATTTATCTATTTTTTTAAAACTTAAGCCATCTCAAATAACTTGCAGGAGGCCTTGTTTCAGTCACAGAGGCCTGGCTGTGAAATGATATGTAATTATTCCCTGGACCTACTTTTTGGCCTGTAATTACCGCACAGGGCCTGTTGTCCCATGATCAACACTGAAAACAAGTGAGTGTGAGAGAAAGAGGGAGCCTCTGAAAGCTAAGTGTTGACAACTGAAATTGAGATATGAAAACTTGACAGGGGGGGCAACATGAATCAATAAACAAAATAAATGGGGACAGTTAATGGATTAAAGGCTTAAAAACAAAAGTTGACTTCTCTGTAACTCTCCTAAAGGAATTACCACCGGTGTCATGTTGGCGGATAATGATTGTAAAAAATGAAAACTAAGGCTGACAATTTGTACCACCTGAAGTGAATAAAAGAGTAATTAAGTGATTTAACAATTAGTCTGACACCTTGTGCCACTCGGGGGCAGCATTCAGTTTATATATATCTACTTCTCATCAGTTATATACATCGTTTCACACACATGCAGAGACAAAAATGTAACATAAACACAAACTATGTCGGTCTCAAATTAAAAAAACTACCATTCCAAGTTACAATGTAAAGGAAACTTCCTTTCTATTGTTATTTCTACCCATTCTCTTTGTCTCTAATTGAGCCATGTCAGATATATTTAAACTTTTCATTCATAAACACCCATGAGAAAAGAAACTCGTGTGCATATCTCATCACAAACATCAAATTCTCACACAGCTGTCCTTGGACCTCACTGTGAACATTTTTTGGCTGTGAACTCCAATCCCCTCCGAAACTGCTGGGGAAAGGATGAGCTCATAAAAACACAAGTGTTCCACCTTTAGAAACCATCAACACTGTCTGCCCTCTGAGGCTACATGGTTTTCAAAATTCTTCCGCAGCCTCAGAGATCCCACAGCTTAGCAACTGACCACACACACAACCCCTCCACTGCCACAGAGGGACCTAGGAATGAAGAGTAAGCACAACACCCTGAAAAAAGGAAAGACAAAAAGTAAACCAGAGTGCACCCAGGGAATGCTGGGGTTTACCCCAAACATGCCTCTCTCTGTTAATCTGACACACCAGATAGTGTTTTTCCACACTGCTTGATGATTAATGTAACTGTGTGGGCAAGTTTTGTGTTTTAACCTCTTTAACCTTAAGATCTATCTAAATAAACCCCCTCAGATTGGCTTCTTAACAGCTCTGCAAGAATTCTCATATACAACAAGTATTTTTATCTTCTTTACTTTCACCTGCTAACAAACATTCTCTAGTCTGGTGAAAAAGGTAATGGAGAAGGCTAAATAAAGACAAAAAACCGTCAAATGAAAAGAACAAAAGAAAGACAAGCCCAGACCCAGGAACAGAGGGATATCCTGCCTGGGCTGCTCTCCTATTTGTTTTCCCCTTCTTAAGGTTAAGCCAGACTTCCAGGGCTGAAGTCAGCTCCTGGTTTATTTCAAGTATTCAAACTCATTGCTTCCAACAGCCAAGAGAGTGCAGAAAGAAAGCAGACGGATTGAGATGCAAACGCTCAGAGTAAATAGTCACACCCAGAGCTTTTTATGCTAATGCCTCTGTCGTGTCACTGCCTCAACTTAAAAAAACAAAGTGTGGATGCAATCATCAGTTGGCCTGCACCACAGAACAGCTCTAATGGATTATGTTTGTGTTTGTTATTTAAAAACCCAACAGTGTGAGATCTGTGTGAATCCATTTCTTCAGTTTCAGATCATATTGGTTTCTTATGTTTTTCCAAAATTTGGCAAAGGCATGAGTATTCTTGCTAAAAATCAGGCTTCATGTCTATGTTTACATCATCATCAATCTTTATTTATGAAGCGCCTTTCCAACAAGAGTGCAACTCAAAGCGCTTTACAAGTTAAAAACCTTCCCACCCAACCAACCTCTGATCCCCAAGATAACAGTGATCAATTAAGACACACACATTCACTACCATTTAAAACACATCCAAGCACCCCCCCCTCCCCCAACTGAGATCAGTCATAAAACATGAGGCATGCATTGTGACCACATGGAATTGTAAGTCTGTCTTGGGTCTTCTATGTTTACTGAGTAGCGTAATTATCTGTAGAAGCTGCTGACATAATGTGTGTTTAATAGCAACAGATTAATGGATGTGTCATATGAGTGGTGGGGCGTACCATACTGAGCATCGTTGAATGTCCCTGCCAGAGTTTTGCATGAAGAGTTGTCCCCGCCACACACTCCACACTTGTCGTTCCTTGCCTTCGAGTTAAGAACATGGTCGCAGCCGGCTTGCTGCAGAGAGGCATGATGAGGAAGGGAAAAAAAATCAGTGATTTTAAGATAATTTTCTATTACATACTGCACATAAAAAGCTAAGTTTTCGTATTTCTTGTTGATGTTTATCTACGCATTTCTCACCCATGACAACTGGGTTTAGTAGATGAAGGTGTTTCTCTGTGCATGAAGCTTGTTTCTCTCCAGAAAATAAACCAACTACCTGAAATGGAGCTGCTACAGCCAAAATGTACTTCTGACACAGATTAATACTGACCTGATCATTTTTATCAGAGTAAGTTAAAGATGAAAATGCTGAAGCCTGGATCCATGCTTTGTTGTGTGTCTGCACAATTATAAAACGGAGGAAGAATAAACATGCAGATTTACCCTGCAAAGGCCTTGAACACAGATGTCATAAGTGTCTGGACCACACGGGGTGCCGTCTGTGACGCGGTCCTTCAGCTGATAGTACGACATTGTGCCAGCTGCCCGGCAAAAAAGCTTACAGCGATCCTTCATGAGAACTGAACCGAGAGTGGAAACAAACCAAAAAAAAAGTAAAGAAAGCTGAAGAAATGCTGATAAAGCCAAGGAGGTTAAACAAATACAACTACAGATGATTTGCCCATCCTCACGCTTTACAATTTTGACCTAATTACTTTTTTTTTGGAACTTCCACAGAGTTGTGCTGACACTGCCAAATTTTTGTCCAATGTTTGAAAAAGATCTGTATTGTCTGTATCTGAGAGTGTTATGCCTCCAGGGCTAGGTTTGTTTGCTTGTATAGCATCAAATAAATGAATGAATCACTGGCAGTAAATTTGCCAGATGGTAATCTCATGGGGCCGGCAATCTCTGCAGGGACTGAGCTACAGCTTTATGAGGTAGAGCTTCCAGGGGGGTTTATTTCGAGCCATGCATCTTTAATGTTGCTGATGTTGTCAACTTAATGTTTACACCCATCCTACGAGGCAGATATTGTTATCAGTACAATATCAGAAGTGTACAGCCAAGGTAATGCTGAAAGACCTCACATTTTCATCTCCTGGGTGACACATTTGCTCTATCATGCCTTATTAATCTGTCATCATCATTCCTTTGATACATTCAGTGTCTCTAAGACAGCCCCACAGCATAATACAGCCTTCACCATGTTTTACTATAGGTAGGGCCCTCTTTGACTTATGGACTGCATATCATAAGCTAGAAACACACTAATGCATTTTATTTAGAGAGAACATTGCTTTGGTTTCCAAAAGAGACTTTATTTGCAAACACAAGGATTGCCTTTTTATAGTGATGTCCTTGGCCTCACACATGCAGCCCGATTTGGTGCAATGTTAATGTTTCATGGGCTAAAACAGCAACTCCAGCTTGCACAAGGTCAGTCTGAAGCTATTTAGCCTAGATATGTTGTTCTGGGTTTTTTATTCTCGGATTTTAGCATTTGGGAAAGTTCAGGTTTTTGATAGCAGCATTAAGCTGCTCTCAGGCAGCTCTCTTGTCTTTACCACTGTTAGAAAGAAACTGGGAACAATTAGCATTTTTTGCTATAAAATGTAAGTTGTGTGAACACTATTCATTTTGTTAAAGATTCTGAACTTTGCTTACAATTCTTGGTGTCATCCCTGAGTATGCAAAGAACCATACGGTGTATGGCAAGACATGAATGGTATCAGTCTTTGATGTTGCAGCCCAGATCACCACATGACATTTAAATGACATGCTCGATTGTACTCACTGCCACTGTACTTGGGGACCCAGCGGACGGTGGGAGGTAGACCATTGATGTTGAAGTGCTTGCCGTCAAACTGAGAGCATTGCTCTTCGCGGAAGTCCTTCCGTCCTCGCGGGCATGGCTCAGTGTTGCAAGAGCGGAACTTCATCCGACGGCCCACACAGAACTTACCACCATTTCTTGGCCTAAAGTTAGAGCAAACCCCAGACATACTAAGACTTGCAAAGTCTTTCATGCTTTACAGGCTTATTGCTCACATTAATCTTATTTTCAGACACATCTACACTCTACAGTTGCTTTGTTTGCCATAAACGTCTTTGATTATTTCTTACTCAGGCTTGTTGCAGTCTCTAGTGGTGCTCCTGGTTCCACCACCACAGGACCTGGAGCAAACACTGTAAGGCCCCCATGGGCCCCACTCTCCGTGGACTGGTTGCAGGTCCAGTTCCTTGTTTACGCACATCCCGTGTCTGCAATACTACATGCACAAAAATACACATGCAGATCATGTTAGAAACCATGACAGCGAGTCTTGCAGCACCAAAGGAAGTAGAAACTGTGTCAAGCACAGCTGGGATTGGTGTTCCTGTGATATTTTTCATCAGATCCCAATTTAGTAGTTGTTTATCCGCAGGGAATGCGTCCAAGTCTTCCAGCTGTCCAAAGGAAAATGTGAGACATATGTAAATACCGACAGAAACATAAAAAGGAGGCAGCAACGAGTGTCCTTTAGAAAAACCTAAACAGAAATATAAAAATGTTGTATCAATTTGTCTAAGCCAGTGTCATGACAAAGTGGGATTTTCTTTTTTTGTTATATGAGCATCTTCACAGCTTGATTCACATTGTTTTAGCTGCATCATGTCCTTGATCGAGCTGTTTCTTTGTGGGAGTTGTTTTCCTGCAAATTAGGTCAGAATGGACCCATCTTTCTCTTTTTTAAGAATGTTGCATCTTTTCCCTCTGCATAACAGATAAACCTCTCTGCAAAGTTGCCTTATCACTCCATCAAAACACATTTCCATACTTTAGGGGAGCTTGTAAGTTCTCATCTGCTGATGACAGATATCTCTTTATCTTTAAACTCAAAAATCTCTACTGATGATGAATTAAAATCTGCTTTTAGTGGCATAAGTGGTTTAATGAAACAGTGGTAGTTTGAGAGTCTCAGACTGAATCCACAAACGGGCTCTTTTTTCACAGGACTGACTAATCAAAATAAATACTGCTAGACAACACTAAATAAGATAAGCTGCAGCTATGAAAAAGACACCCACTTACTCTGAGTCACTGAAGCATGTAGACTCATATTTTCTTTAATCATCTTTGGCTTGCAACTTAAACACAAAATAACAGAGTTTTCATGCGCTAGACCCAATGTGACAAGGAAAACAAGGCACCTGGTATCATAAAGTGTGCACCTACTGAGCAACTTTTGCCAAGAAGAGCTAACACTGCTCTCACAAGCAAGGCACATCAGGCACATTTCCCTTTGTGTGTAACCAAATCCTCTTTGCAGTGACTAAGATATCGGAGGGTCCTGTTCACTGAAAGAATGCAGGACAAGACGGCGTCTGTCTGGGTACGTAACCCGCCGTCCAGGCACACAGGCTAGGGGAGGCAGCAGCACTATAATAAGGAAACTTTAGAGTTGCGATAATAAGAGGAACAACGTTCATTACTGGCTTGACATAAGGAACTTGCTTCTCCTGCTCAGCTGTGTATGTTCTCATGTATACAGCTCTACAACTGCAACATAAGAGGCAGGATGCTCTTGATGGACACTTCAGTGTGTTCATTTTCACTGCATTCTTTTTGATTACTTTTAATGTAATCTCCAATAAGATGACAAGTTAAAATGTTATCTTCTATCTGTGTTCCACAACAAAATATTTAATCAACTAGTAAAAAAAAGACTTCTCAAGAGTCTGTGTGAAATTCACTTCTGTGGATTAACTAATAAACCCAGAAGGAAATCAATCAAAGTCATCGTATGCCGCAATCTTTTGATTTAGAATGATTTAACCACAACTTGCAGTCATTACCTTTAGAGAACACCTGCAAATGTGCATAGTCATACACAAAAAACACATTAACTCATACGTTTGGCATCGCTTCCTTTCCTATCCTGGCCTAGATCACATGTGTGCTATACACCACGAGACCTAATGGTGGAGTGTTTAGTCTGTGCACGACAGGCAGGTGTTAAGAGCTTCAGGGTTTGGACTTCACAAGCCACAATCATTTCCATGGCCTAGATTTAGTTTAAAATATTGCTTGGCCCATTCTTCCTGTCAGACTCTATAGTCAATGAAAACTGCAGGGACTGATAATTTTGTTGGAGCACTAACAGATTCTGAGAAGAAATCATATAAAAAGCACGGACAAGAATGTGATAAAAACATGCATACGAGTGGAAATGGCTTCCACACCATGAAAAGGCAAACAGGTGCTGGTATTTGTTGGTTGAGCAACCTCTGCAGGGAAAATAAAGCCAAACATTTGGATCTTGTGGAACTGTCACAGAAATGCATTCATGAAGTAAGTCCAAAAGCTTTCCTTTGTGGCAGAAAAGACTTTCCCTCCCCTCACAGCTCTCACATCCCCTTCCCCCACATCAACTTAGAGACTGTCAACCCAGACCTGAGCATCCTTTCTGTATAGCTGCCCATCCCCCTTATCCTCTAATGGGAAATTGCAAAAGCCATGCAGAGACCACCACATTTCAACCAGGCAGGGAGACCCGAGGAGCTGTCAAACACAAGGGGGACTGTCTGTCACAGAGGACCAAAGACTGTGTAAGCCTCTGAGGCATTCCACTCTCCCCGCTGGCAGCCTGTGTTTACAACTGTTTTGTGTGCCTTGAAAAGGTGATGTGGGTGAAAAAAAAAGAAAGAAGGAAAGGGGGCAGTGGAAGGGGAAAAAACATCTGTGTGAGGTGATGTTTGCATGTGTGAATGTGAGCATGCCCATGAGTGTGAGCGTGCACATGTGTGAATGTGTATTAAGTGCAGCAGTGAGTACTGAGGGTCTGGAGGCATTTGGGGGCCACGCTCACTTCCAATTAGCCTCTTTCCAAAGAGCACAAACACACTTGGAAAACACTGAGCTGAAAGACAGACCCTGCAAAGCTCAAACAACCATTACAGACGCCAGTAAACGCTTTCCTAGAAAGATTGTCAAATTTTGCCCTCAGTTGGGAAGGTGGTGAGACATTTGAAGGTCTTGTGAGAACAACCTGTCCAGCTGTGACAAGCATGTGTTTCAAATTAGGAATTTCACAAAGGCACACACTGACTCCCCAACTCATATCAAGACGTGCATATCTGCATATACTGTATCATGTGCATACATCTTGCATACACTGCACCGTTAGCAGATAAATAATGCCCACAGAAAACATTTTCACCAATTGCCTCTCAAATCAGGCAGCAATACACTTAAATGACATTTACCCAACTGACCCATAAAACCAGAAAGAGTGGTCTTCAACAACCTAACTGCAACAGTGGGAAGTGTAAGGATGGCAGCATCTGCTCCGAGCTGCACCGCTGGCTGTTTGGAGGACAGCACCCTGTAATTGCCTGGAAACTGTTGCAGAGAGCACCTCATTTCTGAACCCAAGCCATACATCACTGCACCAATGAGAAGGCAGAGGACTGATTTAAAAAGCACTCCGCTCTTTCATTTTGATGCGACCAGTTCCAAAAGGCATCACCTTTCATGTTGTGGTGTCTTTCTCATGGCTCTGAATTTGGGAGTGCACTGTAACTTTGGCCTGTTGGTGGAGGTGTGTATTTGGTTCCTGGCAGCAAGCCCTTCATCCTCTCAACAATACACAATTACAACATACCACAGTCTTAAAAAAACTAAACCCATGTGCAGCCACCTGTCAAAAGGAGTCAATATGGACCACCGCTGTTAATTTCCAATAAGGCATCATTCACTTTTACATGTGCTGGGACCTGACCTGGAGGTGAGAGGTGATGCAAAGCCCCTGAGGCCAGTGAAGCTCTGAAGAGTTCTCTGGGTGGATGGAGACTGGAAATAAGTAAAATGCCAGTTGTTATCCTAGTTTGTTTTTTGCCCTATTAGTTCCATATTTTCTCTGTTTTCCTTGTATTTAAAGATTGTGAAGAGAGGAGGAAGAGGACTGACAATCACAGTGGAAAAGAGCAGGAGGAACAACATGATTCAACTGTAATCCTACAGAAACTCCTCTTTTATCGCCTTACCTTGTTTCCTATCCTCTGTTGCTACTTCTCTGTAATCCCTCTTGGCTGCTCATCTTTCAAAGAACTGTAAAGGGCTGTCATTAGAGGGAATGAGTAGTTTGCCTACATCAGCTGTTCCATTCACGTGCACTTCACAGGCTTTACTTTTACTGCTGGTTTTCCTCACTCATTATCATTCGTGTACAACTGACACACTGTACTGGACTGAGACACTGTACTGTAACTCCTGTTATCTTTAAAACTGCACGTTCTACAAAAACTAAATCAACATTTGACCGTGTTTTGGTTTATTTGGTTAGTTGGTTGTAGATGTGTATGATTAGACTGGGAGGCAACCCAACAATCCATAAAAATGTTGTAAACATATAACATGATGTTGATAGTATGAATGTTTAAGCAAACAATAACATGGTTGCATGCTCAGTAGCCATAAATTACCCCCTTAAAGGGCATATAGAAGACTAGAGTAGCCTCTGAACAAGAAAAGTGAAACTAGTATTGAAAGCCAAGAAATTTTGATTGTATAGAAGTCTAGAAGAAAATTTGGGGTTAATTTTAAATATAGGACAATATTTCTTTAGAAAAGATTGTACATTTTCCACACTAATGGCATTAGATGTTAGGCAGCTAATGTTTCGTGAAGCATACCTTCAATCTTTGATCTGATCTGTTTAACAACTTGGTCAGTGGAAGCCTTTAAACACGTAGGCGGTACTATACTGTTACAAGGTGTGTTTTGGTCACAATCGGGGCACGGGTCTCTTGTTCAGGGAACGTTTTCACCCGAAAGGTAGTCTGTCGTAAAGCAACACCAGAGAAGTGTGTGAATCTTAAAACTCTGCATCTGGCCAGTGTTGACACACACCAACATTCATCATGCACATTGGATATGAAGCTAAGAGAGCCAAAACGACACCATTAGAGGAAGTGTGGAAAAAGAGATCATGTGTATTAGTGAAACACAGGACAAGATTAAACATCAGACTGGATTTTACTCCTGGAGAGAGTTCAGAGAGAAAAACGTTGACAGATGGATGTAGAGCTAGTCAGTTATCATTTTCAAGTAATAAGTAATAACTGATTGGCTCTCTTGTTCTGTGTTGTGTCATGTTGGATTTACTTGTCTCTGTAGGAACATGATCATATCAAGACTATGATCATGAGCTGTTGTCCGCCTGCTCTGCACAAGTTTTAAATAAACTCTCTTCATTCAAAAATGTTTGATCAGTTTTTGCAAATTGCAGAAAAAGTTATACATAATGTCAATTCTGTTGCAAATCAGAAAAAAGAAAGACTGCTGATTAACTAGACCATTTCTCTTTTATAACATTTTATCTTTTCTTCTTCTTTTTTTCATTTAAAGTACCATGTGCATTGTGCAGTTACATTGATTATTTGAGGAAAAATAAAAAAAAAATGGTTGCACCAGATTTAGCATTAAGCTCATTTCCATCTGCAGTCCTTGACACAAAAGACAAGATTATATATTATTGGCATAATGCAAGTATAAAACGCAATAAAAAAAGTACAATACAGTAAAAATACAATGCAATTGACAGAACATTCTGTCTGCTCTGTCTTTTTTTAAAATGTGTTTGTTCATCACAAATATCATACAACAGAACAACATGCAGTCTTTTTCTTGTTAGATATTGTAACATTACCTTTCAATAAAATTTTTGATGACTTATTAAGTTGTCATGGTCAGCTTCTTCAGCAGGACAACGACATTGATGCCCCATGTGCAGTGCTCAGATGGAGAGCTGCTTTTATAATAGTGCTGTTACATTCAACAACTGCAGGAGGAGCCAAAGCACTTCCAGATTCTCTTAAAATGCTTAAAGAAGCACTACGTAACTTTCTGACCTAAAAACTCCATGTTCCTGGCTTGTTTGATGGCACTGTAACATTTCTTATGTGCATTTCTGAAGCCGTCGCTGCCCAGCAAGACTGAAAAATCGGACTATATGACTTTTTCTTCCGGGACATCGCATGCGAGTTTTGTTTTATGCACCATGTCACGGGGAGAGGGACAGAGCAAAAGATAAGAGTCAAATCTTTTACTGGCTAGAGAGAGCTCATAGTACAGGTGAAGATGCAAAATGGGATAGCGAATTAGCTGTCATTGGGGCGCGCGTTACTGTGCGTTACTGCGCGTTACTGTGAAAATCTACAAAAGAAAGAAAGCTGAGTGGTTCTAGCTTCTAAGTTCACTAAATATCACACAGACTTCTATTGAACATTACTACAACATTATGTTGATGTGTGTAAAGATGATGTTAATTTATCTGCAGAACCACTGTAGGCTGAGTGTAAAGAGCGACAAAGATTCTAGGCACCATGTTAACGTAAAATAAATTTGATGAGCTGATGGACCGAAAAATTACCACTGTATTAAAATCAGTATATATATATATATATATATATATATATATGTACTACCCTCATCCATGGCATCTTCTTCTTTCTTTCTTTCTCTGTCTTTTTTCTCCATTGAGCTTTCTTTTGTAAGTAAATATAAATGAGTGTCTATCATTTTATTTGTTTAAATTTATCTATTTTTTTCTATTTTGGTTCTGTGTATACAAAATCTATCTATCTATCTATCTATCTATCTATCTATCTATCTATCTATCTATCTATCTATCTATCTATCTATCT
>JAOXYM010000010.1:17444619-17462809 GCA_028567055.1 Leptatherina wallacei | reverse complement strand
ATCTATCTATCTATCTATCTATCTATCTATCTATCTATCTATCTATCTATCTATCTATCTATCTATCTATCTACCTAATTAAATAGTTTGTTTCATTTGCCAGTCACTTATAAGTCTCAATTCCAATTTCAATTTCTATTGCTTTCCATACTACATTTAGCCTACATCTACAACAATGTTAATGTTTGTTTGTTTTTTTACACAACAGTTTTTGAATCACCACTTTATTTGCTGTTACCTCTCTATTGGTTAGTTGGTAGATGTAGGTTATAGCAGCAGTCATGCTGAAGGATGATCATCCTCAATTTCTGGGGAATGACAGAAGTTTGCCCCTAGCTATCTGTGGTCACTGGACTGTAACAAAAGCACTATTACTCTTATGTAAGCCCAGGTTGGACTGGGAATTTGAGGGAAAATGTTTTTCTGCACACAGTCCACTTTAAACAGCCCTCGGTGGTCATATGTGACAAGGAAGCAACTTTTAAGCGTAATAACTTACAAAAAAGTGAAAAAATGAAAAGGGCTCATTTTTGCAGGAGGGTGCATGTTGGTAGGTCCTGTAAGGAACTCATTCTCTGAGAGTTAACTGTAACACGTGTTGCATGTACAAACTTGCCTGGTGTTTACTGTTTGTTGCTTTCTCGCGCTGTCCTTTTTTCTTTTGATGCCCCCCACCCCCACCCCAAGTTGATTGACCAGCAAAGTTAGCAAGGAGCTGCTATTAGTTAGCCAACATCATTGGCAAAATGACTATATTTGATGAGCTAACATATAACATTGTTGACAAGGCTGAAAAGAGAACCTTTAAGAATCAGTTTATATTATAATCTACACAGATGAGTGAAATACTAAAGAAAAAACCTGAAGCCATGACTCCCTACGGCAAGAAGATTTGGTGGCTTTGCTATGCCACCAATTTGGGTCCATTTGCCCCTTAGAGAAAATATTCAAATGAATAAAATGATGGGAGAGGTCCCTTCCTTGATTGCAATGTCCCCATCCACAGGGCATGAAGGGAATGGTTTAATCAGTATAAATATGTTGTGAATGACATGCTGTGGCTTTTACAGTAACCAAATCTCAGCTAGAAACCAATGGAGGACTGTGGAGGACCATATTTTGGAATAAATGCTTTTCCAATTCTCCATAAGGGTTGCAGGGATCTTTTTGGAATCAATTCCAGGAAATGTAATTTAATTCCATTAAAATGCATGAGACCTTTGTAGCTTTTTCCTTTCTTTTATCACGTGTGGCATAAACGCGACTTGTAATGAATTATGATGTTGCTTTCTGTGTGAATACTGTGCAAAAAGGCAACAAATTGCAAGCCTGATACTCTGTAAAGACTTAACATGCATGTGCAGTCAATGCCAGATAGTAAGTCTTCAGCTTCATGTGATTTTCCTTTCATTTGGCAATTGTCGCCAAGTGAATGTATCTTCTTTCAGACCAAGAATAAGGCATCTATGTACCGGTAATTGTACTTTGCTGTAATGATACAACTGCATATCTCTACCTCTGCACAGCCAGCCATGAAAGCTGTGCTCAGAGGGTACCGGACACAGTAATTCCATCAGCAAACTCTGCGACTGCTGAAACAACAATCCTGTTGTTAGCCCAAATCCACAGATATGTCTGTGATGATGGCAAATCAAAGTAGCAACATCCTGCAAATATCCAGAGATTAGCTGAGAGTGACACTGATACCAGTCTCACAATTCCACGCTCCAATACAGGCGCACACGCATGACACAGAAATGCGCACAAACACACACCTATCGCAGCGTCGTACGACAACTCTGTCAGGCTGCCAGTGAAGTTCCAGCCAACACTCACCGCCTTCACTAACAGACTCCATTCTGCTCTGGCCTCACTTCTCAAGACCTACCAATCTCACTCTAATTGGTTGAAACCAGAGCAGGTTGTCATCCATTTCCAAGGAATGTTCTAGAAATCGAAAGCAACTTCCCATTTATTTGCTTACATTAAATGCACAATTAAGAATATTCAAGGGAAGAAGCTGAAATACACAACACTGAGTACATGATCTTTTATGTTGCATGTATCAGGGAAACTTTCTGTCGACTCAAACTAAGAAGTCAGACAACAAAAATAAGGGAAAAACAATCAAGCCATTCGAGCTCAATCACCATTTTTTTTCTCTCTGTGACCTGCTGGGTGGTGATGTGCTGAGAAGAACTGAAAAGGATCTTCAGATTGCTCACTCACTCACTCACACACACACACACACACACACACAAACACACACACACACACAAACAAGTCTAACATGTGTTGCTACGTCTCAAGTATGTACTTCTGTGGTACATTCCTCTGCATGTATCTGCACACACAGAAACATACAAATACACAGGCAGGGTCCATTTGAAGAGAGGCGGAGTGAAAAAGGAAGGGCAAAAAGAAGAAGAGGGGGAAAAAAAGGGGATGGAGGAGTTGGGTTTTGTGGGGGGTGACTGTATTTATAGACAACAAGTGATGGGATGCTCTCGTTAGAGCATAGCCTACTAAGCCAGATCACAGACGAGCCGCCAAGAGGTCATGTGACCGCATTACTCACTCCAGCGCCCTGTGGAGGCAAGAGACAGGGAGTGAGGGTTGGAGTGGAGGAACAGAGAAAGTCAGAGAAGAAGGGAAGAGAGGGAGAAAAACTACCCATGAACCCTGTGGTGCTATTGCCCTATTGTAACCAAACAGTATACAAACAAATTTTTTTCCCCTTCATCATGTGGCGGACGTGCCTCTCTCCCACTATTTGGGCACCAACCTCAGTTTCCCAATGCGGTCACAACTCTGTTTCATAACCCAACAGAACAAAAAACTCTCCTCAGACACCCCAGTCACAAGAGGTGACAGCCATTCAGAAAATCTGCTTTCTGTGACATAATCGCTATGAATGACATGGATGCTTTTATCTAATATAAACTACAGAACAGATCTCTGAAGAGGATCTATGGATGCTAACACAATCCTGCTCCTACTGTAGTTTTTTCCCCCACAGAGGCCACAGTAGTAATCCTCCAAATCTGACACCTAAGAGCCAGGAGCCTGACCCAAAACCCCATAAAAGCCTCAGACTTGAACCTCATGACTTCTTTTGTCAAAAAAGATAAAACAGGGGTCAGGAGATGAGGTGAGATGGTGTGACAGATTACAAATAGATTATGTCTAGGAAAAAAGAGCAAGACACAGTGGACAAATTCAGAAAAGGCACTGAGAGATGTAAAGAAAGAACAATGCAAACTGACACAAAAGAATTAAGAAGAATCATCTGGGCATACAGATTATCTGACTTTGCAGGGCTAAAGATGAGCACAAACATATTCCCAGACACACAAACACGCCACTCTGACATACCACATAAAAGAGCACTTGTATGGGCAGGTGAGTGTAGGAGCAGGGTCCCCATCTCTTTCAACTCATGCTACTTCAAACGGCACCCTGCATGAAGATGAAACTGGGGCCTCGGCACAGCAAACAAAGGTAGTGCCACCGCTGACGCACACATGAAGAAAAGGATAGAAGGCTGTTCTCATAATTGTTTATACAGAAAACAACTACCTGTTAAGATCTAATGTTTTTACACATTTTCACTAAAGCATTTTTTTTTCCAAAGTTAAATCTTTAGACTAAATAGTTACATGTTTACTTAACAAAACAACTTAACCCATTGGTACCAGACATCCCCTGGGCGGAATGTGACAAATAAATATGCATCTTACTTGACCTACCTTCCAATACCTACATGTGTCGCACACCATTGGAAAGCTAAGATTTTTGAGATGTGAATGTTGTATACCATCCCAGGCTACAATCATAACTAGATTTAGTAAACACTTATTTCTGACCAGTCAGCAATGCAATTTATCTTTGAAGCCATACTGTACTCCTGTAGCAAATGATACTGCAACAAAAATGGTCCTGTTAGATCAGCAAGGGTGCAGTAAAAGTAGTCCAGTAAAATAGTTGGACCACAACAAGTCTTATCCATAAAAACCTGTTTTAGGCAAAAATTGAAAGATTTTAAGGGGTTAAATAAGTCAAACCAAACCTAGACAAGCCCGATGCAAAACTTTTTATTCAAGCAATTTAAGAAAAGGGAGAATGCACGTGAGCACAGCCGGTTTAATTGGATCTCTATGTTGTCTTTTGGATAAAATGTTGGTTTATGAGATTGGAGAATCATTGGATTCTGTTTTTATCTACAATTTACAGTGCATCCCAACTTTTTTGGAATTGAGGTTGTACTCCGTTTGCCCATGGGATTGACAATGAATGCAACTATAAAGGTTTTGTTTTACCCAGTTGGCCCATTTACTTTGATGAAACTACATCACAGTATAGCTAAAAAATGTTGAGACGAGCTTTTTGCAAACCTATGATGTCTGAAAAACTACTGAAAGGACTTGTTCAGACATTAATGATTCTATGAGAATGAATTATGACAACTATGGTGAAGCCCTCATTTTTCAATTTTGTGCCACTGAGGCCTCATGTGAAATTTTTTTAACTGCTAAAATGTTTGTCCAATAAAATCCGGACGCTACATGGTAATCTAGCTGAGCCAGTTCAAGAGGGGTTAAGAGGTTGTATTTTAATAAAGCAACCCACTGATTGCACTCCGTATTTTTCTCACACATACAAGATGAGAGCAAAGTAGGAGTTTCAATCCCAGGCACATTACTGTTTAGTCTGGTTGTTGTAGTTGGATTAAGATGTTAGCAATTCCCTGTTAACCTCTCCTCGGTAGACTGGGCTGATCCAGGACCTAACATGGTGAGTAGGGTGATGGATCCACATGAAAGAATATGAGACACAACACGGGCCCACACTGCAAGACTCTTTCAGGGCAGAAGGTTAAGGACAGAAGAGAACCCTCCTTTCTCTCCCTCCCTCTCTTTCTCCCTCCTCACAAATGTTCCCAAAGCTAAAACAGCAGTTCACCATCTCCTTGTTCCCTTGTACCTCCTACACCCTCCTCTTCTCCTCCTTTCCCTACCTCCTGCTCTACAGAATCACTGATGTGAGGTCTTTTGTGAGAACATTAGCTGGCCTCAGCCTGGGCTCTGTTACGGCCTGACCACTGACCCACTCACCCGCCTTTTAAAGAGGTTTTAGGGTCACGAGTTCACAACAAGGTGACTCAACTGTGAACAGCAGGCGGCATCCTCTTTCAAAGAGCCCATGTCCTCACCTTTCCCTCTCACTATCCTCTCTTCCACTATTACTACCCCCCCCCCCTTCTCTTTTTTCGTCCTTTACTCCCTCCCACCCCTGCCACCCTTCCATCCATGTATCCTCAGGGACTGACCTGACGTCTCAGCCCTAATTAGCATAGTATCCCAGAGCGAGGAGAACATGAAGGCTAATGGGGGACTGGGGCCCCGTAACAACACCAAGGGTAAAGCTTCGAGTTTCTACCAAGCGCCATCACCTGACTACATTTACATGGGTCTCTACAGGCAGCACAGTAATGCATGACAAATCGTTCCTTATTTTTTCTCAGTGGAGAAAGTAAAATAGAAGGGAATGTCATCAGGATTTAAAGCTGCATGGGAGGTCTGACTTGGGTAAGTGATGTATTTGGTTGGAAATTAAATGAGGCCACAATTAACCACAATGATGATTGAGAGTAAAGAAGTCCATTCACTGTTGCAAAATGGTGATCCG
Organism: Leptatherina wallacei; assembly: GCA_028567055.1. Classification (NCBI taxonomy): domain Eukaryota; kingdom Metazoa; phylum Chordata; class Actinopteri; order Atheriniformes; family Atherinidae; genus Leptatherina; species Leptatherina wallacei. Next base: position 17,457,121 of record JAOXYM010000010.1, on the reverse strand, counting down.
AAAACATTCAAATCAAACCCACATTTTGGGTCTAACACATTATGGTTTTGTAATAGCTGCAAAATGGGTCATGCTGTTGTGCATTTGGACCATTCAGTGTGCATTTCTAATATGAAATTAGAAAAAATTTTCTTGCGCTTTTACAAAAATGAAAGAAAAACCCTGTCTTATGCAACTTATTATTTCTACAATTGTTCCCCTGCATTAAAGATGGGTAAATTTGATTGCAGTTGTATGGAGACATGTACTTAAAAACAAAAAAAAAAACCCACATAGATTGGCTTACCATTCCATGACCACAGTCGGTCCCATCAGCCAGCGGCATGTGTTGGGTGCGACATCCTTTGTGGTCCCCTTCTGCACTTGTACACCACAACCTCTTGCATTGTTTCTATCGATACAACAATGAGCAGGAACAATAAATCTGGGCTCAAAAGGGGGGAAAAAAGCCTTTGCATTCTGTCTGACAGACCCCTAACCTATGCAATACAGTACACCTGTGACTTCAAATGTCTAATCTACTCAACTTTTGGGTAACCAAAAGCAGAATGTGGCAGCCACTTTCTCCTATATTGCCCTACCTCTTGTGGGAGGCAGGGAGTGATTGTTATTCCAGTATGTTAACTGGGTTCTTCAAACAGTATTTCGATCAAAGTAGCCACAAAACTTGCACTGATTCAGTGCGTTCCAAACATTTGCTGAATGTATCTTAAATCACTCTGCATCAGGTTTTGATCAGCAACTGTGCATTAAACATTAGCTGAGCAAATCTGCTTTTTTTGTCTCTTGTTAAAATGTTTATTATACTGCTTATTCCGCATTGGGAATTTATAGATTTCATATTTACTTCACTGTTTAAGACAGTAAAAGAAACACACATTTCTGTTTCATATCAGTAGCACAAATGTCTGATTTATTGATGTCTGTTTTAGTCAGATCCGGTAGGATAGGAACTATCTCAGGAGCACTTTCACCTGAAGTCTTCTTCAACTGCTTGCTTTGATTGCAACTTACTAAATAACTTACCATATAGGGGCAAATTTGAGAACCAGGACCAAACATCAGTTCACACTGTCTGTTGGCATTGTAGATCTGACCAGGGAGGAGGGTGGGAAGCTCGTATGTTCTGCCTACAGGTTCATCCAGGAGGCACTCCCCATAGCCAGTGCTAAAAGAAAGAAAAAAAAGTATGCACACTGAATGAAGAGAAAAGCAAAAGAAAAAAACTTTCTGTGAGCACATCATGCATATACATTCACATAGTAAAATCTCAAGATCATACAGTATTTATCTCCTGACCCTAGAAAGTGTCAGCATGTGTCATCTCCTATATAGAAGCAAAGCAAACATCACTTTGTCATTGTCGGATGTATTTTCCTCTGTGGGTGGTCTGTATAGTTACTTCCCTTTTCAAGTCTGTAAATGCTGTCTCTTTGGAGCTCTTGTTAGGCTCCAAAGACTAAAGAAAACACAGCATCATCACAGAGGCTGAAAAGGATCTACCAGCTGAATAGATTTTTGTATTTTCATTTTTGTGTATTTACAAGTGTATTTTTCTGTGCTCAAGGCAAACAAGACCATTTAGAATCCCAAAGCACTTTGATTAGGTTGCACAAATCAGAACCAGCTCCAACATAACAGTATAATAACAGATTGTGCCATGACTCCGCCACACCCTCAACCAGAACACAATAACAGAGACAACAAAAGCACAGCTGGACAGAACATATATGCACCAGCAGCCTGCATATGAACAAGCACCTGACAAATGTGTTAGCCAAGCAAGCCAGGCAACAAAGGATCTCTTCTTGTTTACTTTAGAAAAAGGAAACTTTAAGATGAGACATGTATGGATGTGTAATTACACAACATGTCTACACCGCTCTGACAAATTTCATCCTGGATTGAGCTGCTAAAACACCTGCTCAACAAAGCACCAGCTGATGTGACAGGCCAATAATTATACAGGATTATCCTGGGTTACCATCACTTTGTTTCTTTACCCTTTCATTTCCAACCGTAATGTAAGAAACTGCAGTGCACGCTGCCTGGTGGCAGGAGCGGGATAGCACAAGAATACAGCAACAGTGGACGACATTGTGAATGAGAGCTAAGGAGCAGCCTGTCAAAGAATCATACAGAGAGTCCCATATTACAGTGTCTTTCAGCAGGTGGTCATCTGTCTAATCGGGGTCCTGGAACCTAATGGTATGATTATTACAACCAAGACAGACAGAGAGAGGGAGAGGAGGGGTCATTGTGGTAATTTTTTTAAATGAAACATCTCCTTTTTTCATTTTTTTTTCTAAAGGAATATCCATTGCTTGATTCTGAGACAGAGAGGCAATTCCTCGGCACCAGATGAGATCCCACACCTGGCAGCCATTGGAAGACTTGAAAGTGAGTTTATTTGCAAAATGACTCTGAGTGGGCCATTTTGTGTGTGTCATGTAAGGCTAAACAATAATAGTTTCCATCTACAACATACAGATAGCACAAGAAGTTGACTGATTTGACATATTTGTGGTTTCTGGATGGGACTGAGTGACGCAGAGCATCACTGTGCAGTCTTTGATCAAGAAAGGTCAAGTAAAATGAAGCAAACCTGTTACATCAAGCCTCTGACAGTATGTATTAATTATTACAAGAGATATATAAGACCAGATAATAACAGATATTTAGTTGATACTGAAGTAATATAGAAAAAAAAACATACTAATTTGTTTAATTGTACATATAAGCTTTTTAGTTGGTTGTCTTGAAAAATGGCAGGGCTTGCCAAGCGATTACAGCAGGTGGTAACAGTCAGACTTCTCCATTTTCATTTTATATATGGATTTTTGTGGCTTAAATCAAACGGCATAGTGCCAGAGAGAGAATGAATAGTTTCATTATGTGGCTGTTGACACATAATAACACAGCACTACAACAGGACACTTTTCATCAGCTTTCAGGTGCAGGAGTTTATTACGGCTATGGCGAGATAAGAGGGAGCAGAAAAGGAACCTTTTGCCTTTGGAAAAGAGATGTGGCACAGCCTTTCGTTTTTTGAGACGAACAGAAGAATGGCACAGAATGAGTTCGCTCTTCGGGGGAGAATGGGCAATCAAAACACTGACGTACTTGACCAGGTCAGTCCACTGAGCAGGAGTGGTACCGTAGTAATGTTAGTCTGAATCAATGCTCCTCATTGTTGGCTGAAAACAGACTTCAAAAGCACTCGGACTGCACTCTCAAAGGCTTTTCCCACCGCTGCACACTGAAGCAAGGGCAACTTTAATCACTCCACACCTGCCCGGCATTTTTCACTGTATATCTTATGTGACCAAAAAGTTAGTCACAAATACATTTGACATCTACGTCACCCGACTTTATCCTAACACAGCTGAAACAGGCCCATCAAAACAATCAAGAGATTGATGGAGATTCTCCTCATGTTTGGCCGACTGTTCCAACCACTCAATGTTGAAGTCATTGCTGGCTGGAAACTATGCAAAGTGCAACCTCAAAACTCCATGTGAGGCATCGCCTAACGCTGTGCTCTGGAGATGCATCTGGTCAACAAGGCTGTTCTTTGTGAGGCCCTCCACAATAAACAGTGGAAAGGAGGGAAAGATTAAAGGGTCATGTCCAGGGAGGATCTAATTATAACTGACATTTCCCATTTTAAAGGGAAGTTCTCCACCAGGATCACTAACCATGCTGTGGGTTAGGAGTTACTGAATGAGCCATTGCTGGTTTCGGTGAGGAAAAATGGCTAGAGACTGTGAGAGGAGACGGCCATAGGACTGCAGAAGATTCATCGCTCAGGTCAGTCGAGGAAGACACCAGATTCAAACAGAAAATACTCTTTCAACACCATTCAATAACAACTCCGTAAGGTTTACATTGCATTGACCTGTCTACAGAGCTCTGCGGGAAATATAGAGGTCATTCCGCTAGGTATGTCACAATACAACATACTGCCCTGTCTTTCTACTGCTTGAGACTAGCCCAGAATTAGAAATGAGAGCGGGATGTACATACTCTAGAAATTCTGTGATGTACTTGCGACTGCACTTGGACCACGACCAAGGATTGGTGTCATGATTGAGGGTGGGAGCCATGACATGATACTGGTGCTTCATGCCTGCCTCCCGGCACTTGGGGTTGTCATCGTGAGGCATGTTGAACCTGGCGCACAATGGGATGGAAAAAAGGGAGGTTAGAGAAGGCTAGAGGAATATGAAGAGAACACACAAAGTGATTATCAGCTGATTAACAGATGTGTCAAAGTAAGAAGGATAAGTGTGACAAGATTTACTTTCTGCTGTTTTAGAATCATCCCCATGGGCTGCCACATATAGATGCAGCCACAGACCCATGGATAATCCATGCCTCACACTTTCCTTTTCCCTTTCACATGTCTCTTTTTTCTTTACCACTAAGGAAAACAACATATTAGCAATACTACATTCCAAATACTCCCAAAAAGAAATACAGAAAAGACTTAAATAAAATCCCAATCAACCAGTAGGGGGTGCAATATTTTATGTGAAACGTCACTCTCCATCTATCAGCATCTATTACCCCCCCCCCCCAACAACCACCTCTGGCTCACTCCTTGGAGGTCAAAGCTCAGCATCTCACATTCTCCAAGGGCTTAATGCAAAGAAAAGGTAGGGGTGGTAACAAAAGTCAGCACACATGTATACCGCTCCTGTGTGAATAGATGCAAGTATATTATAGAAATGATAATTTTACTATTATCTGTGAAGGTAATATTCATTATACTGTAGACCAAATATGAGTTAACCCAACATACATTTGTTATTATTTATCAAACAGTGAAGTAGAGTTTTTACAGAGAAGCAGTTCCTGGCATCTGCAAATTAATTAAATCATCCATGCTCTCTGTAGTTGGCAGTCTCATAAAGAAACTCTTCTTGATCATGTCCATAACAGTGTGGTCCAAGACAGATGTCCTGTTTTGTCCTTCGGCCTGGCGCGCAACCCATAAATACATGAAGTGGATGCACATACAAGCGTTCACATATTTATACACACAGGAACTCATGCAGCTGTATGATGTCTGAGATGTTTACATCAGGATGTGGGCCAGCGCTGAACTCACTGGGCTGGAGCTAAAGGGTCAATCCATACCGCCACACAAACAAGATCTAGCATGGCTGGCACGAAGCCCACACTGCAGGGGCTGAGGGCTTGAGGGCACACACCCAAGAAATAATTAAGCCTCTGGCACAGTAATAAGCTCTGCACACACTAAACCAGGCTGCTGGACAACACTCCCAGCAGCAAATCTGACTTGAACGGGGTTTGCAGGTTGTGAACTTGGTGAGGCAGACTGTGAAACTTTCCAATTGCCAAAAAATTACCAGGAAAACTCACAAGTGGATATGTTGCTGCATCATTATTATGATGGGGGTTCAAAGGATTTAAGTGCATTAGGATGATTTATTTGACATATATCTGACGGAAACAAATGAGCATACCAGCTTGAATTCCTGACAAGAGTGCCTTTTAGTATTATTAGGCTATAAATCAAGCAATTTTATGGTCAGATCAATTGAGTAGTCAATTCTTAATTGCTGGCATTCACAACGTCATCATTTTAAAGTCTGCTTTCATTTAGTCAAAGCTCTTAGCAAAATAAGTGCTTTGCTTTTTGTACATCACCTTAATTCCATTCTGCCACTTTCATAGATAGATTTCCAGCATAAGGAGTAACATATTTCTCTCTCTAAATGACCTTGATTCACCCTGCAGCACAAACAGACCTCCATGACAAAAGAGGGAAAATGGATTCCTACATTTTCTGTGAGTTACACGTTTCAACTATTTCAAATGTCCATGGAGAACCGCAGCTGACAATCATAATCATTTCATCCAGTCTGGTTTATAGAATGATGATGCAAGTAAAGTTATGTGGTGCAGCCTTTCATTTGACAGAAAAAAATCCTGAAGCCTGACAAACTTTACAAGTCCTCATCCACATCACTTTTGGAATGAGATCAAGTGACACCACCATGCCCAAAAATCCCCATGATGGCTATTAGCAAACACACATCACTGCAGTCATCTGAGAAAGGCCTCCCATCCATTAGTCTAAATCTTTCTTTAATCTCCACTGCTCTTGAGTGGCTCCCACTACCTGACACTTGCTTTCCCAGAGCGCTAAAAACTCTCAAAAAGCTCAACGCCTGTGAACGCAGCGATCAACCACGACAAGAGTAAGAGCCAACTGGGCCTCCAGCTGCTTGAACTTTAGCATAAACAGATCCACATGAGATGCAAGGGGAACAGGGGGGCGGGTGCGAGACCCGTTCATCTGCTGCTGCTCTAGTTCCATCTCTCCAGTGGAAGAATGTGTGAGCGTGACAGAGGAGGTAGAAGAATATCTTTCATTCTTAGACAGCGGCTCAGAAGGCGCACGTTGACACTGGTCCTTTTCACTATCTACAGCTGGACGGGAGGGAAAAATATCTCAATCACTCTGCAATCTAAGCAAAACAGACCAAAAAATATCCCAAAAAAGAAGGAAACATCCAGAAAATGATCTTTCTTCAACTGCAACGTCTTCAAATCACCTGAGAAACAAGTAATGAAGGGATGATGAGTAATTTACTACAATTTGCCTGAGAGGCATGTTTGAATTAAGCAGCACTTCATACGAGAGATAAAGTAGCATGTTTTGACTTGGTCATTTTTGAGATATGGTATATATACAGGCCTTTCATTTCATTCGACACATGTGGCAGTATTTGCTTGTTGCGAAAACAAGACCTCTGGCAGACAGGCGTGTTGTGATAATAACCCAGCCATTTCACGCAATAACACAACACACACAATGACACTGTGACATCCTAAGCATGTTTTATCTGTTTGTGGATGATAAATAGAAAGAAGTTGGGATATGAGTGATAAAACTTCTTCTTCATATTTACAGAAATCTTTGATTTACCATATTTCACTGTGTTGATGTTGCAAAACAACTCAACTCTGTAGATGTTTTCCATTACCATACCTAAACTTCATCTTAGCTTGGCGTCGTCAAGGTAAAGTTCAGACACACTAACAGGGCTACCTTCTTGAGCTGTATAGTAAGGTATTATAGACTGGAATGTTATTAAAAGTCAGGTTTTTTACTTTATTATGTTTTGCACCTGTGTCTGCTGCACCCTACGTCTCTTTATAAGAGGGCTTTTGTTGTCAAGGCTGGCTGTGAGGGGTAAGAAAGGTTGTGTGTGTACAGCATGTGTGTGCGTTTAGGGGTAAGAGGGGGTGCCTTGGACTCTGAGCTGCAACTTACACATGGCCCAGCTCATGAGCGATGGTGAAGGAGGCACTAATTCCATTTTCCTCACTGATGGAGCAGCTGCGGTACGGGTCGCACATGGTCCCCAGCTCTGCAAGCCCTACACACACACACACACACACAGACGCACGTATATAGACACACGGCTATTCGAAGAAAGGAAAAGTTGTTTAAGTGTTAAAGGCGATTAAACCATCAAAACTAGTGTTTTTTTTTAAGACAGATTAGCACAGTCTCCACCGCTCCTCCCCGTTCTACCACTCCGTTCTGTCACTGTAGTATTATTAGCTCACAGCCTGCCATAAACTCATTACTGAACGGTTTATGAGTTGAGGTCAGCAGAGTGGAAATTTCATTGAAATGTCTCCACTTGAGGTTGGAGGCACTTTTGAAACAATAACAATAACATAAAAAAAGCTAATTCTTACCAAGAGTGTCACATTTATCTTTTGCACGGCAAATGTCCTCCCTAAAAAAGAAAAAAACTGTGTTATCTCCTCATTTATTCAAACATCCCTTTCAAAGAAGGAAAGTATGTACCTGGTGATGAGGAGCGCGGTATCATGGTGAGAGGGATGGCTGTCATCCTGGATGTTTTGGCTCTGCTGCCAGACACAGAAGTTGTGGAGAGTGGTGGCAGCATTGAAGCTCACTGTGGGCCCTTCCTGTGTTGGACAAAGTTGGAGTTGTTTCCAAGTAAGTGAGCGTATGTTAACATATTTGCAACTTCAGTATGTAAATCTTTTAGTATTTTAGTATTTTTACTCCAATCACATTTACACTTTGTCCAATGCAACTTTTTATTCTCACATATAAATTTAGGTCTTTCAGAAAACTACCAAAATTGGAGAGAAGACAAAACAAACTTCTTACAGCTTTCCAAAATTATTCAATTTAACATAAATGATGTCAAACAGAAAACAATCCCAAAGAGAACATCAAAGCATCCCTCCTTTAGCTTGATTCCTGATTCCATTAGCTGCTAGAAATTCAGAAATAGGGCTATTTGATTACCATTTTTGATCCAGTTTGTCATCTTTTTCTTTCAACAGGCCACTATTTGATGTTCTTTGTTATTCAAAAGTGGGTCAATTTTTACTTCAAGTCCTACCTGAGCAGATTTTAATCCCATAAATACTAATCTGTGCTCCTCAAATTTGTGCATTTCCAAGTAAAAAAAAACAAAACAAAAAGAAACTTATGGTCTTTAATAGATTGGCAGTTGCTTCCCGACTTGGCTAAAGTGACCTTAGCTAAATATCAGCTAAGTCAGATAAGCTATCGGCAGATGCTAGTGGTCACCTAGAGGCCATGGGTTGATTTCTAGAAAGAGACAGCTACTTTTATTTTATAAGGGAAGAGATTACCTCACGTCAACAACAAGGGTGCTCACTTACAAAGCTGGCAGGGAAGCATTAAAGTAAAAGTGAATAAATTATTCTTCTGGTACTTATGCTGTAGCTGCAGCAGCCCAGCTACTAGCAGCTGTTTGAAGAAGCCACCTAACTCCTCATAAATTTACCTGGCTTATCATTTCTTCAGTTTTTCCAGTGTGCGTGCATATTAGCTGCATAGCTCCAACCCACACAGAGACAGAATGAGTTCTTAGGCAGAGGATACTGTCTGACTTCTCCTTTTTGAGGATGTAGGTGGTGCACTGAAGATCCAAAGCATCCATACAAAGCACTGATGGCTTATTTGTTCATATGTCCTTATATATATGTAACATATGTCTTTTGCTCATGTTAGCTAGGTTAAAGAGTTGATCGTTAATGGTGTAAGACAATATAAACATTTTCTTTCCGCATATTTTGTTTCGTACATTTCAAATAATGGGTCAGATCATTTTGTAGCCAAATTAACACCTGAAAAAGGTGGACACATTAATCTTAGTGCCTACTAATGGAAGTTTCCCTTTTAGAGATGAAAGTATTTAAATGAATAATGCAGTTATTAAAGCTGCTTTTAATTAGACTTTCTATAACTAATATTGTTAGCTACTATGATCAAAAATGTTTAAATAAGAAGAGCCATTTACAGGGACCAAAGCAATGACAGTGTGCTTCCACAGCAACATATGCGGGTACCTTACTGCAGTTTTCCAAGGAGACCTCTCAAGAGACTTGAAACTCATAAGAAAGGTAGTGTCTTTTCAAAGAAACCCCACAGATAAAAGGCCAAGTCAGAGACACCTGCAATGACGTCAGCCATACTGAAGGCCTGCATACATTCAGCATGCAAGATCCCACACTCACCTGTTCATTGTGGATGACGACGAGCTTGACGATCATGATGTTGATGAGGTTTCCAACACTGGGGTCCCTGTACACTGCTGCTACCTGTAATGAAGACAAAACACACAGACAAAAATGCAAACCTCCACTTCCCTGAGCCAGAACACAAGATAAAAACTGCTTGTTTATTTGGTGCTTTAAATGGAAAACACAAATACTGTATATTTGGTTTAACCTTTAATTGGTTTAATAAAACTAGAGATGGTTCACTGAAGCCAGAAGAAAACAAAAATCCCACCCTGAATGTAAGTTTAAACAACAGGTATTAAAACCAATTAAATTCCCCCACAAACAGCAGGAAAGATGACATTTACTGACCTAGTAATAAAAGGTGAAACTAAAACAAAGCTCGAGCTCGGTGAGCCCTTCTATGAAGACAGTAAGAATCCACCTCTTCCCCCCTCTGTTTTTCTTGTGCACCCCTGTCACGGTTGGCCAGTGGTCTCCTGAGGCTGTGTCTGGCCTCATGACAGGAACTCATTAGTCTTCTATAAACATTTAGCTTGTCTTAGCCTGGGGGAAAGCAAACGTGGCTTCAGCCTGCTCACAGGGAGTCTTTGGAAGGTCTTAGTCTATCTGTGATATTCAGGACCATGGTCTGTATGCTCTCATCTAGTACATGTTATTATATAATAACCAGAGATGAAAGGAACTATGAACCAGGATATCTCACACTTAACCAAAAACGAACTCCGTGATCAGAAAGCTGTATCCTATGTGAATGAAACTTCATTTATCAGACTTTTTCTTTTTCATGTCATTGTTCATTTTGACAATTTTGGTTACATTTTGGATAAAGTAAAGCAACTGAGAGCATATGAAAAAGGAGAGGGAATTGTGTTTTTCTCTGTGTTTGCATGCACCACTGAGTTACAGACACACACAGCTGAAATAGTACTCAACTTGAGCCTTATTGTTACATTTTTTACTCCTATTCACTACTTTTAAGAGGGGAATACTTTACTTGGCTCTAAATAACTTTTACAAGTTACTCAGTAATTAATAAAATGATTACTCCATTAGGATCAACTGAGAATTCTTTAGAATCTTCATGCTAACAAAAATGTCATGTAATAGTTCGAGATGTTTTTTTTTTTCAGTTACAAAGATTTCAGAAGAGCCGTATCACCCTGAGGAGGGGATGTAGCTCTGTGGTAGGGCACATCCTTATATGAGGTCCAGGGTTCAATACCCAGCATCTCTCCAACTTAGTGTGAAGAGGTCACTATTAGGCTACTAGACAAGCTTATGGATATGCTCCATGTTCCTTTAGAAAGAACATGTGCTAATTAAAGGAGACTTTTAAGGAAGTCAAGGATTTCAAAAATACTCTAGATAATTGTAACATTGCCCTTTTTTTATTGTTTACAATTCTTATTAAGTATAGAGTAGATTAATTATTTACTCTTAAGGAGAATAAAGAAGAAAAAGATACAAAATATGCTAGTATATCAGTCACCGGTAGCATATTTTTACATACATGTTTCTGGTTTTACTTACTGAATGAAGAAGTTTGGGTAATGATAGAGCGTTTTTACTCTATGGTCTTAATACTTTGACTGAAGTTGAGAATCGGAATACTTAATCCACTAATAGACACTTGCATGGTAGAGCTCATGTTTCAACTTCAGACATGCTTACAAAAACTGGCACATTTAACATTGACCATACTCTCTCTTCAGGCTAACACTATATGGATAATCATTACTCCATCATAAGTTAATAAGTGTTTTGAACTTTCTGTCTGTAATACTGGTTAGAGATAGCAGATAGAACACACTGTTCAGTCCAATTGACGATCTTTCATGCTTTGAAACAATTTTACTAGACAATTAATCACAGTGTCAGTGGATTAATTACCAGCCCACTCTCCCAGTTAGACTTAGGAGTCAAAAAGGAGGGTTCTTAAGATGCTGAATCAGGAGGGGAGCAATTAACAGTACCGGCTTTGGTTGATGCAACAGCATGCTGAGGTCACTTAAAGGTTTACAACCAAAATGTCGAACAGTAAAATCTGAAACTGGAAGCAGTGAAACACTGGGCACAAGGTCAGCTCACAAAATAAAACTAAAATGTATTACTTGTACTTACTTATTTAGCTCCTTTTAAAGGCATCTCTAAATCTCACTTACATTGGTCTCATTTAAAACGTCAAAACTGGTGGTAAAACAAATTCCTTTTAATGGATATTCCCATGCATAAATTATTTTTTGACCAAGTTCTGCTTTTATCAACGTCATCATTCAAATTTATGTAGGGGACACAGCTGTAAATGAGATGATGGTGATCCGAATCCAAAAGGGAGGAGGTGGTATCCAAAAGGGAGGAGGTGGTATGTATTAGCTGTTCTGGTCCATCCACTTTAATCAAACTTCTTGTAATGATTTATATTGCTTCACAAATCCCAAGTTTGAGCATTCCACACTTTATAACCCTTCACAAGGCTTTTAGCTGAGCATAATTAAACATATCGGTAAAGGAGACAATGATAAACAATTTGCTATTGTAATAAACATGGATAAGCTGAAACACACTGTATGTAATACTGTTGGAAGAATTCACTTAATCAATCTTGAATATAATGTCAGTATGTGCCACTTATTTCTGTGGCAAATAGCAATCAAGATGCGTTAAAGCCAAGGGGCAACCTCCGGTGCTGGCTGCAAAACAGAGCAGATTCCGATTGACTCCCATGTTAAAAAGACCACCTTCACAGCAGAATTAAACATGTTTACAGCCTGGCTCAAAAAAACATTTTAGGTTTAATAGGTCAAGTTTACCTTCATGACAACTGTGGGGGGAGTGAAAAAAAATCAACCTTATCTGTTTAGATGTTATTTAATCTTAAAATTCTTCATAATTAGGGGCGTGTCCTTTTGATTGACAGGCGGCA
>JAOXYM010000010.1:17408283-17439159 GCA_028567055.1 Leptatherina wallacei | reverse complement strand
TCAGGTGTCCTGCAGCAGGGACACAACAAAAACCTGCAGGACACCGGCCCTCGAGGACCAGGATTGAGGATCCCTGCCATAGAGGCTTACAGATTACAGAATTTCTAAAAAGAATATAATCAAGTTAAAAAAAAAAACAACCACATTTTATGGGATGATCTGAACACATCATGTACCCAAATGGGTGAATATGCATGATTTTGTAGAGCAAATCTCAAATTGTTACCATAAGTACATAATAGTCCACAAACCCCCTTCTTTGTCCTGGCTGTGGGTTTTCTTTCGGTTTTTATAGGATTAATGTTTCCTGTTTTATTTTGTAGTTCATCCCCTTGTGTAGTACATCCCGCTTTACTTCCTGTTCTCTACACACCTTCTTTCATTTGCTAATTTGCTACACGTGTTCTTTGTTTAGTTTGTTGTCATCAGTGTATATTTATGCCTTTGTTTCTTTTGTTCATTGCCAGATCGTCATAGCTTCTCCAGTGGCATCTTTCTATTAGTCTGTCTTTGTTTTAGTTTTTTCCAGCCCTGTCACCTTCAGTTATAATCATTAAACCTTTAATCCCTGCATCTTTACATCCTCCCCGTTCACTCTGCATTTGGGTCCTCATTAACCATGCACTCTGATATTTTCCTTGAGTTTCATACAAGTAAAAAAACTATTTTTGACAGAATAAATCTAGGAAAAGGGACAAAATATACCCTGTTGATGGATGAAGGAAGAAAGATGCCATTCTTAAGAGAAAAACAGCTGATTATTGAATGTTTGATATGACACAGGCAGAGAGGGAATGGAATGATACAGTATATGATATGCTTTATGGTTCCTTGAAAGAAATTCTGCTCAAATGCTGCACACACAGATGATAGCATTAATGCATTATTACAAATTAGAACTTTATTAAAATTTTCATTTTTAAGGAGGGTTTTGTGAGACAAAAAGCAATATGTAAGTATGTATACAGGTTGTATTCAAGACAAGTTAGGCAGGAGTTGTGCAAAAGTCTATCAAAATCAAAGATTCTCCTTTTACTTGTCTAATAGGCCTGTTTCTACTCCCATAACTTCGGCAGCTGAATTCAACACCCTGTCTTGTCTGGTACTGTTCTCAATAAATGTCATCTAGCTCCTTTTGTTTTTCCTTTAATGAAACTCTGGTTGTCTGCTGCCTGACCGGTTGACTTGTGACCCGGTCCCACCAGTGATACTAAAGTAGTGATGTGATTACATTCACAAGTCAGGAGGGTCTTATAAATTGAACACTAGTGGGATTCTCTTTGCTGCCTCTTTGTCTGACTTTCTGCCAGGCTTATACTTTGCTTTCATCAAAAATAGACTAGAGCAGAGTGGGGAGCTTCTGGGATGATTTGGAAATTGTCTCGTGTGGCCGCTTACAGCAGTTGCGTCATAGGAGGTGATAACTGAAGAAGAACAGTAAGTTGACATGAGTAATTGTTTTTAAACGCAGTCAGTATGGATAGGATAACCCCTAACCTTAAAAACAAAAAGAAAAGAAAAAAACTACCTGTGAACAACCATAGCCATCTTTAACCTCGGCTTACAAAAGCAGGTTTGCAGTTTTGAGTGATGTGTTGCCTCTAAGGTGATAAATAGTCAGAGCCTTAGACAACAACATTGATGTTTCACTGGCTAACTCTATGACCTGCCTTTTAAGATTCCACCTCAGTGGGATGCTGTCACTCACATGTCATCCCCTCTAACCCCTGACTGTCACCAATGCCACCACATAGTCAGTCACCATGTCACCATCACATAAGTTGTTACAGCCATTACATGAAAACACATCTGTTAAAAATGTCCAGACAGTAGACAGGAGAAGAAAATAGCTTCAGCTGGACTCTGTCACGGGAACTACTGAGACAACATGACACATACTGGGTTCAAAAGGGCCAAGGCCTTAGGACAGGCAGACACATGGGAGTTATTAAAGCAATTGAAAGCATGTACTGTAGCTGTGCTTGGCCCTGTCCAAGGATTCTGTTATGTTAACATCAGATGACAGTGAGTGCAATTATTAGAAGCTTACACTATCTGTAATGCAATGATATACAAAAAATGAGGCAGGCATGGGACTGAATGCAAGTTTTCCTGAAAGAAAAATTTGCACCCATGAGTGTAATCAGACTTGCACTGGCACTCAGTGAATGGAAAAACTAATTTTGTTCTTTATTTGACTATTAAAACTTGTATTGTTGTCCTTTTCAAATAACTGTACGTGTTCATTGAAGGACTGCTTTATTTTTCTGTAAGAGCCTACAGCAAAGAAGGCAAGTACTGAATAAAACAACAGAGGTAATTTGAGCTCTGCATAAGGCAGTCATGACTGCCAAGCTCTGGTGCAAGACCAATAAACACCTAGCACTGGACAGGACTGCTAAAACATAATAAGAAGTTTCTTCTCCGTTCCTCTGCAGTAGTGCTCTGTGGGACACTTAGTCCACTTACACCCAAGTGAGATGGCATTCCCTTTCAAAAACTAACATTTACAAGCATAATGCATCTATGCACGTGCACAAAAGCCCCAAAACAAACTTTTAGTAACAATGGTGCTTCCTAGAATGGGGGACGCTCAGTCGGCCCAGGGGGCATGAGGGCACATGGCAAGCCTAAGCCTTTTGGAGCCATGGGACATTCAGAAGCTTTCCAACATCCAAAGTCAGACCCTGAAGGTGAGAGAGGCTGTCTGAGCAATCAATGCTCACCCATCAGGCCTAGACTGACCACTTTTCCTGACCTCTGTCAAGAGTCATAAGCCCCTTTCACACATGCCTTTTCAAGCCGGGACTGATGCGCCTATGTCGTACATTGTGTCGTGTGAAAGTATGGAATGGGGGGGTTGAAGCTGATACGCTGCTGATTCACCTCTGAGTCAGTCAGGGAGGCAGTATCAGACAGTAAATTGCCTCATATGTGCTGTCACAGAACCCGGTGCTCTTGTCAGTCAGCTAATACACCTGCTTGATGTGTGTAAGGACAAAGTGTTGCGGGACTGTGTGAGTGGGATTGTGTGAGGTGCTTATAAGTGGTCTTACCTGCAGTAAACGATGGTCAGAATGATGTCAGTTTATAGAGAAGTACTCAGAAAGGAGACAATAAAAGAGTGAATTGAGCCTGTGTAACAGTCCAATAAAGAGTGATGCAGTGTAAAAAAAATCCACAAAATATGGTTTGTTGGAATGCCCTGTTAGATTTATGAGAACTTTTCTTAAGATGGCAAAAGATTCACTCTTCTGGTGACTTCACTCTGATTTGCTGTTAGTTTTTCCATCCGAATTTCTCCCTGCTTCTCCAAACTGATAGCGCTCTGACTTAAAAAGGATTCATTTACTAAGATTACATTTTTCCTATCCAACAAGTGACTCCAAACAAAGAGGGAAGTCACCGTGAAGCGAGGTCACAATCAACAAGTGCTTCCATTCACATACGTGGTGGGGAGAGCAGGCAAAGCTTCAAGTCCGCTGCAGCCAGGGGAAGAAATATTTCCATGTATATGAACCCAATGAGCAAAGACCTGGAGCCACCATTTTAACTACTATGTACAGGGAAATGGATACAATCAGTGTTTAGGGTCAGGGAGCAGCGCACATGGTACACATGGCACCAGTACCATGTATCCAATGTCCTCAGTTACCTGTCTAGAAGTCTGAAGAAGTCTTTGAGAGTCAACACTGGATCACTAGGTAATTGGATTACATTTTGCTCTCAAGGTGCCCCTTTATTCAATTCACTGTTTCTTGTTTAGACAAAATATGACGCCCCAACATTGGCAGCCAGTGGCAATGAGAAAGGGCTACTGCCCGGTTCCTCTTCCCTTCGCTTTTTGCTTGTCTTTACATGGACTTTAGAATGCAAAAAGAGGACAGCGAGAGAAGAATCTGCCCCTATCTGCAGCTTCCCCCATCTTTGTGGTTATCTCTGCCAAAGGACAGCACAAAGATTCATATGCAGGCTCAGAGACAGATACCCTGTAGAATGTGTCATTAAAGGTCGGAGCTGTGTTGTGATATGAGCCTGGCAAGCTTCTTTCTGAGATCCTTTTAAAATCCAGAACCAGGCACAACAAGCCACTTTGTGTGTTTAAAACATTAATCATCCACTCAACAGCTATCTACTCTAGAGGTATTCAAAACAGCAGGGAAGCCACCCAGGATGGATGCCAGAGAAACAAAACTGATGAAGCTGCTCAGATTTCTGATCGGCTCCCAAAGTTCTTATTTGCAGATTTAGTTTAAATATACAAATATTTCAAACTCCCATCCATTCATAAGCACAAGGAGACACAATGGTGCTTTTACCAGCAGTGCGTGAAAACACAGTGAAAAGAAAACCTTCTGAAGACAGGTGCATGAGCACGTCCTGACAACCGCAAAAACAAAATACAAAACTTTTCCATCAGTGCAACACTTTAAAAACAGTTCTTTTTCGGACATCTCACAGGCAGTCACAGAACATGCATGGGAAAGTCCAGTATCTGTATGAGTCAGAGATGACAAGCGTAATGCTGGAAACAAAACTCAGTCTGTGTAAAATTCATCTACATCAACACATAGCCTTCCTGTTCTTTCAACACATGTTTTGCAGAGACTGTACAAACTCTGGACTTTCTTACAGCCTCAAGGTACGGCAGTCCCTGTTCTCTTACAGTCTGAAGTGTCCTCAGGCACCACTCAGACATCATATCTGAGGGGAAATGCATATCTTAGCAGATATATCTTTCAGCTGACACACATTTTGTTTCCTAAAGTCCCGCTTGAAATCACTGCTTGTTTCATCTTTGACATTTTTGAAAGTGGGTATTTTCTTTAAGGGTACAAGTATAAAAGAAAGGCTGATAAAAAAAACAATCCCCAGTGAATAAATGTGTTGTAAAAGAAAAAATACTTTTTTTTTTTTTTTTAAATCTTTGCAGTTGCAAGAAGCTGCTCGTCAAGAGGCAACACTTTGGCGTTGGGCATTTCCATTTGTTTGGACCAAGAAGGGCTCCAAACCTCTTCAAAGTTTCAAACTTCCCAAACCGCTCAGCACTCCAGTTCGCAGTTTGGGTTTGAGACAAGAGCCCTCTTCACCGACACATAAAGTGGAGAGAGAAAGAGAAAAAAGCGAGTCATAAGATGACTGACCCTGACAAAGAGTGCTTTTGTAGCTCTTCAAAAAGATACTGGAATCTGCCCCTAACCAACATCACAGACTCTAGGGTCATCTATGTGATGAGATAAATTAGAAAATTGTTATTCTTAACTTGCTATGAGTAACATTCTAGAGGGTTTATACTACCAGCTAAAATACATTTAAATGAAATCAAATTAGATTGTTTATTTTTTTACTCCAGACTTAATAAATGGTTACATACTGCATGGTATGTGGAGCACCTTGCTGGTTTATTACTAACTGGATCAAAGATTTGCTCACTGCCATAGCTTTAATCTGATGACCTCATCTGTTGTCTAATAAAATTTGGACATGAAATGAATGTTTAGAAACTTCCAACAAATATTAAACTTTCTGTATTACACACAACAGCAGAGTTTTCATCTTTCAGCCAACAGCTTAACAGTCATGTGTCTCTCGTCATTTTCCAACACTGGTTAGGCCCTGATTTAATTTAATGAGAACAATAAAGAGGAGAAAGAGCTGTAGACACAGAGAAAGGAAAACGGAATGACTATGAGGGGGAGTCCAAAGCCAAGACGAAAATTCCGCCACTCAGAGTACAGGGGTAGCAACTACAAGTGTTTTGCAAGCAGTGCGGCACGTGCAAAGTCAGTGTTTATATCCAACCTGCTAGTAGCAGCGTGCACAGAGCTACTTCCTATAAAGAGACAGGACAGGATTGTTAGTCTTGGCTCACAGTGGCCTTCAAAGAAGCCATTTATCGCCACATCTGGAGAGGGACCTATCTGATAAACCTGAGGAGCCGCATTATGGGACACCTCGTAATCCTAGCCCAGGACCCCTGGTTCTTGTAATCCTCCTGCTCATTGTTTACCTGCTTTCCCTTTGATGAAGCCCCACAGCTGTCACATACATTTACATGTCTTCCTGCATGGCTGCAGCCTCCTGTTGTACACTGATGTAATTTCTTCTAATGTTATCAAAATTATGATTCAAGATTAATCCAAAATGCTCATAAGCAATAAATGAAATGAGACATCTAATGATATTCACACAAAATTCACCCACAGGATCCTTAAAGGAGAGTATATTCAAACAAGTCTCTGGGAGGGGGGGGGGGGGCTCTCTCTGAGTTTACCACACACAGACTAAAAGATTGAAAAGGGGAAGCATATTAAAGCGGTATTGGCTTGGCCCATCAGGTCAATACAAGTTTTTTAAGCTGCCGCCACACACAATGACCACCATCAGACGACAATGGCTGGGTTCAGATAACAAGCAAATCAAGTGGTCTGCACATAAAAGATTTTTTGCATCACACAATAAAGGCCGCCCTCAAAGCCGCCTCTGAAGACAACTTTAGGGTCTTCCATCGAGGTGAACTCCACTCAATCACACTGGTTCTTTCTGGAGGGCCTCCACGCAGCCCAAAGGCCTCAAACATAAAAATTCTAATGAAAACAGGGGGATCTTTCAAGGAGCCTCCCAAGCAGAAAAAACTCTCCTTTTCTTTTTGGTTCAACTGCAAAAAAAAAGTAATTATTCCTATCATTGTCTGAGCTCCTGCCACAGACCTGGGGCTGATTGAATCAGCAAGAGGATGTGTGAAAACATCAAGCAATGCTGGAGACGATTTTTCGCTAAATGAAGCTGAGGAGCTTTCATTAACACCCCTTAATCAAGGCTGAACTTTTTTGGGTATCTTGCAAACCAAAAATCGTGACTGAGTACAATTAAAATTTTAGGGCAGTGTTTATTGCCAGCAATCAGAAACTGAACGCACTTGATAAGAAGTTATGTGCTTGTGGGTAAAAATCAGACAGACGGTGGTTAGAGGCGGGATGGTTAGGCAGTCTGTTACCTGAGGCAGCGCAGGGCTCATCAGTATTGGAGATGTTCCTTTTCCTCTCATGTCGATAAACAAGATGGGGTTTGTTGTGTTCTTCATCGTATTCCCCCTCAGCAACATTTAAAAGGGGCTCCAAGAAGTATTCTCCGTGTTGCGTGGTAAAAGTTCCGATCTGGAGGAGAAAAAGGAGATCTGTCATTGATGGCTTTGGTATGAAGCAGGCGCTTGCACGTTGTACATCTGTGGGTTCAGTTTACAGACATGTTTTATTCAGTCTCATTGCAGTCATTCTGTGTAGCCTTCGGCACCAGGTTGCAAATAATTTCCACACTTCTGAACATCAGGTGTGACAGGTACACATGGAAAGAACAAGCTGACTCAGAAATGTCTGTCAAAGCTCATTGTCAGTCACTTTTGAACTTTTATCTATGAGAATCAAAGACAGTTGTGACACATTCTAGAACTTTTACATAATTATCAGAAAGACAGCAGATTGTTAAGTATCTATAAATCATTTCATACATTAAACAAAAATTTGTTTAGTCTTTTTTAAAAACTCTAAATATGCATTTCCCCTCATAAGCTGACAGTACGAGGAGTGACATCCTCATACATGGACAGAGGTGCTGAAAGAGGAATACTAATATTGATTTGACAGCTCAGTCTCTCACAAAGCTTCTTAGCTCACTCAGCCACGAGGCACAATGCTGTTTGCATGGTAATTTCATGCGCACACTTAAGCAGGATATTGGAGACTGGAATGTTATCTTTAGGGCAGTGTTACACCATCAACGTTCACACAAGTGATGGCTATTTGACAATGGAAAACAGACAAATCGGATATAGAAAACAAGTACAAACTGTATGTGTACTTTTCCTTACAGCCTTTCAAAGAGTGAGGGATTTGTTCAGTGGCACATATACACCACACTTCCTGAAAAAAACAGTGCTGCAGGTCTTGAGATGCAGAGCAAAGACTGGCCTGTGAAAACAATGTACAGTATAGAATCAACATCACCTCAGAGGTTCAAACTTGCACATTTTCCACTGCCTCTGGTGCTGCCCTGAGATTATAGTTTCTCTAGCTCTAAAATGCCACTATGGATAAATTAAAGTGCAACTGTATTCCTAACCCAATCAAAGCAATAACAAAAATCCGCTTACACTGATATAATACTGCATAAACCAATCAGAATTTTCATTTCCTAAAGACAAACTGATGGGATGTTTTATATCAAACACCGGACAATGGATTGTCAGTTCAGATGCAAAGCATGTTGTGCCGAATGCATTTCAGGAGAAGCTGATTCTAAATAAGCGTTGACTCAATCATCTCTGCAGTCAAAAGGTATTCAGTTGTTATATAATGCTTTGTTTTCCTGTTGAGCAGAGACTTGATAGATAAGAGTACATGTTTGACTGAAATTCATCAACATTAAATGTATCTAACCCCCAAAGAGTGCAGAAGTTATATTTAAGTCCCTAATAGCGGTTTCCCCTAAATGCGGTTTCAAATCCCATATGAGAGGGATGCAGCCTTTCTACAACCATACCTGCTGTGATCTGAATGTAATGAATGACTTATGCATTGTAACAACTAGTAGATGTTTACCTGTGTCTTGTAAATCA
The DNA here is from genome assembly GCA_028567055.1 of Leptatherina wallacei. Classification (NCBI taxonomy): domain Eukaryota; kingdom Metazoa; phylum Chordata; class Actinopteri; order Atheriniformes; family Atherinidae; genus Leptatherina; species Leptatherina wallacei. Next base: position 17,430,545 of record JAOXYM010000010.1, on the reverse strand, counting down.
CTATCTACAGTGAGTTAGCTTTAATCAGATGATAATGGTTCTCTTGTGGTGTTAAAAGATGTATGAACAGATGAATGTTCTGTTCAGTCAATGGACGGGGCAGAGTTTCAGAGTTTCTCAGCAGTAGCGCTGCAGCAAATCTGGCAGAAGTATGGAAGGACACAAAAGTTGCTGTTCAGCAGTGGATGCTGAACTGGACTTTACAACTGAAAAGCTTCTGTTTGATGCAAAGTAACACAAAATGAGAGAGTCATCTAAAAGTGATGACTCATGCACAGCTACGAACAATCTCTGAAGTTAAACAGCATACAAGGGTGTCTTAAAACAGAGGCGCATCGTAAAGTAAATTAATTTCCCCACAACACCCAACCCACGCACTTTCAACACTTTAAGCACCTTAAAAACACAAGAGTATGCTGACAAATGTGCACAACTGTAAGGAACAGATACTGCATACACTGTCATGTTGAACTGTATTTACAAAAATAACTTCTTGCTTTTGTTTTTGTTGTCATGCGGCTGACCTTCTGGATCCTCTTCCATTAACACACAAAGCTAGCTTTAAGGTGTTATTCTTTAAAACAGGCGTTGGTCATATATAGGCTATATATAAAGAAAAGTTTTGGACATGAAAGGAATTAATTTGATCAAAAGTTTGTGACCATTCAAGGAAAACAGAAAATAATAAAACAAAACCTCATTGTTTGCTTGTTAGTTAAGAACTTCAGCTCCAGCAACTGAGTAGATCTGTCTCATTTCACGGTCTTCACACTACGAAATGTACAGCCTACAAAGCCTACGAAGCCTTTGAAGCCGTTTATACATTCGTGAAATGACGCAGCCTACCTAGTGTATGAGAATTTCCCATACTGCGCCAGTCCCCTGTTGTCTAGCAATTGCAGATATGAAAGCGTTCTCCTTCTTCCCTCTAATTTCTTCAGATAACTGCTTTTGTGGACACAACGAAATCTATGCAGGACCGTTTCTAGCTCCTGGGTCCTTTGTAGAAACCTTAGTCAATAAGACTGTAAGCAAACTCCTAAAACCGTACCTCGCAGAAGAGGAAACTGAAATCAATGGACACAATGAAATCTCTGCAGGACTTTCAAATGCTTCTGATTCCAATCCTCCAGATGATCAATGTAATGTCCAAAAAATACAAGACAATCATGACGGAGGAGAAAATATGGAGGAAGAACATGCTGCAGGATCTTTATAATGCTTCTTTTCCCAATCCTCTAACTCAAAGTTGAATAATCATGAGTTGGGGTCAGGGTTAGAGTTTTGATTGGATCATGCAAGGAGGTCAAGATAATGCATGATAAATCAAGCTTGGTATAAGATTAATTAAAGATAAAATCTAAGTGACAGAGGATAAATAAAATCTAAAGTGAAAAATGCTTTACATGATAAAAAATCACGCGTCACTGCTATGAGGAAGACTGCAGTTCTCAGTCAAATGTGTCATGGTAAAAAACGAAAATATTCTGAAAAAGAAACAGTTCATACAAGATTTTAAAAAAGGGGGACAAAACTAATCTTTTTTATCTAATAACAACTATGTGTTTAGCACTAAAAAGAACATATCAATTTAAACACCTGATCCATAACAAGTCAAATACATAATTGAACCTGACAAACAAAAACGAAACAAAGAAGTGCTCAGTGTTTCACCATCCACCAATACAACAGCAACGACCAATAAAAAGATCACACATGATAAATGAGATTTTTTAAAAAAGGTTCAAAGAAAGATTAATCACAAATAGAAATCACAAGAAGAACCAAGAGAAAAACACAGAATCTAAGATTCAAGTCCAAAGAAAGTGATGGAAAATCAAGATTCTGATTAATTTCATTTTAAATCATGATAAACTGAACTTAGAATATGATTACAAGATAAATCAATTAGAATAAAATCAAGATAAAAAAAGCATCCATGAAAAGACTTAATTTGATTAAATAGAAAAAGACAAGGCCAGTATTAATGTTTTCTTTAACATTTAAAGCAAACATGAGATTAAACTATACCATTACACATAATAATACATAAACAAAAAGGTAATTTAAAGCTGTACAATGACATTTTGCTGATCTCCAACTGAGGATTGCAAGCGCAGTGAAAAGGTGAAGTCCAATACAGAAAGTTGGAGGATAAAACACATGATTAAAATGTGATTACGTTTTTATCATAAATTCGCTACAGAATTAAATTTAGCTGTCATTAAGGGTGAAATGCTTGCTCTCAGATCACATTCCAAGGTGCCACATGAACTTCAATTACAACCCGTTATCATGGAAGCGTAGACAGCTTCGCAGCTCTCTCAACCCATCTGTGATCTATCTGTTGTTGTTAGCAGCTTCTCCTGGGAAAGATATGCTGATGTAAATGAAATGAGGTGATAGTGAGCTTATAAAAGTCAGGTTTTTACATTTAGTTCAGCTTGAGGTTTAACATTTCAGCCAAAATTTTCTTCTAAAAGGCAGAGATATTATTCATGAAAAGGGCCTCATGTTCAGACAGGCTGCTGCGTTCAATAAACAAACTCTACAATCAAAGGAAATAAACTGTCAGCTCTAATTATCTAGCAAGCTCCCCTGTATTCTCTGTACATCCTGAGCATACGCCACAGGTACATTTACAGTTATTCATTTGGTTTTCAGGGCATGCAATTTAGTTTTCCTGCTTGTTGTCGGCTTTGATAAAATAAATGATTCTGCATAGCCAAGAAGAGGCTGATTGTCCACCCAGGAAAGATCTCATCTCCTAATCGGCTTGTGCTGGGAGCTATGACAAACTATATGCAGAGAAAGATTCATATTACCACCAAACTTTAAGTTTCTTACTTTTACTTATTTTGTCAATTTTTTGCATTTCAGGCTGCAAAACACAAAAAAAGGCAGTTACCCATTCCACCCTGAAGTAATTTATGTGCCATATCAATTTTAAGTAATTTTATGTATTTGCTGTAAGATGACCTTGAGTGTCATGAAAGGCGCCCAGAAATAAAATGTATTATCATCATTAATATTTATAAAAAGGGCCCAAATGCATAAATATTTATAGTGGATACTTCCCTAAATATCTTAAGAATCCAGATCATTTATAATGATTGGCATAATTAATCGATCATTAAGAATTTCATAGATGACACTACTTTTCAATCGATGAAACTAAAGTACTAGACTGGTACTGAAATTGTATGTGAGCGCATATTTTCCAGTGTACCCATTGAATGAATCCCGTTTAACTGCCACTAGTTATTCATCTTGCAATAAAGATCTAAATGAGGAAACGCCCGGTCTACTTTTACTGCATTTTAACATAGCCTATAAACACTAAATTTTAATAGAAATATATTAATGATTAATCAAAAATCAATTGTTATTTCTCCTGATGAATGATCAAGACAACTATATCGAATGCCCATCCCTAATATCGAAACAGGTGACATATTTGGTGATATACAGACAGAAGATACTGAATGAGGATATGTACTCACCACGTTTACATGAGTTTTAATTCCACTTTAATTCTGAATAAAAGTTAATTTAAAGAGATGAAAAATGACCATGTAAACACCCAATTCCGAATGAAAATGATAATTCTGAATTAAACTTAATTTTGAAGTAAGTGGTTGGTTTATTCCCCTTTTAATTCTGAATTAAATAATTCCTCTATTAAAAAACATCATGTCACACATTGGCTACGGTTAAATGAATTTTCTTAATTCAGAATTAATTATTCCGAATTAAATAATTCGGAATTAAAATATTCTCCTTCAGATTAACATGGAAATAATAATTCTGAATTAAAGGGTAACTTTTGACCCAAATATTAACCTAATGTGAGTAATAATGGATGATTTCTGGGGTCAATATACAGTGTTAGATGCGTGTCAGCGCTCCAAGGGGGCTGCTTTCTTCAGAAACCAGACATTATAACTTTGCAGGAGCAGATCCATCACTCATGGGATCATGTGACCTGGAGTGCTTTGCTTTACGTCTCCCCCTCTATAAACACAGAGGGCTCTGCTTTGTGCTACTTTTTCCTCCTCTTAGATCTAAAATTTCTCATGACTGAACAAAGTAAGAAGGTGAAAACGGTGTCTGAGGAGGCCAGAAAGAGAAAGCAGGAAAGGGATCACTCCAGAGGACAGGAGTAGACCATGGCAAATAATTGGCTGGCTGGAATCTGATGAAAGAGCAGTGTGGATGCAAAACCCACTCTGTGCGGCTAGTTGAAACTAATCGGCTACAGACCAAAGCTAATGTGACTCCCTAAACATTTTGCACAAGTAATGCGGGTTTTAATGCAATAAATGCATTTCCTATAATTCATGTAAATATCAAAGAAGTAACAGAATGATTATCAACTTGCTTGATTTATTTTTATGGTTTTCATACGCTGTAATGTCCCATAAGCTACGGGCTAATGCTGGCATTTTCATAACAACTGGGAGATAAAATGGATATCTATACAACTAGAAGCACTCAGTCACATACCTCCACCAGGGCCCTGTCCTTCAATGGTGAAGAATCCTTTGAAACATTCCTGAATCTGAATTGCTTCGCTATCAGCTGGTCAAAGTGGTCTGCAAACACGATTCCAAAACAGGGATGGAGACTTTTTAATTTTGCAACAGTGCCGTGTGGCCCGTGGTTTAGCGCTCCCTCATGGCCAAAAATTACATGGTATCCCTTTAAGGTTTACATGGAAAACACATTTTCTTAATTCCGCTTTACATCTGGGGGTTGGGAAGGGTTCTGATTGGATAGGGCGCGGAAGTGACGTACTTACGTCTACCGGAAGAAAACAAACTCTGTTTCCTGCTTCTTTCCTTTTCGACTACAACATGGAAAAACCACTTGATAAGAATAATTTTTGCTTGATTGTGATTCTACTGTTAAAGCAGCAGCTGGACACTAGCATACTACTTCACTTTCACATGAATAGACTCGGTGTGAGTCCCAACGTTTGCTTCAGTGGTTGTCATGGTGACAAAAAGAGGGAACGTGCATGCTCAGAACGACCAGAATTAACTTAATGCAGAATAAATGTATACATGACTAAGGAATTATTTAATTTGGAATTAAAAGTGGAACAAACCAGCCACTTCCTTCGGAATTAAGTTTAATTCGGAATTATCATTTCCATTCGGAAAGAATGTTAACTTGGTCATTGTTCATCTCTTTAAAGCGGAATCAACTTTTATTTTGAATTAAAGAGGAATTAAAACTCTCATGTAAACGTGGCCATTGTGTCCAGATACCAGATCTGTATTTTAGTCATATACGAGTTCAAAGTATGACCTTAGGTTTTATCTGGAAATATCGGAGGTCAATATACTGAATAGGGCCAGAGTCCTGCAATATCTGTAGGATATATCTGGACCATTTCCTTGTTTGGCTGATATTAACCATATCCAGTGATATGCTGGCTCAACATATTTAATGATGTTATGTCCAGATACCAAACATATTTTTGCCTGTAATCTGAGGATATCCATATCTCTGGATTCTGGGGGGGTTTGCGCAGTGTATGCAGTTTTTCTTTGACTCATCTATTGAATAGGCCTGTTGCCATAAGTCAATTAATTGCAAGATAAGAAAAAATGAGCTCAATAAATTTGCTGGCCGCAATAATTTTCATTTGTTCTCTCTCTCACTCTAAACACTCTTGTTTCTTGCAGAGGGACCTCTCGTGTCGTACTTGACAGCCCCATGGTCTCGTACGATTCCTCTGTGGTATGCACCACTGTAGCATGGTATATTTTTGTTGCTACTTTTTTGTTTACAAATGTTACTAACTGGCAGTTATGCTGGTTTTCCCTGTCTAATATTTTTTTAAGGGAAATTTTGTTTACAGAGAAATATCTATCATATTTATTGTTTTTGTTGTGTTTTGTTTTTGTTTATTTGAAATTTCTTCCAGTTCGAGTGAAAATGTTTTTTAGAAATTAAAGTGTATTGATCTTTGAAAGGGTGTACTTGCATTATTATGGCATTATCATTATGTTATTTGAAAATGGTCTCAAAATGACAACATTAGCGCTTAGCACAATATTATCGTTTATCGCAATAATTTCAGAGACAATTAATCGCACAGTTACATTTGTTATCGTGATAAGCCTAAACCCACCGCACTTCTATTATCCGTGTGAGCTGGGACAGCCAGCTCCACCAGGAACTAACATTTCCCACGGTGTGAGCAATCGTTAAGTTCCCCGCAAACCTTCATTGGCAGTTGTCTCCTCTTCAAACCATTCTTCTCTTTTCTGCCCATCACAGTTCACTTTGAAAAGGCTAAAAGCTTCAAAACCCTGCAACCCCCGTCCCTCTCCAACTGCCCCCTGGGGATAGCTTTGAGAAACTCTGGACAAAAGGGGAACCTGCTTTTTCCTAGAATGACCCCTTTGTTTTAGGGCTGAATTATTCCTTAATGACCTCATCCAAACACAATGCGGCCTGGCCGTTAAGCCCCAGTGATCAGATACGGACACATTTATGACCCGATAGCCTCTGGCGCTATATCCATTGTCCTGTCATTCTCAGTGAGTGATAAGCAACAAAGATTCTTAAGAAAAGGGAAGCAAACATGTTTGGATAAGAGAGCGGTGCACCAAAGTTGGGCAGAAGGGCAATTAAGGGATTATTACCCTGATAATTGTAGGACATCTCATGGCTTAAACTGTTGTATAAACATGAAGAAATCTCAATATTTGGTTGGTGTTTTTTTTGTTTCCCAGAGCTACATTTAATGAAATTACAATATACGGTTATTTTTCATTCGATGTCTCAGTAAGTGTAAAATCGCAGCATCCACTGTGGCCATACTAGCTTACATAGTCACAAAGTGCAGCTTTGTGTTCTGTGACATACTGTACACTGTGCACCTTTCTAAAATACAGATTATGTCACTGACGGAGCTGTTGGGGGGGAAAGGGATACTCCAAGGCTATGGTCACTCTGTCTGTGTTGCATTGGCCAGCAAACAACCCCCCACACAGAATCCGGTTGGCGCGACTGAGGTCAACCCCCTGCTCCTGGACCAGTAACCTCATGTGACCCATGAAGTCATCCCCTTCAACTGTTATCAGATTCTCTCCCACAGGAGTCAGCAAACTATATGATTTGGGCATCAGGATTCCCACATGACATATATTGGACCCATAAACTCATTATTACCCAATAACTTCCATTAGCCTCATAAGATCTGAAAGTTGGGACAAATGACAATAAAAAAGAAGAGAACAGCTGCTTTAGACTTAATGACACAGCAATACTCTTTTTGGGACTGTGAGTAATGATTGTTTTCCATTTAAGTCAACTACCTTTTCTGTTAGTGAAAACTGTTGGGGGAAAAAATCCCATTTCAGGCTTTATTAACCCTAAAGTGAGATCTGCACATATATATTTAGTTCTTAGTCCCATATCCACAGGTGTTCCCTTGATAATGACATGAACCAGGGGTAAGCATCGTCCTGTCCACTGTAAAAAACATATGAAATGCAATCAATGATCAAAAGATAATTTGTCTTTTTTATGTGTTACAAGAGATATCATGAGCCAAATAACCCATCAAGGCTCTGGTGATTTGATTTGAATCTGCAGAGTAACCCCTTCAGTCTTTGAAAGGTGAGGTTAGACTCACGTAGAAGATTGTAGGAACCAATCATGAGTACTTGTGAGAGGGACTGTACAGCTAATTTTCATGCACAGTGAGTAGCCAACTACATCAACGACAACAAAGCTAGCGTAAGCTATGAATAGAAGTTGGGTCTTGTGGCTGCTGCTCACCAAGACCCGGCTTGAGCTAGAGAGCAGCCACAGTCCACTTCAATTGGGCAAAGCAAGCGACTGCTAGCAAGCTGAACTTGATCCGTGCAAAGTAAGTTACGGCCTGTAGATACTCTGCAAGAAGAGAGAAATTAGTTTTTTCTCTCCCAGAGCTGCATGAAGAGAATGACATTTTTGACATTTTATCTGGGCAGAACTTTTTTCATTTTGTGTCCGACAACTATTGCGTTATTGCTCATAAATTTGAAGTGATTATGCACATTCCTGGTACCATCACTGCCCTGAAGCATCCAAGTGCTGAGAAACCACACTCCATAGCTTTGTATTCCAGCCCGCAGCATTACATCACAGATGAATTTTGCTTTACAGCACCATGTCACATGCTAGTAACTGGATATCAACATAGCACTGTTTTGGATGTACACTGTAGCTGATTCAGCAAAGAAAGGCAAGGACTTTATCGGTGAAAGCGAAGAAAAGAAATAGGCTTGAGAAAGTGAAAGAGGAAGAGATACCACAACACTCAACAGGGGACTGACTTTTAGTCACTGGTCGAGAGCTCAGAAAAGAGACAGGATGCAATATGGATACCAAATTAACCTTATTAGTTAGTTTAGTACGAAAATCTGCCAAAGTTCAGTAGGGTCACATAAATGCTGAAAAGCAGGAAGCAGAGAGTTGTCATTTCTGCTGACACAAAAGGTTCAACAATGTCAAATGGATAGTTAAGTAGCAGCTGGCTGAGGAGGTGAAGCAGTACAAAAATCCATACAGGTAAATACAAACATGGACACCACCCCACACAAACCCCCGCCCAGTGCCAGGCAAGGCACTAAGGACAAGGCATCTCGTAAAGTATGAAATGTCCCAGCAAGAATAAGCTATTCTTGTTCTTATCACCTTGAGAAAATGAACAAATATCTCCATTCTTGCGCCCATTTTATCCATCGCTAGCCTCTACTAGTTACCCGTTAACTTCTCCTCATGGCTTGCTTCTCAAATTCATAGAAAAAGTTAAAGTTGTTTAATTTTAAGGAACACAAAGTTTTTATAAGATTAGTAAATCCTCGAGAGTGGAACTTTGAAGAGCTGTAGCAATACAAATATAGCCGATAAAACAAAATATAAAGTCTTCTTTCTGTCTTTCTTTCTTTCTTTCTTGGCTTGCCTTTTCCTCACAGTTAAAACAGTTAGCCTTGTTAAGGCTGTTTTAGGATGCCTTGCTCAAGGGCTCAGCAGTCACATTAACCTCATTCTGAACCATCACACCTCAATGCACCGTCCAATTGGAGCATCACCTGGCAGGCCCTGAAGTTCATGGCTTCTTGGTGTCATTAGTCCAGCAACACTTGCTCTTGTTACACTCCTACACGCTTCACTTAACTTGAGGGTTATGGAGGACATGCATGGATGGGATCCAGTGAAATGGGAGAAACCATGTCAGCATCGCTTGATTAAAGGAAAAGAAGAAAAAAAAGCGTTTGGAGGTAGAAAAGTCAATACTCACCAGGCCAGTGCACAGGCTGAAGACTGCAGGGTGGCCGCTGTTTGCGTTGACGTGCCCGCGGTAAAAGCAGTGGCGCATATCGCTCCGGTCATGGAAGTGCGGGTCCGTGCCGTTGCTATGTTCGGCTCCCAAGTGTGTCACTGTGTAAGAGGGGGCGATAAAGCTGGAGTCTGCGGTTAGGTTGAGGAGAAAGCGGTCACCGAATGCATCAATCCTGTAGTGAACCCGTAAGCTCGACAGGTCATCATTTAAACTTCTCCGTCTTCTTCTGTAGTGCAATTTGTGTGCGAACAATTCACCAAAGTCATTCACTCGGAGCGGAGTGATGATTTCATATGATGACAGCTGCTTGATGAAGGTTTCTGCAAAGAAAAAAAAACAGTCATTGAAAGTTGGGATTCAGAGACAATAAATGCAGATGCAAGCCTGCAGATCGCCGGTCATCGCTCTCAAACACTCTACTAGCCTTCTGTTAACAGCATAAACGGTATATCTGTTTTGTTTTTTACATAAATCGAAGCAGAAACTACCTTGTTTTGGATGCAATCGGTGCTGCAGAGTCTCTCGGACAAGTGCTGACAGATGACACGTTAGTCCAACCAGCCAGATTGTAAACTGCATGATTTCCTCCACGAAGAAACCTCGGCTGTCCTCTCCAAGGCAGTAGCTACCCTCCGTCTCTGCCGAGCGGCTCCCCCTCTCCCTCTCCTTTCCCCCGGCTTGTCAGCAACAGGTCGTGGGATCTGCGGACGCTCTCTGCAGCGCAACTCTTTCAAAGTGAAGTGGCCTCATCGCTTTGCTAAGCATGCATCCACCAGCCTCTATAAAGCTGAACTATATATGACACATTCATCCCCCTGACACAAGGGGAAAAAACTGCTTAATCTAAAACTGTAGCCTATACTGAAACAGGGGCTCAATGCCATGTACTCTTTCCCTCAGCCATCCTTAGACCACCCCGTGCACACGAAGCAACGCCCCTCCAGACTTCCGAGCCAATGTGAGTGCACCTACACCACCACACATCGGAGCTTGGGTTCTGCAGTGAAGGGAAAAAAAACGAGAAAAAAAAACACCAAGCATGCTGTGAAAACCAGTCTAAACAGCAAAGTTATCTTGAAAATACAAAGAAAACTAGATCACACTTGGGAATATTGCTATGTAATAAATAATGTTGTAAATAATGAGTTCATATTGATATTGATAGGCGTGATGTCTAAAGTTATGAAACCCAATAACAAAACCAAAAAAAAGACAGAAAGCACACATTTCACAATACATATTACATAAAAAAGAACAACAAAGGCTTTTAGAGCCACTGTAGTCAATGGAGCCATCTGACTGGGTCATCTGACATCATATATGTATTCTTCATCTGCTACCTGAAATATTACGTTTCAAGCTTCAATACATGGCACTGGATTATTGATTCAGCCAGACAGTATCTGGAAAACAACTTTTTCCCAAAATAGAGCTCAAATGTGCATCTTTTGAAATGAAAATGATACAGATGCATCAGATACAGATGCATTTTGCTTTACGGCACCATGTCACATGCTAGTAACTGGATATCAACATAGCACTGTTTTTGATGTACACTAGCTGATTCAGCAAAGAAAGGCAAGATGACTTTATCTGTGAAAGCAAAGAAAAGAAACAGGCTAGAGAAAGTGAAAGAGGAAGAGATTCAACAACACTTAAGATGGGACTGACTTTTAGTCACTGGCGAAAGCTCAGAAAAGAGACGGGTTGCAATATGGATACCAAATTAACCTAATTAGTTAGTTTAGTGCGAAAATCTGCCAAAGTTCAGTAGGGTCACATAAATCAAACGTCACTGATGAAAACATAGTGATGTTCAATGGTCTCATTTCATTAAAAGTTTCAGGCTCAAAAAAAAAGATTTCTGAAAGCCTCTCAGTCTAGACCCAATGTTGTGTACAAAGCATTTATAAACTGTTGTGGAAAACTTTGTTCACGATGAGATATATTTTTGTCTGTGTGTGACTTTAAATACGTGGTTTGGGGCATCAAATGGTTTGTTGAAATGTATTATTATTATCATTATTATGAAGCATGCAGGTTGTGAGTAAAAGAACATGCCATTGATAATCATTTATGATACTCAAAAATATTTTTCTAGACAATTATAATATTACTATATTGCAGCAAAATGGGAGTAGGCTAAGAAAGATCATCTATACAGTACATGCATTAAGTAATTGAGGAATAAAGTGTGTGAAAAAATATTTGTCTGATATTACTTTATATTTTACAGTGTATAATGTACAAAGCTAAAAACATACAATTACCTACTAATGTCCAGAAGCTGTTCTGAATGATAAAAAACTAATATAATCTAAAGGGTCATTTAATAAAAATAAAAAAAACCAAGGTAAGAACCATCATGAAACATCACTCTGTTGTTGGTGTAAAATTTAGAGATTGTGTGATTGTCTGAAATTGTTTAAATAGATATGATAAGATTTTTTTTTACAATAATGGATATTAAATTAAACTGCATGAGATACTTCGAGAGGTTATGTAACTGAAATTGGTTCAATTGGTATTTTTTATTTTCTTTCTACAATATAGTAAAAATACAATTATAGTTTTTCCTTGTGTTGATTTTTTTCTGTTTGTAAAAAGGAAAGGTGTTTTCTTAGTATTTATTTCAGCCGTCACCCTTTTTGTTTATCTAGTTTATCCTGTTTATTATTTTGTCTGTTACATGTTGTTTATTGCTACAATATATTTATGGCTTCCATAGGCGGAACCAATAAACATATTAAACATTAAACAATACAATGCAGTACAAAAATTCCATCAACACAGTATGTTTGTCTAAATGTCTCAAATGTCTTGTTCTCTTGCCATCATACTCCTCAGAACACAAACATATAGTGTCTTTTTTTCAATAACAAGTCAGAAACTGTGATTATAATCTGAAATTTGATATGATTTTTTTTACGTGTATATACATCCCAGTAATCCACTATCTGAAATTCAGATTTTTTTGGGGGGAAGACTGGCATATTAAACATAGTCATAACATAACATAACATAACTAAAAGAACAGGAATTTGGCTTGTAGCTGCTTCACATTCACGTCTTTACAAACATCTCAATAATGACAACAGTGAAAAACTACGATAGGACACAAGTGTAATTTGTTTTGTACTTTGTATTTTCTATGTACTTGTCATCAGTCTGTGATTGTAGATCTGAATTTGAAAGTGCTTATATGATGTAATGTCTTACTTAAAAGGGAAAATGAACATTTGTCTCATGTTGCCTTTGCTGACCTGTTCTGACTGCATTGCTCACAGTTTTATTTTTGTTGCTGATGCATCCAATCTTGTGGGAAATATTGAACAATCAAGGGATAAATAGTGAGCACAGAGGAAACTGTGAGCCATTCTTCACTGTCATCTGCTGGAGTAAGAAGACTTTCTTGGCTGTGATGTGGCCAGCTTCTCGTTAATCATTTAGGCACGTAAAGTCTTACACAAAGTCGATGGACATCTGAAAGGAATCTTGTTTTTCATGTCCACTGAAGACTGATGTCACGGGATTGTGGGTAATAAGACTCAATGTGCTCACCGGAGAAACTTTTAGATCTTGTGAGCTCAGTCTTTCACAAACTTTTAGACTGCAAGTCATGGCTATTACTGTTTTTAAAGTGGTCTTCGGACAAGTGTCTGAATTTTAGTTTCATGGTCACATTTCAGCTACGATTACAATGTTGCATTGTGGTCAGGGGGAGACCCAAACACTGTTTCTTTGGTCCTCATTGGGACTTTTCACCATTTTAAATACATCTTAAAAATCATCCTCATTTTATCAGATAATTTCAATTTTATGTATCCTCAGCACTTCCAGATGATCCTGGTTTTATGTTTTAAATTTGTACAGATTTGCTAATATCCTCTATTCTGAAGTGAAGAAAACGAAGAAAAAAAATGATAAGAAAGCATCAGGGCACCGTGGTCTTGATCTTTAGATCAGACGTCTGAATTGCAGAGCTCCCGGAATGAACTTATTATTTCCAGTGAACTCTCTCCACTGTAACTCTGATGCCTCCCTGATGTGTTATTCAGTTTCCAAGCCTCCTGTGAGGCTTTTCATCCCATTAAACCACTGTCACTCTTCTTTCACTATCTGAAGCCATGTGAGAATGTGGGAGGGAAAAGAAGCATAAACTCAAAGTTAAAAACACAACTAAATTTATGTTGTTGCAAAATGATCAGTGACAAAACAAATTGTAAAACAAGACACACTTTATTTATGATTGACTTGGCCACAAAGAGATGTTCCCAAAATATGATCATGTTTTAAAGCCAATATATGTGCAGCGACATGCTGACGTTTTGACACATCTGGTCAAAATGTTTATTTCAGTGGATGGCTTGGTGAAGATAAAACAACAATTTGACAAGTTTTGGAATTGATCAACCCTGTACTTTCAGTTTTTACTATTTCCAAATAAAAAGGAAAAAAGGCATAAAAGAAAAATTTGATTCCTAATGACAATAACAACCTCCACTGGCAAGCATTATAATTTGTAGGACTTTTTATACTTTTTGTAGCAGCTAAGCTCAGATTTGATCTTTTTTCTTGGGGGGGAGGGGGGGGGGGGGTTGCCATGTTCTCCTGCAAAGAACTTATAGCTATATTATTTTTTACCTGTCAGTTATTTGTTTTGTTTTTTTATCGAATGCAAGTCTTTCAAAAGCAGTCCATGACTGACAATTGTTGATTTGAGATGTCAGTTTTTTTTTTAAGATTCAAAATTTGCATCATTTGATTCAAATTTCTTTGGGTGCCCAAACACTGACACCGCTTTCCTTTGATTTCTTTTTCGTATCGTTAAAAACTGGGGACCAGTTGATCTATTCAGTCGACATTGAAGTTAAGACATTTCAGCCTTAGTTGCCCAAAATTTGCATTCCACTTCAATGTAATTTTCAAAAAAAAAAAAGAAAGGGTAGATTACATTAGATTTTTTTTCTCAGAAGGATTATGAAGCTATTAAATCCTGTTCTGGGGTGAAAATAATGATGAACCCCATATGTGCTTCTTTCTTTCTAACCTAAACACTGCAGGAGGTAAATGGGACCTACAGGTGCCAAAGCCTCTAGCTATTATTTTAGCATCTCTTTAACTGTCTATCCACTAACTATACCTTTTATCATCCAACGTACATCTTAAAGTTAGCCATGTGACTTCTTTGGATTGCTCATTTAGAGTTAGTTTAGCTACTTACATACTCATTAATTCACCAGATGTCACGGTTAATGGAAGAAACATCCCCAATTTACACCAGATGTGCATAGTCAGGCCTCACCACATGAGTGAGATTCTGCTGTGGGCATTACACATCATGGGATCCCCATATCTGGAAGACATCCAAGCAATGAAAGGTTAATTTAATCTTGTCCTTATGTTTACAGGTGGGATAGTGATACTTCCTTGAGCATAAAGTCAGAGCTTCATTATCTCTGCATGTGCACATTGAGAGACCATTTCATGTAATGTAGCAAAGTGCTGTTAACATCTTGTTTGAATTCTGAATCTCATCATATGTTCTGCTTCTTGCTTGACCTTTGGCCCAAACTGACCATCAAGGAGCAAAAGAAAGATTAACTCCTTGGTATACATAAATTAGATTTTTCAAAGTGATGTAACATATTAGAGCGGGCACATAGAATCCTGGCACTGATACATGCACTTCTCATCTCATTCTAGGGGGTGTCTTAATAGATTGTAAGATGTCTAATCAGAACCATGTCTTTCTGACACTGAAACTTAATCAGTCACTAGGAAAGCATCATAAAAAAGGTATAGTTTAAAATTCTGGGCAACATGGGGCTCAAATTCAAGTCATATATGGCTGACTTCCCTTCCTCTTTGCTTCTTCTAAGTGTTTGGAATGATACAAGTGGTAAATAACTGTGACCTTTTGTGCTCATCTTGTGTCATTCACTAGCATGGAAACTTTGTAATTTACTTAGATATATTTAACCTCTTTGCCAAGATGGAAGGGCATGAATTGACCCAATGAGGGAAAAAGTGAAAGAAAGATAAAGATGTAGCTGAGGATGTGACTTCATATGGGAACAATCAACCGTGGTACACCACAGATCAGCAGAACTCATACACTCTTATGCGTCACATTCAATTTGATGGTCAATCATTCACTCAACACAATATTTAGATTTGACAGTGATTCATTATGTAACTGCTATGTTGTACTACATGTTGTAGTTTCTCTTTAATCGCCTTATTTATGCCTTATTTATTTAAGGAAATGTACATGTAAGGAATTATAATGGAATGCAGAAACAAAACCAGAAGGTTTTTACAAGAATTTTGTATTAGTCTGAATTATCATTAAGAAAAGACAGCAGCGGAATTCTTCTGCTGTCAGGTGATTTGTCATCAAGAGTTTGACATCCTGCTTTACCGTCACCAGCACTGCTTCTGCTGCGCCCCAAAGCTCAGGTCTAAAATCTCAAAATGCTCCAGAGCCACTCAGCCTCTCACAAGTTCACTGGATTTGAACTTTGTAGTCACAGATCTAATACAGATCTATACCTTCTGGTCCACGTCAGAACATTCCCTTCACCAGCCACTCCTTTTAGTGTTGCAACCTTATTAGCCACACATTTAAACATGCACGAGGTCTTGAGTACAGAGATTGTAACTTGACCTCAGAGAGCAGTCCTCAGCAGCTGCAACACATCCCTGCGTATTATTATTGCTTGCCATGACAGTCCTGTTACATATGTTGTTTTGCTTTGTGCCTTTGTTGTACTATCATCTGCATCCTATAAAAAAAGTAAAATATTCAGTCAGAGCTGTGTAGATAGCAGGTTACTGTGTCTCTGGAAGAGTTCCCGTAACATATTCACCACATCTCCTGCCCTATATGTGCTCCCACCCTCCCCCATCTCTGACCGTTCAGGTGGTTCTCATGGTGCAGTGATCAAGGAGCTCGGCCACCTGAAACTTGTGTTGGCTTGCAACACAGATTAAGCCAACAGAGGCTTCCGCCCCCCATTGCCAGAACGAAGCTTCATAAGCTGCTAAATTCCAAGTGTCCTTTAAACACAGTGGTCTGTCAGCCTCTTTCCTGCTCCCATTGAGTGAGGCATTGTGTGCCTTAGTCCTGCAGACAGCTCTAAGACAATGTCAAAACAGTGCTCCCACACCACTCACTCTCCTTACAAGAATCATCATATTATGGCAAAATAACAAAACACATTTTAGGAAAATAAAGGGATTCCTGTTTTCCACAAAAATCAAAGAAATAAAGCTTTAAATTTCACATCATAGTAACTGCTGCAAGGAGAGTTGCATAAATAGATGATGGTGTTGCTGCTTTCACAACTACAGATCCTAAATTTCAACATCCCCTTTTTAGTGTGTTTATTCTTGTACTTCTGAGGTCATTGGAAGCAAAGGGCTGCTGATGCGCCTATATAGGAGGACTTGTAGAGTACTGTAAAAGGCAATAATCTTTGTACAAAGCTAATGTAATGTAATACTTTGTACAAATATAGAATAGAGTATTTTAAGCTTTAACTAATTCTTCAATGACGATACCACAGCACAAAAACATAAGTTTTAGGTTAACTGCTGATTCTAAGTTGACTGTATGTGTAAGCATGAGTGTAATAGTTGGCCTCTGTGATCTTTGATAGATCTTCTCTTGACTGACAACCCCTAGAATAGGCTCCATCTCCATAGTAATGAAAATTGAAGGATGGAATAAAAAATTATGCTTTGGGACTGTGAATGTAAGGGTTTGTTTTGTATATTTTTTGTCACAAAGGGTGCAAAGTTGTTCTCTTAAGGGTGCAAAAAATAAGGTACAATAATGTCCAGGTCTTCAATGTACAGTACTTTAATCCTACAGTGGTGCAGATGAAACGCATGTACATTTTTGGCTGCATTCCTGTATCATGATTTATTCATGTGTCATGTTTAGTGGGCTTATTTTCTGATGACAACCTGATAACTGAAAAGGTCAACACTCACAAATCGATTAGCATGGTAGGAAGAAGTAACAAGAGTAAACATGATTCAGCTTCTGGCTTCCCTCAGCTGATTGAAGTTGTTAAAAATCGATGGGTAAGCATTTCAGTTATTATAGTTATTTTCTTTCAGTTCAGTATTCGACAAAGTTTCAGGAGAATTTTTAGCTGAGCAGGCAGATTTTCTTATTTCTAAAGACACCAGCTGAAAAATTCAAACACTGAAAGTAAAAGAGGACAAAATCAATAAAGTCAGGAAAATGTGACATTCAGGAATGTTAAATCTACCACAAAGTTTTACAAAGGACGTGCTGAAAATGCACAAGAGGCCACAAAGAGAAGCGGTGGCAGTAGCTCAGGTGGTTGAGCAAGTTGTCCAACAACCAGAAGGTTGGTAGTTCAAATCCCACCCTGGTCAACTGTTGTTTCCTTGGCAAGACACTTTACCTCCAGTGTTGGCACCACTGGTGTACTTACTTGTAAGTTACTTTGGGTAAAAGCATCTGCTAAATGACTGAATAGTAAGTGGTTGTTAAGTGGGGATGGCTTTCTATCCCTCAGCAGCTGTCCTGAAATAAGTTGTCAGATTTTAATGAATTTAACATAACTTGTTAGAAAGTTATTTGGGAGTTAATTAATAAATAAGACCAAAATGTTGATGGTAGCAATTTAACCACATATTTTCAGTTTTCCAATGATCTTTCTTCATGTTAGAGAGCTTTTGACAGTTTGAAGATAGGGTTTCACACAAAAGATCTGTTAAATACAATCAAAGTTTTCTGCTTCGCCAATCGCCAGCAGATTTACACCATACGTGAGATCTCTCACACAGTAAATTTGTTTAATCCTGAAGGCAGCATAATCATTTCAAATATAGAGGACAACATAAAAACTCCAACATCTGCATTTTGTGACATCTAACCTTTTCTATAAAGGGCTCTGTTTTCTGCATATGGAACTAACTATGAGGGGAAACATGTGAAAGGAAAAGCATGACTCTTTCTTTATTAAGGGCAGGAGGTGTTATAAAAGTCTGGTGTCATATAGAGTATATTTAATATCTCACATGATTGTATCTATTACACTAAAATGAGGAGACACATCATACAGCAAAACAAAGTGAGATGTTTATAGTGGAATTGGCTTTAAAAAGATCAGACACCAAGAGGGGTGTCATAAACTGTACTGAAATATGTCACTGCTAAACATTACACAGAGTGGACGATGATCTAAACAGAAGGTATGCAAGCATTTAACACCCATGATGTATCTGCTATGGCTCCACTCACAGCATGCTGCCTGCTTTCTAAGTCATGTGAGCATCTCTAAGTTATTAGGTTTCACAGAGAAATAAATTTCCTCTCTGCAGTTGTCTGCAAGCAATCATGTATCCATCCTCATGATAGAAATAGTAAGTGCTGATTTCTTATGATGTATATCCTCAATAGAGTCAGTATTTTTCTCCTTTGAAGGTCTTGTCTTCTGAAGCAAATGGAAATACAGTAGATAGAAAATGTGTATGATCTTCATACAGGAATCAGGATATATGTACTTTTAAAAAAGAAAAGAAAAGTAAATGTTAGCAGATTTATAAACTCGCCATTGAGTTTGCCCAGGCCTTAATATTTGGCCAGTTGACAAGAGGAAATGTTTTGACATCTAATACTTGTGCTAACTCCATGACAGACAATCTGCTACCTGATATGTTACTATGATTGAATACCACACAACTCACTAGTAATCATCATGTCTCACTAGACGTGCAACCAGAAGCTGAAGTACTGCTGACCATATCTGCAGAGCTTTTTCTGCAGCATTTTCCTCTGGCATGTAGTGGACCAACCCTGTCGTGATAAGTAGTAGAGGAGATGCCAGATACAGCTGCCTAGTATGTGGAACATTGACAGCTGTGAAATCTAAGTGGACAGTCAGTCTTGGGATTTGATCATAGTTCCATTTAGTGTTGATGTTGGTTCTTATGGAAAACATTTAACATCCTGCAGAAGCCCCTTTAACTAAAATATTGAGAAAGACGAGAGAACCCTTGTCGCAGTTTCTTTTTTATAGTTTCCATCATTAATGTTATCACTGACTGCATTCTGGCACCACTGGAGAAGTTCTGTATCAAAAACTGGTTTTGTTGTGGAGTTGCTGAGCCGAAACCAGCAAACCAGCCTGTATTTAAACAAACCTCAGGCCTCCAGCCTTCTTAACACATAACTTGTTATGCACAAATGTAAGTTCCCAATCAGAAGCTTAATAAATAAAACATTTCCTTATTGATAGATTTTCATGCCACTTTTTATTCACTGAATAAAGTCATTCAAATCGGCAGTGAACTTAACATATTGACAGGTGTGCTTACAGAGAAAAATACTACGGAGCCTGTCTTGTGAATTCGATAGGAAATATATTAAACCATGCCCACACGCAGGGGGAAATCGAGAAAAATTTGGATGGGTGGTCCAAGCAGGGGCACAAATGAGACTTTCTTTTACTTCCACCAAGGTGGAGATTATGGTTTCAGTAGCCTCGGTCTGTCTGTCTGTGAACAACATAACTCAAAAAGTAATGGACAGATTTTGATGAAATTTTGAAAAAAACTACAAAATGGGATAAGGAACAAATAAAGGATTATTTGCAGGCGCAAACATTCGGGAAGTGAAGTTTGTCACATCCGGGTCTTTTGCCAGTGAAAACAAAAGGTTTTCAGCATCTATCCTCATAGATTTTTCTTTGATTTACGTAGAGTTTCCTTTAAATATGCCGAAAAGTTATGTTGTGCTTGGCTTCCATAAACATAATTGTTCCACAGACAACAAGAGAACAGAAAATGGCTCTTCAATCTACTAAAAAGGGATGGGGATCATTTTGCCATTAGAGTTTATAATTCGTAACCATACAATCAATGCTCCTAACCTAATGCCCACAATCAATGGACAAACTAAAAAAAAAGATTAATGGCTTGGCAGAGGTCTGCACTGTCTGTGTGCTTATAGTTTGAAAAGGGGTTGGATTATAGAAAATAATGAACTGATTATGAAAACTAAAGTGGTGATCTGAGGAAAAAGTACAGCACAGTTGCTAAATCCAAATAGCCAATTACATCATCTTTACTTTGAATAACCCTGCATTGTATGGCTTTAATTGCTGTTGTGCAAACACTTATGCATCATCGATAATGAGAAAACTTGTTTTGAGCCTGATCACACATTTTATCAATGTTTCATTATTGCCCATTTGGATTACATAAGAGCAGGATAATTAATTTGTGGCCACATATTACAAACATGTAACATTTTTTACCTAATATAATTTTTTTTTTATCTTGGGATGAATAATAATGATATATCCAGCTTACTGGAT
The DNA here is from genome assembly GCA_028567055.1 of Leptatherina wallacei. Taxonomy (NCBI): domain Eukaryota; kingdom Metazoa; phylum Chordata; class Actinopteri; order Atheriniformes; family Atherinidae; genus Leptatherina; species Leptatherina wallacei. The sequence goes on along the minus strand of JAOXYM010000010.1, from coordinate 17,409,833 downwards.
TCATATAACTTAACAACTTGCAAGAAAAAAACTAATGGAGACACGACACCAGGTACACCACTCAATGACAACTCCATCATCTTATTGTACCCCCAAAAATGCAAATCCCATAAAAGTTTGTCTATTCTATGGCAGCACTGGAGGATATAAAACCCCAAAAATATCAAAGAACATAATAGTCTGTTACAGTGATATCCTGAGATCTCTTGCGATTAAGCAGTGTCATGATTAGTAAGAGACACTATAAGTTGTTGTAAGAATATGATGCATTAGTAACATGTGGCCACGACTTCATTATCTTTTCCCATGCATAAATAACCTGTGGCCGCTCAATAAATTTTTTCCCCAATGTCATCAGATGGCCTCTATATGATCCAGTCAAACACAGATGGCAGATTTTCAGAGTTGCGAATTGCTTACCACCAGACACACGTGACTCACATTGGGTAGCGATAATGCAGTAAACACCACTATCAGTGCTGTTGATAGCTTACCACATAGATGTGGCTGATAGTGGTTGTGTTGTTTTATGTGTTTGATGTGTGTCGTTTGATTTGAGATGACATTGATTTCTTTTGCTCACTGAGTAAATACACACTTCTGTAAGAAAAATCCAAAATAAGACACTGTGAAAGAAAAGACTTCTATTCATTGAGAGTAGAGACAATCTGGCACTTGAATCACACCAGCTTTGACACCCATATGTTGAAGTTTTGATTTGTGAATACAATAGTCATTAGTAGTTAATTATATGTGTTCTACTTGGTTTTCATATACCCATCTCTGGAGCTGGTTTTCATTTTGATCTATATTAAACAAAAAAAGTAAAAACACACCACCCATACTCTCATTGATGCTAACCAGAGAGGCAGACAAGCTAAGGTGGTGAATGCATTGCTGGTGTATATAAAGGGGGGCTACTTAGATGAGTGGGGACAGTTTAGTATAGAAACTGGATGGTTAAGTAGTCTGCTGGCAGTAAAGCAGCACAGGTTGAAGTAGCTGACTAAAAGATCAGGTGAACTGGAAATCAACTCTCAAAGCAGAGTTATATGAACAGTAAAAAGACACTCATATCTTGCATAAATGGCTTTAAATAAGATACAATTATAGAAGGGTTTTAGGTTGAAAACTGATGAAGATAAACACATATTTTTGAAAATAACGATAAAACTAATGTAACACAACTTAGCAGTTTGTTTTCCTTAAAACATACATGCACATTTTTTGTCCGTGGTCCCACAATTCATAAAATAATCTTAAACATGGTTCATGTACTTACTTTTTTTTGTGTAGCTGGACATAAATATTAAGGCATAGAAGAATAATTTTGCTACAATTTTTTAAAACTACATCAGGTTTAACAGGTAAAAACAGACAAACCAACAAAAGACCAAATACATCGTTCATTCATGTCCCCTTAAAGGAGACATATTATGCAAAAATCACTTTTATAAGTCCTTGGAATAGTCTCTCACCCTGCGTTCACACCGGGCGCGAGTAAAATTATTCGCGCGTCTAAATTACATGTTAAGTCAATGTACAGACGC
>JAOXYM010000010.1:17370560-17385690 GCA_028567055.1 Leptatherina wallacei | reverse complement strand
ATCTTGAATCTTGAATCTTGAATCTTGAATGAAATTGGACGGTAATCGTGTCAACCTGCTCCAGTCATGTTTAGTTCCTACAGTGCTGCAGTCTCCCACTTCTAATTATCTACCGTCAGTTGTCCACATACAGGGACACGGTGGCCTCTCAGCCAGAGAACGCTGTTGCGACAGTTTGGCTGCTGCCATGCAGGGTGGAATGGGAACCATGTCTAACCACATTTGACACTTTATTTGGGACACTGTAAAGCCCCTGTAGTTGGAATTTTTAAATTATCACCACCAGTAGAAAAGTTCTGTTTTGTTTTTTTTGTCACCGGCGCAGATCACAAGCTCTGCCCGGCAGACAGAGCTCACAACCCCCAATTTACCCAGAGAAACACAGAGTTTCAAACCAGCAACTCTCTAACTATGAGATGACAACACTAACCACTACACCCATGCAGCTAGGTTGAAACAAATAAAGATGTCCTCTTGTTTCAGCAAATTAATCATCATAAAATAAACAGTTGACAAAGTATAGCACATCTGAAATTTTTCGGAACATTTTATGTCACAACTTATCAACATAAACTTGTTTCACATGGTGAAATTCAACAGCAAAAATGATCAAATTGAGCTCTCTTTAATCAGAATGTTGAATAGACGTTGGGCAAAGCCATCTATTCAACAGACTTGTGGGTGGGTTGTGTGTATGTATGAATTTTTATTTATTCATCCAACACACAGTTCACTATACCTTTTAACCTGTTGTTTTATCCTCTGTAATCATACTTTTAAGCATATTTTATTATCATACATTTTTTCAAAACCAGGTTTTAAGTTTTCACTGTGATTTTTCATGTGTGCCATGCGTACAGAATTGTATTCTGCAAATGCATCTAATGTTTTTGACTGAATGACAAGAATTCTGATTCTGATTCAAGGGTAAATGGAGCAAAAAATTCCTCCCAAAAAATGTCAAGGACTGAGAAATAGTTACTTAAAATTGTCCTCAATTATCTCATTAGAATTGCCATAATGCGACTGTTTCACTTGTCCACAATATCTTTGTCTTTTTCCCACTCCAGCAAAGTCTTTCAAGTGAAAAATCAGACACCATTTTAACCACATCACATCCTGTTAGTCTTGGCGAACAATCAGTTGTATTGATTTAGTTGAAACAGTTGTCTGGAACCTGATATTCTCCTGCCCTCTTTTGCCCCTGTTCTGGCAGTAAAAAATGCAGGAAAAGTAGGAGACTCGTGCATTAGAAGAGCAAACAGTGTTACCCTGCATCCCCTGACGGCATGTTTGCCTGATAATATCTGTACTCTATCAATGACAGACGGGGTGTGGCTGGATGATTCAAGGGTTAGGGATGTATGTAAATGTTTGTAAATGTGGATGATGGGTGTGGAGCAGTTGGTGGAGAGACTTTGGTGGACCTGTTGGGCAAACACTCAAGGTGATCTGTCATGAATGGAATTGAAGGAATGGCCATAGCCTCAGTTTACCTACATTGTGGAATTTTATGAATGGGACCAAAGGGACTCTCTTACTTCCAATCATGTAATACAAAAACATAATATTGCTTTGAAAAATGTTCTGAGACATACTCCTATAGTTTAAATATTTTTTGCTTTGATTGATATAAAAGCACTTTTACTAAATGTTCTTGGTTTAAGGTGTTTAAAGTTAGTGTGTAACTAACAAAGGAAACAAAGGAAAACTAGTATAATTGTGTTTTTACTACCTAAGAAAAAGCTATATATCTCCAAAGACAGAGTGAATGCCCTCCATGCCCTTCTGCAATGTTACACCCCCATGTTGTTGACAGATAAAGAACAAACTATCGACTGACTCTACAAAGGATACTTCAATTTTGGGGGGATTTTTTTAAAGCAGTGATAGCAGTTTCCCCCCCCCCCATATACTCAAATGACAGGGTGAGTTTGGGGTATTTTGGTGGTTGCAATTTAACCTTTATGTCAGTATGGCACTCCATCCTGCATGCTGGTCAAAATCTTGGTGTATCCTCAAAAAAGGGGTCACAAGTCCAAGCCTTCTTAAGCTTGAAGGTGGTCATGCCTATTCCAGATATTAGTTTTGTTTCTTGCTAAATTGACATGAACAACTGGTCAGATATTGTGTTAAAGAGTTTGTTTTCAGAAAAATATTCTGTTTCAGTCTTGTTGGAAAGTCTAGTGCTGTGCAAAGCAATCCAGGACATCCTGCATATCTTTCTGTTTCATGCATAAATAAAGCAACAACAGTATAGTGACAAGGTGGCCTGAAGGCAGCTGGAAACAATAAAGCAACTAAAAGCTTAATCCAGTACAAAATTATTGTATTTGTTTAAGTGCAGACCAGGGGACTCACACCATGCTATTATGGAGTACAGTAGCTCAGCCTCCCCCATCAACAGCCTTTAAAATGAACAATTTGGCACAATTTATCTCCTCTGCCACTGATTGGGCTAAACTACTTCTCTCAACAGGGGTGTTTCCCCATTTTATAAAAAACAACACTACATTCTGAAATCTCACTATTTGGACTCCAATTATCAATAACCTATTACATAGAATTATGTAAACAAACATTGTAAGCTAACCTTAAAACCAAATTCCCAAAACCTAAAACCCAAGTACAACTACTCTCACCCCCACACACACCTATCTCATGGCCTCTCCCTCTTACAAACGCTTTTCTCTTTTACAGCATCTGGAAGACAGAATCGCACATAATTACATTGTTCAATAAATACCAATACTCAATCAAACACTTGTGTGCAACTCTATGCATATTAAATTTTTAATTTACACTTCGATGTAACAAACTGCTGCTTCGTTACAAGCATTAGGTGTGTGATGCTGGTCTGCACACTACCATGAACCTTAACTGTGTCATTGCATGACTGTATCGTCCTTATTTGGTGCAAATATTCCCCAGTAGGGTGGCTTTAGCTCAGGAAGAAGAGCAGTCATCTACCAACGAGAAAGGCTTCACCTGACTACATGCCAAAGTGTCCGTGGGCAAGACACTGAACCTCCTGATGTCTCTATCAGGGTATGAATGTGCGTGATAGCACGTAAGGGGGTGGGGGGGTTGCAATTGCAAACATACATACAGACACATATGACATGGCAGAGACATAAAAGTAAAACATAAAAAAAGGGGAATTTCTGCTCAGATGCATGTTTAACCATAGACATATAACATGTAAAGATAAATTCACAAATGTGTTTCTAGTTGAGGTCAAATGTGATTGCAAAAATAGTATGCCTTCCAGCGACTGCATATTGCTGAAATCATTTTGAAAAGGTCTCAAAAATGCTTCTTATCCAACAATGTCAAGCCTGTAATCTGTGTTTCCTTATGGAGCCACAGAGTATATGGACTCGGCCTCACACTCTCTACAGGATCACTTCTGCCTCGGCTTTTGATCTACTCTTCAATTACACCATGTAGCAATCATCTGTACATCCCAAAGATGGTGATTGAAGTTAAAAGGATCCACACTGATAGTTTGCACTTGACTGTTAGGCAGTCACATTTTTGGAAAGGTTAGTTTTTAGGGGAGTTTGCTACTTTGTTATTTTTGGTTCTTTAAACTAAATTGTAGATATTTCTTTTTCCATGCCCTTACTGTAGTGACTTCACTGAGCTACATAGGCAGGGCTAAAGAGAAGTGTGTATACGAGTTTATGATGACACACTGAAATTTACATGACAGCTAAATACTCGAGAGTGAGGCCCCTGTTTAGAACATCCACAAACCTTCCTTTATGTGACAGGTTTTTTTCAAAGGTGCAAAGGTGATGCATGAGTGACTTGGAATCCGTTGAAAAACTCAAGCCTTTTCCTAAGGGAAACACTAGAGGGGTTTAACATACAAGACAGGATTAGCACCTTTAGTTGTATTCCATGAGGATTAGGAAACATGTATCCTGCAAATTGTTCCCACATTCAGTTTTAATGGAAAATTGGGATTTGGTTTCAACAGGTAGCCCTGTGTTTATGTAGTTTGGTGGAACATCTTTTCTTTAGAGTGATCGTTTAATTAAACAACTGAAACATAAGCTCCTGTTTTTGTAACACTTGAGGATCATATTTTGCAAGAATACTATTTACTTTAGGGGGGACTGTTCCTAATTTGGGTCACAGCTAAAGGCTGTTATAAGAGGTGAACTTAATCCACCAGTTTGCATCTTTACTAGATGTTATATAGTTGTTTTTCTATGAAAGATTTTGCCACCTTCAAGTTAAATTAATGCCAAAAATAGCATAGCCTACTGTATGATAACCCAGATTTGCAGAATATAAACAATTAATATAGAGACATTTAAGAAGGTTAGCGTTTGGCTGACGTTAAAGCAATACTACATAAGTTTCCAACCTTAAAACTGTTAGCCTCTGAGTCATTTTGATGGCACACTGACATTCATTAAGCACATTCCCGGACATGTAGGTGCCCTGCAGCATCCTGAGGCTGAGAAACTGCATTTCACAACTTTGTGTTCCATCCTGGAGTGTCATGTGACAGCTGCGTTTTGCTCTATGACAATGTGTCACATGCCAATAACTGGATATCAACACACTGGCTGTTTTGGACAAACATGTCTGATTCAGCAAAGAAATGCAAAACGAAATTTTCACAGGAATCAAGGAAAACAAAGAGAGGAAATTACAGAGCAAGAGATAAGACAAGAGGACTGACTTTTGCTGACTGGAGAGAGCTCAGAGAAGTGATAGGATGCAGGATGGATAGCCTCCATTAGGGGACGCCAAAGGCTGAACATCTGGCAGAGTTCAGTTGTGGGGTCTTTAAAGTGCTTATGACACGATTATGACTTCCACGTAATTTTGCAGTACAATAATACATCATGACAAAATAGGTGATTCTGTGCAGTTACAAGTCAAACAAGCATGTTTTCACGTGAATATCTGACTTTGAAAAGAACGCCGCACCAGTGGCCGCAAAATCCCATCACCATGCTGGGACGTCAGTAGGAAAACAACTTGCTGTTGGCACACCATTCTACAGCATGATGGATGCGGTCAAAATGGATGATGGTTCCAGGGCATCTTGTCCAGAACTGGTTTGTGTGGTGGAATAATCAGCTAGGTCCAGTTCAGAAGAATGTGATGATGCTGAGGAATATGGGGGCGTCACACTTTACAGGATTGAACTAGACCAAGCGGACTTCGTACCAAGCTAGTCAGACTGAATTATTTGTTCATGGATATAATTTAAACCCAATTAAATCATAGCTGTGTGTTTATAATAAAATTGAAATATTTAGCTACCTGATACTGTGATGGGGATCTTGTATAAAAAATTAAGTTTAAGATTACTGTACTAATTGTTGCAATATTAAATTCAATTTTCAAATCAGCTTTATTTGTTTAGTGCCAATTCACGACAATGTCATCTCACTTTACAGTCAGTCAATTCGAGTCAATCAGTTGTCATCCAATCAGTATTCATACAATTTCAACCTGATTTTACAGAAATACATGAAATAACCACAACGTTATTTCAACACTCAATGCTTATTTACATGTTCGTGGCATGTAATTGTTAAAAATTACATGATGGGAGAAATTAAGGCAATGTTTAATCAATTGAGAACTGTGTCGTAGTGTCTGCACAACTTTCCTGGTTCCTGAACAATAAAACATAGGCACAAGTAGCCATGTTTCTAATGCAGAATTTTCGTTTTATATATCTTTATTATAATCTTTATCATAATCAACTGTGGTACACTATGAAAGTCTTGCTCTAATAATGACATTTTTTTTGTGTGTTTTTTTTGTTTTGTTCATTTTTTTTTATATTTGTATATTTTATTATGCAGTTTTTGAGGAAGAATTGTGCTGATTCAGATAATAGTCTCATATGACATGAAATGATCACCATACAACCATCTTTTTCACCATTGTTGCACTGCTTGACCTGCCAACTCTGTGGTGGGTATGTTCAGGCCTCCATATCATCCACAGTCATTACTATTCTGAGCTGTTCTTATTTATAGTCCACTAAACATTGCCACCAACAGTTTTCACTGTGGACAAAGGATAAATCCTTGGGATTATGATGACTTGGGCTTTTCGGGTGTGAGTATAAGAGCTTGCCAGGCATGCAGTCATTGCTCAAGACAAAAAAGGCTTTGGTTTCCCACACTGGGAGGGATCGATACCATGACAAAAACACACAAGCATTGGTTTGTTGAAATGAAACTCTGAGATCAATAACTTGGACACATAAAGCACACAGAGGAGTTGCTATTTGGGCAGTATTATTTCTAATAGCCTTTTATAAAAAGTGATCACAGTTTTCTGTGCTACATTTGTGTTAAACCCAGAAAGCCAATTGTATCATATTTGATACATTCAGTTTCTGAGACATTTTGCATCACTTTATGGTATAACTTTGTTTAAAACCCTGTAATATACAATATGATACTTGTCTTCTGCCCCGTGATGGATACCAAGAAGCAGAAGACTACACTACAATAATTTTGACATGTCACACTGTAATACATGGTAGATATACCAAAAAGAACAACATTTTTATCTTCTACATTTTGTTAAAGCACCAAAGAAAGACTTTAGATGTAAAAAAAATTTGACTTTTCTTTTTTCTTGGGTTGGACTTTAAATGGTTAAGTATTATTTCAGCACAGTCAAGCCTTACAAAAAAAAACGCAATACTGTATGTCAGTGTTTCAGTCTCTTTATCTCTCTTCTTTACTCTTCCCTCAGTGCCTCATCCGTCAACATGCCCTAGCAGGTTTTAAGTGAGGAACAAATAAGGTGGAACATTGTTTTATAGTTTAAAGAATAAACCACCTGTGGCTGCGTTTTGTCATATGTGAGGTGAGATAATTCTCAAAGTTTCAGTCCTGAGGTCTACACCTGCTTTGAAATTTCAGTGAAGGTCATTGTGAAAGATCAGAGCAACCACTCCAACTCGCCCTGGGTTATTTATCCAACAAAAGGCCAGCATTTTCTAAAGTCTTACAGGTGACAATACAAGGGGAAAAGCTAAGAAAAGCAAGCTTAGAAAGCCTTAAACAAATTAGGAATTTGTAAACCATTAAAAAGTCAGCTTTTTATGTTTGGACAGGAGCAGATTAGCAGCACAGCCCACCTGGAGTTGAATTCCTTTTCAGATCTTTAGACACCTCAAAGTAAGTTCCTATGAAGTGTTATTTCTCATGCGAACTTATATGGTAGAAGTAAGATTGAAAGGACACTAAATCAGATGACAGTTTTATGACATCTTGACTCTTCAAAGACCATGGAGAGTCAATCAGTTAACCATTGTTATTTATTTTTTATACCAAAAATTCAATATAATGTTGACACTTTTTTCTTTCTTTGTGTATTGAGGTTTTTTATTGGTTGTTAGTGAAAAGTTAGTCATTGCAACATTTTTGTTAGTTTTCCCTTTTTTTGACTGCAAAACTACTGAGATCAATACTTGAGAAATGTTGGATCAGCAGATCTTCAAGCATCATAAAGGACACTTCCCACCCCACCAAGTCTTCGAACTGCTACCCTCTGGCAGACGCTACAGAGCAGACGTCAAGGTTCAGAGACAGTTTTTATCCATCTGCCATCAGTCTACTGAACAAATAATAAGCAACTCATGACTCCTTGCAGTTTATTAGTTTAAATTGCTGTCATAAAAGCACTGAGTAACTTTTATGCAGGTTTTTATATAGAGATTTGTACTTATTATTTTACTATTTATTCTAACATACTTCATTTTAATATACTTACCGTGTCTGTGCCAATGTCCTCATGTGTGTTTCTGTAAATTGGGTCCCAATGAGAACCAGTCAGCACTACAGGGAAGTTAGGTATTATGTGCATTCAATGCAAATGTGGCAAAACTCATTAAAGAAGAGAAAAAAGTTTCTTGCAGTCAAACTGTAAGGAGAATGGAAATGCAAATGAAGATTTTGTGGAATTTAGTTAGTGTACTTGTAACAAGTTCATATGGCCCCTGGACACTGGACCACTGCCAACATGATATTAAGGAGGGGATCATTTTCCAACTTTTAAGTAAATTTTTGACACCGCTATGACTGTTTAGGGTGACTAGATAATCAAGAAAACAGGAATTTAAATAAAGTATTACTATTATTTTAATACTTCACTTGTGTTTCTATAAAGAAAACCCAACAACACCTCTATTTCAACTCCATGCTTGCAGTGTTCGAATTACAATTAAAATGTAAATCAAATATGTAATGTAATATAATTGAATGATTTTTCAGTTACTTTCTAAGTGCTTTAATGTGGACAGTTTAGTTTTAAAATCCTGTATGTTTCGTGAGGTTTTCTTTGATTTCAGTATTTTGGATGCAAACTACCTGAACCATTATGTTGGAGACCTTCTTATTTAGCAATATTTTAAAAACAGAAAAACATAGTACAGATTTCAGCTATCACTTGAGGTGGCTGTGGTGCAGGGGGAAGACCAGTCGTCTACCAACCAGGAAGTTGGTGGTCCGATTCCTCGCTTCCACTGACTACATGCCGAAGTGTCTATGGAGAAGGCACTGCACCTCACATTGCCTCCTGATGTGCCTATTGGGGTTTGAATGTGTATAGAAGGACTCAGAATGTATTGTATTAAAGTAGTATGGATGGGTGGATGTGACATGGGGTGTCAAAGCGCTTTGAGTGGTCAACATGATGAGAAAACAGCTATACAAGTACAGTCCATTTACTTTTAAGCCATTTCATCATCCTTAACATGTTGCAAACAAAGCTGTGATTCCCTCACTTATCCTGCTGTTCTACCTTTTACACAGCTCCAGAGTGTTTTAATTTGTGTTATGACATAGGGAGTGTTGATAGCGAATTCACATACAAGTTCAGATCTAATTACCTAGACATTCTGCAGTTCTCAAGCATATCATTATCTGTGGGATGTGAAATTGTTTGATGGAGAGAGAAAAAGCAGTATAAATTCAAGCATCTAATCAATATCATAGATAAAGTTCCAATATACAAAATGATAAATTATATTAGTTCCTGTGAAAATTTTATACTTTGCTAAATCAGCCATGGTGCGCTTTTAATGTTGATAGCCAGTTGCTGGCATGTGACGCGATGCTGTAAGGCAAAATGCAGTTTTTAAGTGATGCTCCGAGCTGGAACGCAAAGTTGTGAAATTGGGTTTTTAAGGTTGGAAACTTATGTAGTATTGCTTTAAGAGCGCAATCACAAGAGATAAATCTCTTTTTGTTTTGGACTGCAATTCTGCTGCTCCAGTGCAACACCTAGTGGTTGTCCAAGACCTTATATCGGTCTTTAAACGCTTGAGTGTGTACTGTTAAAGAATTAATCTGTCTACATATAGAGACAGCTTTTTGGAAGCCATCCTATTTTTGATTTGTTTCTTAGGTGACCCACATTGTGCAAGAAAAGACAGCCAAGACACAAAGCAATAGAATCAATATTATTCCATTAGCTTTCAATTGTTTTGATTGTAATTTCACAAATCCGTTGTGAAAACTTGTTGCTAATTGATATCAAATGTTTGTCAAAACATGCTCCAGAGAACTTATTTGGTTCCTCTGGTGGTTAGAAGATGATCATTCATTCCAGTTTGCAGTTCGCTCCTAAATGTTCTGCTGCTCATGATGTAACATGGCCAAGGTGTCCGTATATACATTGACCTCAAATCATCACATTTTCTCATTCATCTTTCCTGCTTATTCAAAAGTCTTCAGGGCCAATATGGCAGTTCAGGGCAGCAACTTAATTAATTTGGCTGGAACTAGTTCAATGGCACAACAGGGGTTCCAAAGAAGCAGATTCTTGCTAAACATTGACAAAAAAGTTGAGTCTAACTCAACTTTTGCTGAAAGTAATTTCACGTTTAACACAGGTTTATTACTTTTCATCAAATTGATGGTATTACCCTTTTAAAATACATTAAAGAATGCCTTAATGTATGTTTTTGTGTGTCTTGCCATGCTACATTCAGGTGCATGAGTACATAGCTTTGCATTGCATGTCTCGTGGCATTTTGCCAGATATCCCAGAATACAGTGGACTAACGAGCCCTCAAGCAGCGGAGATGCCAGGGGAGGCTGTGCTTTTTGTTCTCATTTTCTGGTGTGTTTGGCTGGACAAATCTTTTTTGGGATTGTGGCCAAAGATTTTTGAGGAAATATGAGAGGGCAACCTCCTGCAATCAGGCAGTGTCGGTGACCACTCGAGTGCAACGCAGTGGCCAGCTGCCACTTCAGATGCCGCCAGATCATTCCTCTGAAGTAAACTCCTTGTGAGTTTTTAATCTACGTGTGTGTGTACCACTGTGTGTTTTGTCAAGACCAATGGTTCAAATCCCCAGATGAGAAATGCTTTGAAACACAAAGGTGTCCTTCTTGTTGACTGGATAGCTGTGAATGAACCTGATCTCATTCAATAGCTCTATGGAACATTTCTTGTTCCCCCCTGTTTTTTTTGTTTTTTTCTGTCACAGTCAAAATGTCCAAATCACATGCTTGAATGTACCAATCAAACATGTGATCTGATGTTTAATACACATGCAGTTTTGTGTATGTTTAAGCTTATGGCAATATTAACCACATCTGTAAATTATGAACAGTTGCAGGCTGCCCTCTATATGTCAAATAGGCAATTGCAGCATCCTCGTGCACTCTCATGAGGATGCTGTAGTTAGATATGCACAAGGGTGATGGTGTTTTAATAATATCAGAGCTATTAACTTAAAAAAAGGCAATAAAACTTAACCTAACACACAGGCTAATCAAATGCTTTTTACTCCCTGAAGTTGTTCTTAGTGGATCAACTGTGTGGCACTGTGAGAGGAGACTCCCTGCAGTGAGCTCTCAATGTCCATTAGCAGTACACTGCTAAAAGCCTTGTATGCACAAGCAGCGGACAAACAAACCTATATTGAAGAGCCTCTGTTGGAATCTGATGCGGTGCCCATACCCCCTGTTGCTCCTCTGTGTTCCTAAGTGGGTCCTCCCATTCATTTGGCTCATTTGAATTCCAACATGGGAGACCTCCTATGAGCTGGGTGAACAGTTACACTCCAAGACTGCTAATTAATCAAAGCAACTGTACTCTTTGGAGCTGACTTGTGGACATATATCTGCCAGTTTGTTTGTTTTTTCAATCAATGTTTGAAGCCAGAAACTCAAAACATTACATACAGGTAGCCATCAGGAGGTTTCTGTTTTTCTAATTTGAATTGACTGTTAAATTTTTGAAGTCAGAGATGTTCAGCATGAAATCTGGTTATCAAATTCAGATACACACAATGATAAACATTGATTCAGTTTGGGTGTAAATAGTCATGCAGGATGCCTCTGTGTTAATGTTGCATTTTGTCACATGGCGGTTTTTTTCTGTGTACCATTCTAAAATTCTCATATCATGATAGATTTTCTTACCCTTTGCCATTTCTAATTGTTCTCAGGTCTCACCTTGAAATAATGATCATCATTGGACTTTGTAAATCATAATGATATTTTGGAAAAATATATTCCCAAAACCTAGAAAGTACTTTAACTTTTCTAATCGCAGTTAAGGGTATTTCTAAAATCTAAGAAGATATGAAACAGCAACAACAAGCAATCTAAGGAAAACATTGAGGGGTTTCCTGGACATCATATGATTTCCTCTGATAACTTCCTCCACCTGCAGAGTTTTTCTCTGCTGATTTAAGCAACTCTGGCACTTCACTTGCCACTGCGCTTATTCCTGAACAGCAGGGGACCTCGCTTTCTCGCAACTCCCCCACTTCCTTGCGTCTTCCTGACCATTAGACCCTCTCCCCTGCCCTGTTTCCTTTAATCCTATCAACTCCATTAAAACAAAAAACTTACTGTGTAAAATACTTATAAACAAGGTGAATGCAATGATTAGAATATCATTTAAACTCTGTATATTCTTAAAGGACAATATAGCAAAAATTGGAAAATAGAAATTTTTTAAACATTCTCATTTTGAAATGGGACAACACATTAGTAGAAAAGGCATGTAAAATTATAAAACACCTTATTGAACATCTCATAACTATTTAGGTTAATAAATATGTTAGTGACATGACTGAAGATGATTAAAAGAGCACATCAGTCTAAACATAACAAATAATACAAAATTTGGGGATTTGCCCATGCATAAAACACATGCTATTGTGATAAAAAGTACATTTCAGAGATTTCTAAATACCAAGGCAGGTCAAGGAAATCACCATCTTCATTCCAATCACCTATGTATCTCAGATGGGCACTCAATTAATATCTCTTAATATCTTGAAAATCCAGCCCACCCTTAGCACATGGTAACTGCAGCGTTGACAGCCTAATCCGTGGTCTTCGTTTATGCCAGATAAAAGCACTTTCACATTTTTTCAGTATTTTCTGATTAAATAAGATGGTAATCATTTGCATTGGATAGAGCAAACATGGAATGATATTCATTTTCAGCAGTGAAATTAGGCCCAGCCACATGAGAAGATTGTTCAAAAGGTTTAAACCTTTACAAGATCTGACTAATAGGAAAAACTAAGCATGTCGACACTCATGCTGATGGTTTCTGTGACGTATGTTCTTTCTGCTCATGCTAGAACCACGTGGGGGTTAGCTGACATGAAAGTTTCAGGAAATACTTGAAAAATACTAATCTGACATAGTGACCGTCATTAACAATGGAAAAAATATTGTCGTCTGATCCAGGTATAAGACGGGGGATTCATAGAGAGGGGTTTAGCGAGAATAATAGCACATCATCTGCATATGATGTTATTTTATGAGATTTTTCACCCATGTCCAATCCAGCCACTAAGGGATCTCACCTGACGGCTTCCATTAGGGGTTCAATCACCACTGCAAACAGAAGTGGTGAGAAAGGATTTCTATGGATCATAATATTTTTGGACCTAAATCAATTGGTTTAAACTACAGCCTACATGGGTGAGGGTCCTGTATACTCAACCACTGTTGAGTATACAGGACCCTCACCCATCTAATAAAGCCATCACCTTAGCCAAATTGTTTAAGTGTAAAAAATAAAGAAGACCATTGAACACGGTCAAAAGCTTTTTGACCAGGGAAATGACAAGACTGTCTATTGCCCGCTGTTCGGATAGCTGAATAATATTTAGCAATCTTCTAATGTTGTTATAAGAGTTACGGCCCATACTAAAGCCAGTCTGATCCTCCTTCACTAATTGGTAAAAGGCTTTCTAGGCGCCTTGCCAAAACTTTGGAGAGATTTTTTAAGTCCACATTCAGCAGCAAGATCATTCTATCAGAAGCACAATCCTCAGGAGATATGTTGACTCTCTTAATGATGGTGAGAGGGTTCCACATTCAAAAGAGTAGTTGAATGTATTCAACATAGGCTTTAATAAAAGGCTTTGAAACACCATCACTGACTGGTGCCTTGCCATCTTGAAGATGTTGAATGGCCTCATACAATTCAGACACTAAAATCGGGGTATTAAATGTTAATCTCTGATCTTGTGATATGGTTGGGAGATCGAGTTCAGAAAAGAAAGCTTCCATTAGTGTTTTGGTATTGCTAGCTTGCTCTGAATGATATAATTCAGTATAGAAATTTCTAAAAGTGTTATTGATTAGTGTAGAATCAGAAGAACAAATCCTTGACCCATCTAAAATTGACTTGATGGTTTGAGAGGCCCTTCGCTTTTTTGTTAAGTTCTCCAAATATTTTCCTTGTTTGTTTAGATAATCTTTGTTTTGCAAAGCCAAATTTTTCCCTTGCCTTTCTTGTCATAAGGGAGTCTAAAATGGAGTGAATAGCAACGATTTCCTTCAATTTAGCTGCCGTAGGGTTCTGATATACTTAGTCTTTTTTCTAATAAGGTTTGTTGTTAAGGAACAACCTAATTTCTGATGTGAAATATTTGAATTTGTGATCTTTTGTCCTCCAATGAAAAATAATCAGGTCGGGTCTCAGTCGCTGGTTTGGTTCCAGCTTCGGAGCAAGGTGTGCCCTTTCAATCTTTACACAGCCAACTTTTGCTAGCGCTCTAAGAACTTTGTTGGGTTATTACTCTCTGTGTCCTCTGGTAAGCCGATGACTTTTTATTTTGTATATTTTTTCTCCTGACTCTGTTCTTAGGATCATCTATATGTTCGGCCATACTTATTTGGTTGTCAAGCACCTAGATCAGCTTCTCGGCCGTATTGTAGGTGTGTTCAGCCGCCAAGATATCTGTCCTCCATCTCGGTTTTTTGCTCAGCTGCTGAGAATGGGCCCAGCAGTGTTGAGACAGTGGCCCCGACCTTGCATCAATCATTCTGGTTATGTTTGCTATTTTCTCCTTTATAGTTTGACAAAAAGCTGGGTCGAGAACTTTCTCCGTGTTACTTATCAATGGCTGCTGCTCCTCTTCCACTAGGGAAAGGGCCAGGCAAGCTAGCAGTAGCTTCTGGTTTGCTCGTCTTGGTCCATTTTCTACTGTCGTTTGATGGCATCTTGTCCTGGCACCACTGAAAATACTCATCAACACTCATATTAAAACGGCCAACATAAAAAATGACACGGATGCAGAGTTTGGGGTTTTTATTTAGGAAATATCAATGCAGTTGTGCAGAGTTCAGAGAAGTCAATCGTTCTCTACGCTGCCATCTTGAGTTCCCCACAGACCATTTTGTGTGTTTAGGGGATGGCACTCATTACCCAATAATTGAGAAAAAGGATATTTTGGTGCAAAACGTGATCACAGGTTAATTTTGAATACATGTCATGATGTTTTTTTGCCCTTGACCATCTTGTTTCTATACTTTATCTTGACCAAGTACCTTGTAATGTCAAAACAGTGGTGAAACAGTCAGTGATTTTGCAAAGTGACTGAAGGCAAACTGAATGTCTTAAAAGTAGAGGTACTTGAAGGCGGCCCTGTGATGATTGGCACCCTGTCCAAGATGTACCCTGCCTCTCACCTGGTAGCAGCTGGGATAGAGATGTGAAAATATATCCATGTAGAAACACATGAAATTCAGGCCATGTGACTTCATAGATAAAACTTAAAACATAAAAAGTATAAAGAAAGAAAGAAAGAAAGAAAGAAAGAAAGAAAGAAAGAAAGAAAGAAAGAAAGAAAGAAAGAAAGAAAGAA
>JAOXYM010000010.1:17350132-17370460 GCA_028567055.1 Leptatherina wallacei | reverse complement strand
AAGAAAGAAAGAAAGAAAGAAAGAAAGAAAGAAAGAAAGAAAGAAAGAAAGAAAGAAAGAAAGAAAAAAGAAAGAAAACATTGCTGATTGTATTTGGAAAATTATGATTTGTTTACTTTAATAAATTCGCCAAAAAAGACAAAACAAAACAAGGATTTGATTTTGCTCTGGAGCATCAGCCCAACACCAAAGCGTTAAATAGATGGGGTTCAGTTTCTTCCGGTCAGCTCCATCTTCTGCCTTCCTTTTTTTTTAATGCATCTCCCTCTTTTCTCTACCAGATTTGAGTTTTCTAGTCAAACAAACAAAAATCGACCCAGGCAACAATAGTTTTAAATCAAAAGCAATGGGTGAGCATTCCTAACTGTCCCTGTTACTGTTTAATGTTTTGGCGTGAGACTGAGTTGGACACTCCCTCTTACCATTACTATTCTCTTCACAAGACAACTCAGATCTGACCACGAAGCCTGCCTCTGCTTATCAAGTGTATCTGTGGTGTTGATATCCTAACACTAATGTTTAAAGAAGGCATGTAGGAAGACAATCTGGCACTTCAAAGAATCTCCTGTGCAGATGTTTGAGGACTGCCTTCACATCAGCAGCACAATGAGTACTCAGCAGGTTGGACTCTTAATGGCAATCCCTTGGGCACCAAGCAATATTTTTTTAGCAAATATTACACCTCACTGGGCATATGTTTATTCCATTATGTTGCACACACGCATTGTGCAATTGGATCGCCGTCAAGTTCCCATTAAATTGTCAAAGCCAGACTTTTGTGTTTGTGAAAGCTGGTATCAAACATCAGCAATAAAGAGATTACATACTTTTGGCCACCACAATTGTAGTAATGACTTTCATTATGCTTTCCACACAAAATAACTTGATTGCCGCTTGTTTACACATGTGGCGAAGCCTGATTTCCATGTAATTCAAACCATGTGCTTGCATTGTCAGAAAATATAAAAAATGCATTAAAGACATAAAATAGTCTCTTTTAGTTTATGACTCACTAACTAGCTTCTAATATGAGTATCATATTTGGTGTCATTGGCCTATCCCAAATAATATATGATAAACAGGTGCAAGTGCATCAACATGTTATGTTTATATGAGAATATGAAGAAAAGATGCACAGATGCAAAAGATTACAATTTGAAATACGATGTGACATTTAAGGATTGTTTTTGTGTGACTTGTGGATAACATTAGTTATTGTTACAAAAGTGACAATCACGAGTGAATGCTAGAATGTTAGAAATCTCGGTGTCGAGATGGACTTAGACCTAAATTTCTCAAAAACGCATTAAGGGAATCACAGTCGGCCTACTATCACCTTAAGAATATATAACAATATAAGGTTTGAAAGGTTAAAAGATGTGATGTCACAGCAGGACCTGGAAAAACTAGTCCATGCTTTCATTTAATTGGCTAGATTATTGTAACGGCGTCTTTACAGGTCTACCAAAAAAATTCAATTAGACAACTGCAGCTTATTCAGAATTTTCCTGCTCGAGTCCTAACTCAGACCAAGAAAGTAGACCACATCTGTCCAGCTGTGAGGTCTTTACACTGGCTCCCTGTTCATCAGCAGATAGACTTTAAAGTTCTGTTGCTGGTCTATAAAGCTCTGAACAGTTCAGGACCAAAATATATCAGTGACATCTTGACCCAGTATGAACCTACCAGACCATGCAGGTCCTCTGGGTCTGGTCTTTTATTAATTCCCAGAGTCAGAACCAGACAAGGAGAAGCTGCATTCAGCTTCTATGCCCCACATGTCTGGAACAAACTCCCAGAAAGCCTCAGATCAGCTGAAACACTAATTTATTTAAATCCAGTTTAAAGACACACCTTGTTCTCAGCTGCATTTACATTACATAGTTTTTAATTTAAAGTCCTAATCTGTACTGTCTTTTAAACTGCATTAAGCTCAGATGCTCAAATGAAACAGGTACCACCCAATCAGGCTTCAGCAACCTATGTGGAGATGATAGCTCAATACACTCACAAATAAGGCCAGGACCATCACAACAGTGACCCTATTTACAAGTCTTTTGTAGGGTTTGCCAGATAAAATTCTCTGTGGTGGCAGGCACAGTGGTTAGCACTGTCATCTCACAGCAAGAAAGTTTCCGGTTGGAATGAGCTATGACTCCTCTGTGTGGAGTTTGAACTTCTCCGTGTGTTTGCATGGATTTCTTCTACAGGCCATGCATGGTTGCTTAACTGGGATTCTAAACTGAAAACAAGTATTTGTGTGCTACAGTTGCTTGGATGGATTGATGGTGTTACCTGTGTTACTTATAGTGATCTGTTTCTGAAATGTTGTATTGTTGCTTCTAAAATAAATGCCAGGACAGCTGGAGTCTGGATAAAGAAATCTGTCAAAATGTGGAATTTCTTTCCAGTACATTAAATTAAAAACTGCAATTACAGTTCAATTTTAAACTCATGTTTGCACAAAGGTGTCTTTAGATGAGCCTCAGTCAAAAAAAATTTTTTGGGTGCTTTCTGGACATGTTCCTGTAATTTCTGTATTTTTTATGTTTCTATTTTTCCTTTAAACCAAAGAAAGATTGTAGCCTGCTTGAGACTCAATTGGCTATACCTTAAAGCAAAAAAGAAAGAAAGAAAGAAAGAAAGAAAGAAAGAAAGAAAGAAAGAAAGAAAGAAAGAAAGAAAGAAAGAAAGAAAAAAAAAGACCATGGTGTCATGAAGTGTCTGTATTAATAACAGGGAAATGTAAGTCTTAATGACAACACTAGAGGGCGCTGTTACTCTTTACAATTTTCACATATCTTCTCGGCCACTCTTCACTCAGTTCCGATATAACAACCTTTAAAATACAATAGATTAGTTGTGCTCTATTTACAGATAAAACACAATATAGACTGTACCTTTTTATTCACCAATGTTTTATATTCCCGCCTTGTAGGTGGAGACTGTTAGTGGGACAGCCCTGCTGTGTTACGCTTGGGGAAGTTGCTCAATATGGGGAAACTGTACTGACTGATCTCTGAGCAAGATATCAGTTTGTAATTCTTCTGTTTAAATGAACTTACTCACTGTAGCATTATTAATACTAAAACGTTGTATGCCGTGTGAACATGACGGTCAGACAAAACTAAAAATCAGGTATTGTCAGAAATTCTCGCAGAATGGATCAGTCAGTGACTTCCGGTACTTATATTCGCAAAATTAGTTACGGTTTACTTCGCAAGCTGTCCGACCTTTTGGACCCCCAAGACAGGTGGAAAGATGTTATTGTGTCCATACGGAAGCCGAATGGGGAGCCGAGGTACTCCCAGCATCATGTCAGGTAAAACGGTGATAAACAACCTGATATGTGGACAGTTTAAGGATCAACATGTTCACTGTATGCTTGTCTCTACAGGAGGTTTGAAGGTCTTGTAGCTCAGGGAAAGAGTCCCACAGTGGAGCTGCTGAATGACTGGGGGACCACCAACAGCACAGTAGGGGAACTTGTGGACATTTTGAGGAGTCACAAGTTACTGGCTGCTGCTGATGTCCTGCTGCCTGGTATGATTTGTTTCCTTTCTTTCTTTAAGGCATCAAGATAAACATGATTGTTCTCCAAAATGAGCACTGGCAAAAACTTTGCCAGTGTTCCTAACAGTACATCACCCTTATTTTATTTTAAATTTAAATTTATTTATTTCCATCTGCTGTGTTCAGTGAATTACCTTTTCATTATTAACCTGTAAGTTGGGCCTATGCTTCCTGGACAGGTAGATAATAAAACCATTTTTATGTTGAGAGGTCATGCTTTTTATTAAGTGTATCATATTTGCTTTCTTCCTCGACCTGTGGAAGACATTTTGTCGGCTGAGACCATGCAGGCCTTTCCTGTAGAAACGGACAGAGACCCTCCAACCAGACTGCTGGAGGAGGAAGAGACTCGGCCTCCACCATCCAGCTCTGCTCAACAGACACAAATCCTGCTCGAGAACAGTGAAGCGGGACACACAGGTGGGTGTTTTCCCTGCAGACTGAGTCTTTTTTATTTGATCTGACTGACTTTTAAGAGGTATGTCAAAGCAATGACTTTTCCCCTTTCGGTTCATGTTTTTCACAAACTGTCCTAGTCAACTGCAAATCTCATCTTCATTTTTAACAGTTTGATTTGCATGTTTGGACATTTACTGAACCATCATATCATCCTTTTTGCGGAAGGATGCACAGATCAGTTTATGGATCAGTATTTAAAGTAAAAAAACAACAACTCAGTGATCAAACAGAAAAGAAAAATGCAACAAAGGATTACATTTTGGGAAACACATTACACAAAACAACATATTTTAAAAACATTTTAAATGGAAAAAGAATAAGGCAGAAAACATTTTATAAAATGCTACATTTCAGATAACACAACAAAATAGTAAACACTACAGCAGGTTATAATTATGTCATGTTGTGTATTTAGATAATCTGATATATGAAGTGTGTTTGTGTTTAGTGTCTGGTGATTTTTGGCTTTTTATTCGTTTTGTACAGGGTCATGTTCTGTTTATAAGTCACTACTATTTTGGCACCCCCTAACACAGGCTAATCTGGTATCTGTCTTACATCCTGTCTCTTCTCTGAGCTCTCCAGCCAGTAGAAGTCAGTTCAGGGTTAACTCTTATCACTTGTTCTGTCGCTTTCTCTCTTTCTTCAGATCCTCCAATATTGTCGTCTTGGGTTTCTTTGCTGAATCAGCCATGGTGCGCACTAGTGTGTTGATATCCAGTTGATAGTGTGTGACATGGTGCCTTAAAATGAAACACAGCTGTCACATGATGACCCAGGCTGGAACACAAATGCCCCTTTCACACTAGCACCTAGTCAGCCCAGCCTTCATTCAGCCGACACCACACTACCCCAGTTTCGTCTGTTCCGATTACAATAGAAGGTAATCGCGGCCGTCCTCAGTGTGGGCGGGGGGTTTTCATAGCGAGGTTTCATGAAATCATTTGTTCGCAACACATGCACACTCCGCTAGCTAGCAAAGGAACGTCCTCACTTCTATATTTGACTACGGTGTTGGTTTTCGAGATTCTATCGCCTCTTGCTCTGCTTCTCCTGCTGCTAATGTTTCTCTGGTCTCGGCTTTGGGTTTTGTTTTTGGCGCGGTCTGGAGGCGCACTAATGAGTCATCCCATGAAGTCAGATTCTGGTCAATAGCGGCCTGCAATCTGCACACGTCACCATTTTCGGCCCGACTCGGCCCCTTCAGAACCTCGATGGAGAAGGTGCTAAAAGTGTATCGACTCGCCCCGGGAAAATTGTAATAATCAGGCGGTGTGGTGCCGGGCTGGGCTGACAAGGTGCTAATGTGAAAGGGGCAAAAGTTGTGAAGTGAAGTTTCTCAAGACTTGGGATGCTTCAGAGCAATGGTGGCCCAGGAATGTGTATAATAAGTGTTAGTATGCCATCAAAACAAGTCAGAAACAGCAAGTTTTAAGGTCGGAAATGTATGCTGTGTTGCTTTAATGTTGTATTTTCTGTACATGTTATACAAGTACAGTTTGAAAAGTTATATTTTTGGCTTTGTTATTGACCTTTGCAGCAATGTAACACTGAAAAGTATTTAGGAAACAGGCGAGGGCCATATCATGCTGTGAAGAGTTTAATTAGATTCTGAAAAGCATGCTAAGTTTAATATGAATTGTTTATGGATTGTTTGAATGTTTTAATCTGCAAAAGTGTAATGAATTTTACCATCTTAAATATAAGATTTGTAGAGTAAATAATAAATGTTGGTAACAGCACTGTAACCAAGGCTGTTTTACAGACTATTAGTAATATAACTAATGAAGGTGGTATTTTGACTCCTGCTGTAAAAAGAAATTTAAAAGAAGAATGGAAATGCTGCTGCATCTTTGAACAGTTGCTATTTTAAACAAGTGGCCAGCAGGTGGCAGCACTGGTGTCTTTGCCACACAGGTAATTTCATGGCTCTCTGCTCCCAATTAGGGGGTTTCGCCAGTTTCCCGTACAGCGAGCTGATGAGGATTACCGACAACTTTGACAATCGTTCAGTGTCAAACGGTGGCAACCGTCTCGGAGAGGGAGGCTTCGGGACAGTCTACAAGGGTTTCTTGTACAACAGACCAGTTGCAGTAAAAAAGCTCAATCCAGTTAGTGGGAACATTTTCACACAAAACCTGCACTTTTGTTGATCTTGTAAATCCCTTTTCAAAAAAATGATTTTCCCACTTAGATGGAGGACATGCCTCTGGACAAGTTGCAAGTTCAGTTTAACCAAGAAATCCAAGCGATGAAAGTGTAAGTTGATACGTCTAACTCGCAGCAGGAAGATGAAAAGTGTATTTCTCATGCTTCTGGTTCACACAGATGTGCTTCGATCAAACTGTTTGTTTCACAGGTTAAAACATGAGAACTTGGTTGACATGATTGGATTTTCCCGTGATGAACAGCACCTGTGTTTAGTGTATGCCTTCATGGCAAACGGATCTTTACTGGATCGATTAGCTTGCATGGTAAGCACCGCTTACTGCTGTACACGTTCTGCCTGTCAAAACTCCCCTTTGAGGCAGATCATTTTGATTGTATGTTGTTGCTCTGTTTCTTTTTCCTTCTTTTTTTTTTTGTCCATAAAGGATGGAAGTCCTCCACTTTCTTGGCAACAAAGATGCCTCATAGTAGAAGGTACCGCTAGAGGTTTGGAGTATCTGCACTGCAACCATCATGTCCACAGAGATGTTAAAAGGTACATAGTGTGGTCTTCCTGCATTGTTAATACCTTTTGAATTATGTTCTCTTGAAAAATTTGACAATTTTGGAAATCCAGCAAGCATGTTTAGTTATTCCTTTTCATAATTATAATAAATAAAATAAATGGATATTAATAATAATAATAATAAATCATTGCTTTTTGTCACTCCCACTTCAATTCACAGTGCAAACATCCTGCTAGATGAGATGTTTGTGGCAAAGCTCTCTGACTTCGGGCTGACGAGAGCATCGACCAAGGGCACATCGACAACCATGGTGACAGAGAGCATTGTGGGTACCCGTGCATACATGGCACCTGAGGCACTAAGAGGAGACATCACCCCGAAATCTGATGTGTTTAGCTTTGGAGTGGTAGGCTTCCTGCATGTACACACACTCATGCACATGCACGTTCACATCGATAATATGCTAGACACAGATAAACTGAAAATGTAACCCAAGATAGGGAACACTGCTCAGCAGATTACTTGAGTGTTAGGTTCTTCCAAACTACTGACATATGTGTTACTGTATACATATTGTGAAACTAGAGCTGTATAATGTGTATCATCTTTCCTTGTTTTTCTACTGAAAATGTGAACCAGTTTAAGGTCTTGGTCCATCTGCTAGAAAAATGACTGATTGGACAATTTACTTCAGTATAGCTCACCATGCACATCTCATTCAGTGTGTCTTATAAGGTCAGCTGTGGGAACATGACAGTATTGGTGAAGACATCAGGCACATGTGGAGGCTAATAAAGGTTTCCTGTGGCCTGGAGTTATGTAATTAACCCTGTCTGTCTGCTGTCCACAGGTGTTGTTAGAAATATTATCTGGACTCAAGCCAGCTGATGAAAACCAGGAGCCAAAGTTCTTGGTGAGCTGGACAAAAGAGGCTTTCACTGTGTATCTGTTCAACTACAGTTTGGGATAACAGCATATTAAAGACTTTGTATTTAATTAGTAAGAGCTTATTATAAATTAAAAGATAAACCGGAAAGGAATTTAACCTAAACTGTCATCTGTGCTGCTCATAACCTGAGTAACCTCAGCTGCTGCCCAATACACAAATCCAATACTAGATCGAGATTGTGACTAAAATTTATCTCCCATGTGAAAAAAGCAGGAACTTACTTTTTCCCCCTTTCTCCCTTCCTAGATGGACATTAGGGATGATATAGATGATGAAGATGAGGAGCTGACCCTGGAGGACATCGTGGATAAAAAGATGAGAGACTGGGAAATGAGCCAGGTGGAGACTATTTACTCTTTGGCGTGTAACTGCCTCTATGACAGAAAAAACAGACGGCCGGTCATCAAACAGGTACAGTGAGAGAAAATATCAGCTGATATTAAACAATTCTACTAATGCTCTACTTTCTCTATGGCACTGTCGGCGATGGCCAGCTGATTTGTCAAAAAAGGACGTTTTTCAAGATAATTGCTGTTTCTTTGTTCACACTAAGCCAAATAAGTCCCTAGGCAAAGGTAAAGGTGAGCAGCCACCAGCCTCCAGAACAAGACTTTGTCTTCTAATTAATTATTATTGTTTTTATCTTAAAAACAAACTACTACGACATTGCAGTTTCCCTCTGGGATTAATCATTCTAATTTCATTTCACTGATCTCAAGCACTGAAGATGATGAAGTACTTTGTGTTCACAGTTTTATTAGTAGTTTTAGTTTTATTAAGATTGTTGAACCTCTGCTCATCTTTACTACTGAGAGACTCTACCTCTGAGAGACTCTACTAACTCTTAGTAGCAACATATTTCTCCAACTGTTACTTTTCAGTAGGGGTGGGAGAAAAAAATCGGTTCACATAAATATCGCAATTTTTTGTTTCCCCATTTTTAAATTAGTTTCTTTGGTAAAAAATTGTATGTTTGTTTTTTCCAGAAAATTAAAAAAAAAAATTCCCCAAAAAATAATTTTATTTTATTTTTTTACTTGTCTTGTCAGGCATTATAGCAAGCAGAATGATGGTATGGCTATTTTTATATTTTTGTAAAATAAATTTTTTTTTTACTTCAAAAAATCGACAATATCGAAGAATTGCAATTTAAATCGAATCGGCACCCAAAAAAAACATAAAGAAATCGAATCAGGAGGAAAGCATATCATCCCAGCTTTACTTTTCCGTACAACTTAACTCTACAGACCTTTGTTGCTGCCATTCCAATTGTTCCAAGACATTTTGCTGCCATCAAATTTAAAACAAGCTATTATTATTTTTTTATATTGTCAAATGTTTCACTGTCAACAATTGATTTGCTTTCTATATTCTATTGTGAATGAAACAGTTGATGAGACTTGTAAATCATTTACACACTGTCACAACTGCTTTGGAAATTTGGCTCAAAATAATGTATAGTTAACATTTAAGGTTGTTCACTTTTAGTATATTTGCCTTTTTAATTGTTAAAATGGAGAAACACCCAGTTAATTCGTGGAAATACGGCAGAGGAATATGCAATAATAACATTAGGTTCACTTAGTGAGTTAATCAGCGCTCCTATGGTATACATCCAAACGGCTGGGCTAAGTCATCACTCAGTTTTATGAACCCACAATTAAATTTAGCAAGTTTTATTCTGAAATCATATATGATATAGAAGTTCTTATTTGCTGCATGTCAAAATAAAAAAATGTCTGTCTCAACAGGTCGTTTCAGAGATTCACAGTGTTGTTAAAAGCATTTCATTGGATTCTCAAGGACCAGAGTGAAGCACAACTTTCCTGAAGTTTCTGAACCTGCACCAGACTGACAAATGTATTTTCTTAAAAACAGTTTGAAACAAACTGTTATATGTTGACTGTTAGTTTGCATCAATATATCCTCATTTTATAGCATCTGCTTTTATATAAGGTCATCTTATGTGAATTTTTTTTGTAAACATGTTTTTCAGGTATAAAGTTTGTATCCAAATACTGAGATCTGCTGTAATAGTGTTCACATTAGGAGGCTTCTGAAAATGATGCTAGGAGAAAATGCATGTGACTGTTGTGTATTTATTATGAAGGAACAAAATAAATGCAAGTATGATTTTAATATTTTATTTTTCATTTTTAAAAGAAAGATTTGTAAGAAAACAAATAAGACCAAACATGTTTTGATTTTTTTTTTACCATTATGACATTGTATGAATGTAAAGGGATTTTCCCTTTACACATGAGGTGAGCTTAATAGTTTGCCTAATATTAATGAGCAGACCAGTGGATGTGGCAACAATTTAATCAAGGTACTAGGTGGTAATCCCTTTTCCTATTCAGCAGCTTGGCATTCCCTTCTTTTGCGGGAGCAAGCCAAGTTTGAGTAGCTTCCTCTTTGTGAAATCTGAGATGTATTGATGGAATATTTCTGGAAGCCCCAGTTCGTTCCACTGTAATCCTCACTGACATTCACAATCACCAGAACAGACCAAACTGTTTCTTAATCATAGAGCATCACACAGCTACAATATGTACATTTACAGCACTTGCATAGAAAAATAAGTTTCTCAGCAGATGATTTTTTTTTCCATGTAAACCACAGTTATATCAAAAAAAGAAGTCAATTTTCCAATATAAAATTCACTGTTAAAATTAAATCAATAGACACAAGTGGGCTAATTATAATCTTTTCTGCTTTGGAGCACCTCATTGTGCAAATAGAAGGAGACAAATGTTCTACACATTATACACATAAACATTAATTGACACAGACTTAAGGAATGCAAGTTAGGAATTCAAGCATGTGAACTCAAAATGGGAATTTTATCATATTGGCGCAAGTTCACATTAGTCATACTAACATATTTAAAGTGTCAGAGCTGGCAACAATGTTAAAACCTCCACTTTGACTTTGGGCCCCTTTGATTCATTCTTAAGCTTTTTGTGAATGTACTAACATACATAAATATACTTCCATTTGGCAAGCTACAAATGGAAATTCCAAAGTGTGTCATTGCTCAGTTGTCCTTGGCGTGCATAGTTGGGTCTCTGGGGGAACTCTGGGAATTTGAGGTTGTTGTCATATTCTGTTGAACAAAGTGTGTCAAATATGATTTCTCCCTCCCATCGCAGTTATGTTCCACTGTGGAACGTGCTCTGGGCGGAGGTGGTGCTCGGATACTGAGGTCTGTTTAATCTTCCTCCTCTCCCTCGGCGGGTGGTCGGGTGATGCGGCGGCCGCCCCTCTTACCAGCAGGGCCTTTGGGCTTGGCGAAGGCCTGCTTGTGTGCGTGCTGCTTGGGATGCACCTCCTCATAAAGGAAATCACTCGTCAGTTCTTCCCCATTCTCGATTTCCAACTAAAAAAAAAGAAAAAACACTTAATATAAACATTGTTTTGGTAAATAAGGTGAAGGTTTTACATTTTGCATATCAGGATAAAAAAAAACAAAAGTAAATTTGGTCTTTTTTTTTATTTAAAAAATGTAAATGCATAAGCAATTATTATTATTAATAATAATAATAATAATAATCTAAGTGCCCAACAACGACTCAGTTAGTAAAAACTATTTTCAACTGCAATAACTTGAAGTAAATGTTTTCTTTATAACAGTTAACAAGCTCCCACAAGATTGGGCCAAAACTTGCTTTACATGGTTCACAGTTATTTTTATTTATGCACAGGTCCCATCACCCACTGCATTTAAGTAAGGTTGAGGCCTGACCAGTAAATGGCCAAAATGTCAGCTTTTATAGACGTGATCATACTTACTGGTCATCAGTTAATCAACAGCAGCACCTGGCTGCTACTTACCCTTTTAACTACTATGGAAGCAGTCAGGGTAGTTAATCCTCACTGGTTCTATGTTTTGGTTTAGTTTTTGTTTAATAATGATGCAGAGTAATATGTCATGTGTTGTTGTCCATCTAAGGCTGTGTTTACCAAAATTTAGACCTTTCCTTTAAAGGCCCAGATTCATAAAACCTTTGACCTCAAAGAGGATGTCCTCCTTTTTAACACAGCTGCATTTACTGCTATGTTGTAACATCATACAAAAACAAGAATTAGTCAAACAATCTTTCAATATTATTTCATACCTTTTTTTCTATCTCAATCTGGAGTTTGTCTTCCACCATGTCAACCAGGTTATTTTTGCAGCTGGAATACAGCATCCTCTCTCGGATGCTGCACTTGTATCCAGGCATGGAATAGATGAAGACTACAAAACATACAAAATGAAGTGAGTAAAGTGCCTGTCAGTACATTACAAGAAAGAGCAAGGGTTGTGTAAACTGTTCATTAGAACTTGTAGAAAAACTACTCACCTGTGGACTCCAAGTAGTCGCCTTCGTGGGAATGTTTGTAGAGAAAGAAGTGGTAGCGTGGAGAATCTTTAGGGATTCTTTTCGGCAGGTCTTTCACCTCCGTTGGCTCAGTGTTGCACAAGTGAATCATCTCCTTTCCAGCATCTATTTGCTGTTGACAAAGGAAATGAAAGTTATTTTCAGTCTAGAAATATGACCACCGCAACTACACAATTTGAGATGTGCATGAGTAAGAGTCAATTTATGACACTAAAGCTCTGTTATCAGTTTTCTTTTGATCTTATGCAGCAGAAACATATAAACCATTTTCTCTCTGCCTGAGGACCTGCGCCACAAATGGACAAAGTTCACAGCTGGTTTCAGTACAGCAGAAATGGATGAACACTGGATGAACCAAAAATAACCTCCATCTTTCTTCATAAAAAATTAAAGCTGAGTATCAGAAACTACACTGTGGAAGAGCAGTGATGTAGCATAATTGTATTCAAGACTGGGGAAAATCTAAGCCAGGTTTGAAGAAATTCGTGAAAGTTTGAAGTTTAAAAACAAGTGATAAGTTACAGGCAGGATTCTAAGGATCTCTGCAGGATCTGCATTGGTTTATGGATAAAACTAAATTTGCTGTCAGAAATTACCCTAAAACTAAATTTGTGTTTTTAATTCTTGTAGAAGAAAAGGCATCTCTAATTCTTTGAGGAATAATTGGTCATCTAGCCATTCCAGTGGTCTCCAATCTCTTAGATGAAGGAATAATAACCACTAATCCTTGATCTAAAAAAATAAAAAGGCCCCTTACCTCTACAGTAAGGACAGAAGCAAATGGTAAAAATCAAGCAAACTGGGATCACCTTGGGACCATTAGGTGCCAGTCAAATGTTTAATCTTGTTGCAACCAGAAATAAACATTCAATTGATATTAAGAACAAATCAAATTGCTTTTACGTGCACTATTATTTAAATAATATTGCTTTGCCAAAAGTCTAAAGATCAACAAACAAAGAGAACCGAGTCCAGGCTTCAGCAGTGCGTCAATTACTCCTTTGTACTTTGAACTGATCTAATCTTGTGACACGACTCCACTGAATTTCAATGAAGGAACAATTGAAACAAAGGCTTTTTGGGCAAAGTGAGTGGCTCATTGTGTCAGTTTAGAAAAACAAATCCTGACCGAAACCAGCTTGCTCTTTTCTAGACGACAGACAAAAAAAACAAAACACAAATAATTGCCAAAGTTAAGGTTTCCATGTTACTAATGCTTCGTTTTTAACAACTCACCAGTTGAACATAGTTGATTTTCTTCTCCCTAAAACGTACAAGTGCTTCAGCGGCATCTTTCTGAATAGGGAAAGCCACTCCCTGCAGAGTCTGCTGCTTGGTGTCCACGCCAATCTCCGTCTGCACCTGAACGCAACACAGAAGAGACAATAACAAGATTAATATCAGTTTGATAATACTTGAGCTTAAAATCAACAGCTGTTAAACAAGAGCTCTTTCAGTGGATTCAATTCAATCATATGAAGGGACCAATCAATATGTTCCCATTCTAAGACTTTCTACTGATGCTTTTAATGTCCTAATAAGTTTTGAATAAGTCAAATGTAATAAGAAACCTTCCTTTTCTTCATCAGGTGGTAAAAAAGGTGCAACAAGCAGCTTAAATGTTGGAACATGATGATTACAGATGCGGTGTGTGTATCAGAAGTGACAAGGCGCCTGCAGGAAATCACACGGAAAACTCCAAACGCTGGGAGGATTACACTGATGGATTGCATCTATTTTTAGAGGCCTGTTCCCACAAAATGAAATGCAGCACAAACATGATTGAGCCTCTGTTGTAGCTACCTTGCATACAAAAAAGGATTGCAGGTCTTTTATCCATCTGCTTAGTAAAAGGCTGGCAGTCTCCGAGGCACGACAAATGATAAATATTTCAAAGCCTCTTTTTCATCTAGGCGGCACAGATTAATGCTATATTATCTTCCCTTAACAGCTGGTGTAGTGGGACGAGCAGAAACCTCACTTCCTATTTGCGCTACTGTTTTTTTTTTTTTTTTAAATCGACCATAGTTTGGAGGGGGACTGCACTACTCAATGCACTTCCATATATGGTGAGAAAGACTCTTCTTGTTTATGTGGCAGGATGAGAGATCAGCAATTAGAAAAAACATTGTTGCTCAGAGAAGAAGAAGAAGGGTTTTAATAGGCTGATTTGTTGGAAAGACCCCCCAGGGTCAAATTTAGCTTTCTTAAATTTCTCTCTGGTGCTGCCCTTCACCTCAGGAGTGCAATGCTGACAGCATTAGCAGCATGATGTGGATATCACATTACAGCCATTTCTCTTTCTTATCTCAATAAAAAAAAAAACAAAGCTCAGTGATAAAGCTTACCTAGGCCCCATAAAGAATCACTGCCAAACTCTCAGCTACAAAGTGCTTGTATTTGCATGGAGCTCTCCTCATGGGAATTTCACCTCTGAACACTCATAAAAAGCTCCTCTTAAGTCACTTTGTTGATCCGGCTAAGCAAATTTTACTGCTGTAAATACTACTTTTATGGAACTATGGCTGCGAGCTGTACAAGCCTAATAGATTAATGTCTGCCAACATCCTGCGTTTTCTAACACATCAGCATCTTTGCCCTCTCTCGATACTGCCAAGCAAGCATAAGCGCAATTGCAACGCTGCTGACCTTGTGCTGCTGAAAGGCTGCATTGCTCGCCTTCATTGATACCCCACTCCGAATCTGGTGGGATTTACATCTAACACACACAGGTGATGCGATTAGGAAGTGTGCTGCTGCGGGCTGAGCTAAGCCAATTTTCTTAACCACTGAAGTCTCAAGTGCAAGGATGACAGAGCACTGTCCCCTTTCCAAACTGAAACACAGAACATGCCTAATCCATACCCACTTCAGACATAAGAAGACTTCAGTTTGTTCTTTCCTCAAATGAAAGTAGTGACTAAAAGGTGAAATGTGATTCGCTGGTTTGTTTGTGTGCATCTGTTTACCTCATTGAGTTTGATCTGTCTCAGTTCCTCCTCTGCAGCAGTGAGGGGCAAAGGAGCAGCCTGCGAGGTCAGATATTTCCTGTAACCGCTGAAGTTTAAATCATCCTAGAACCAAAGAGCAGCATAATCTTTCAGCTACACACATGACTTGCTGTTAAAACAAGCACACACAGACAGAAGCTTTATTTTCTTTGTTCTACCGACTGACATTTGGAAAAATAAATAAGCCATATAAGCATAATGTGTAGTGGTATGACGAACCTTTGTGGTACCAAAAATCTCATCCTTTATGTGGCCGCCTCCAAACTCTTTCTTCAGTGTTGCTCTGGTAGCAGCATATAACATTTTATGTCGCACCTGGTAAGTAAAGTAGTAAAAATGGCAACGTTAGACAAACTTTAGAAGAAATTTAATATGAGGAAAATTCTGTCTTCCTAGTTTTTATTCATTTCTGGGTGCTTTTTCATTGTTACCGACTAAATTACAGAACAATATGGGATGTATTTACATTATGAAGCACATTTTTATCCAGCATCCTTAAAATTTTGTGAGTTTATCGCTGGGGACTTGAAGATCAGTGTCTGATTTAAAGTCATTCAGAGGAGCAACTCTCATATTTTGGTTCCATTTTGTTTATTTATTTATTTTCTGTCTGGCACTTATTCCGACTGCCTGCATGTGAGAAATATAGAGAAAATCTATAAATGTTATCTCTAGAATCCACCACATAGAAATTCTTCATCTATGGGAAATACTGCAGTGAGGTGTGGTTCTCAGAGACTAACTTAGAAACCAACTCTTACTTTTTTTGACCACCAGAGAAAAAAAATGTCAGGGTCTGGCAGAAGGGAATATGGAGACCAACCAGATCAGTTAAAACGTTGGAACTATCATGTTTTAAAAAAAACCAGAGCGGCAGAAAGTTTTGTTTTCAAGAAGAAACATTTAATAACGTTCTTGCGAGTTGATAAAGCCGGCTCGCGCTTTCAGATTCTGCTTTAAACATTAAGTATGAATACAGTTTGTATTGCCATTCATAAATACCAGCAAGCATTTTGGAGCAGCACTGACTTGTGTTTTTAAACTGGGTTTAAAAACCAGACTGGTAATATTAAGACCTTTTATGCTGGGAAAACATAAGTTTGGTGGTTATTTTTGAGACGTTGCACCATCTCTCTGCAATGCGGTTCTCTCCAGAAATTGAGAGCACACTAGAGGAAGATTTTTAATATGACATGGGTCTGTTTGTGGCAAACCAAACATGTTCTTTGCTAGAATTGGCTCCAACACCAGTCCCAAGTCATCACTGGAACTACTTTGATTGAGAAAGAGTTAAGAAGTACATACTGTTCACCATGGTTACCCCACAGGAAACAACTAACACAATGCAGGCCTATGTTTTATTATTGCGTTGGTAAACATAAGTGCTGTTCCTCTGGCTAATTTGACATGTTTTTCGTCTAAGTGCTGATTGTAGCCTGGTGTTAACCGTTTAATGAGCACATCTTTATAGCGATAAGATTTTGTGTTTGTATCTTGTATGCTTTATGAGAATCAACTGCCTGAATGTGAAGCATTTAAAATGTAAACAAGTTGCTTTTTTTTAAAAAAGATTATTTTAGACTGTATTGTTTACAAGCTTGCAGTCTTCTTCCTTACATTTGCAATCGATATATTGTGTAAACTAAGATTAGGAGCCTCCATGAAGACACCATTGTAAAGCACTTCTATTGATCACAAACTGGGGAACTTTAAAATCCCTCTGCATGAAATCAAGTTTATGGTTGTATAAATAGATTGATTTGACTTGATTAATCTACTCACACTGAAAACAGACTAGCCCATGAGTCCAGGTGAGGCAGCAGCATGCAAGCCAGATCTGGTTCTGAAATGATTTTGCAACTTCCAGGCAAGCCTCAACCTGATGTACTGTGCTTTGAGCTGGGGACAGGAATTTTGAGCTCATCTATACAGCCCAGGAAGTACATTTTTTTCCCCCAGTGCCACGGTGCAATTAAGAGAGCTACAAATATCCTCCTGCCTCTTGTGTCTCCTTCTTGCAACATTCCCCTATCCAATGCTACAGAAATCACATTTGTTCATTTGCTGTGCCTATTCTGAATCACAGCAGCATCAAATGTAGTTCATTACATTTAAAATAAAGTATTTTTCATTTCATTTCATTTAAGTGACACAATATAATAATCACTTAGGTGATACTGGGCAAGTCAAAATCACATTAAATGCCAAGCACACATTTGAACAACAAGGTGACAACACAAAGTGACAGAATATTTGGCCTACATTCAGAACGGTGTGGTATTTAAATCAAAGGTGAAGCTTGGAAGCTAAGTGCCACATTACTTCAGAAGAAAAACACCATAATCTTCCCTTATTTAGTTTTAAAGAGGTCTGTTAGGAAGTAATGAATACATACAAAGACTTTGATGTGATAAACCCAACCCATCTGATATCCAAAGCAGTGCAGAATAAATGCCATGAAGAATAGAAAGCTATTCATTAGACAAAGTACAGGCTTGGTTCTCTTACAGTAGAGTGGTCCGGTGACCAGGCTAGGAGGATCCATTCATAGCCCTGGTTGTTAGAAGAGTCCAGCCGGTAGAGAATGTAGCAGGGCACATCATCATCAAGTAAAGGCAGCACTAAGGAATCATACTCCTGGTCCCACTTCTTAGATGCTTTCCTGCTGCCGCCCAGAGTCAGCTGCTCTGGAAAGCAGATGTGTGCAACCAAAACGTCAGTTCAGCATGGATTTGTTTGTCACACAACATTTGCAGATGTTTGGGCAGAGGTTTAAGTTAAGAGTGAGTTTTGAACAAATACCAAAAAAGCACTGCTCTTACCATCCTCAATGACAATCTTTAAGACTCGATACTGGTCTCCTGTCTTGGCACTGGCAAAGACATCCTTCACATCATTCCCCGCTGAGATAAAACACAGAGGAAGGGGATGGGGAGACAGTTTCTGGTTTTAAAACACATCCGTTCTAAAAATGTCATTTTGACTCATATATTTACAGTCTACATCTTGACATTTCACGACTCAAACTGTGAAGTAGCCAAAGTAGAAAGATTAATGTATAAGGTCCTTAAAGATTAAATTAAATGCAGATTAATCTGAGCTGCAGAAACCCTCAAAACGATTAAAATAACCTCAGCAGGAAGGCTGAGCTGGACTATTGTAATAACCGTTTCCTTTTACAGACACACAGGGGTAAATAGTTTTGTGCCCTTAAGACTATTTTTCTCTCACGACTGACTATAGTAAACTGCAGCCATGAAGAAATGGGAGCAGCTGTACTTCTAAATAGTCCTTCTGGTTTAAGATCCCTCTCTGTCTGAATGGTGGCACAGAATTAGCAGACACACAGTGGCTTGATCGCCCCTCTGTGAGCTCAACTACTTTGCTCGTTTTTTCATTCGAAGATACGCTAATATGTGAATACAAGACCGACCACAATCTTCCGTGGTCATCATGTCTTGGGAGGGTTAGGGTCACACCCAACTTGAAACCACTTTAATAACAACACACGTTCACTTCAGAGGCATTCGCGTATTTACGGAAACGCTGACAGGTAGCAATCCTGCACTTAGTTCAAATGAAGGCGTCGCCCCGTCATTCAAAGCAAAAACTACCATTTTTAAACGCAGGCAATATGCTTTTAAAGGCAGAAAAAAATTTTAAAGTTAGAAATTAACCTGTGTATCAATTGGTGCCTAATAACCTCGCCAAAAGTCTCGTGGAATAGTACTACAAGTGTCCAGACAGTGCACCACTGGTCACTCAAATCACAGTTGCACGGTGCTAGCTAGCTAGGAGTAGCTAGCTAACTTGACGCAAGCTCCTCGTTGCAGTGAATTGTTGATAGCGCTTGAAGCTAGTTTAGGAATTATACGCAAGGCAAAGTACATTAAAAACAGAGAAGCTTAAATCTGGAGGGAAATGGCGTATCTACCTTGAATACCCGTTTGATGTGACATTGTGTCTTTCGTCGGATTGAAGACCGAAGCAGCTGATCAGGCGAAACCAAAGCCGCGAAGCAGGAAGTGAACTACATTGAAGAGACCCGCCCCAAGTCTGTCGTCACCAATATCAAAAGTCAGGTGGTTCCAGATCATCTTTAGGAGTTTGTATCTAAAGTGCATCCTAACCCCATCATCAAGAAAAGAAAGAAGAAGAAAAAACACATTTTATCTTCAGTTGTAAATCACAAATATCTAGTCTTTGCTGCTTTGCAGGTTGTTGCATCAATGCTGTATTGCAATTTCCTGTTGTGTCCAGGCGTGTGGCCAGTTTTCCCTTCAGGATATTCTAACTCAGAGTTGAATTGCATTTTGTCTATTCTTCTGTGAGATGTTTAGAAGGAAATGGTTGTTGACTAAAACATTAACACTTAGTGTCAATATTTTTAATTAACACTTTTTAATTTACACTGTTAACACTTCGTGAACTTCATTGAGTGAAATGCAGTTTTTCTTCTTGTCAGTTGACCAGGTTTGTTTATGCACCACCTTAACTTATGAGGCATCATACTAACTTACAATCCAGGTTTTTGTGCAATGCAATGCATTCTGACTAGCCTCTGACATCCCCTTCATACTCTTTTGATTAGGCATGATATAGAAAACATATGTTCATGTCTAGTCAGGAAAAGAAAAATTCGGGACAAGATCCAAGATTAAAGAGAAAAGTTTATAATAACAATAAAAGGCAATGCCTCTAAATTTACACACAGCTGAGTTAACTTTGAATATGGTGTAGTGGTGTCCTGTGCTTCGGTAAAGTCTCAGAAAGAGAGTTATGTTGAAAATCTGTGAAAAGAAGTTGCATTTATATACCCCCCAAAAATCACCAAAAACGTAACATATACAAAAATCAAACGGGAAGATAGGCCTGTAAAAGAGGTGAAATAACAAAACTATACTCAAACAAATGCTAAAACTCACTCAAACAAACTGACTTAACAAATGACAAAAATAGGGGAAACTTAAATAGACACTGATAAGATTTTTTTTGTCATAATTACATGTAGATCTATGTTGCTTTGTTATAGCAAGCATTTTGTGAGTATGATAATGTGTAACAACACTCAAGGTTGTGCTAAGTCCAGAAAACATATGGTGTGACACTTTATCATATGCTGTGACATGTCTTTTTTTTTATGAATAAATTTTAATTAGGAGGTAATGCAAATTAGAACAGCAGTCAACTTCAAACCCACACTGTTATCACATCACCCCTGTATTACAAACAATAATAGATACACATCGACATCGTAAACAGAACAATAAAACTAA
>JAOXYM010000010.1:17322519-17350032 GCA_028567055.1 Leptatherina wallacei | reverse complement strand
AAAAAGAGGGGTTCTGTCAATCAGGGGGCAGGGACTTGAAAGAGCGGAAGAATGTAAAAAAAAGGACGCCACTTGTTATAATATATGTTGAGGTTGCGTCGGGATGAGGGAGGAGGTTTTGTTGGTGTGTGGATGGGTGGTAGGAGTGTGTGTGTGTGTGTGGGCGGGTGTATGTATTGAGAGGGTGAGTGCGGGGGGGAGGGGGGGAGGGTATGTGTGGTGGGAGGACATGAGTTCTTGTTGTGTGGGGGTTATAATTGTTGAGGGTGTGTGAGGGCGAAGGAGGAGGTTGTGTGGGTGTGTGTGGATGGATGGGGGGAGGGCAGGAGTGGGGGTGTATGTGTTGAGAGGGTGTGTGGGGGTGGGGGGAGGGCAGTAGGGGTTCTTCGGGACGTGTGGCAGGGGCACTGGGGTGCGGACTGGCCGCAGTAGGGTGGCCGTCTGGGTGGGGTGGGTCCCCCCAGGTGGCTGTGCGGGCCCTCTGCCTGTGGGGGTGAGGGGGCGTCCCTGGGCTCTTGGGCCCCGGGCCCTGTTGGCCGGATGCTGGTCTCGGCCTGCCGGGGCTGGTGCCCATTGGCTGCTGGGGGCTCTGGCTGGGGCCTCCCTTTGATGCCTTCCAAGGTTCTACGTCATCACATTACCATGTTAAATATAACATTGAATCAATAAAATTTGAATATTACTTTCCATCATTTAAACATTTCCTGTAATATACAATAGGTAGGTAAATATATAGTTTACCCTGACACATGATCATGTGGAGTGACACAATATCATCTGGTGTGACATTGAAAATTCGGAAAATAACATACCTTTATTAATGATAAAACCTGAAAATGTTCATGGAATACATGTAAAATAGCATCAGCAACAGTCACAAATATTCTTGTAATTTTCTAGCAAGTTTTGTTACAATAAATAGAAAATATGTTGAAAGACTTGTTGAAAGCAAGGTCTCACATTGAGCGAGGATTTGGAAAATAACACACATTAAATTCATTTCACAGTTTAGTTATGATAAATGACTTTGATAAAGGTGAATAACTGAGAAAGGTATAATCCATTTTCATTTTCTATACAATTATTTTCATGTCACACCATATTTTAGACACGAATACAACAAATTGTCACAAATTCTGATTCCAAGTGAAAATCTAAAAACAACATATAAAGATGAGAGTTAGTTAAACAAAAGGTAAACATTTATAACTGAAATTTTTGAAAAAACAGATTTCTGTCCGTGCAGTGGGATAGATCCTATAAAATCTACTTTTAAAAAATCTTTATTTAGAATGACCACTGCTGATGGAATGAAGGACACCCCCCCCCCCTCTTTTTTTTTTACCTTGTTATCATGTAGTTTCCAAATGTTAGAGATCAATGAGAAAATGCTACTATCACCTCTGAAGGAGGCTCTTTTTACCATTTCATCTAACCCTAACCCCAGTGACTGTAAAGTCTAACCCTCATGTTATGGATTTTAAGGCGTGGAGATTTATCGCGTTGTCTGACTGATATTTTTTCTAATGCAGAAGAAAATAACACATGAGTAGACTACATCACATTCAACCTATAAGCATGTGTGCTTCATTTTTCAGGGCATCAAACTTATTTGAATATGTTGAAAGAAAATGATAACCTATTTTCTAGCTTTTATAAACATGATTACACATTTATTACAGTATTATTTCATCTGATTTCTGCTGACTTTATTTACTGAAAGAAGGTTTATTCTGATAGGCTTCGGCGGAAGTCGTATATTCGTACTATTTACAGCTTGATGCTGGTGAGTAAACGTGTTGGCTACATTGCGTTGCACTGATGTTAAAGCCAGCCGTGTTCATCCAACCGTCTCCATCCACTGTAGAGCAACACCATCAGCTTCCAAGTAGCTGCCTGCACCGTCCCGCGTGGACCCGGTGCCGTGTTACTGGCCGGTGTGTGGACAAGTCCGGCACAATGGCAGATGATTTGGGGGAGCCTCTGCCATACACAAACAACAGGTCGCATGGATAATCCTTGTTCAACGTATCATCTCGTGTTTTGGATGAATAGAGCGCCACCGTCGGCTTGATGTGGCCGCAGAGCCACGCGGAAGTTGGGTATCTCAGCTGGGCTGTCGATTGAGAGAAAAGCGGCGTGGAGCAGGTGGGTTGATGATGGATGATGATGCTGCTCATGCACTGATTGTACCGACTTCCATGCAGGTGGGACCTGGAGGAATTACCCGGTGCCACAACTAACTGGATTCAACAACATTTTCTGTTGTATAATCAGATTATTCTGGCCAAGACTGTCGCGTTATCTCTGTGTTATGCGGGGTTGCTAATATGACATTTGGCGTAGACACAGAAGACGCGTGTGCATGCGTGTGTGGTCATAGATTAAGCCTCTCAAGGCAGATAGCTTATCTATAAAGAATTTGCCAGAGCTGCCAGAAAGAAATGGGCCATTTAGGTGATTTCCTGTTGCACTATAAATTTAGGCTCAGTCCAAATTATTTTTTTCATTTTGGGTCATCAGTATATTGCCATATGAGATCATATTAGCAAGTCCTGTTTACATGGTTGCAATATATAGGATCTGAGTGGGTCCCATGTTTGGTGACTCCCCTGCCAAATGGGACAGCTCAACCTCTGTCACGGTTAAGGTATGATAAAGGCGCACAAAAAATGTAGATAATTACATGGATAAGTAGCTGCAACCTCTCTTAGTGGAATCATCAGTTTAGTATTATCTGAGGTGGCATTTAATGGCAAGAAAAACAGGAGGCTGGTGAAATTTAATACCCACATGGGTGTTCCTCTGTGACGGGTCTATTTCTGGTGCCATTGCATCATTCCAAATTTCCGCTGTGAGGTATTTTAGGAAGAGATGTCAAGGCAGGGAACTCTTTTGGGAAGTTCAGGCTAGCAACAGAGACACAGTATGAATATGAGATCATGAGTAAATAAGGGTAGTTTAATTTAAAAATACAGAGGCAGGCGCTGCTAGGGGTATGACTGGAATAGTTCTTGGAAGATGTTCCTGAGCAAAGCTTCAAGTTAAAGCTGCTACAATTTTTTTTTGAGGAAAGCAGAGAGCTGCCAGGCTCAGAGGACGAGTCTTTTAAAGTCTGGGATTCATAGCGTATGACTGGATAGCACTTGAAGATTCCACTTAATCCAGGTTTTAACACTTCCTTCAGTTACTCGTGAGAAGAATTTAAAACTTTTGTGCTTTGAAGAGCAGGCTCTTGTTCATTGCAAGTTTGTAAACATGCAACCAGTTAAAATAGTCTCCAAACTGCTGGTTATTTGTTGTGCTGGCATGACTTATCAGTCGAAGCGGGATCTCGCTGTCACATTTGTGTGATGCTAGAAGCATACAAGTAAAGCTGCTTTTGTTTTCAATCAAAGTACTATTTGCAGTGTTGCTGAACTATTTTAGTTGTCTGAATTGACTGTAATCCCAATCCACACCAAAACTCAGTGATATTAAGACCTCTAATCTGAGCTCGAGGGATGTTTTCGCTTAAATCTGCCTTGCTGATCTGACCGTGATTTAATCTGACTGAAAGAAGCACTTTCGCTCTGTGACTCCTAGGTGCAGTGTGGCTGGGGGGCTCAGCAGGATGGAAATAGATGCCTGTTTTCGCTACTACTTCCAGCACCCGTGGTCACGACTCATCGTGGCCTACCTCGTCACCTTCTTCAATTTCCTCATCTTCGCCGAAGACCCCATCTCCCACAGTCAGACAGAAGCCCATATGATTGTGGTGGGCAACTGCTTCTCCTTCCTGTTCAATAAATACCCCGGCCTCGGATGGAACATCCTGAAAGTAATATGTTGGATACTGGCCATCATCTGTGGCCTGCTAGCTGGGAAGTTTATATTCCACCGCCGGCTCTTTGGTAAGTCATGTGCATAGTAATGCAGTGGAATGTGCAGAGTAATGGCTCTACTCTTACTGGGTTGCTCTTATTGGGGCTATTCATCAGTCAGAAGCACCTTGTACACTGATTTGATTGTTTGTGATGCAGTTAAATGGGGTTATTTTCTCTCCATAATCAGTCTTTCCTCTGAAAAATAAAATAACAAGGAACCCCAATCATCTAATAATGCTTATTCCCTTTGTCCTAAAAGGAAAATACAGCTGTAAATAAAAGAACATTTAAAGGGATACTGTGTAACTTTTGGCCTCTAGGGTTCCTAAACCTGTAATTTCCCCCAGAATTCAACTTTTGACCCAAATATCAGACTAATATGAGTAATAATGGATGATTTCTGGGTTCAATACAGTGTTTGACGCATGTCCGCGCTCGGAAGGGGCTGCCCTCTTCAGAAACAAGACATTGTAACTTCGCAGGAGTGGATCCGTCGCTCATGGGATCATGTGACCTGCAGCGCTTTGCTCTACAGCTATAAAACACACTGGGCTGTGCTTCATGCTACTTTTTCCTTGAAAGTTTATCAAATCTGAACAAAGTAAGAAGGTGAACACTGTGTCTGAGGAGAACAGAAAGAGAAAGACTGTTTAATTTTGCAACAGTGTGGTGTGGCCTGTGGGAAGTTACAGGTTTAGCCCCCTAGTGGCCAAAAGTTTACACAGTATCCCTTTAACTAGTGGTGTCAGAAGGATAAAGGGGAGGGGGGGGGCTTCAGAGAAGTATTGTTTCCTTTCTTGTCAACCACTTGGTGGCTAAATCTAACCAATACTGGTCTCTTGTCTTACACTGTCTGGAACTGAAACATCATCCTCTTCTTCTTTGTTGAATAGATTTCTTTTAAACACATTTTAGCTGAACCTGTGCTCTCTGCATGACATTTTGCCTAGTTTGGTGCACTGACACCAAAGGACACTGCGTGCATCTCAAAAACAATGCTGGCTTTGACAAAGCAGCAATATATGATACAATGAGACATGAAACAGGTTAGTTATGTTGTGAATTGGTTTGTGAACTCCCATTTTGAAGCCTTTGTTGTTTTAAAGAGCAAGGGGGCAGAGCTGAATGGGAACCACCTACCATTTGGTAGGTAGGTATCAATCGCAGAGTAGCCACATCATTAATCAGTCTTTGCTTTATGGTAAATCTGTGCTATCAATGGTTCCATCATACATGAATGGAACGCCTTGCTGTATTTTTTAAAACTTGAAACCAGCTACTGGGATGGTGGATATATCAGGAACATATTTACAGAATTGATAAAACTTGGGAAAGGTTACATTTTGTCATAGGCTTTATTTAATACAGTTGGATGTCTTCACTGGAGTATACAACCTGGCAACCTAGAAAGACTGTAGGCTGCTGTTTAAGGTGCTTCTGCATTGGCTTTAGTTTTCACATCCAGAGGCTATTTTCATCTTTTATTTAAACCACTATCAGGTTGAGTGACTTGAGGAGATTTTCCAGGCTTGATGCGGCTCCCCTCTGGAGCCTCAAAAGGCTTCATACAGCTTTTCCACAAATGCAGCTATTGTCCCCAAGACAAGTAAACAGACTTTGATGTATAAAATCTGCGAAGTTCCCCTTTTAATGGCCACCTAATATTTGAAACAGCTTCATGGTTCAACTATTGTGTGTGCCTTTGGGAACTTTAAGTCCCAGTTTTCTCTGTTCAGGAAGTAAAAAGCAGCCTGTAAGGCTTTACCATTATATTACATTAGACCAATAACCACAAAGGATAGTTTGGTCCCATATATCTCAACAGTCGTGTCTGTGAACTAAATGCAGTATGCATTAGTAAGACTTTGATATACTAACAAAGAATTTAAGATAAGCTAATGCCGTTTCACTTGTTTTTGTTCCCAGCTGTGACAGGTTGAGAACCTCTGCAGCCCCATCTTCACCTTTATGAGCCACATGTTTTTATTCAGTCCTCATACTCCTCACCTGACACCTCCATAA
This sequence comes from Leptatherina wallacei, assembly GCA_028567055.1. NCBI lineage: Eukaryota > Metazoa > Chordata > Actinopteri > Atheriniformes > Atherinidae > Leptatherina > Leptatherina wallacei. The sequence goes on along the minus strand of JAOXYM010000010.1, from coordinate 17,344,144 downwards.
TACATTTCCTTTTCTTTGTCCCCCACATGCTATTTTTCTCATCCCCTCACACAACTTTGCACATCTCCTGTCTCTGTGTGTTCCTCCACCGTTCTCTCGACTTCCTCTCTCCTCTCAGAAAGGCTGTGACTCTTTGCTTGTTTCTCCTGTTGAACCCGCTCAGTTTCCCACTCACTTCACATCTCACTTTGCCCATGATATCATTGGTTGCCCAGCCTCTTTCAATAACCCATTAGTGATGATAATTGGAGGGCACAGGACGTTAATGGTGAGGAGGTTGCTCTGAGTGATTATCTTTCCGGACCATAAATAGAGAGGCAAGTGTGCATGATGACATGATACTTTTGGCAAACACAGGACCATCAGTAAGAGGGAAAAAGTGGAACATCCATTTTGAGGGCGGCATTTTTTTTTTTCAGAGCGGACGGCCTAATAATACCAGCTGTTCTATCTTCTCAAGTTGCAATCATTAAATTGAATCAAGTGTTCCCCTACATAGGATCTGTGATAATGTTTCATTGTGTCTCTTCCTCTGGGACAAGACTTAACATGATCATGTTTGCTAAAAGGGTCACTGGAAAATGCTTAAATGGCCATAAAGATGTTAGCTTGATACACAAGGTGGTCAGTCTGACTTAGTTTAAAGGCTGGAAACAGGATTGAAACATATCTCTGTTTTACCACATTTAATAGCTCTTCTTAATTCTATCATGCACACATTGCACATGAACAAATCTGAGTTTGGGTGTCATGGTGTTCCAAGTGCCTAGGTATGATTTGGAGATGGTAGGTACATAACAGAGGCCCCTAGAAGAGTCCAGTTTTTTGTTTGTTTGTCTTGTTTTTTGAACTTATGATATACATTTATATGCAATAGCGTGTCATTTAGAGCGGTTAGAAAATTCAAACAAGCAAAATTTTATAATCCAAAATACTCTTAAAAATTCAAGGTTTTTTGTTTATACTCTAAAAATAGTATTTGAGCTAAAAAAGTACTTTTTTTTTACATGAATCCCACTTCGTTAGTGATAACTGTTGATTCAATTAACTTCGAATCAAGAGAATTGTCGAACCAACTTATTTGAATTGCTTCCATTTGTAACAAGTGATTGAATTAAATGTATCCAAGTTAATTTATTAAGTTAATTCAACTCGACAGTCAGACCTACTCAAATCATTTAGTGCCAATTGTGCAAAGACTCATGGGAAATGCATATTCAGCAGAATTGAACATTTTCTGATTGCTACCTTGTTAATGTGAGTTAAGTGCTTTACAGCCTGTGTTATATTTACATTTAGACAATGTTGTTGGAACTTTTCGTTTCTATTTTAATGTTTAAATTGGCACCATGAGTGTGAAGGACAGTACAGGGATTGACACCCACCACCGCCTATCGCTGGTGACCAAGTTTTTAGTAGCAGAAATATAGCTGTTGACTTAATGTTGTATTGTCTCGATATTTCTTTCTGCTGTAAAATATTCCCACTATAGAAACTAGATATGTGAATGTATACAATTAAAATACTTTGTTTTCATGCTATATTATCAATTATAATGTTATTTGGATTTACTTTTGGATAAATCAAATATTCAGTTTGGAACAACTTGAATATTTTAAGTGAACTTAACATGAAATTGAGTCAGAGTGACTCAGATTCCTTATTTGAAAGAAAGGAAATCATTTGAGTAAGTCTGACTCAAAACTGTCAAGTTGAACAAACTTAAGTTGGATAAACTTTATTTAATCACTAAGCAAGTTTTTTTTGCTTAGTGACTATTATTATCAGCATTATTATTGACTCAATAGCAGGAGAGAAAATAATTATTTTATGTCTTAAACTTTTATGTGGACTCACTCTAAAATGACTCTTGATGTCCTTTCTTTTATTTTGTACTGTAAATCATCATCCAGTTTATTCTTCATGAACCACTTCTTGGTGGTTTTCCTTGTGTGTGGAGATCAATACCCATTTGAAAAATTCACTTTTAGTTCAACTTTAACTTTCAGACAGATTTCCTCGTTATCGTCAGGCATTATTTGATACGAATCAATGGCTGCATTCTGCTCAGTGCTGGAGGCAGTAATTCAAAACCCTTTCACTTGTACTAAAAGTGTCCACTGTTCTTGGCCACATAACTCGGAGCACATTGTTCATTGTTCTAAAAAGTGTGGTGTTGACCTTTATGCACTCTGGTAGTTTTATTTTTTTTTGTTTTGTTTTGTTTTTAAATAATTTATATTTTGGAAAGTAAAGGCTTTCACCTTATTTCACCTTATTTCACCTTCTTATAATTTAATGCATTTAATTGTGGTATACATTTGATTCTGCCACACTTCCCATTTACACAATTTACTTTTTTTTAATTCAAATGGGTTCAATTGCTAATAGACGTACACTTTAGGCCCTTTTTTTGGAGTATATCACCTTGATTTTCTAGCATTGTTTTAGAGTTCTAAGTATTTCCGTCCTTCAAATATGGAAAAAAAGTCAGCATTTCTTTGGATGTACATCTGGATGTGAGTTGTTTTTTTTTGTAGTGTGTAGTTTAGATTAAAAAACTCTCAAATGAGAACCTTTAAACAGACAAATAAAATCATAATTATTACAAGTTTACCAGTAGAACTTAAAGGAATTGTCTGAACTTGTCATTGCTTGCACTATTTTGATATTCGACATAAAAAAACAACCCAGAACCGAACATATTAGTCCACTAACATTCTTTGATTTACAAGAACATAATTGTAGTACAAGTGTTTTGGGTCTGGAACAGGGTCCAAACAATCAAGTAAACCCAGTACTATAGAAGGCAGTAGGAGTGCAGTCCATCCTGCAGCCATGTACAACTAATGTACTTCAATAAGCCCCCAAACAGATGGTTTGTGCTTCTGTGTGTGGGTGAGTGTGATAGAAACTGTGTCAGAGTGGAGGTTTAGTGGATTCATGCGTGAATGTGTTTGTACTGTAAGAGTTTAGGGAGGATAGATGAGTTAGAAGGGAGTTAGAGATGTCCAGCACAACATTTCAGAACAGAAGTTGTGTAATCCCAAATTCAGGTAGGCCATAAGAGCTGCACTACAGAACCAGGCCCACTACAAAAAATCTCATCTATTATTGATCTGTCACATAGGCCCACATGGCCCCATTTCTGTAGATCTCTGGTCGCCAGAACTCTTCTGGTATGTTGGAAGGTAGTTGGAGCACTTTTGGGGAGGGATACAGTTCAGATAAAGGTTTGAGCATCTAAAAAGCTTTTTTGCTGTCACAATCTGTGTCTAGTGTGTTCATATTTTTTCATTTTATTCAACTTGCCTAAGTACCTTTTTCACCTGAGGCTGTTTTGTTGTTGTGGTTAACATTATATCAATTTGTGACAAACATGGAAGCTGATGTTGTTTCTAAAAGGTGACCCTGCATTGATAATCATTTATGATGGTCTAGAAAATCATTTGATGCAAAGAACACCTCCTCTGACAATATGCAATGCACATATACTCAGAAACCCACATGATTATTTATCCAGCTGCTGCATGACCAGAATTTGTGGTATTTTTTAAATGCACTTTTTAAAACCACGTTGCTTTATATATTAGGCAGAGGTTTATTGTATTGTCTTTCTTTCCTTTTTCCCCCCTTTTCCCCTTTTGAACATAAATGAACTCTGTATGATGAATAACTTATGACAGATTATGTGATTTAAGGAGAGGACATCTGAACAACCTGTTCTATTCAGCCACTCAAGGCAATGTGTGCTTTCTAATCGAGTGGGCGCGAGCCAATGACTTCTGGTTAAGCAGAGGAAGACTGGCTGTCATTATGAATTTGTATTACGTCTGAGGTCACACTGCTTTCGTGAGAAGTCTTTTCCATTTGAGCGTGGTTCGTTTGCATGCAACCATAGATCAGACTAAGAAATCTTATCAAATTCTTGTGATTATCATTTCAAAACAATCAAGGACTATGGAGTAGGTTGCTGCCATTTCTGCTTATAAATTAACAGGTAACTGTCAAAAAGTTCCAAATAGTTAGTTTATACCACAAAATATTCTTTGAGTATGAAAATAAAGGCTGTTACTAAATCGCACATGTGCACACATTCACAGAGAGATCTCACATACTCCATGACTAATTGATGGATTTTATACAAGAAACTTCACAGATGGAAGTTGACAGATTTCAGTCTGTTTTATTGTGTGAGGGGAAGTGACAGTGAAGGGTGATGAAACCTCAACTGTCAACATCCATGACTTCCTAACATGAGAGAGCTTGACGGGTCAAGCGATAACGGACATGATGCTAACGATATACAAAACTATATATAACCTACAAGGCACCTTTAAGGCATATTTTTTGGCATCTTTGCATTTTTCTCTTAGCAAATTGTGCCTTGATGAGAGGCTTTTGTTCACCACCAACAAGCTTCTTGCTGAATTTTGGTTTTCAACTTTTGATATTTGACTACTTTTCTTGGCAGAATTAGCAAAGTTTTAGTAATTTATAAAGTAGAATATGGAATATATTCACCTATGTCTCTCCAAGGCTTTGCAAGTTCCGCAAGATAAATTGAACGGTGACTTTTGGGTCAAGTGGCATGTCATCCCGCCTGGATTAGACCCTTCTTTACATGCTTTTATTGAGGCTTACATTCAATCAAACTCTGACTGCTCATCTCCACTTGGATGACTGATCTGAGGCTCCAGAGAGTGAACCATGCAAGAAACGGTGGCAGTAATGATAAAACCTGCTTCCCTTGATCAGGTCTGTTACAATGATAGGGTGCTCTGCGTTTGTGTGTTTACATGTACAGTATGTGTGTCGGAGAGCGTGAACCATGTCGTAGGTTATTCTGTTTATGTCATTCCTCTCATCCGTCTTTCCGTAGTCTTGACGATTGTAGCCTACAGGATGCCATCTGGGTTCTGTCATATGTTATTACTGTGGAGAGCAATGGCTGTGATGGCTTATGTATAGCACTGTGCGCCTCGGGGTCAAGGTTGGGTGTGTATTTGTGGGAGAAATTGTGCGGATGGCAGAATTAAAGACCTTTTGTGTGTGCTGCTATGGAATATTCGAATTGTCCATATGTGTGTCAACAACAAAAGTAAATGAGCATCTTTACATTGCTGAGAAAATAATCCTTTTTGTTTTATGCGGAGATACGTACTGTTCTGGCTTGTGATTTAGAATGACTGGCTTCAGGTCAGGTATACTGACAGCAGTTGTAGGGAACGATCATCCACAGTAACATTTTGACTGTGTACTTTATACATGACTGTTACCAATAGCACTGTGTGGTGTCCAGTGCATGGCTGTGTAAGGATAAAAGTTTCAATGTCCCTCCTGTATCTACCTTTTCCACAAACTGAAAGGTCAGTAATCACACTTGGGTTTTTCAGCCATGTCTTGTCACTATGAAAGCTGCAGGGAATAGAAGGGCATACTCTCACTGTGTCTGAATGGAACATTTGCAGAGTGCTGCACACACATATTCAGCCTGGCTCTGGCTCATCAAAAACAACAGAAAATATCTTTACTAATAATAAAACAAGGAAAGGTGCAGTTTTCACAAGGAAGGCATCATTGTATATGGTGTGTTTCATCTGCTGTGTACCACTGTTTGTTGTTTGCTTCCGTTTTTAGCTCTGGAGATGGGAAAATCTTTGCTAGCATGTTCATTATGTTAACTTAATGAGGAAATAACATGCATGTGTAGCTTATGTCCTCCCCAAACGGCCTAAATGTCAGCTAAAGGAACTAGTGCAGTTCAGCTCTGATTTATTGTAAAGATAGGAACTTTAAAAATATACATACATTATTGTCAATAATGCATTATAAATGCTCTGGCAGAGCAGATAAAGGAAAAAGTAAATCAATGAGGGGTCATTATTGGAGCCAGCAACATAAAATGGAAACCAGCCAAAAGGAAATTGCAATTTTACCAGAAATGTATGTCTTCTTTTGGTCTGGAACCAAGTTATCAATAGCTAAATGAATTCATCTACCAGGCCACTTACTGAAACAGCTACAGTGGCACAGCGGCCAACTCTCCATCTCAGCTTTTCTTGCAGTAGTGTCTCTGTGGAGGGAGTTCTTTTCTCACTTTGCACTTTGATTTATTATCCAGACTCTTAGTTAGTGAGAAATCCAGCTCTGGGGACACAGTCACATTTCCAACCAACAACCTCCACCCCACCCCGACCCACGGTGATGCTGCAGCCCACTAAATGTGTGATATGATGAATGTGGATGCTAGTGGCTACATACTCAGATTTAGATAAAGACGAACCTCAGGCTCATTGCACTGTGGATTTATTTTTCGGGATAATGCTTACTTGTATCCCAAAGGAGAGGAGGATTGTTAATTTGATCTGTGGGATCGAAAGAAGATATGGTAGTTGCTGAAACGAGATGAAAGAGCATGCACAAAAAGTTTGGATGATACGTGCCATACGACAGATTTACTGTGACAAACATTTTTTTAAGGCCCCCAAGTTACTTCTTATTATCATATTTTCCATAGAAAATGCTTTGTTCACTACACTTTCTACAATATATTTGAAAGATAAGTTAACAAAGCTTGAACGGCAGCAACACAATGCTGCAAGAAACTGCATCTGACTTTGTCTTTTTACTGGAAATCAACCTTTTGGATTTTAAACAAAATCATTAATGTACGAAATTCTCTTACTTTAAAATTTGGTGCATGAACCAAAATGGAGCCGGTTTAATGTTGATGGGGAATGACAATACGAAAGACTGTATTGTTAAGCTGTTATTAAGCAGTTTGTGGCCTTTAGCAACATTTTAGCAAGACAACTCATACACCACCTCTTTTGTGGTGTTAAATATTTGGCAAGTTAAACACGGGCTCAACATGGGCTCTGGAACAGTTTCTTTCCCACCATATGCTGATTAACATTTATGGAAAATAATTATTTTGAAGCTAGCTGATGTCTTGTTACTGTTTTCTAACTATATTAGTGAATTAGATTTGGACTGTGTCTAGATAGAATGCTTTAGGGGGAAAAAAATGTTGTCTTACTACATTTTTTAAATGATTGCATCGGTCAGACTCGGTCTTTCCTTTCTTTCGAATTTATGTTCCATCATAAATCAACTTCTAAGATTTAAGCAAAGATGCAATCCAGGCCATGACTACTCAATTTGGTCCTACGAGGGACGCTGTCCTGCAGGTTTTCATTGTGTCCCTGCCTCAACACACCTGACTCAAATTAAATAGATCCATCAGCCTATGAAGTTCTGCACAATGACTCATTAATTTGAGTCAGGTGTGTTGGAACAGGGAAATGTGGAAAACCAGCTGGACTTTGGCCTTCATCGGACTGAATGGAGTAGCCTTGATGTAGGCCTTTTAAAAAGTTTGATTATGATTTTAAAATGTCAAATAAAAAGACAATTATCCATAAATTCAAACCCCATATTTGACTGGAAACAATACAGATTTATAAAATACCTGATATGAGGTATTTTATAGTTTGTTTCTTTTCTTTTCTTTCTTGATTTTAAAAGGGGCAGCTTACCATCTCTTGTTTAAACAATGCTGCATGAGTTGAGGATAAGTTGTTGTTTGGATTGCAACATGTGTTGCTCTGAATCCTGTTTCATCCAGCATTGATAATAAATTCTTGCATTTAAAAGTTGGTGTAATGTGCACCAATGTGTCACATAACAGTATGGAAGCTGGCATTGGATCTGTTTGCCAAAATCTGTATGCTCTGTCTTAATGAATCTCAGATTCTGATTCTGGGACCATCAGACAGATTTCCACTACACATCTGTCCATCTGTGATGAGCCCGGAGAAGGCAGCAACATTTCTTTGTCTTGTTTGTGTCATTTATTTGAATTGTTTTTTTTTATTTCTTTATTGTAACTTGCAATTGTGGATGCAGCAACAAGCTATATTTATGGACAGTGGCTTTTAAAAGTTTTAAGCTCATGGAGTGATTTCCAGGTTTTAATGCAAAACTGTCTGAGAGCCTGAACATCATTCAATGCTGGTTTTTAGACCTTGTTCCTTCAACTCTCAATATAGTCGGACAATGAAAGAAACATGTCGCTGGCACTAAACGGGGAAAAAAAAGCTTTTATTTTTCAAATAATACATTTTTAATCTTTTCTCATATATATTGTTGAAATCTTCTGCACGTTTTTGTGTTCTGCTTTAATTTGCATAAGCCTGTCGCTTTGTCAGAGCAGCATTGTAATTGTGATGTTAATAGCTGCCATTGACACTCATATAACAATAATACTAACATTTGTTACTCATTCACCAATGACTCTAACCCTCCTGCTGGCTCTACAATGCAGCCTCCTGTCTTTGTCTCTTTTCAAGGCTAACAGGTTTCCTCTTCAACTGTTTACTGGCTACAATATTTAGTACATAATACAATATATTCCAAGCAACTGCAGATGGCTTCACAGAACTCATAGGACGCGAAAAGGACGTTAGTGTTAAGAGGGCGTCATGAGGTTATAGGTTCGTTTGAAAATCATGATAGGGAATGAATGAGACCACAAAGACAAGTATGGTGGCACTGATGAGTTGCAGCAGCTTCCTTTCTATGTTCCCTCTTCCTTGTTGGAGGCCCCTCAGAGCACAAGTCGTCATGACGTAAAAAAGTCAGCATGACATTGAAGGGGAGCATGAAGCATACTGTTGTTTTGGTGATGGTGATTGTTTTGATGTGGAGAAAAGGACCATTGATGTGGTCAGTGCACTCAGTAACGTTCTCAGAGCGCCAAATGAGTCAGGAATGGAGTGAGGAAGAGGATGCTGCCATATATGTTGATGTTGAATGAGACCCTTTTGAAGCGACAAAAGATCTATGTGCCTCTGGGGTATGGCCTCTGGAATTGGAAGAAGAGGGTGAAAGGGAGGGTGAGGATCCAGGCTGAGTCACACAGATCCAGGTTTACTGGGAAAACATGGCCGGCACTGATGGTTTTCTTTAAGCATGTGTCGTTGATTAGCACTGACACGTTTCCTAGGATCCCCACAGGAAGTGTGACTGTGAAGATCACCAGAAGGATGTAGCAGTACCACTAGCCATTCTTAAAATACCTGCAGAATTCTGTAGACTGATTCAGGAAGGGAAGAAGCACATCTGGGATTTAAGAACAAAAGGTCAGTCTGAGTTTTACATATTTTTTTTTTTTATATATTCTAAGATGTTAGAGATGAAATGGAAAAGTGTGCTGTGAAGCTAAAACATTATGATTGACTTAATGTTCAATCACAGCTGAGTTATGATTAAAAATATATATGAGAATATATTTACATCTTAACCTTGATTCCACGCGGTGGCACATCAGAGAATTCAGACTACATAATGTTGCAGAATTTGTAGTGTAATCAAAATAATAAGCATATAGAGGAGATTAAAATCTGGTTAATTCTGAGATCACAGCATAAAACACAACAGCAGCGACATGCATATGTAGTGTGTAACAAAATCAAAGGCTAGTGACAGAAATAATGAATTTATCATTTAAAACTGTGTTTCTATTGGTGTTTAATCACTTTTACATTATGTGCATGAAGTAGATGCCTGAAGTTTTTGACTCTGAGATTGCAAGGCTAGACATTAAGTGGAATACAAGGCATGAAAGGGATATTCATTTACATCACAACAATCACAAATGAGCTTAAACTTAAATATCCCAATAATCCTTAAATTGTGAAGTAAAGCTGACACTTTGATTCCTGAGACATGCAATATGGAAGTAGTTTCCCAATATCTATTATATTTTACGTGTATAAGCTTCACACATACTGGGATTTTGATATTTTGTTCAGAAAATAAGTAACCAAAACTAAAACCAAAATTACTCGCCGTATTGCATTTGTACTTGTGTATAATAATGTCCAGGGAGCAACAGATTAAAACAAACCTTTAAATAATTTATTTTTTATGAATTAGAGCATAAAAAAGGTTCAAATTCTTTCGGATTGGCACAATAAACATAAATGTTAGTTGTGCTTGTGTTTTCAGTAGAAAAAAAGCAAAACCAAATAAAGATTGTATTCTATACAACCGTAAAACAGAATATTCTTTATGCTAGATGTTTAGTGAATAGCCATATCTTTAAGGATCACCTTCCTGCATTGTAACCTCTTACTTCATGTTAAATGCAGAAGACAGATTTTAATTACTTCAAGATTACTGGAGGTTGTAGTTGCTTTTTTATCGACTCTGCTGTTAAGTCCTGCCGTCTGTGTGTACTTTCACCACATGTCCACCCACTCTCTCTCAGGGTGCTCTTTATTTACAGTAGCTGTCTCCATAGTCTCCAAGCATCACCACCGTGTCCAGGAAGCGAATGCTTGATCGTCTGCTGCGAACAATGAAACCTGAGGGACCGTTGATCTATTGCCTCCAGCATGACAACCATCATTTCGACTTAATTAAAGAAAACACATTAATCTTGCTCAGTTTATCAGGTCTGAACAGTTAACATGCGTCTCTGTCTGCATTTTAGTGGCGGCTGAAAAGAAGAAAAGCTGAAGATTTAGTTCAGTATTTGGTGCTGATTTGTGTTTTTAAAATGAGTAAACCCGACTGGAATATCAATCACACAGCTGCGCTGTAAGTAATAAGCTGATAAAAGGATACTTTTTCATCAGGACTTGTGCTGCTGATTAAGGTTTGACATTTTGATATTGAAGCTAATTTAGGAAATTTAAATTAGTTGATCAAGTAAGAATGAATTAGTTTTTGGAAGATACACCTTCAGTAGAATGTTGATGAAGATGAATTTGTATTAAAGCACTGATCGGTGTATGAGGATCAAATTAAACTCACCTCCTTCAGCTGTTTCAGATGTGTTGCTGCTGAGGAGCGCTGTCATGATGAATGGAGACTGATCACGTCCCAGTTCACCTTCGGTCCTCCTCCACCACCTGTCTGCTTCACCTCTGTCTGGAGCTGTTGGTGTGCCACTTTACCTGAGATACTCTCATGTCTGAGTGTGTGTATGTGTGCAATACAGTAAAGAAGAGATTAAGCCAAACTATTTCATAAACTTTGTACAGAATTGTTTGTCCACATGTGTCAATACACATGTTTGAACTTATGGTGTCTGCTAGTTTTCAGTGTTTGTTTTTCAACTGTCTGCATGTCCTGTAAGTGGATTGCTACTGTAAATCTGGTGGTTTTATAACCCGAGGTGAGCACTTTCCCGGAAGAAATCTCTGTTTCAAACAGAGAAGCAGACTGGTAGCCATAAAGCCAGCAGTTGGAATGCCCTAATTGCTTGAAACAATCAGGATTGAGTGGGATGCTTTAAAAGAAGTGGAACACCGTGTCCTCAGTGCATTTAGAGCAATTTGCTAAAATAAATGCAGTAAAATTCAACTATATAATGGTTTCATCTTTATGAAAAATAACACTTAGACATTATTACCTAAACATTGTACTAGATTATAGTTATTAATTTGTACTATTTCAGTTTCTTTTTCTCTTTAGCCATGGTACATAATTTAATTATGAAGTACATTGAAGTCAGTGCACAAAAACCAAAATGTTTCAGTTAAACAGTTGCAGAAAAGCTTGCTTCACCTTTTCTAAAGCTGAACTGGACAAAGAAGAGAGCTTTTAGTGATTGGTTCTCTGTTCAGATTGTATAAATATAGTATTTTATATATAAATATGTTGCTGTTGGACTGGCTGGAAATGAATTGTATCTTTTAATACCATCTTTGTTTTAGTAATTGGACAGAAATGTAATGCTTTTGGTGATATTTTTTAGTCAGGGGTCAGGGTCTTGCCTGGCTAGAGCAGCATCATGAAAAAGAGAATGACATTTGAAGTCTGGAAGTAAACCTCAGTCAAAGGTGAGAGAATAGTTTCTACATTTTTCGAATGGCTCAGCCAGACTCAAGTTCATACCTGAACAGAATCTAGAATCTATTTGAAGGGGTAAAAAAAAGACTTGAGTGATGGCAAGAAGTAATGACAAATCAGGTATTTCCCATCTAAGTAAAGAATCAGATGTACTTTATTGATCCGAAACTGGGACATTTCAGTGGGACAGCAGCTATAGAATGTCAAAGAGAAAATAGTACATTACTACTACTAGTACTATAATGTTAGTTGTGTTGTTTTTTATGAATGTGTTCGTTTTGTTTTGTTTTTTTGAAAGAAAAAAAGGAAGAATCAACATTTTACCACCTTTCTTCCTCTTAATATAAAATTTTTTCATGATTGTCAATGATTTTATACATGAGTATCATTATCGATTTATGTGGTGTCCAAGTATCACCAGCAGATGGAGACATAGCTACATCTCTGGTTTAGAAAGTTCTTTTGGAAAGGAGGATATGACCTCATACCAACAGGACTTTATAAGTGGCTTTAGAGGAATGATGCTGTAAATTAGTGAAAATGTTAGGGTGTTTTTTTTTTTTTTTTAAATAGAACCCCCCCCCCACTAGTTTGTTCTTTATGATTACAGAGTGAGAGACAATAAAAAAAGATATATGAAGCATCTTTTCTTTGCTTTTGTGCCAGCGTTTCTGTCTGGCCATCTTGTTCATCTGTCCTGTATTTGTTGTCCCCTGCTGGGCTGGGCCCCGCTGTAGACGGTGCTCATGAATCACTCCTTATAAGGGTCCTCTACTGTAGGGGGGGGGGGGGCAGTGACTCAAAGGCCTTGGCTGAATAGTCCTGAATCACCCCTGGTTAAATCCTGCTCATATAGGCTGTGAGTGTGCGGCCGTGTCTGATGGCGCGACGTGTTGCTTTGAAAGTCAGATCTGCCGATACACACAGTGCACTGACATCTAAGCCAGGGCTCATTGGTACGGGAGGCAATTAAGTTCACCCATGCAAGGCAACTCAATTATGCAACTGTGATGAGCCCTGAAATACAACAGAGCAAGACATATGTGTGGTCTCACACTCGACTTCAGTGCTTTTCCCTCAAAGCCTTAAAATTTTGAGCTTATCGAGGGAATATTTGAGCATATATATCTTAAACAGTTGTAAATAGCCACAACATTTAGATTTATTTACAGCTCAATTACCTAATTATTGAACTTATCAAAGGCATTTGAACTTCCAGCAGGGGTCTAATTCATCTTTAGCAATCTCAACATTAGTTATTTATGTGCACGGCCGAAAAAAAGAAAAGAAAGAAAGAAAACTGGCAGTGAGCAAGGTGAGGTCGAACAGCATGTAAAACTGTTAGAAAGTAAACCAGCCAGGCTTTAATGGGAAAATAAATGGAGCATTCTGCTTTGCTGTCTCCGGCTGTGTTTGTGCGCACACGTGCGGGCGCAAACACAATGAGCTCTCCGAGGAGCTGTAAGTGAAAGGGATGCTGACTTAGCTGGAGGAGAGAGGAAAGCAAAGACTTGTTCCTGGGAAGATGGACGCTTCTGGCACCGGATCACAGCTGGCAGAGATGAAGTGCAGTGTGTGTGTGTTTGTGTAAGCAATACAGTAATAAGTAGTGGAAACAGAGCTGAATAAACTAACTCATAGAGGATTCTTTTTTTCAATTAATACTGGGGTTCACCGCATGAGAAAAGAACCTTAGAAACTGCCAGCCAAATACTTTGAAGTTTTCTTTCCAGTGCTCTTAAAGGGGCGCTTCAACTTTTATTTATTTGATTGTTTTTCTTTCTTTCTTTTTTTCAAAAATTGCTTCTCTTGCTTCTCATGGCAGCTTCTTCTCAGCATGCAGATAAGCTAAGAAAATATTCAAGATGATGTTACTGTGATGGCCAAAGTCTTATCATTTCAATTGATTAAATGTAAAAGCTATTTCATGTCAACTAATTCTAAAACCTTGCAGTTGTGTTGTTTTCATTATCGGCTATTTCTCTTTATGTTTTGAACAGTAGCTGCTCTATATCATTAATGAGCTTGACCTCCCAAAAAAAACCAAAACTTGAAAATGTACATAACTTTTAGCTTAAATTCTTTCCAGCTTACATCCCATTTCTGGGAGTTGCTGGTGGTTCTGATCAATCTTAAGGATGACTAATCTGGCTAGAAAGATACGATAAACTTTTTGAGTAGAGTCACCACTCTCTTTATTCATTTAATTGAATTAATGGGATCACATGATTAGTTCTGAATATGGTTTCCTGTATATAAAACCTACAACTACAGCTCAAAGCTGAAGACCCAACCAGAAGTGTTTGTTTTGCACCACTGTGCTGCTTTGTAATGTTGGTCCACTCACCGCCATTTATCTTCCACTATTGTGTCCTCTGCAAATAACACCACATTGTGCACACTTCTGACTTATTCATGCATCCAAAGAAATATTGCCTGCATGGAAGATGAAACTATGTGCATGCATGAGTTATGAAATGTGCTTTTTATTGTTCTTGTGTTCATTTGTTTTTAAGACCATACTGTTTTTGTTTTGCTTAAAAGGGCCCAACTGCCGGTGCACAGAAAATGTTGTGGAGGACTGAGGGTTAATTTATGAAAATAAAAGCCAAAACTTTCCTCTCATGGTGTTTTTGACCTTGTATTCACGTCCTCATTTTAGGAGGATAAACTATTCCGCTTGGTTGATAGTCCCATTGGGCACATGTAATGATGCTGCTAGTAACAATATAAATTATTTAACTAGAGATCTTAATATTTCCACTACAGTTAATGAAATGTCCCCTCTACCTTCATGGATGTGAATCTCCTCAGCTTCTCAACAATTGCATTCTATTATTTTAGCCTATTTCTGATTGATTGCAGCTGTAAACGACACCCTTGGTGTGTAGTGTAGATGGCTTCTGTTCCATGAGCAGTGTGGGAGGTACATCAAGGACATGACAGCTGTTGTGCAATTACATTATGCATGTTTAATTGCTTTGCACACGGTATTTCCCAGATCTCTGAGTAATTCATACTTTCATCCCACTCTGATCAAGCAAGAAACGAGAGCTTGATTTTAAAAAGTACTGTATTTTTCTTCTGTTTGTCACCAAGATTAAGCAGATAAAAAAAAAGACACCACGGCAACAAGCTATCAGTGGTTGAGAATTATAAACTTTGTTGTCTTCATAAGTTCTGCTGTTACCTCCCACCGGAGGACAAGCTTGCTTGATTATGTATTCAGTGGAGAAGGCTGCGTATTCGAGTCAATCTCATGCTCTGCCAGAGAGATATTTCCTCATAATCTGATTCTAAATCAGAAGTCTATACAAAAAACACAGCAAGTGTCAATTTCTGAATAAGTTCTCAAATCCTGTGGAGCTTGCTTAGTGAAACACAAGCTACTGTCCTGCAGATGACATGATATGTAGATAGAATATTTTCTATCAAATGAGGAAATGTTTGAATTGATCTGAAATATGTACAGTACTTCTTGCAGCATCTGACACCTCAAAGTGTCCTTTTCCCAAAGGGTAGATGTCTGACAGAATAGGACATGTTATTGATCTCTGTGACTAATTAATTTACTTTCACCTCCATTTTTGAGGCCAAACATGTGAGCAGGTTGAACCGCCACTGACAGCAGTGTCCTTGTCATGCTCCCTTTAGGTCGTTACCTGCGGCTGAAAATGTTCCGCGAGGATCATGGCTCCTGGATGACCATGTTCTTCAGCACCATCCTCTTCCTCTTCATCTTCTCACACATCTACAACCTTTTCCTGCTGATGGCTGGCAGCATGGAGTAAGACATTCAATCTCTCTTCCCCCTCCTCCCCCCATTCTGTGCTTCCCATTTGTTAGAGCCACTGTACGTTCAGCTTTGGCTGGCATGATTGATCTTAACGTCTCGCCTGTAGAGACTCAATACTGGTCTGATTAATCAGCCCACACTTTAAATCACAGGTAGGCGCAGGCGGGGGGGGGGGGGGGGGGGGGGGGGGGGGGGGGGGGGTAAGGTGGTTAATCCTGAAAGATCACCTTCAGCATCAGTACTTATTTTCCCATGATCATGGCTTATTTTTTGACACCTCTCTGGCTGAAAACCAAAATGTTTTTTGCCACGTCTTTCAGTATTGGTCTTGATCTTTTTTTTTTTGTGCCGCTGCCCCGACTTACCTGCTGAGTAACCACTGTGTGTACAGCAGAGCTCGACATCCACACATCAAGCACTTGACAGGAATCCGTTTATGCATTTGCAATGTGTCCATCCAGAAGGAAGAAAACATGCCCTTGAAGCCAGCCAGGCAGACACGAGGTCACAGCCAGATGATTTAGCTTGGTTGGGCAGCAAAAAAGGAGCTAAAACAAAACAGTGTGGCAGGTGTCTGTTCGGGTACAAGCTGTCAAAGAGGGAGGATGGGGCTGTAATGGGGTATGTCCACACAGTGATGCTTTTCCATATTAACAACGAGCTTCAACTATCCATAAGGGGCAGGCAAATGAAGGCTGTTAGCTAGCAGGCAAGGTGTTGTGTTTTTCTTTGGCCAGAGGAATGAGATTGTATAATCGGCCCATCTGTCACTCTGGCCAGCACGGTGACATCGCCATCCATCTTGTTCATTCTCTCTAGTAGGCCAAGAAAAAAAGAAGTGAACGGCAGAGCAGAGGGGCAGGTCCGCTGAGACGATGAATGTTGCTTGCTCAGTGAAAAGTTACACTTAGTGCTTCTGTCACAAAGAGCATTCCTATTTTTTCGTGATACTGCTTCCCAGCTCTGAGATGTCAAGGAAATGGTCTCTTTTTAGCCGCAGAGTGGTTTTTTTGTTTTGTAATGATGTTTTTTTGCCTGGATGAAAATTAAAGTGACGAGTTATTTACATATAGGCTATGCAAAAAATTTATTTTATAAATATATTTATATATATTTGTATATATACAGTATATAAATAATATACACATTCTATATGTTTTATCAGCTTAAAATGAGCACATATAACAGGCTTCAACTGTGGCAGCTTATTTAAGCCATCTCGAATGATTTGTGTGCAAGTATATAGAGCAGGAGTGACACTTAATCAGTACTGTAAATCTCTCCTCGAGAAGACAGATGGTGCTGTTGTAAAGCGAGTGAACCCACCACCACCGAAGCGCCTGGTCGATCTCTGCACTGGCTCCCACCCACCCCTCCTGTCCCTCTTTCCCGCTTGTCTTCTTTCTGCTCCAACAGAGTGTCCACCCAGTACCTGGACTCTGCCAAAAACCATTAAAGCTCACATCTCTGTTCAAGGCCAACACGTAAGAGCAACGTTCGCACTCTGCCAGAACGCTGCCTCAGAAAACGGACTCAGGGCTGTCGTAGCAGGAATGCAGCAGAGTGAGCAAAAGGTGATGGAAGCTGGGAAGGAGGGAGGGAGCGTGTGGGGAGGAGAAGTGCTCTAGCTCTGATGATGCAGTGAAACTTAAATCTTTTGATCTATGTCCAAACCCTATTTGCATCGCTCCCCTCGCTCCTCCAGGCCCCCGTTGCTTCACCCCACAGGAAAAACACGTCGTAATTTTCTCACAGCCCAAAGGAAAAGTACAATATCCCTTTGTGGCTGCAGCTGTCCCTCTGAGGACATGAGCACTGTCTTTTTTATCTTTTCATTTGTACTGAAAGAACAAGCTGCTGTGGGGTATTTTTACTGCCAAGGGTTTTTAAAGGGTTGGCATTTTGGCTCGGGTTCACCAGCTTTGACACCGAGCCATGATGGTGCACTGCAGGGAGATGCTCTTCTGGTGGATGGATGGGGCACAACAAACACACACACCCACACAAAAAACCACATATTGTTTATGTCGCACACCTCTTTCAAGTTACCATGGAAGTGTGTGTGTATGTGTGTGAATAAAGGGGGGCGGCTCATGTCTGTCCCCCTGCTGTCTCCCTGACCCGATGCTGTATGCTGCCCACGCCCTGCGCTCATTAATATGCTTTCATTTTCTTTGACCTTTCATTTGGTCTTGAGCTTGATTTAATTAAAAACCAGTGATACATCCACCAGGAAAGAAGATAAACTGTGCCATCGAGACAGCAAACAATCACTGATAAGAGACTGTATATCTTTTTGGATGACAAGTATTTATTTGTGTTTAGTCATGTAAAATGGATTCATCAGTGCCATATCACTCAGCACAAAGAGAGTTCCAGTCTTTATGATTGTATCCAAGTCCAGCAGTGTGTCAGCCAATATTTGATTAGCCACTTCTAGGTCAACAGCTATCAAACTGTTACCTGACTTGGGTCATAGTAGAGAGGAAGGGAAAAAAAACAAACTAGAAAAGCTCCAACCGTAGTGGCTCCCTGGGAACTGTAATCCACACTTGTTACCAAACCCTCACATCTGGGCTATTTGCATTTTAATGTAACTGTCAGATTAGGAGGGGGCTGTTTATGTGAAACTACAGGAGTGTGACCGCCCAGGGAGTTTGACGGGCTTCATGAATGTTCTGTCACGCCGCGCAATCCCATTCCACCATCTTACGGCACCATTACCAGCCGAAATCAGCCCCTAATTAGATGGTGTTATTTAATTAAGATGGCCCAATGCGTGGCGTACACATTAATCAAGGCTAATTTGGAGAAGGGAGGGGGGGTAATAGATGTGAAGGTGGAGGGAAGGAGTGAGCGAGGAAGTTTGTGGGGATCTAATAGGGAATCACAATGGGATTGGGACACTAAAGCTTTTAAATGATATCTATGCTTTTGCTTTTTTTGTCATTCAGAATAGGATAGATACAGTAGATCAGCATCAAGATGATAGGGGTGACATGTAAGCTGAGCAATGGATGGGGAAGGTTTGCAGTTGGTGGATATGTTTAATGAGGGGTAGCAAGTGATGGATGTGGCATTTGACTACAGTCTTAGTCTGAGCGGGATTAGACCCCACTGTATAAGTGTATTTGTCTATGTTTGCATGATCCTTTGAGCTGCATGTGTGCTCGTTCCCCTCGTCTGTCTGTTTGCTTGTCTGGCACTAAGCTGGGGTAATACCACAAACAAAAGGCGAAATGAATAGCATGTTGCGGTATGCACATGCCTCCTGTTGCATGCATTTTCATGTGGGACTTGCTGTTGCCTAAGATACTGCAGCCTATTTCCAACAATGGCATTTATGAACTGTTCTTTTTCTTAATGCTTTAATGTGTGAATAACAAACCATTCATTTCAAAATATGAAGCTGAGTTTTTTTTCTTTGCAGCCATTTTCTTGTAAATTGGTTCAGAGAATTATAGATTGCTTGAAATGTTAGTATGGTTACATCTATTCTCTTAGACTGCAGGGCATTTCCTCAAGGTCTTATAGACTTGGATACTGTGGGATACTGTGAAAACATTACATTTTAGAAGAATGAAAAAAAGAAAAGAAAAAAGCAACACTAAATATTTCATTGGCAATTAAATCAAAATAATCTTTTGCAGAGAAATCAGTTAGAGAAAAATAATTGGCAGATTAGATAGTCTTTAATTTCAATTTTGTTAAATTCTTTTCTCATCAAATATTCTGGATGACTTTCTTCTTAAACCGAAAATACCTTTACAATTATGAATTGATGTTAAAACCTCTTACAGTTTGCAAACCTTGGTGCATGTCTTAAGCTTAATTGGTCCATCTTTGCACCTACTCTTACTTTCTACACTCACCACATGCTGTTTTTCACACTCCTACACACGCATGCACGCACACACACATTACATCGGTATGCGAAAAATGACTCATTACTGTAGCCTACGTGTTTGATGAGCGATTAGAGTAAAGCCTTCCCTCTAAAGTAATTTTCCTCTCTCTCAGAATATCTTTGAAACAGACTGTGCACTATATGAAGCAGTGAGGTAGGTCATTTTCTCTCTGATTATATTATGCTGCTTTATCTGGGGCAGACAGGAGGATCTGAGGTCTTCCTACTTTGTCATGTGTAGAGAAACATTTGGGAATGATAAACACTGTAACTTTAGTAGAGGTGGATGTGAAGATGGAGTATGTTATGGATCTCGTTGGTTACCCCATGCCCTCTACACACAGGTCTTCCTTTTCTACTTTATTTTTCCACAGCCGGCTGGCTTATGGAATTCTATAACTTAGGTTGTGTTGTGCTTCTAGGACTGTGCAGCATTTCAAATGCCAGTCGGCAACAGAATTGGCATTATCATGTGAAACCAAAGGGAGTTAGCAACTAAGTTTTGCTTTGTCGTGTATACCACCAAATAACCATATTCAACAATAAAGAGCATGCACTATGTGTAAAGCTTGTTACATACTCCGCTAGAAGTAAAAACGTTGTTCTTGTTCTCGAGCCTGCAAGAACAAAATTATGTTTTGTGCTTGTGGCTCTGCTTTGGAAGTTCTTGTATGGCGTTATTTCTGGGCCTCATTCCTGAGCAAGCAGAGTGACATTCTGAACGCAGAGAATTGATTTTGGCAAGCACATTGGTTACATTTTGAACAGAAAATGTTTTTGTGCAAAGAATAGTTTAATCTGCGCAAAGAAAAATGTATTCTGTGCGCACAAGATGAATTTGTGTAGATGTAAGACGATAAAAATTTCCTTCAGTATTATCCACATGCTCTCAGCGAATCGCCTGTGCTCAGTTCTGTCAACACGTTCGCTCAACTCGGTGCAGCACTAGAAATGTGCTACAATGTCAACCAATCACAAGCTCGGACAAAGTCATCCCGATTGGCTGTTTCGCTGCATCACGATGACTCTGGAAAAGATGGTTTCTAAGTCAAGAGGAGTTGTCTGTTTCAAACCTGCTATGTTGTATCAGAATAGGATTTGTAGTACTAGGAGGCA
Organism: Leptatherina wallacei; assembly: GCA_028567055.1. NCBI lineage: Eukaryota > Metazoa > Chordata > Actinopteri > Atheriniformes > Atherinidae > Leptatherina > Leptatherina wallacei. Next base: position 17,323,460 of record JAOXYM010000010.1, on the reverse strand, counting down.
GACTGATAGTCCTGAGCTACTTGTTGTGGGGGACAACTGCAGTCAAGAGTGTTGTTACCATGGAGAAGGCTTTCCTTTTTTTCTCCTTTTTTTCTTCAGGAATGTTTAGGTTGGTGATTTGTGTCAAGGTAACATTCACATTAATGTCAGGTTTCCCAGAAGAATGTTGCTGTGAACCAGATAATTATACACCAGGTTATAGTCTTGCCCACTCTTTCTTTTCATTTTGCTTTGTTTGGGGGCAGCTGTGGATCATGATGTAGAATGGTCTTTCACCAAGCAGAGGGTCATTGGTTAATCTCTAGCAAAAAAAAGAGCTGAATGTATTAAAACGAATCACTTTAGGACTATGTGAAAATGGGTTGTACAATAAAGGCATTCAATGATCAGCAAGACTGAAAAAGTACTTTAAAAATGCAGTCCATTTACTATTTTAACTAACATTTCGGTTCCCTTTAAAAGCATAACACAAAGCACGTTGTAATCCCTTGTTGCATTAACTTTTCCTGTATTGAGGCCAGTTTTTCAATCAAATCTATTCATTCTTGGCTTTCCCTTTTTTACAAACAGATCAGAAGAGGAGAATTTTTGGTGTGTTTACGGCATATAGATGATGTTTATCACATGTGTGATCAAAGTGTAAGAGAAGATGATTGCAGACATCTTCAGTTTCTGCACCAACAGACTGCAGTTGTGGTTGAACTCTTTTTTTATTTCTCTGTCAGTTTCATGTTGGTAGTTACCAACATACTTAAGCTGAACATGCACCTGTGAACATGACACAGAATGATCAAACACCTGCCTGAAGTGTTTTTCAATTATATGTTTCCATGCTCGTGATACTTTTCAATTCAATTAAATTCTTCTTTATTTGTATAGCGCCAAATCACAACAATGTCATCTCAGGGCGCTTCACAGACAATCAGTTTGAGCCAATCTGA
>JAOXYM010000010.1:17298157-17319539 GCA_028567055.1 Leptatherina wallacei | reverse complement strand
ACTGCAAATGAATATCGGCCCTAAATATCGGTTATCGGTCTCCTTAAGCACCAATAATCGGTATCGGCCCCAAAAAAGCAATATCGGTCGATCCCTAATATATATATATGTATGTATATATATCTCAAAATGGCACAAGAAGGAGGCCTATAAATGTAATTATTTTCTTAATCTTATTCAATATTTGAGTGCCGTGAATGGATTGAAATAGAAAAAAACTTGTAGATGTGAAGGTTTTTGGTCATTGTGACCACTTATCTGACCCTAATGAATTTTATTTGGAATAACTTCTTCAAGCTCCTTGTGGCGTGGCGACAGCTGGTAGTCACATGATCTGCAGCAGGGAGAAAATAGCCAGCTTGGTGTTCGAATCGCCAACAGAATGAGTGCACTATATTGTCTGCTCTATAGTCTGCTATATAGTGCAGCCCCATGTAGTGGATGAGGGGTTATGGAATAATGGACGAATGGACAGAGCCCTGTACTTCTAACTCTCTCCAGTCAGTAAAAAATTATTCCGATTTTGACTCTTGTCTTATCTCTTGCTCTGTCCTTTTCTCGCTTTCTCTTCCTCTGATAATGTCCTTTTGTGCTTCTTTGATGAATCAGCCACACTGTGCATTCAAAGCAGCCAGTGTGTAGATATCCAGTTGCTGGCATGTGATGTGGTGCATTAAGTGAAATTCAGCTGTAAAGTGACCCAACATCCTGGAAGAAAAAGTTGTGAAGTGTGGTTTCTCAGCCTTGGCATGCTGCTGGTCAATGATGGCTCCAGAAATGCACGTGATGAATGTCAGTGTGCCATCAAAATGAGTCAGAAACACATATTTTTAAGATTGGAAAGGTACATAGTGCAACTTTAACCTTATTTTAATAGTTTTGGTGTTGTCCTCAAATGTTTTCTTTGCTTGTTACAGACTAATAACTTGATTCTTCTGAGATAGAGTAACATCTTTTCCTCAACTACAGGATGTGTTCTCCAAAATGGTGTAGTGAAAGCAAAGCTGTTTAGTGCATCATTTAGGGCTGAATAATTTGTTTTCTTGCTGAAACATATTGGTCACTTCAGTATGTTTCCAGTGTGGAGATCTTACTTGCTTAGTTAAATGTTAAATAATACAGTTTTATTAATATAATGTAGATTATTACAGCTAATTTAGGAGCTCTGATTTGGAGTATGTCATGAAAATTCTGCCAAATAAAGATATCCGAAGCACCAAATGATAAAAGTTGCATTTTATAAGTTTAATTCCTTTAAAGGAGGTCAGTTCATCTGCAGAGTGCCATAAGTCATCTCTGGAGGGCAAGATAAAGAACTCTTTTACTGAACAATCATTTATACACATGGATATGGCAGAAGGATGGGGAAGACAGACACACGGGACCAGTGACCTAACTTGAAGGAAAATCACTGACAAAGAAAAACAACTCTAAGAAGGACATTATGAAGCCAGAACAATGAGAATCAAACCATGCAAATGCCCATACAAAGAAAATCACACATTTTTTTAGTACAATCAAGTCTTCTTCTTCAGATTTTGGCACACCATGCTGCATCTTAATGGTTCCACTAAAAGCAGTACATGGTCATATTTAATCACATAACATAACTTTTATGTATTTAGGAGTTAACTGCTAAAAATCTAGATGTCAATTTGATCTTGGAAAAAAATAAAAGCAACCCCTTCAGCCCGAGTGAATGAAGATGGAAGAGTTGTGACTTGTACATGAGCATTGAGAGCTGAACAAAGAAAATGCATCTGGTTAAACTTTCTAAAAGAAAATTAGATTATATAGATATTACTCTCTCTACTTCCACTTTTTAACTGAGCAAATTCAAAAGTACCACAAAGACTGCTTTTTACCAAAGCAAGGACTCATGTTGCAGACTACCACATTAATCCAACAACTAAAACAGTCTCTTTTTTTCACTATTTAAAGTCAAAGAGAGGGAACGACTGAACTTTATAACTCAATGTCCTCTGTAGCACAAAATTGTAATTTCTTGCTGTCTTGATTGAACAAGACAAGATAGAAAAGCATCAAAAAAGGCCTTGAATATTATGTCTGAACCAGTGTGGGAAACCTGATAACATTCCACAGAGGGTCAAAACTGCCTGAGCCGGCTGCACTGGCACCAGCATTGCAACTGGCTTTGCGATTAAGCCACGGGAACCATTTTAGAGCTGATTATACACGGTGCTACTGTACCGATGTTCCACTCCACCAAATTCTCTCATTAGGTCATCCAACTCTAAAGGCCATTAAATTTTCAGTCGGCATGAATAAGTCAGAGGGCTCTGCCTCTGATCGTGCAGTGCAAGAGTCCCCAAACTCATCATAGGTGCTGTTCAAGGAGAAAAAAAAAGTAGAAACTTTAAAGAAAAAAGTCTTTTAGTGCAGGAGTAACATTTGCTCAATTAAATATGTGAGAAGGGCATGGGTTGGCAGCAGAGTAGTTTTTTAGATTTAAAGCCTTGCATGTGGTGCCAGACAGCATTTCCAGAAGTATCGATTTGAATTTTGCTGCGGGTAAATGACTCCCAACGGGATCTCCTTGGAAACTGGTGCAGTGCCAAGCCACTGAATGTCTAACCGACTTAATGCAGATATAAATCGCCTTTCCAATCAAGGCCGTTTTATTTGCAGGCTTAAGTGAGGCAATATGTCACCTGCAGTGCAGCACATTTTCGTCAATAAAATCCTGTCAGATCTGTTAAATGCATGCTGCATAGATGACATATGATTTATATTTCCAGTGTTGGATATTTCCTGCAGTAACTAGGAAACTGAGAAGATTTTTGGGTCACTAACTTGCTACAATTAATCACCACTGCTCCGTTTTGCCTGTGAATCCATATTAAGATCTGGAGTAGCATTACATGAAAATACATCAGTGATTAGCATAAAAGAGAAATTAACACTAATTAAAGCTGCAACAAAAGCTAATAGCTTGAACAGATTGTCCTCTGCTGATTCTCAATAGATTGTTTTGACTTGTGTGACAACAAATTATTTAGAAATTGAACAGTACACAGAATGGTGCGCTTTATGCAATCAGCTAAAGGATGGAAAGAGAATTCCTCAACATGAGCAAACACATTGGATATAAACTTTACAGAAGTGAAATTGTAGGCAAGATTTTCTAGAGCCCTATGTGCAATAGAAATCATTTTATTGTTTTTTGCTCGGGGCCAGAAAATGACCAGGGGAAAACAAAGACGAATGGAGCCATTGACTTCAAATACGACCCCTTGAAAGCACAGCCCAAGCCCTATCCATCGCCATCTATTATATTCACGAATGTGACCTGTCGTGGGGGTGAGAGGAGGCTGGAGGGGGGGAAAGGTGGCGGGCACCCACCTGCTCCACTCAGCTTCTAAGACACTGGCTGCCAGGAGATCAAACAGGCCTCGTCGCCTCCCTCTGTTCTCCTCCTCTCCATGGCAAGTTCCATATAGAAGGCGACTGACCCACTTTTCCTCCATCCCTGAGCTATTACCTGGAGAAAATGGAGTGATGTAGTGCACGAGTGTGTTAGGTGGGTGGGTTTTGTGGGGCTGAACAAAAGCTTCTCATCTTCTCCTGCTGTACAGAGATGAAGGAGTAACTACAACTCCAAAGAAAGCATGTCATTTTTTATCAGATACGATTGCATGTGAGATTGTTTCTCTAATGCTGTGCCTCAGCCTGGTATGGGTTTCACATTTGTGCAACTGCACATGTTAACTCAGCTCACTCAGATGCAGTACTTTGACAGGAGGGTTCTCATTGTGATGGGAGTGGTGATTTGAAATCAGCTACACATGGAACAAATTTGCCAAACAAATGGATAATTTGTCAAACACTGCAGGACCAAATGAAACGGCCGATACGGTATGAATTCCACTGTGCTGGCGTAAATTGTTTACAATCCTTGGGGCTTTGTGGAAGGTAAAACCACCACTCATTGTTTTTACAGGATTAGGTTTATATTGATTGACTATCATGGCTAGAATCATGATACTTGGCCATAGTAACCTTTTTTTGGTTCTTTTTGACAGTACTCTTACCTCTATTCTGTTTATTTTTACTGCCCTCATAGGGTATACTACATTTTTTTATGTTCAATTAAATTTTTTTCATCTTCACAGGCCTCACATGGTGACAGAATACATGGGCATCAGGAATGAGAGTTTCATGAAGATTGCTGCAGTGGGGACATGGATGGGAGATTTTGTCACTGCTTGGATGGTGAGAGTCATACTTTCCTGTTTCCTTGACACCAGAAAAGTTTGCATTTATGAAAGGAAAGACAGACATGAAATTTTAAACCTGCAATAATCAAATGATAAAAATTCTCACTGAAACACTGAAAAAAAATCATTGTAGCCACGCTAACAACTGCTAGCCATGCTAGCAGCTAGCTTGACTTGGTAAATAATGGAATCGTGGTAAAGAAACTTTTTTTTCAACCTCCAACATTGTGTTTAGTGCAGGTCAATACTGCCAATTGTTTATCACAAAAGTCTATGGCAAGGCATTTGTGAATTAAACAATAATAGACGATGCGTTAAATGTAGCATAGCAAATAGCTAGAATTGGAAGTTTGCACCATGGTTTAGTTTTCTGATTTATTTATTTTCCTACGTGTAATCGCCTATTTAGAGTTACTACTTTGTTGTCATAAAAATGCTTTTAACAAAGTGAAAACCCTCTTCTCAGACTAATTTCTTAGTCAGGTGAATCCTCTCAACCATTATGAGGCATACTACATCTACACTACATCCTTCCACACTAATTGAGTTCAGTCTGATTCCAAATCCCTGGAGAAACATGCGGCTGTGATCTAAGGAGGGTCAGAGGAAACAATGGAAGCGCAGGGATGGGCAGAGTATATTGGAGGAGGTATGTTCTTCTGTTCATTTGTCAACATGAAAAGAAGAGAACTCCAGCGGGAGTGGACTTCCTGTGGTGGGAGGAGTAGGGCTCTGACACCTGCATGCACACAGCTGAGACAATTTGACAAGCTTCTTCACTGGTCGCATTAGTATTCTACAGTATACTGTGGAGAAAGGGAGGGAGTGGAAGGAGACGTGAAAGAGATAGAGGAGTAGGAGGAGGAGGGAGAGAAGAAGCAAGAAACAAAGGTGAAGGGGAAAGGGAAATGTAGAAGTGTGCTTGGAGGGGAGAAATGGGAAACTGCAACCGAGAAGGTGAATCAGAGAGAATGAGAGAGAGGGAAGTGTGTGTGTGTATGTGATAGAGAAAATGTTATGCCATGGCAAAGTGCTGAATCTATGAATTACTCCCAAAAGAATTATATCTGATTAATTCAACAAGATACTTTGGAGATGACCTCTGTGTCTCCTCAGTATAGCATCACTGGATGAGTTGACAGGATCTGTCGTTTCTTGTTTTTTTTTTCCACTGCTGCAATGTGAGAATTATTCCACAAATTTCAGTTTACTTTTCCAACACTAGCTTCACTATCCGCTGCATGTTATTGACAAACTGACCTTGGCTCTGCAGCAGAGAATATTTTGGACTCTTGACTCTACTCTATATATCTACTTAACCCCTTAACGCCTGAATTTATTTACAATTATATAAAACCAACATTAATGCAGGAAAAAAAAAACAAAAAGAAAAAGACTGGAATAAAATAAAATTTTATATTGAATAAATGAATAACAATATAAAAATAAAGATTGAAATAGATAAATATGAAAATAAATCCATGAATAAGTTTGAATAAAAGCAAATAAAATTATGAATTAATTAGATGTAAAGAAATAGAATTAACAATGCCAGAAGTGGATGTCATAAATTTGCGACAAGGTGTTAAGAAAATGTATTAATGACTTATTAATGTCTTATCTCCTGCTCTGTCTCTGGCTCCCTTTTGTTGCCTCTCTTTCTCCAATAACGTCTTTTTGTGTTTCTTTGCTGAATCTGTCACAGTGTGCGTTCAAAGTGGCCATTATGTTTATATCCGCTTTCTAACGTGTGGTGTGTGCGCAAAGCAATACTCAGCTGCAACGTCACACAGTAATCCCAGATGAAAATTTGTATAGTGCAGTTTTTCAGCCTCGGGACGCTGCTGGGCCGTGACGACTCCAGAAATGCAAATAATAGATGTCACTGTGCCATGAAATGAGTCCCGAATACGGAGTTTTAAGGTCAAAAAGTTACAGAGTGCATCTTTAAGGTTGACTGCAAAGATTATTTTAGACTGGTACTAACACAACATTATTCATTTAAACGATATGTTTACATTGCATCACATTTTCATCACAGATGAGGTATTAGTCTATATAAATTATACAGTATTTACAATAAAATACAACCCAAATTCCAAAAGTGTTTGGACACAGATTTCTAAAGCTGAATTAAATTTAATCCTAACTCTTGAGAGACTCTGCCTCTTCCAGGTGCTCTTTTTCTACCAAGTTGTGTTACTGACCTGTTCCCCATTGACCTAATTAGATTCAACATGTTCCTGCAGCAGTTTATTTTTAATCCCAACTATTTAGATGTATTATTACCAGTAAATTCAACATGAACTTACATTTTCCATGACATTGTAAAAAGGTGTCAGTCAGCATCTGACATATTTTCTACAGTATATCCTAGCATGAATAAAATAGAGATTTGTGAAATCTCCAAGTCGCTGCATCCTGTTTGTATTTGCATTTTGGAACTTTAAGAAAAAACGTGCTTGTAATTTAAATTGACTAAATTCCAACAAAAACACTGGCAGAGCTGTAATGTCTGTTGATCTCTCTTTCTGTCCTCTCCACCCCAACCGGTCGAAACAGATTCTGCCGGAGGTTTTTCCTTTCCACCATTGCCTCAAGCATGCTCAGGATGGGGGATTGAATCGAAGTCAAGATTCGATGCAATCTGGTTTCCTTAGCTAGGCTATTTGTTATGAATTGGCTTGTTTGAATACTGACTGATGACAACAGATTGGCTCAAACTAATTGTCTGTGAAGTGACCTGCATGACATTGTCATGAATTGGCACTATACAATTAAAGCTGAATTGAATTGAATTTCAATTCATTGAATTGATTTGGCAGAGCTGATACAAAAAGGTGATGTCTGTTAAAGTCTGTGGAGCTGAACAATAAGAGCAGACTGAGCGAAACAAGGAACTTTATAGAGGTTTTCTTACTGAGAAAAATGGGACTGATACATCATTTAAATTAACTCCCAGCTACACATATGCACAGCACTTTGGTCAGCTGTGGTTGTTTTTAAGAGTGCAATAAATAAACTTGACTTGTCATGACATCCTTGAATGTGGTTAAGTTAGATCAGCAGCACTAGAAAATGGCTAACAGTGTCTTGTCAAAGAAAGAAAAACTAATAAAGCCAATTCCACCAATTAATAATCTGTTTTTAATTGCTCTACAAATGTACCTTGCAGGGAAGCTGGATTCAGAGGAGGACAAGAGAATCTTTCAGGCTACAACCTGTTTGTGTGAAGTTTTAGATTAGCTGGCACTCTATTTTGAGTGAATGCTCACAGCATCTGTTGTATTTCTTCACTGAAAGAGGAACAAAGAATGACACTGGAGAGATTTTTCCCCTTTAGAATTCACAAGTAATTAGTTGTTTTATGCTTTCTTTTTTTTTGTCTTTTTCACCAGGTAACAGATATGATGCTGCAGGATCAGCACTACCCGGATTGGGGCAAAGCTGCCAGAAGGTTCTGGAAACAAGGAAACAACAGGATTGTCCTCTTCTGGTAAGTTGGTGAGAAAATGTTTGCAAGACCATGTTCATCTATGGTTGTGCATGTCTATGATTTCAGAGCAATTTATCTCCCTACAAGCTTGCCTAATGCATTATATATAGCTATGATCCTCTGTAGAGTTGTGTATCTGTGTGTGTGTGTGCGTGTGTGTGCACACATGTATGTGTGTTATGTGGTCTTGTCATCCCATGCAGGGTTATGTGCAGTCAATAGCTGTGTTAATCTTCCCTCACTCAGTGTCAGCACCTTTAATTAGAGGAACAGGGTGAAAATCGATGGACACAGCAAGGTTGCAGGGTGCGCCACAGCCCTGCCTTTTACTTATTTGTACCGCAAGCTGCGACCCTGAAATAACTGCTAAACAAATGCTGCAAACCATGTCTGATATGCCCATTATTTGATAGAGTATATCCATTTCCTGTTTAAAAGTATTACACTACTATTGCACAGTCCGAGGGGTTTTCAAGCACCAATCTGTCAGATACTGTGACGTAATTGTCAGTCAAATACGACATGTGAACATCTCCTGTGGTTCATTCTGGGGTCACAGTGAGGACAAGTAAGTAAACTGAATCAGTCTGACATCTGTTTGATACATACACAAAGTGCTACACAAAGCACATATAGGCTATTGCAAGTTTCAGCTAGAGTTTGCCTGCAATGTTAAACATTTCCTTCCCTGGAATTGATTCTCCTGCAATTAGAATGCAAGCGGACAAATTGTTCTGTGACTTTTCTGCAGCCTTTCATTTTATTGATGGATACCCCGGCTCACACAGTCATAATCAATGCCAGATTTGATGAACCGTCATTTGAAATTCAGAGCTTGAAATGTGATTGATAAATGTGCTGCTTGATATATCTTGTCAATATGCGCTGAGGGCCTATGGCAAGCTGTAAAGGACGGTGATAAAAAAGTTGGGCAGGTCACAGAAAAGAATTCCATTGTGGAATAATAAGAACCCTAAAAAAATTATCTTTCAAACTGTTGAAATGGAATATGAGTTGGCAGTCACTCTCTGCAGAGCAGCCAACCAATGTGTGGTTTGATGCGCACAAGCGGCACAATAATAGCTGTGTGACAGTGAAGCAATATGCACAGTGTAGAATAATACTAAGTCAGTGTGCCTCTCTTCATATGGCTGAAAATGTTTTCTAGGAAACAGCAAACGTTAGAGCCATGTGATTTAGATTAAATTATATGCAGAAAAGACAATAATCACTGAGCAGTTTGATGTTAAATATGGAAATACATGGAAATAAGTTTGCAGTAGAGTTCTGATTTTCATTGTATCTGCATATACATTCATCTTCCTGGAAGCTGCATCTACGGTTATTACAGTTATCATTCCTCAAATCTCTGTTTGAAAGTGTTCCTCGCCTCTCTTTCATCTCGAAAGAAAGATTGATCTGTACTGGATTTTTTTGTAAACTTGCAGTTGTGGATGTGGTGTTTATTTTCCAATTATGGCTCTCAAGATAACAGATTTTCAATACATGATTATCACACAGCCAAGAGAATTTGATATTATAGTAAAATCAGTGCAATGCTGAAATTTTGCTTTCACGCTGATGCAGCTTTGTTTGTTTGGCAGTTGGATTCAGTAAAGGAAATATGAAACTTTAGCAACGGTACAATCACCAATCTGCATTCAATAATGTTTGATTTTATCAGCCCCACTATACTATACAGTATTATCTGTATATTATCAACACAGTATCAATATTTCACTATTTCAATTGTATGATTGTCAATACCAGTATATCACAACATTTTTTCTTCCAAATTCTATAATCATTCATGAGTTTCTCATTCCTGTACCTCTTCTCCAAACCTCAACTGCCTTTCCCCCCCTTTCTTTTCTCATCTCCATCTTTTCCTTCCTGTTTTCTCTTCGTGACCCACGTTTTCCTTTCCTTTCATTCCTCCTCACTTTCTTCCTCTCTTCCTCTCTCTGTTGCAGGACAGTGCTCATCTCTTTGACCTCGGTGGTGGTTCTGGTCATCAGTACCGACTGGATCAGCTGGGACAACCTGAACAGGGGCTTCCTGCCCAGCGACGAGGTCTCCAGAGCCTTCCTAGCCTCCTTCATCTTGGTCTTCGACCTTCTCATTGTCATGCAGGTAGATCGCTCCCCTGTGACCAATTAAAAAAAGATAGAGCTGGGACATGTCTTGGCTCAGTCCACTACCCATCTTGCCAGTTCTACCGTCTCCCTTTTCATCAATGGGGCACTGCGGCACGTAAGGGTGTTTGATCACTCTGAGTTGGCACGAACACAAATGTACACACGCATATTTCTTTTTCTCCTTTCTTCCAGTCCTTTATTCACCCTTTCCCCACACCTTCACCATGAACCCGCCCTTTCCTCTCTTATGAGCATTGTATATTTTCTTTAACGATGACTCACAAACTGTTTTTTTTTTTTTTGGCAGTCCCTTATTTCTTGCCACCCAGTGCCCTCCCTCCTACGAGTACATCAATAAACCCCTGTGTCACTGACTCATGAATATGTACATTTATTTGTCTGGTCTAGTAGATAAACAAAACCTAACACACACACACAAACTTGTGTGAGAATTTTTTTCATGCCATTAGTCGTGAGTCAGAACACAGCCAAGTTATTTGATTTCATTTGGCCTCATTAGCGGTTATTAGGACACACGCTGAAAGACCAATATTTGGTATCCACTAAATGTGTTTGTATGCTGTTTATTATGCTAATTACAAAGCATTTTCATGGGATAACATCTTCAAGTGTTACAAATACACCACTCCACAGAAACCTGGCGAGGTCACCATTATAATTCCCATGGAACATAGTAGAGCAAGTGTAGCACTAAAAGTGATTTCTAGCCTGTATTTATTGAAACAATTCATTATTCTAAGAAGGGCCTTTGGCTGCTCTTGCTGCTAATTACTTCACACTGCCGTCTTTTCCACATTAATTTTCTAAGTTATTGTAATTATGTACAGTAGATGTATAGAAATACCCCAGCTAGTATTGTACAAACTTTTCCTCAGGAAAACGCTGGCGTCATGCTGAGGCCAGCCCTTTCAGCTTTAAAGTTTCCAGCCACAGAACTCATGTAACATGAAGTCCCTGTTTGGAGAGTTTGACCCCCCACCCACCCATCCAAGATGGTCTGGACCCCTTGTAACTTGTAGGTATATCATCCCCCACTCGCCATGATTTGTTTACAACGTACACTTCTCATTTTCTGCACAGTATACAGCAAGCACATTTACTACAGTAATTTATGATATGAGCTAGCTTGCGCTGTTAAAGGGCCTTTGCACCGGCACCCATCACAGCCCTCCCAACAGCTTTATACACATCCACCTTGGAGCACTGTCATCGCCGATCTCACATCTCCATGAGAAAAGATGGGTTGAGGTGTTCTCAAGTTAATTAATGCCCCAGTTAATGACCTGTCTGGATTTGCCTCCAAGCAGGCTTTTTCTTTTTGAATTTAATGATTGTGCTCTTTCTATGCATTTTGCTCAGCTGAATGTCAGATTCCAGTGTCCTTTGTGTACATACATCTACACATTTACACATGTGGAGGATATGTGGATACATCTTGCCGCCGTAATCTTATTGTATTTGTCAGAAAGACTCATTATTTTCTGGGAGACAGGTTTGAATACAATATCTTCTGCTGCTACAGCAACACATACCACAGCAAAAGAAGAGGAGGACTTAATTAATATCCAAGAGGCTATCATTAAGCAGCTCATACATATTGGCACAGGAGACCCTGGGCCACATGAGCATGTAGGGGATTCAGACACATGGTAATTTTATGCAGCAAAACAGTCTGTGCTATTAACAGGAAGCAGAAAAAAAAAACTTTTTTCCCACTTTTAATAATGATAACAGCTAATTTATGAAATGATTAAGTCAGTTCAGTTTAATGAGACTTTCTAAATGGTCACTAGGATTTTCGTTAGTTTGATAACTTTTTTTTCTTTATTTTAATTGCATCCTTTCTTAATGCAGAATAGCAAATTACAGTTAACAGAATGGACTAGGAATTTCCCTATTGAGATTTTTGCCCAAGATAACAAGCCTGAGTCTTTAAAGATTAAGTATTTGCTGAGTTTTAACTCGCTTGCATTTTTCTACAGCACATGGCTACAAACTATACAGTTAGCACATTAAAGTTATTGAAATCAATACCATGTATATGCTTTACACCTTTACAGCTCTGCAATACAGCGTAGAAAAATGACCTCATGTTAATTGTCATCATGGAAACACTTTTCATAATTCTTGTATTATCATGCAGAATGCTGTGGACATGGCATTCTGCATCTGTTCCCCATATGTTTAGCATTGAAATGGATTACCTGCTTTACCTGCTCTGCAGTGTGGGATTCACAAAACTGCCAAGCACACAGCTCTGGGCACTTTTGGTAAAAACGAGAAATTAATCCATTGTACAAATTTCAAATTTGATGGCAAACTTTTATGTCCAGCTCTGGTAACATTGGGAGATGTTTAGTGTTGGGAAGTTAGTCTCCTAAAAGTGACATAGACACGAATTCTAACCCCATGAATCCAGAATGATTAATTCAAACACTCCCTTTGTAATACTTTATTCTGTAATCACCATCCTGCAGACGCTCATCTTTTTCTTTTGGAGTCTCTGTTGACAATGTTGCAGAAGTAGGCTCACCATTTTTAGCTTCATATTCAGCAGTTCAGGGTTGTTGTGCTTTAACTGGTCTTTAACCCAAATGATCTGATTATCAAACTAGTACAACTTGTAACAATTAAGAGTAATGAGATGTCAGTCAGGCTCTGAGTCAGGGGTTGCTCATATTGATTCATCTTGTGGAGCAAAAATGCCATTTAGAAATAAAAGCTTCACCCATCCATATATACTTCTGAATTAAGCAAATACTAAAGTTACTTGTGACCATAAGCTTTCTAGGACTCTTCTTTTTCTTCTTATCATTAATGAGTTCTATTTTTGTTCCTTGGCTTTAATAGTAACTGCTTTTCGATGAAACCAGATACTAGAAAAAAAAAAGCGAAAAAAAAAAAGAGAGCTAAGTGACACCACAGGGCAAAGGGAGCTTCTAAATGTCAGTTTGGTCTGCTTGTTGATATATTTTGACATGTTGAAGTCCCAGTGCATGCGGGTACACTACACAAGCCTGTAAACACACAGTGTGATCTACAGTCTACAGCAGCTGACACCATGTTTGACCTCCAGTCAGTGTGTGAAGAGATTCCACAGAGACTTAATATCAGCTAATATGAAAGACTTCAGTGTGCAACATCCAATAAAGCATGATTCATGGTTGGCATTTGTCATTGTCAATGTCTCACTTAAATGTGTTCAGATTTCTTCCGCTGAGGCAACAGCATCACAGCTTGAAACTGGATTGGTATGAACTTGCGTTACTCTGTTTTTAATGAATTTATTTATTTTAGGATTGGGAGTTTCCACATTTCATGGGTGACCTGGATATGAATCTGCCCGGAATGTCAACGACACACGTGAAGGTCAAGCTTCCTGTCTGCAAGAGTATCTTCAAAGAGGAGTACCACATTCATATCACGGGTAAGCTCAGGGGCGGCTGCTCTTGTTAGAGAACAGAGACATCTCATTGTTTTAGAAGGAGTACCTCCATCTCTTCCAAACAGCTCCACAAACCTGCAGTCATAAATTGATTAAGTAGCAGGAAGGAATCAAAATGTGCAGGAGGGAGACATACTTTTGTCCTATTTTTGGAATGAATCGTGAATTCAAAACATGCTGTGGCTGCTCTAGTTTCTGCTTTCTCTCTTCCCTTTTTTTTTTTTTTGAAGAATTTCTTGGTTAAACCACAGCACCCATTTATAATGCATGTATAGCCGGTGTGTCACGCAGGTGCCATCGCCGCTTCGACTGCATTCCCTCGTCTTTGTGTTCCTCTCTGTCATGCAAGATGCTTCTTTCATCATTCCTCACATTCCTTATGTTCTCTTCCCTTTAAAACTATCCTCCCGGTATCTCCATTTTGTTCTGCCACCTGCACATGGCCTCTCAGTCATCAAGAGAGGAGGAAACCAATGTTCCTGAGCTAAATGTTAAGCTGTTCAAACGCTCAGTGATTTTGCGAGAGGTTGTTAACCTTAATGCATTGGATATCCATTAAGCATGATGGAAATGGCTACACTGCAACGTGATTGGTTTAACTAAAAGCTTATTAACATCATATCTAGTGGAGAGGAAGGGGAGCTGTGTCATGTATACCTGGGGAGACATATGCCTACTATCAGTCAACCTGGGGAGATGGCTGTCCCATGGGAACATAGTGATCTCGTTAGGAGAAACAGTACAAGAAGTAGCGCTTGTTAATGGATCTGTATCACACTGGATAAAGTGTATGTAAAGTGAGAGGGATTCCTGATAAGTGGAAGTGACAATTTATCTTTTGCTTGCACTATGCCTGTAAATCTTGTTTGGAGGAGACTTGGAATACACATCAATCAGCACATGTGCTAGATTATCTGTAAAGTTTTAAGATCTTAACCATTGTCCATGCCATGTATCTCTTTGCAGGTAAGTGGTTTAACTATGGTATCATCTTCCTTGTGCTGATTCTGGACCTCAACATGTGGAAGAACCAGATCTTCTACAAGCCCTATGAATACGGTCAGTACGTTGGGCCTGGCGAGAAGATCTACACAGTGGAGGAGCCTGAAACACTCGCAGACTTCAACCATAGCACACTGACTTACAAGTGGCGCTCCACCAACATCGATCCCAGAACCAACCTGACCTATGTGAACCGTGACATGTTCCTCCATAGCCGCTACGTTGGGTCCAGCCTCGATGTCAAATGCCTGGCATTCATTCCAAGCCTGGCGGCGTTCCTTCTCTTCGGTTTCTTTATCTGGTTATTCGGACGATTTCAGGACAGTGAGACTTTTCCAGAGAATCAAGACAAGACGTATGAGAGGATTAAAAGGAAGTCGCCGTCAGAGTACAGTAAGGAGATGGGCGTGACGCCAGAGGAGATGCACATGACAATGAGTGAAAGCTTCAAGCAGTCTGGAACGCCGATGCTCCTGTCGGTGGATGGGCCGCACTTTGGAGCGACACCCTCTACAAACTCCACTATTTCGATGGAAACCCAAGAGACGCATCCAAGCATTGTGATTGACGCCGCAACGCAGGATGAACCAGCAGTCTCTTTTGATGTCAACAGACTCTCACCATGAAACTTTGAACTGTATAGCAGCAGGAAGGTTGTAAGTAAAATGAACGGTAAGCAAAGATGTAGCTCGTCAACATCTCAGATTGTTATTTGACTTCAGAAAAGAGAAAACCATAACAATCGAGAGGAAAAGGGTAAAGAATCCTGCTGGCTGCTCCAGTCTTAATATATTTTTGTAGAAAAACCTTTGTACAAGCCTCTATGTTGGTACCAATGGCGATGCAGAAGTGATCACAAGCAGACCTTTCGAAACTAAAGGCAAACTCTTAATCTATGTGGTGCTTGCTCGTATTTTTCATTTTCATAATTGACTTTTGTCCAGTTATCTAATGGGTGCCTATATCAGAGAAGTGTTTCTACAGCTGTGACTCGCAGTCAGGCTGATTTCTTTGTGTCAGAACAGTGTTACAGCTACAGTTGTGCCTTGATATTTCATATGTTTATATACAGACCCATAGTCTAACAGCTTATACTGCGAAAGGCAAGAACATATAAAGATGTACTAACTAAAGTCTGCTATTTTAACCTCTGCTTTATGTTTTTACATCAAAAATGCAATTTTTACCTCCTTTAATCTTCAGATTGTTTGATTTTAATTTATTCTTCTGTAATGTTGCTCTGAATCTATTTCAAATGTATATTTCTTGTTGAAATGGCATGATTATCAGCATCAATGTACATTGATGACCTTTTCATATCCCCTCACTTGATATCAGTTCCAGAGATAATAAATGCAATCAGCAGAGATGAAATGGCAAACCAACAAGCTGCCTCATGATTGCTGATGTGGCTGCTGCTCCTTTGCTGAATACCAACATAGTCAAAAAACTAGTTTTGCCCTTGGCATAAACATGCGATTGAAGTGCAGGGGTGGCCTCTTCTCTAAACTCAGGGCTCCTTTATGTCTAAATAATCCTTGAAAGTTTCAGAGGCAGTTTTGCAGGTAAATGCATGAAAAATGTTGAATTAATGCATTGTTTTCATGTTTGAAAAAAGAAAAGAGAAAAGAAAGGGAACCCAAACACAGTTGAAAGCTGCAGCATTTATCTTTACATATGGTTTACAGGTGGCATTTTCTGTGTTTTCAGTTGTTTCTTAACTTATTCAAAATGCGTCTTTGTGGGTTTTAATTTTAAAAGATGTGTCATTAAAATGTTTATTTCTCTAAAGTTTAAGTATTGACTAAACCATTATGCTATTGCAAACTTGTTCATGTACCTTTGTCAAGATTTTAGCTCAAATATAGAAGGGTACCTTGCAAATATTTGTGACCAAAGATGCCGCATTATGCAGTATTTTCGCCCTGTGACATTTTAGAGGTAGTTTTAATACCTCAAAATTACATTTATGCAGCAATATTATTTGAATAAATAATAATTGAATTAACTTATTCTCCCTTTAAATTCTGTATTATTGAAAAAAATGTAAAGGTTAGTTCAGTGTCTATTAAGGGTAACCATTTAGATGCTTAGTTTTGATCTTACTGGTTTTAAATTTTCATGAAACAATTGAACATTATTCATTTAATATTTCTAATGAAAACATGAGTATAAGCAACAATGTTAAAGTGTGTACTGGTGGGACATTTATACTTGAGCTCTGTGTATGCATGTGTGGAGGCTTGTGAAGTGTGTAGGTGTTTTTTTTTACACTTGTTTTTGACAGGCAATTCTGCAAAGAAGCCAAAATATTTAGCATAATTGTTTTGCAGCTTTTGCTTCTGTAATTTTCTTTTTCTACATGAAAGCGGCGGACAGATACTATATTTATGTTTCACCAAAGGGCAGAACCTTTTTGGACACAAGGATCTAAGATGTTTATTTTTGAGCTTTTGTCTTCATCTTTGTTTTTACTGTGTTGTATTGCAAAATAGACACATTCCTCAGTTCCTTTGGGTTTTTAAAAGCAGAGGAAGTAATTCAGTGTTTATGCAGTGTGCTGTACATCTGTCAAACCTTTTGCTGCCAATAAATGGACACATTTGTTACATACTGTACATTTGACTGCTTTTCAGTGTTTTCATTAAATGATATGTGAATCCTTCTGGACAAGGTTATTGATCTTAAGTAATATCCCCCCCAAGAAAAGGGAAAAGTTCTGGTTTACGTTTTCTTATACACATGGATGGTAGTTGCCAAGCAACAGCACAGGTCAAGCTTCTTGCAGCTACTGACCCAATTAATGTGGCCGACACAAGAAATGATGACACTCTCTTCACAAGGACACTTGAATATGTTGCTTGCATACAAGAGACCAGCTCAGATTATAACCTGCTCGGGGCCTGTGAGATTTATGCCGGTAGGAAACAATTTCAATTTGTTGCATGTTTTGTTTCCCCTGGCAGGTTATGTTTACAGCATGTCTTTGTATAAATTACTATAGATTGGATCAAAAATGAAGAAAACTGAACTCACTGCAGACAAAACTGATCCTTAGTGTGGGGGTTAGGACTTCACCAAATGTTGGCAAAAAAATTTGAGGCATCAAGCAAATCTATAGGTGGAGAAAGATGAAACAAGCTGCTACATGGTAATATGACATATAATTAGAATCTTCCTAACTTATGTATTTGCTGGCATGAAAGCTGCATGGCTCCATGAGTCACTGTGAGCCAGTGTTAGTCTAACTGTCGGAAGCTGACCAATCTGCTCCAATTGGTCAGCTTTGGAGGCCAGATTAGGCTTTTCTGTTAAAAAAAGATCCTAACATTTTTATTAGTTAAGTAGGCAAATGAATTAACAATGAAATTTACATGTATCTGCTTGCATTAAGTTTATATATGTGGCTTTCACCTTGCTTAGAAACAGTTGTGTTTCCATATCTTGCAAGAATGGCTCACGGAGACTCATGGAGACATATAGGCTTCAATCAAAATTAGTTTTCTACTTATTCAATGGTCCAATGGAAAAAACTGTCAGAATATGTGCTCACTTTCATGTCTGCCATTGAAATTAATGGACCAACAACCTGCTACTAGTCTACAGGAGTGTGTTGGTGGGGGAAAACAACATCACACCGAGTTGATAGCTCTTCAGTGAGGAGCTAATTTCCTCAAGTCTTTGGAATTCAAAGTTTTGATATGTCAAAGTTAATATATGTCCCCAAGTTCAGGTCAAGCCCTAATTATTTCTAAGGTCATTACAACCTCCAAAATATCATGAATACCCACAAAGCTACTTTTTTGTCACCAAGGGACAGCATATTGGCAGATTAAACAAAGCATCATTCTGTATAGAAGCACTTAAACATTAATTTTATTTCATGGAGTTTTTAAAGGATTGCATATTCTATGTGCCCCTAGAGGGTGAATTCCACTTTAGCAATCACTTTATCATTTCTGTAGAGCCAACGTGAGGTTTTTGGTTTAAATGAGAGGCACTTTGCCCAAAATTGGACACAAGAGTGAGCTTCAACTCTACTTTGTGTTAAGTGATAATCTGTAAGTTAATGTGCTAAATTAATATGGTAAAGGGACAGATATAAGAACAGCTCAGCCAGCATTTTGTTATTGTACTGAAAGTGTATTGACTGTGGCATTTAACTCAAAGTGCTGTCTCACAGACCTGCTACCATGACTCCAGAATGGTGGTTTCCATGTGGAAAGGTTGATAGATTTATCGTTTCAGGGCCAAGCAGTTTAAATCTGAGGTAAGAGGAGAAAAATCCTTTTCCAAACCCTGCAGCTGAATGCATTTTGAGAAAGTGATTCCACTCAAGGTTTGGTTTACAAAGATACAATAGCTGCTGTTTAATAGCATGTCTATTAGTTTGTGTCTTAGTTGGACACACAGTAATGTCCAATCTCCTGTTGGTGAACACATTGCTATGTTTGCAAATAGAGCATCATGTGTTGCCATCAGCTTATTTTACCAATAATAGTTAGTAAGGTAAGCACAACAATAAGCAAATTATAAAGCCAACTGGAACATGGTAACTTTGGATCCAAGTTCTGACTTCCAAGGCAAATTAAATGCAACATTGAATGAACTAATCTGTGGCCAAGAGATCACTGCAAATCACTGCAAGAGTCCATCATCAGTAACCATGTGTCCTGTTACATCCACTACACTGAATCCTGCCGCACCACTCACTGTAAATGACGTCTATTAGGAGCCACAGCCAGATGGTGAAACTGGAAGATTTGGAAAAAAATAAAAATAAATAAATAAATAAAACACCTGCTGTGAGAAAACAAAGCAGCTGCATGAACACCTGAGGTCTTGCTGTTGCTCGTTGTTTGTCTGGTAAAATAAATCTAATTGCTGGTGAGCATTACACCATTACTGTGTGACTGAGGCCTCCTCTAAGCCTGCCATGGGGCTGAGAAATGAGATATTGATTTTTTTTTGGGAGGACCATGCTGTAATTGAGAGAACACACAGAAACCAGAGTTTCAAAAATGTTTGTTGAGCCTACTTGTGTTGTGTTACCGATGTATTGACAGCCTTCACAATACAGTGGATGCATTTGTGTCTGTAGCATTCATGGAAAATCCCATTCCGCTTTTGAATCAAGCTTTTAAGTGTTTATTTTAACAAAGTGTTAAAATAAACAAGTGTTAGCAAAACATTATTAAATATTTATAAATGAACCACCTAATCATAGTATTTTCTTATTTTATTTGTATTTATTCTTTATTAATGGAAGACTAGAACTGGTATTTGGAAAGAAAAGGTAAAAAAAAAACACAAAAAAACTGAAGCTCCATTGTTTCACCTATACGCTAAATATAAACCAGAAAAATCCCCAGAGGGGACAGCCAGCTACAGATCAGCTGGAATCTCCTCTGCTGTCTCTGAGCTATCCTCCAATTAGATCAGTGCATCATGCCCTGGCATGGCCCATCACTCTGTGCTGACAGCTCTGTGACTGTTGGAGACCCTGTGAAATTTATCAGCACAGTCAGTCCCAGACAGTTTGTCGGTTTCCCCTATGAGCCTTTCGCAGAGCCTGAGATGGTCCCTGTGGTCCTGAGATGGTTCCCCGGTGGTCACATGGGAAACAAAATTCATCGCCTATTCCTTCTGATACCTATAAGAGGAACACGTGGCTTGAATAAATCTTCCAGTTGCTCACTCGAAGGACTAAATCCCCAGGCAAGGGTTTGCGATAATGATGTCTGTCTTTCTATTCCTCTGTGAAGGATCAAATTTTATTCTAATTGCTTGTAAGCCAGATCGACCACGGAGCTGCATAGTTTTTGTGAACGTTTACTTTTGAAGATTGTTGCCAATATAGAAAAAAAAAAGATCAACTTTTCTTAAATGCATGTTATTGTATTTATTTCGCTTTATTTAGATGTCATTTTACTACATTTAAACACAACAGTAAGCAAAGCAGAGCAGGAGAAATTGTGTGTGTGCCTCACAAATGTGGAAAAAAAATTAACTTGCAATTTAATAGAAAATCAGGCAGTATTCAAGATGTCCTTATGACATAATGAATTTTGTTCTTGGCCTTTTTTAAAGGATTTTTTGGCTCGAGTGGCCTTTATTTTAACAGTAGGGGGTTGGAAAGAGCAGGAAATGACCTGTAACAAAGGGCCACAGGTCAGTATTTGAACCTGGACCAGCTGCTCCGAGAAGCTGTTGCCTCTGCATGTGGAGCAGTCACTCAACCAGTTGAGCTAAATGCCAGCAGCTGCCTCAGCTATTGATCTTTAACCTTGTTGTTGAACTTCTAAATCTGCACAATTTAAATTCAACCAGGAAAAAACAGCTTTTATAGAAATTTTTTTAAATCAGCTGAATCTTCTATTATATTGTTTAGACCTTTAAATGGCCAAATGGTTCAATCTTCATTTCATCAGATCAGATGATCCCCCCCCCCCCATGGCCTTAGAGTTGTTTAGGCAAAGGTTTTTTTTCTTTTCTTTTTTTTGAGCAAAAAGAGAGAAATTATGTCTATCTGGCCTCTATCATCAAGACCTGATAAATGTAGCACTGCACTGATAGATTTCCTGTTAGGTTCTACACATCTACACACTGGAAGCTCATAGGTGAGTGTTTTCTGGGGAAATAAATCATACGTAGCATATATTGCAACATATATAATCATATGAGACATGTTGTATATGAGTGTTAGTGTGAATGGGTGAATGAGAAATACCTTGAGAACGTAAAGCAAGGTTAAATTAAAGCCGCGAGCGGCGATGAAGGCCCTCGCACCTCTGGCGCCGCTTGGCCTATTGCACCGCCTCGTCCCCACGCAACCTCCCCTTCACAATGCTCTGCCACTCATGTTGTCATAAAGCTGTATGCAGCATTTCCTCACCACCCCTTATACACAGTCAAAGCAGCACCTCAGTGTATGTGAAGGCCATCATAACTTGTTTCATGGCATTTGAGAAATATTCACCATGGATACGTTTGGTGGAGCAACTTGAGTCTTGTACTGTGGTGTCATGAAAGGGTTTGAGAT
>JAOXYM010000010.1:17275302-17298057 GCA_028567055.1 Leptatherina wallacei | reverse complement strand
TTCAGGAGTTTTCGGGTATGTTCAGGCCCCCAAAAATGCAATCTAAGAGGCGGAAAGGAGAAAAAGAAAGAGAAAGAGAAAGAGAAGTATAAAAACGAGAAACACTTGCAATACAATAGGCCTTCGCACCGCCTTCGGTGCTCGAGCCTAATTAGAACGATGAAGGCTACTTTGCTTTTGGGTTCTTTAAATACTGCAGAAATGTTCTTGTATCCTTCTCCAAATATGTGCCTTGATACAATCCAGTCTTGCAATTTTCTCGACTTCATGCCTCTTTTTGGACAAGTGTCCGCTTTACTGAATATACCCAGTGAATTGAATTCAGCCCAAGTGGAATCTACTTAACTTGTAGAATCATCTCAAGGACCACTGATAACTTGTGAACCCAGAACTGAGTACCACAACATGCCTTTATGTGTAGCATCATACCAAAATTCACTCAAGAGGGAACTTTTCAGCAGCTTCTACTTTTTCAATTGCATTTACATTTACAAAACTGAACTTAATCATCTCTTTTTAACAGTAATTTTTGTCAGTATTGACTTTATTTGCACCCTCCCACCTCTTTCAGTGGCTTTCCTTGTTATCCAACCCTGAGCTCCTGCTACAGTTAAATCTGGAAGCAAAGGCTATAGGCACTGATGGGCTGTTGAGCATTTGTGTTTATGTGAATGTCAGTTCAACTTGGCTTTCCTTCGTGTTTCGGCTGAGCCTCTACATGTCTGTGCGTTCAGTCAGTCCTGCGGAAGCTGTGACAGATGAACAGAAAACACTGTCTAGCCGAGATCTGTCGCAATTTTTCTATATTCTGCACTGTTGAGTTTGTTACGTGCACAGACATGAATATTTGTGTGCAATTGCATGCTAGAGTTCTTTTTCTGATTAAAGAGAAATGTTCGCACCAACACTGCCATTGACTTTGCACACCATTAGAAAATGTAACAAAGAAAACTGTCAGTAAAAGTATGTTGCTTATTCATATAATTGGTTTAAACTGACAGAAAAAGGGGTGAAATTTGATCTGGAGGGCTACAAGTTTGTACATATGGCAGTGTTAAAAAAGAAATAGAGGTGGAGTTGCAATATATGTGGACAAAGATATTTCCGAGTGCTGGACAGTATGTCAACGGTTGTTGACTACATGCTTGAATGCATATCAATTGGAGTGTACAAAGAAACAAATAAGCCTGTAATCATGAGAAAACCAGTTTCACATATTGAACTCTTCAAGGACTGAATGGAGGAAATGTTCACAAATAAAGAGTCAAAAACTTTTTCATCTGTGGAGACTTCAATATTGATCCACTTAATTTAATTTAACACAAAATGACTGATTTCATTAACACTGTATATAGTCTGAATCTGAATCACCAGACCCAGTGCACTCTTATTGAGAATATATTCAAAATTACATTGTAAATGGCACAAAAAAAGGACTACTCTTCAGTGACATCAGTGATCATCTGCCAGTTTTTACAATACAAGACTAATCTACCTAAAAATAAAACTGCATTTAGAAGAATGAAAACAGTAGCAACAATAACAGCATCAAAAAGTGATTTAATGGCACAAAACTATAATAATGTATATAATAGCAATAACATAAACAAAGCTTTTCACGTTTTCTTGAGCAAATTTTAAAGAACTGTATAGCAAAAACTGGTATGTGGAAATAATTTGTAGGAAACTAAAACATGCAGATCATCCATGGATCACAGAAGGGGTTACAAAATGATTGCAATACAGTTTCAAAACCATTAACATAATTCTCTAACTTATCATTTCAAGCCAGTACATTTCCACACTTTTCATGATTTGTACCAGGCCGACTTGTTGTTGGTTTTGTCATGGTTGTACACAAACAAAGGTCATACTTGTGTACAAATCTGGGAACAAGCACTAATTCACAAACTAGACCTATGTCATTACCATTTCAATTCTCCAGAATACTAGAAAAACTTTTGAATAACTGACTGGACAAATTCACAGAAAAACATAAATTACTCACTGAAAGTCGATATGGATCTAGATATAACAGAACAATATCAATCGATTCAGTCGAGAAAATCCCTTGAGTGCCCCCTAGGGGTCAGTTTTAGGTCCTAAACTCTTTAAAACTTACATCAATGATACATGCAAGGTTTAATTATTCAATGTGGTTTTATTTGCTGATGATATGAATTTTTTTCTTTCTTTTTTTTTCTGGCCTTGACTTACAAACTCTAACACAGGTGATTAATACTGAATTGAATTAATTAAAAGCATGGTTGGACAGAAATGAATCATCATTCAACCTGAACAAAACAAGACTAATACTTTTGGGTAATCACAGGAACAAGTTGGAGGGGTTGCTACTGAAAGAAAAAATTAAATAAAATTTTTAGGGGTGCTGATAAATGACAAAATCAGTTGAAATCATAAATTAAACATGTAGTACAAACCAAAATTTTGGGATAAAGTAAAATTGCACTTCCTTCCACTGGAATCATGGTAGAATGTAAATAGAATGTTTTTAGTTATGTTTACTTCATTATTATTTATCATTTATGTCTGTCCTTTAATGCATGATTATTTGTTTGCCTGTTTGAAATAAACTATCTAAACTAAATTAAAAAGTTTCTGCCGAAGTGAAACAGACTTTGTTTTTGCCTTGCTAACCCTAGTGTCAATGATATGTGTGGTCATTAACAATGAATATAGGACAGGCAGTGAAGTGGACTCCCTGTGGGTCCAGGCATCTGTTGCAGGGGATTCAGCCCTGCCATGGAAAATTGGACATTTAGGAGCCAGCTGGAGGACCAGTTTACCCTGCTGCGCCACCACTACTCAGGTGCCCACTGGCTGCTTGCCACCACCAGCTAGAAGCCACTGGACCAGAGCAGGCCAGATGGTGGTTCTGCCAACACAGGAGCAGCCACTTCGGACTGCGTCACTGTCCCCTGCCAGTATCCACTGCCCCAACACTCAACTCTAGGGGATGAGTTTCATGTCATGATAAACTGTGGTAAAAGTTTTTAGGGCAAGTGAGATACAGAAAAAGTACAAGTGAGTGAAGAGTGTGTTTGCATATATATGGACTTTTTGTGTTTATTAATGTGAGTAGCTGCGAGGTAGAGTCGTGGAATCAGTCAGAGGAAAGAGATGGTTCCACAGGGAAACGGAGCCATCTCCAGGCTGAACTCATTTGTCGGTGGCCGTGAACAGATAGATAATTATATTAGGAGCTTTAAGAGCTCTTCTGTGATACAACCATTACTACCACCTCCTGAGGCTCA
The DNA here is from genome assembly GCA_028567055.1 of Leptatherina wallacei. Classification (NCBI taxonomy): domain Eukaryota; kingdom Metazoa; phylum Chordata; class Actinopteri; order Atheriniformes; family Atherinidae; genus Leptatherina; species Leptatherina wallacei. Next base: position 17,294,782 of record JAOXYM010000010.1, on the reverse strand, counting down.
GGCCGAAGCAGGGAGGAGAGGGAGCTGTGTGCTGCATTCAAGGTAGCTATCGCTCTGCATCCAAATATGCAGATGTGAAAGTGTTTCCAGCACAAAGGGGATTATTTGAAAATCTAAATAATGGTATACCACTGCAATATTAGATCTCTGAAGACTAATTTTATCTTTGGTATTCAAATCACAGCATAAAATATATCTAAAGTTAGAATCGGACTGTGGAAGTCAGAATATCTTGTCTCTGAGGATACTAGCACATATAACCCTTAAAGTACTCCTGCACTCATAACTGATTATTTATATGCTGCTTCTCTTACAAGTCTAACCTACTCTGTGCAGGATCTTTGTTACAAAGTAAAGTATTACATGAGTTTGTGTCACAGCAAGTTAGGAAACCAGTTTGATTTAACTGGCAACCCACTAATATGATATGGAGAGTGAAAACTTGCACTTTAAATGGATTCAGTAGTGAAATATTTGACATGAAAAGTTGAGAACATGCATACTGGTTCAAGATTTCTTGATGAGGAAGAAGAAGTGGACATTCTCAAGAATGATAAGTTAACTTTTTATTGTTAAAAAAATCAAACAAACATATACAACTTATTTTCTCATAATTATTTGCTACCACAATCAAATGGAAGCTTGGTTGTGTTCATATAGTGACACTGATTTGGATTCTTGGGGATCAATGTGACATTAAGGACTATGAGGAAAAAGGGACATTCACGCCACTTTTGTGGCCTTTACCAGGTCTTTGAATCTTAAGCTTGTGATGTCACCTCACAGCAAGAGGGGTCCTTGTCTGAACCCCAGCTAGGGCCTTTCTGTGTGGAGTTTGCATGTTCCCCGTGTCAGCATGGGTTCTCTGCAGGTACTCTGGCTTCCTCCTGCAGTTAGGTTAATTGGTGACTAAATCAACCCTAGGAGTGAGTGTGTGCATGCCTGCTTGTCTTATTTGTGTCTATGATGAACTGGCACACCGCCTCTTGCCAGATAACAGCAGGAATAGGCTTCAGCTCCTTATATGACCCTGAACTAGACTAAGTTGGATAGAAAATGGATGGATGGATCTTTGTAATTGTTGTAGCTTCTTCAAAGCAATCCCATGTCACACCTTAGTGGAAGTGTGTAAGTGTAGTCAGATTCTCATTGCAACATATGTCTTTTTTTTAATTGTGATAAAGTGTGTATTTACAGAACAACAAAAATTAACAGAGCGTGAAGAGACGTGGTACTATGTACTCACATACAAGAGAGAGAGAAGAGAAAGCAATACTAAACATAAAGAAGAGCAAGTAAGCAAGTGATTGAAAAAAGTGTAGGAAGATGATGCATATAATAAACGACAAACATATACAGATATGCAGTCCTAGGATGGCAGAAAGAGAAAACAACAACAACAATCTTAATAATAATAGTAAACCAATAAATACAAGGAAAAGCAAAAGGCCAAAAGGGATAAGGACATAATTATGATCATTTAGATCATGTCAATTGTATAAGACAGATGAAGATATGGTCATGGAAATGCAGTGGCATTGATTGTGACATCACTTGTAACATTACTACTTCTACCAATAATAATAATAATCATAATAACTATTATTATGAACTAAATTAACTTTCCACCAAAGATGATTATTATTGTTATTATTATAATTACTTTTATTATTGCCACTAATATTGTTGTTGCCCATCTGTCTTTTTTTTAAGTTCTTATGATTCCCTCTACAATCTTTGAAAATGTACTCGGGAAAAGACCACAGACGACCATTTCTTTGACTATTCACCTCTAACTTGTTCATAAAAGATGTGTTTTACAAAATCTAGCTAAACATTAGCTCTGGCTGTAGCTCTGTTGTCAAACTCAGCCTGCACCTTGGTCCATCAAATTTCAGTGCCAGTCTCCATCAGCTGATTGATGAAATCCCTTCATCCTATGCAATGGATGTGTAAGTCTCACACAGTTTGCATCTTAAACTGCTCTCTCTGCCTACCTCTGCAAGCTGCTTTATCCCTCACCCTGGGGGATCTTTGATGCTGCTCCCCATGCCTCAGGCCTCCCACATTTGCAGATGGAACAGGACAGGGAGGTCCTATAGAGCAGAGCCATACCGCCACATTTAAACTACCTGCTACAATTGTAGTGTTACTTTTTTTTGGACAATGGTTGTCCTGACTCTGTTACAAATGTTGTAAAAATCTGGAGACAGAACATCATGATCTAGTTTATTTTTTTTCATTTCAGGACATCAGTGGCTGATCCACTTTGATCTGTTATAAAAAGTGAACAATGTAAAAGAGAGGATAAATTATATTAGCTTTGTTAACAATTTAATCTCAGTGAGAGTGAAATCCATTAAAAAGGATATAAGAATAATAATTAACTGTTTATAATTAGTTTACTAAAAACCAGCAGAAACCATTAGCAAGCACAAAACAATCTTTTTGTTGTAAGCTGGTAGCCCAGAATGTGTTCTTAATAAGTGTTCTTAATAGCAGTGAATTATTCTTAGACCCTAAATTAGGTCAATTAGTTCTAATTTTCTAGAGAGGGGTTCAATGAACCTGGAAAACTCTTTAAAAGCAACATATAAAATATTCATGAGCACTCAGTATCTAGAAAAGAAATCAGTGAAACTCATATACAAGTCAGACACAAGAACTAAATGTAAATGGAAATACTTTATTTCACTATAGCACAATAACAAGCTTAGAAATCAAAATTACAAAAAGGAGAAGTCAAACAAAATGCTACAAAGCACCACGTAATATAGACGACTTGTAAATGTGGCAACAGAACCTTAAGTTAACTGCCTTTATTCTATCTATCATCATCATCATTGAGAATTTAGAAATCAGCAAAAAAGTTTGGACATCAAGCACACAGTCATGCCAGTAATAGTAATATCTTACAGTTTCATGTAGCGATGATTCGGAGTGGGGAACTGTGATCCTTAAAGGTTCACTCTACATGGTGAGACAGAACAAATAGAGTGGGTTTGAGGGAACTGTAGTCCATCATCTGTTTGGTATGATACAGGTTGGCATTTGGTATAAAGGAGTTGAGGAAGCAGGCATGAGCCACAGACTGTTTGCAAGTTACTTTTAATATCTAACGAGCACAAAGTACCGGGCGGATGGAGTTTACTGTATGGGGTTATGTAATAAGAGCTGTAAACTGCAGAGAGAGAGAGAGAGAGAGAGAGTGGAGATAGTACCTGAAGGTTAAAGTTGGACAATTGTCTATTTGACAGTGTGCCCTAGATAGTAACCTCCATTCATCCGGTTAGCAAGTCAAAAACCAACCTGACAGTGCAAACACTATTTGACCCAGGCCCACAGTGAAGAGGACTGTGAGGTGACGCAGGGGTGTTGTTACTTTTTTACATGGAGAACACTGTACAGGTGCCTTCAGATCTGCCAGGACTAAAGGCACATGGGGTCCACTGAGCAACAGATGTGTCCATTCTGGAAATGAGAGGAAAGAGAGGGTAAAGAAACACAGGTGGATTATTGTCACACTTTAACCTCGGGAAAGTCTTTTTGAGAGCCAGCAGATGGTATTTTTGGGTGGTGGTGGCAGCGCTGCAACATGCAGGCTTGCTTTGGCATTTACAGCATCTCTGGGTGTCATTTCACCACCAACTGATCCAAGGAAGCATTTTCCAACTGGGAATTCAAATGTGAACGTTATGGATCGTCAATCTGGCCAAATCAGAGCTAGATGTGGGTGGAAAGCTACCTTAAACAGAGAAAATATCCATGCATTTGATGTGAAAGTAAATATTTTCTGAAAGCTTCCATTAAAAAGGGCTGCCATCTTATGTCTATGATGTGGAGATTATCATCATGCAAGTAGGAAGAGAATACTTTATCTTAGAAATTCAGGCAAGCAAGTCAGTCTTAGTGGATTAGTTCTGTAGCTGAGGGAAACAATTTACACTCACATTTGGAAACAAAGAGAATATTGCCTGCATAGCTTACTCTAAATGACTGTTCAGTCCCACAGTAATAAAACTTGTATAGAGCAGCTTTCTCCAACTTGATATACTGGAGCAAATTATGTGTGTTTGTCTCCATTTCTTTGACAAGGCTCCATACATTGCAAAAACTACATTGTGCAAACATGTCAGCTTGTTTAGCACAGTGCAGAGGGGAGATTGCACCTTGACTTGCTGCTGCAGCCGAGCTAGAGGCCGCCAGATGATTGTAGAGTCTGATTATCTGGAAACTCCGCACTCTGCATTATCACATGTAGCTCACATGCACTCTGTCAATTCTGTACTCTGCACTATCACTTTTTTTTTTCCTGCCAACCATCTTTTCTACATCACCTGCCTCAAGTAATAAACATCATGATTTATCTTTGTCCCAGACTTTAGATCATTTTTATTTAAAGGAGTAGTTCATCATTTGGGGAAATAGCCTCATTAAAAGTTTGTATGAAGACTGGAAACAGGAGATCTGTCATCACTTTGAGGTTGCTGGGCAACCGGCAACTCGGTTGCAGTAACACTGCAACTTGATATTTTAACACTCTGATCAACAGCTAATTAAATGTTTGATTTTGTGACCACCTGACAGAGCCAGGATGGCTGTTTGCAGTCTTAAGGCATAGCTAAGGGACTTAAGCAATAAATAAAATAAGCATATTTCCCCAAATTTTTCATGTCTGCATGCAAAGGCAATTGTTCTTGTTAATCCATAAAAAAAAATCTCGAGTTTGTTTGAAAGGGAATCATTCTCAAACAGTCTGACTTGCTATTCTCCCTGTTGTCTGTTATGTGATACAAAAAACTCTGATTCTAATATGAAATTAGAGTTCCTCTAGTATGTAATCATTGTATGTTTCATGGCGTATTCATTCATTCATAGCCCATTCAGACTGCTCTCTAAAAATGCACAAGTTTCTTTTCCCTGAGTTCTATGCAATTCTAAAATGAAGTCTTAAAGTTGACCAAATTCCTTTTTGCAGAGCCAAGACTAGACTACTGTTTACCCTGTTTTCTCTTTGAAGAGGGTTCTTGCTTTACAAACCATTTTTCTTGTGTGCCTCATCTGCCACTGAATTGTAATTAGCTGTTTTGATACTAGTGGCTCACCTTGCACTGGCACAGGGTGCACTCTGTGCCGTGTTTAATCCAGGAGGAGCCGCTGAAGCGTGAGATGTTGTTCTCATCTGTGCACGTCTTGGTGATGTCATTGCGGATGGTGTCAGCCTGGCAGGGGTCCGTGACACAGCGTGGACAACACTCACCCTCGGGCACCACGGTGAACTCGCAGTCAACGGGCGGGCACGGTAGAGGCCAGCAGTCCACCTGCCCCTGCTGTGAGGGCAAAAGGAGAGACTCTCAGATGGATCAAGAAAGAAAAGGAGAAAATTTGAAATAATCTCGGCAAATTCACAAATGGATTTTTCACACCTAAACAAGTTGCTCATGCAAAACCCCCATTTTTCCTGATGTGGTGTAATTTGCATGCCAGAGGGACAATCTTTATTTGATGGGGAGGGAAAAAAAGTTGTTAAAGTACCAAGGAAATATAGATGAGCGGAGCAATCTTCTAACAAAGTCAGCAGTTTCTGCAGACTGGGGAAGTTAATATTGCAGCTTTCTAATTGTCCTATTGTCATAGCCATATTAATCTCATAGCAAACTTTCAGCACTGAAAGCCTTATTGGATTTTTTTTCTGCTTCCATCTTTTATTGGCCTAAGAAAACAAGTCATACATTTTGACTGTCTTTGCAAATTCTGCCCAATGTGCGCTGTGCATCCCTCTGGCCTGACCCACTTCTGCTTTCACATCAATGAGAAGTTTTGACATCATTTATTAATAGAGATAGCTCTATATTTTTATATTTTTTTGACTAGGTGTTTGAACACACCAGGCCATACAAAAGGTAAGCACATATGAAGTTTGAGGCTTGATCCAAGTGTTCAACTGGGGATATTACTGAAAATGTTCTGGCTCAGCAGTTCAGAAATGTTGTAGTAAATTAGCTTGGCTATAAGTCACATGGACTCCCACAGCGCTAATGCCCACTCTTTGCCTCTGTGTTCTATGTAAACATCCAAAGTGGGAAAATCCCCCCCTGAGTGGCACTCTTTACCGGCAGCCAGAGGGAAAGATTGCACATAGCCTCAGGTATTTGTCCCTCACTGCGTAACAGAACACTGTCATCTTTGTCTGTTTATGCAGATGTGGCCTATGATCACAATGGACAAAGAGATTTACAATACAATGACCGTGGCATGAAAACTTAAACTTACAGACTGAAGCTTGCCTTTGATTTCTCTGTGATATTTAAGAGGCCTATTATTATAATCCAGCTTTTCATTCAGTATTCTTGATATCTCATTGCAATTTAATCTCTTTTCGCTCGCACAGAATGATAAAGGGTTTCGCTGTGAATGTTACAAAATGCCTCCAGGACATTAAAACCGATGACATTTATCTTTGCTTGGGAATAAGCCTCCAAAAATTGTGCTTTCCTTCTTTCTTTTTTTTATTTTCATGTGCGCTTTGGCCTGAAATACAGCTTACATTCATGGTAATGGAAGTTAGTGCTCCCTTTTTATTCTGACAAATTAACATGATAGAAAATCACAAGTGGCCCATGTGTGCACAGTCTGCAGAGACCACGTTCTTGATTTCAAATAACTGAACGTTTAGCAGAGAACGACTCACATCTTAGTCCAGGGAGCAGGTTTTACCCATCTGCCTGCTGTCACTGTGTATTTCAAGTCCCCTGCTGAGCTTGGACAGCCACTGCTCTGCTAAGTGTAGCAACATTCAAGGTTCATTTCACGTCCCTGTCACGCTACTGGAGCAGCGGTAAGGTTTAGCAGGAGCCAGGAGCTGCCTGCTCTTGCATGTGCTGCTCTTCCATGCTGTGTGCTGGGGCTCCTTTGCTTTGCGTGTACATCTGTGCATCTTTAATTGAGCACCCTTTATGTCTCTCTGTGTAACGCCTGGACATCTGCAGGGTGTGTGTTGTGTTGGTGATAGGTGTGCTGACATTTTCAAACATGTGTATGCTGTGTACATACTCGTGTTTACCCTGTATATGTGCTGTGCTGTAGTGACAGGCACGTCTGGCTTCTCAAATGTGTTTGTGTCAACACTTATAAGTGCCTGCAGTGAGCACGGCCGCGGCGAGAGTGAAGCCGAGTGAACCCATTTTCAGCCGACTGTGCTTCCCCGCTGGCTCTCAGCTGAGCAGTGATTTTCAGGCTGTCCTATAATGGTGTGCTGTAAGAAACCCGAAAAAACAGCCCTCAGGTCCGAGCACTGGGATGGCATTACAATGGATGGGAAGGGATATAGGAGCGAGTGGGCATTGCTTTCTACTCAAGGCATAAATCTGTCACTGGATCCAACATTACTGTATCTTAGCTACAAGTGTGCCTAATCTTTAAAAGCAACGCGGAGTGGCTGAAAAGAATAAAACGGAGTTGTAGAGTGCTCAGGCTGAGATTCACAGCAAGGATGATTTGTGAGTAACTGAACAGAGGAAATGACTGTGGTGTGAGTGTGTGTTACAGCTGGTGAAAGCATGGGTTAGACAAAACAGTGTGGTGGTATGTAAAGCATATAATTTGCATTTAATGTGCTTTTGTCTTTGAGGTAAAAGAGGCATCACAGGTGGAAAGATTTATTGATTCAGTCAAGTTTATTGGGGAAACACTTGCAAAATGCTTCCCTGTTGCTTGAACAACAGCGCTGTGTAAACCTCGGAAAAGGTCAACACAGCAGAAGATGTGAACACAAAGTAAATAGTGCATATGTCTCACTGTGAGAGATTCATGTAGGGAGCGCCGCTTATTTTATGTTTTATTTTTTGACAAATATGGCTGCATGCACAGCGGAGGACACTTGAAATTACAAGAAATACAAGTGCAGCAAATACTCATCATTCAACATAAGTACTGTGTACACCTCCTTTAAGGACACTAATAACATTCACTATTATATTCGACTGTTATTACTCTTGTTCTCTCAACCTTGGAAGTACCCTTCAATAAAATGTGTAATTCCTTCACTGCAGACAACAGTGAAAACAATTCTTTGAATTCTTACAAATCAAAGTAATCACTCATACTCTTTTTTTTTGTGCACCAGACAGAAACTAATCTTTTTTTTTTCTTTCCTGGCTATAACCTTCCCATTCAACACTTAATCACTCCCCCTCTCTCTTGCCTCAACTACTGTATTTCTCCTTGACTTTCTATACACAGTACATCTTTCATTCAGCATTTCCATGGAGACTGAGGTATTTGTTTCCCCCCCCCACACACACACACACACACTTAATGGTTTTTGACAAAAGCAGCAAATTCCTGCAACATCAAGTTCTTTAGATTTATCTGCAGCTACTCACAAGGCACTGGCACTGCTGGCAGTTCTCCACCCATGTGTCGCCGCTGCCGTAGGTGAGCAGGCCGTTCTGGTGCAGGCACTGGCTGCTCAGTCGTGGGTCGCACTCGGGGCAGCAGAACAGGTCAGCGTTGGGGTTGTCGCAGTCACACACCATCCTGCGGCACATCACCTGGCCAGCCTGAGCACGGAGCACAATTAAACATTAAATGTAGGACTGCCCCAATGGCATGATCAAACCTTCACATACAAAACAGAAAGCTATTTGTTTGACAGAGTCATTAAACATAAATGTCCATAATGAATAATGTACTAAATAAGCCTGACCCTTTTGAAGTTGGTTTTTATTATTCTATCAGTGAGATCTATAAGGACACACTACTTGGATGACTTCTTGTCTTTAAGGTGCCTTCCAACTCTCTGAAATGTCTCTATTTATTTGTGGTGATGTCACATCAATGTGTCTAAAACATAAAGGGAATAAGGCATATGTGTCTATGAATGTTTAATGCAGGCTCAGTGTTGAGCTGGCACATGGAAACCATTTTCCAATAAACTGAATAATTAAATGTCCGAGCGTTTAAGTCAGCAATTCTTTTGATAATCATTTGATTATACAAGACCTCAGCTTCTCAAATCTGACTCTTGGTCAATGAAAACAATGAATTTTTGAGATGATTGATCCAGAGAGAAAACAAACTGCAGTCCACATACACATCTGGAGGACAAAAAATTGGGTTGTAGGAACACATTCCACATGAAAGATTTTATACAGGAAAAGCAATCCACTGATTTATAAGCTATCAGCCTTTCAGAAAAAGTTAAAACAATGAAGCAATTGCATATTGCACAGCCTCAGTCTGGATAAATCCCAGCCTTCTTCTCGTCTGTGGTCTTTGACCTTGGTTTAAGTTAGTTGAAGCTCTCCATCTCATATCCAGCTGCGTCCACCAACCTCCAAAACAATAACATGTTTACGCTTCTGCTCCTTGAACTGCGCAATATGACTAATTTTGACAGACAGCTCTTCAATTTCTAAAATCAATTAATATGGCTCATTCAATTAGGGAGCCATTTCTGTCCTGGTCCTTTGTAATCAAATGAATAATTTGATGCTTGATCATTCACTACCAACACTAATCTACTTTAATCACCTTCCACCACTCCTAGACACTTGGCATCAGGTTGAGTAAAATGCTGAAATGCTTCGTCTGACTGCTGCGTGACCTGATAATCGTGAAACAAAATGTGGGATGACAGAATGAGTTTTCTGGACCAGCTCATCCCAGAGGCTTCGTCACCTCCGTGTCAGAAATCAATCAAAACAGCAACATCAGAAGTCTGAGTCAGTCCAGCTTATTCAGAAATAACTACATGCAGCTCACTGCCATACCTTCACTGTCATTTCCTACCTTACTCATTTTCAGTGGATCAAATAGAACTGGGCAGATGAAAGTAGCTGTAAAATAAAATGTTCATTTTTAATACTTTGTTGAGTAGCCATGAACATCTGCAAAGAATGGGTTTCCTTGAGATGTCTTCAGTTGTTTCATGTTAAAATGTTAAGTAGTACCATAAGTCAATTCTTTAAAATTTCTTTCACAGATCAATGCAGATAATTGCTCCAAAGAAAAATCTGCATCCAAAGCATAGCTTACCTCTGGAAGATTTTTCAGAATTTGCAGAAGCATTAATGGAGGATCAGATCTTCCAGTGATATAAAATGTATTTGGCTACTAGTGTCTGTTCTTATAGACTGGATCATATATTGGGTTAATATTCATAGTCTGCCAGAGGTATTCCTAAAATGAATGCAATTAAAGTCATATCCACTTACAGGAAATAAAAACTCCATTAAATGTAATGTGTCTACTCTTTATTTAACACAGTTTAATCAGAAGGGATTATTGCATGTGGATGTTTCGGTTGCCAATGTGCTGCAATATTGAACAGAAAACGACCACAAAAAACGAAGTGCGAAAGAATTTGTTCCGACATGAGAGGACATCCACGACGTGCTTGGTGATTTAGAAAAAGGGCTGTGAACATAATTCAGATAAATAATGGACTGCAAGGTGAAACAAAAGCCCCCAAACAGGGAATTAGACATCCAAACGATGTCTGATCCTCTCCCGATGGAGATTCCTGCTATTGATTTGAGCTTTAATGTCGACCGATCCTTCAAGAAAAGGACACGCAATGTCTGATCCGCAATTTAATCCAATCTGACTGCTCAACTAAAGAGGATAAACTCAGAGTTACTGGCTCTAAACCTCACTAAACAGATTAGTCCCACAGAGTATGTTACCATGGTAACAGACTCAGACTTCAGCTAAACTCGCGCTGTGAAACGGAAAACCCAGAGTTTCTTCTAACTCTGTATGAACTAACTCTGAGTTTAGACTAAAGCTGCTTTCTCAAACAAGCCCCTGGAGCGCAAAAAGGCTGGAGTAACTTGGTGTTTGCGAAAATGTGCTTTGCATCCCCCACAGGTGCGAAGCTCATCAAACTTTTCCTGGTGAGTTTCAACTCCCTCACATTCTCCGCAGTTTTGCACAAACATCTCAATAAGACCAAGTGAAAACAAGGATCATGTTTTGGACTGATGGCTTTGACGGCTTGGGGAAGAAGCTGTTCAGGAGTTTACGATCTGAGTGTCCAGTATTTTGCAAAACTAGAAAATGCAGAAACGTATATCTAAATTCCCGGACGAACTACAGAAAAAAAAATCCTATTTTTATCTTGGTGGTGATGCATGGGAAGCTCAGTGCGTGACATGATGAGCAGGGTGCCAGAAGCTCACATCAGTTCTTTGTGCTTGTGTGGGATGAACAACAAAAAAACACTTGGTCCAAATATATCTTCTCCACCACACTGAAAGTAGATTGAATGCCACAATATTTATTTTCTCTACGCTTTTAGGCCTACACTTTATTGAATCTTTAGGCAAAAAACTTATTTTATGTAGACAATATAGATTCAGTAAAAAAACTGTCAAAAGATCAGTGCAAAGTAGGCCCATGGGGCACAATGGGATCTCGTTTACCAATATAAAATTTGTTTTCAAAATGTACTTAAGAAGTTTTTTTGGAAACCCTCCATCAGATTCATGAATGTGTTTGTGGACTGCGGAATTTTACGTATCTTTCCTCTTAGATTGGTGAATACCAATCTTGTGCAAGTTAAAAGGATGGACAAGCTGGCCCTACCTTGCATAGGTAAATGCCCCAAAAAATGCCCATAAAAGGTCGAGATTTCGGGGCAGTGTGCAAACAGACACAGACGAGGAAAAATAACAATCATAATGACAAAAGGATGAATGAAAACAAAAAATAATTATAAAGATGTGTAATGAAGCCTGGTTTTTCAAATTTCTAAAGTGTTAACCTGATTATAAATAATCACATGGTGAGCTTCAAACAATAACAAAACAGCTTTTTGTAGAACGGGTAATTAATCATTCCTGAATTTGGACAGCCGCCTGTAGTCTGGTCCCATGAGCGTGTCAAGATGCACATCACCGTGGTCTCGTCGCTGAAGGGGAAAGTGGTACACTGTAGAATAGTTTTTCATTACATAACCTACTGTACCTTCTGGTTTGTAAAGCTAATTTCCACCTGTTGTGAAATCATTTTAAAATGTGGTTCGGCTACGAAACGAGTACTGCAACTGACCAATCCTCCATGTGAGTCTGATTGGTGTTATTAACCAGGCGGCCAGGCAATAACCTTGATTTCTTAATAAAAGTAATTATTATAATAAAAAGGCACCATTGTAGTAAATTTTAAGACCACATTCAGCAAGTGGATGTGGGAGTCACAAGTGACAAGTGAGTGATATTCTTGTGGTTGAGGGAATGGATCTGGCGTGTGCAATCTATTGCACCAATGTTGTTAGGAAGACTAGTAATAGAATTAAATCCATCTTGAATTACCAAACGTTATTTAAAATTCTGACAAAAAGATTACTGTAGTTTTTTTATTGTATTTTAATGAACAGAACAAAAGAAAGCAACACATGTTGTTTTTGTTCAAACATGTCAGCAATGAGATGTTCCCAAGAGTACTCCTGAGTGTGTAGGATTTGTTCTTAGCTCAGAACAAATCCAAGATATGAAGAATTTGGTGAATGTCACAATTTTCATAAAAAGTTTGAAAGTAGGATTCAAGAGCAAATTTGTTTGTAAGAACGGTAAATGAATGAGGCCCAATGTTCTTAAAGATGAATAAAGCTCTAAATCATATGACAGTAGCCTACAAATGTGGACACATTCGTAAACATCCACACGGTCATGACCGAAAACCCCACCACCAGCAACACCACTAAAGGGTCGTCTTTTTCACCAGCTCAAGTCTGGTCCCCCGATATTTACGTATCCAGCAAACATACTGCAAAATTAGCATTAGCCCTAAATCCAATCCCTACTTCTTTTAGCTCTGTTTCTCTGTTTTGGTCTCCACCAGATCTTAGCAAGACACTTCTATCTTATCTTTAGCTGCTAAATGCTCCTCTACATACTAGAAGGGTGGGAAAGTTAGCTGTTAATTTTTGTGGGTTTGTCATTACAACATTATGCTAATTTTCCCCACTGGTAATATAAAATATTGACTTGTGCTGCTTTATGAACAAGCCGTTACACTTTCTACTCAATTATTTACAATGACTGAGTGCACACCACAAGTAAATATTTCTTTCAAGAGCTGTGGAGGATGAAATCTAGTTTACTGTGAATATATTCACTTTGTCTTCTTTAAAGGTCAATGAGGAGCACTTTTGCACATCAAAGTTACCATAACATGATTAGCCTGAAGGTGCTGTGCTTATTGCTTTATCACAAATGATTACACATCTCATCTAATTAAAAAGAAAAGTAAAGCAGAAGTCATTCTACTGGTTGGCAGCAGGACTTTCTAAAATGTCCCACACTTGCTGGGCAGGAGCAGTGTGGTTTTACAACATAAGAAGGTGACATTTGTTGTTGATTGGCCCTGTGGGGAACAGAGCTATTCATGCAGAAAAGCAGGTTTACACCTTTTCCTATTCTTTGTTGAAACACTTGAAAAATGGGGAGAAAAACAAAAAAAAGGCCAAAATGACTCTCTGTAAGACCAGTTGAATGTTTAAAGTACAATGAGAGACAGAGGGAATGTAGCATTGATAAACTCTGTACAGCTCTGAACACATGCCCCATGACTCTTTTATGGCCATTTGTTTCAACTGATCCATCTATCTCTGCTTTGTTACTCGCCTTTTGAACTTTCATTGTATCCCTGTTCTCCATCTCGCTACGTTTATTACCTGGCAGGAGCACACCGAGCACCTATCGCTATCCAGCACCCAGATCTGCCCACTGTGCTTGACCTTGTTGTCATGGATACAGTCACCGGTGCAGTTATGTCCGTGGGGGCACCGGCAGTCGTAGCCTCCCTCCAGGTTGAAGCACACTGTGTCGTTTGCACAGGTGTTCCTTCCTGTCTTGCATTCGTTAATATCTAAAAGGAGCACACAGAAAAAAATGACATCATTCATATCCTCTGCACAGGTAATGCTGATTCCAAGCACGGGCTGAGGGAAATGGCCAATACACTCATGCTGCTTTAGTAATACTTTGACAAACAAAAGAGTTTTTCCTATTGGATATCTGCGAGCTGTCAGCACTGGATTAAAACACAACAGTAGAATATAGCAACAACACTCTAAAAATTTTTGAAAAACATCCAGTATGCAACTCCAATGTAACCCGGAAACCCACTTTTGGTCCAATTATAATTTTGTGAGGTGTAGACAGCCTGAATGAATTCATCTATTTGGAAGTGCATCTTTTTTTTCTCGCCTCTTTTGGCTCAAACTGACAGCTAAGATAGGGTCAACGAGCAGAGCAGCATATGCACTATTGTTACAGGCATTGCTTCAATGTTACTGTAAATTGAGGGTTTCCCTTTTGACAGCTCTGACATGTCTTCTGACAGGCTGAATTAGAGAGAATGTTCCAGAAAATGAACAGGCTGCAAAAAGCAAAGTGACATTTTGGTAGGAAAAACATTCTTATAATGACATACCTCTCCAATCAAACCTTGCATCAAAAACCCTTAAAAAGCTGAGAGAATATGAGATGGCTGAAGCTTTCTTTAGTTTGTCAAAGATATGCTCTTTTGCCTCTGTAAACTGAAACCACAGCCGTAGTAATGAAACTGAGATATAAAAATGTACCGTAAGCCATTCAATGTGTCCAGTAATGAGCTGTGGTGAAAGACTATCATGCAGATTCTTATTAATCTTGTGTTTGCTTTGGTAAAACATATGGACCAGAATTTAAAGCTAAATCAATTTTAAAAAAATTTACATTTTGAGGAAGTTTTAAGCTTTTATGCAAAATTAAAGGGCATATTCTGTGAATTTTGAACTCAACATATTTCTTTTTTATCCACAAATGGCAACATGTGGCGACATCTATTACATGAAAGCCGAAATGTTTGCTCTTTTCTCCTAATGTGTATAACTTGCTTTAATAAAGTGAAGACAGGCAACTCACCCACACATGATTCCCCATTGGCAGAAAACAAACCGTTGTCGTGGTAACCATCACGGCACTCGCAGTGGTACCAGCCAGGCAAGTTGACACAGGTGGATTTACTATCGCACTCGACAAAGCCGTCCGAGCACTCATCGATATCTAAAGGGGAAGAGAGACGACAACAACAGTCAATGTATGGCTGTTTCAGAATATGCTCTTTTTTTTTTTTTTAAGTGAACTAAACATTGAGCTCGGCTCTTGCCTCTCGGGCATTTTCAATGCTGACTGATTCAAAATTAATAGATCAAAATTTATAGTGTTGGAGGCAATCTAATCCAAAGGCTTTATTGATCAAACATAGTTTCATAGCCCGAGAATGACATCTCTATCAATAAAAGATAGCAGGGAATGAATAAATCCAATATAACAAGTTTATTCTAACAAGAAAGAGATGTAATTGGTTTGTTTTTTGAAATACCAGTAAAAATCTAATGAATTATATGGACACGTTGGTTCAAGGCAATTCCAAGGTGCAGTCTTTTGTTCAACTTTGCTTTCAAAAAAACTTTCTTTAACGATGTGCAAAGACTCAGCAAAGGGCTCTGACATAGTTTCCAGCAGCCTGTGGGTGGCTGTCAATAGATGGAGCTGATGTTTATTTTCACAGAGCTCCACTTAGAAAAATCCTTGACTCTGCCTCCTCCTCCAGCTCTTGTATTTAATTCAAGACTGAGATTACACGCTCTGGCTTTCTCCTCTCTGCATTTGTCTCCCTGTCATTCTCTGTTCTTCTCTGTACTCTATCTCTTTGTGTCTCTTTTTTCACTCTCTCACTTCTCCTTGTGCTTATGACACGCCAGCGTTCAACCCCCTTTATTACAGCAACCAACCCTGCAAACATCAGCCAAAAGCAAACCCAATGCATTTATCAACAATGAGAATAATACAGAGAGACAGAGAGAGAGAGAGAGAGAGAGAGAGAGAGAGAGAGAGAGAGAGAGAGATTATTCTGATATTCCACCTAACATTTAATTAAACTAAGGGCCCAGACCTTCATGAGAGAGGAAATAAAGCCTGTTATTACACAGCAGGGCTAAATATGTTAGGTCCAGACATGCACCGTGATTAAATGTGTCTGCATAGCCAGTGATGGCTTTTTTATGATTGCACATGATGCATGAGGCTTCGCTCTCATTATGAAAATGGCAGCGTGCCGTGTATGACCTTCTCCATAACTGTACCACAACAGTATCCCTCCACAGAGCGACAGACAGACGGGCTCTTGGTCCCCCACCGCTCAGGCTGTAATGGGATTAAGATCTATTGGCTAATGAGCCCTCAGCCTTTTAATAGAATTTCTACAGCAGATTAACCGTTTATCAAATGTCCCACAGATTAGGGCTTTATCTATCTAAAAATTACTCACATTTGTCTGAGTCAGATGCAGGTTTGGGAAAAAGAAAGAAAGAAAAAAAAGCCCCCAAACATGTTCCTTTCCTTTTTTATTTTTCACAAAGGCCAGGTTCAAACAGCTGTCTCTGTTGGCAGAGTTTTTTGTTGGAGCAGAGAAACTCATTTTCTCCCCCTTAAGACTGGTTAGAAGGACGCTGCTTTAAAAACCACTGCAAACTCTACAGCAAATAGTATAACTAGTCTGCCTTTGAAAATTAATGGAATTTTTCTCCACTCCTGAAGAAAAATATCCAATGCTCTTTGTTGCCTATGAACTTCAGTGTGATAAAAGCACAGCAAGCTTTTAAAAGGCGAAAATGCATGAGATGTATTGCCTGTGTATGGAAAAAAAAATCAAGCTGAATTTGTTCAAATCATCCTCCCTATTATGGCTGCATGAAATAGTTCAAAGTACATCTGAGCAGTCAGATACTATTTATATCAGACACTGATGATGGAGTAAGTCTAAAAATATGCAAATGGATTATTTTAAGCCAGTTTGATTCAGGTGTTTTGAATTCTCGACTGTCTGGCTATAACAATAGAGGGTTAGACCCTCTACTTAAAATTGGTCACATTTTCCTTTCTTTACCCTGAGTAAACCTGTCAGCTACAATTACGATACAACACTTTTCAGTTTGCCGTCCAATCAACTTCTCAACTGCTGGGACATTTTTAAGGATAGTAAAACTTGCTTGCAAAAGTCCTGCCTTCTCTTTTATCATCTTTCTTGAATGAGGAAAGACAATCATTGTAATTAAATCATCAACAATGACAGTCGGAGAAGCTCACTGTGGAGAGGAGCTGTCCTTACTGAATCGCAGGGCTTTTGCTTTTGTTGAATCATAGATGTGTATGTTTCAGTATTTCCACTTGTTTAATAATGCTCTCTCCTCTCGTGGGAAAAAAAAAGGACTACACAAACAAAATAATGATGTTCTTTATTTTCTGGAGTGGTCAAGGATACGGTACTGCAGTTACCTTGGTGACTGAGGGACAATTACAAAAATACCTACACAGAGACAAGAGGATGTGCCAGATAAGGAAGAGGTGCTAGAGAACTCAGGGTAGGCAAGGAGGAAGAAGAAGCTGCCACAAAAAGGAGGTGGAGGGGAACAAGACAAAAAAGGAGAACGAGTGAGGAGGAGATGGACTGCGGTTATCCTTCTCGATATCCTGAGTGGCAGGCCGGAAACAAGGGCTTTATTAAGGCATATCTCAAAGGACAAAGTAAGGGGAAAAAAGCATCCTATCTTTCCTCCTGAGCTTGTTATGCCCCTTTGCCAGGAGCCCTCCTCCCCTTTTCTTTTTATTCATCCACCGCTTTTACCTTCCCAGGTGTTTCATATTCGTCATCTATCTTCCTCAAGCCTGAGGTAAAACAGAGATGCTCTCACCAACACCTTAGCCGATACATGCAGTTTGCTCTTTCTTTGACAAGAAATGGGCTGAATTAAGAGTCAAGTTGAGCCTGCCCTTCTCTCTTCCTGACTTCTTTTCTCCAAACCATTTCACTTCATTCTTGTCTCTTTTCCTGATCCTGGACAAGTGCTGGTCTTTGCCTTTTCCTCTCCCTCCTTTCTCTGTTCTCTGTCTTTCTGCATCCATGGCTAACAGAAAGCCCCGGGGGTTAGAATGAAACTGTGCTGCGTTGCATTACTCAGTGCAAAACCTATTATTGCTGCCACATGTACATCTTCAGTACAGTAACCTAATTCAAGCTGATTTCCATTTCCCCAGAGGCCTACCTGATAATGTCATGATCGCAGCCGTCTGTGTCTCCTTTTGGTTTCTCACTCCAGTTTTCCTTTACATGTTGGTGTATGTCTTCCCTTGTCCGTGAATGTGTGTGTGAGTGTGAATGTGTTTCTGTGGGCGTGGAACTTGTCACGGCTGCCATCAGTTCATCACTGTACAGCATCATCCCAAGTCTTCAATCTATTGATCTATTGGTAAATAATTGTTTACCATCAGTCACGGGTTACACTCAGACCAGATCCTAGTCTTGAGTCAAATCTTTCGATCAATCTTATATTTGTCAGTTTTTAACTGTTTGCTCTACATGCCTCAGGTCCTCTGCCACACCAGACACCCTGCCTTCTTGCCTGTCTATTACTCCATGAACTGCCCTTCATCATTTATCACCCATGATTTTGATAATAAGCCTCTTTTCTTTTCAAACCATCTCTGTCTGTTTCTGGGTTCCAGGAGCCATTAGGACGGATAATCTTGATATGCTCTGGGAGGAAGTATTCAGAGACAGCAACTCTTCAGAGATCTTAACTCCTGCTCCAAAGTCAGATGTCATCTGAACATAAGTGAATTCTATAATAAGCTGAATATGATGTGTCAGATCAACATGACAGTGAAGAAAAGACTTCAGCAACCTGTAGTTTGATGGTGAAATGTACTAAGCATTTATTGTATTGGCATGCATATAACACTGTGGTAAGGTGAGAGAGGGTTTTCCAATGCCAGTTCTTTTATGTACAATGAAGTAAAATTGACTGAGGGTGATCCTTAGTCTTCATTGAGAAAAAGAATGGACCCAAATAATCAGCTAATCATTGTTAAACTTGAGGTAAACTGAGTTACAAACTGAGTTTCTGGAGATGAAACTGAGACTAAAAAGCAAATCCATATCTGCAAGCACTTGAGTGGGAGAGTGGATGAGTAATCCAGGAAAACTGGAAATGAGTCTTGTGAACAATCAATGGCTGCAAGTAAATACAGAATTCAATCGTTCCCTATGTTATTCTCTCGGATAGTCATCTGCAATTAACAGCAACGAACAAGAAAAACAAAAAAAAATTAAAAGAGAATTTACAAATAATTTACTTTTAATATATACATATAAAGAGTGTTTGGATCAGGAAAAGCTCCTTTAGTTTTCAAGGAAATGAGTGGAAGGATGGATGGATGTATTTGACTGACAGTTGGGGCCCAAAAAAAAGTGGAAAAACCTGCAAAAGCTTGCAAGATAATAATAATAATTATTATTATTGTTATTATTGTTATTATTTTACTAGATTTTAAAAATCTACTAATTGTTTATTAGAAGTCTGGGCTTCCCTGCTCAAGCTGCTGCCCCCGCAACCCGACCCCGGATAAGCGGAAGAGGACGGTACGGTACG
>JAOXYM010000010.1:17250050-17275274 GCA_028567055.1 Leptatherina wallacei | reverse complement strand
ATGATTGTTTTTGTGTTTAAATGATTTTATTGTAATTCTAGCTGCTTTTTCTTATTTTTTTTATTTCTTATCTGTAATGCTTTTAATGTTTTATGTAAAGCACTTAATTGTCTTGAACCTGAAAATGTGCTATACAAATAAACTTGCCTTGCCTTGCCTATTATTATTATTACACTTTTAGAAAAGTCCATTAAATAGGGCCAAATGTATTGTAAAAATGCAGAAGTGATAACTTTCCACTCTACGCTTTTCCGCATGAACAATCACACAATACTTCTCAGAGCCCTACGAAAAGAAAATCTTGCTTGGCTGAGTATCCAAATGACACACTTTTCTCCAGATTCACAGATCCACAGTACCAAGTGTGCAAAGACTCATGGAAAACTGATATCCAACAAGAATATAACCTTTTATGATTGTTACCCTCTAAATTTCAGTAATGTGCTTTACTGCCTGTGTCATGTTTACATTTAGACAATGTTTTGATGCTCAGTTCAGTTTTAAAGTTAAAGTTGGCACAATGAGAGTAGTGGACAGTACAGGAAGTCACACCCACCACCACCACAACCTCTAATCTATGTGTTTCACCACTGACTGATAGATAGCAAAATAGCCTTGTTGTGCCTAAACTGTCAAAATCTAGAGAAGAAGTATTTATGTGTTACACTGGGAGTTAAAATAATGCTGGGTAAGAATTTATCAACTGATCTTGAATAAGTTATTTCAATCACTTGTCACTAATTCAAGGAAATATTTAAATTTGCTTTAAATATTCTGCTAATATCTTTTTATTCAGTGTAGTATCATATGAACGCTATGAAAGTACAGATTTTTTTAAATTTCTGAATAACAGGCATGTCTGTGAATGCAACAGGGCATGTACTGTGGAAGTACAGTATTTTCTGTTTTGGAATAAACTGAAGTGTCCGTACAATTAATTATCTCGGTAATTTTCTACCAGGACATTCTATTTTTCTTGGAGTGTATTATTATGAGGATAATTTTCAAGAACACCTGAGGCTACTACTCTACATCTAAGAGAGAGGTCTGAATAGTTATTTTTAAGTAATATCTGATGGTTTTATTTTCAATAAATTTACAAATCTGGAAAACAAATTTTGTCTGTCATTAAGACTGAAGAATAAAAAAGCGATCAATCTTACAAGTCTTAAACAAAATGTGGAAATAAAACGTTGTCATCTCTGGAAGGCTGGAAGTGAGCAGTGTTGTCTAAAGCTGCAGTCCTCAATACATTTTTTCCAAAAATATGAGTACAGTGAAATTTCCCACAGATAATGATTCTGATGACCTGTTCTGCTCCTGGAGGTGATTTCACAAACTTAAAGCATTTTGTTTTGGTGTCACAGCCAAAGATATTTAATGTTGTTGTCTACCACAAGAGGCATTTGTATTCCATGACAAACATCAAATAAACCTACTGAACATTACCTGACCAGCCCTAAATACTAAATAAATACAAATTCATACAATATAAAATAACGTAACGGTGTAACACACGCAGATCTATACAAAGCAGTAGATAAAAGCATACACTTTGATTCTGCAGCTCCTTACAGCAATCCAGCTGTCCTGTGTCCAGTGCAGTTTACTGCACTGCAGCAGCTACAGTATCAACCTGTCCCTGGGAGACGTGTCATTTAGGCAGAAGCAGCAGGTTGCACTCAGCTAAACGACAGCTCCGGCCATTAGCATGGCTAATTAAGACACACTAATTATCGGTGATGGAGTGAGTGCTTTGTCGAGCCGTCTCTAAATAAATAATGAATACATAATCATTGTATTTAAACAAGCCGCTTGAGCTTAAACAGTCACAGACCCCCTCAGGCCTTGTGGGTAAATGGTGAACCAAAGCAGGGAGAACTACAGTGATGCATCATGGGAGCTGTCAGTGGGTAGAAAAAATGAATATGGATTTTAGAATTCACTACCTGAGCCTGATGAAACTGGGATGTTGTGTTCTTGCCACACATTGTGTACACACTTTGGCCCCTGCTGTATAAAATCATGCAACATCAACATCATCAATAGCTGTTAGCAGTTTTTCTGTCTTGAGCTATTTAGCATGGACCGAACTGGTTTTCATACACATGTAGGCCTACACTTCTCTGTTTATAATCACCTGAATCTAGTTATACACAAGTTGATATCAGCTCTTCCACCTGTGGGTCTTCCCTCCTCCCTATTGTTTGTTTACTATTGTATCTGCTGTTATGTGGTCTTTTAATCTATTCTTCTAGTTTTTGTCTGTCTTGTCAGTCATGTTATCTAAAACTCCTAAACCTGCTTGGAGCCCTACATCAATGTAAATGAGACCAGAGGGAACAAATTATTTGTCTGGCCCTGTTCTGCTTTCTGTCTAAGTCAATATGCCAGCATGGCCTCAGCTGTCCTCCTCTCGCTCTAGTAACTTCATGGCTTCCTCATAAAGTCATCGGTCATCTTCTCATCTCGTCCTCTTCCTATCTACTGCTACTTTTCTGCTTCCATTTTTACATCCTATTATGAATCACCTCATTTTTGCCACCTTTTGCTCATCTTTTTTCTTTCCACTCATGTCCTCTCATTTGCTTTCACGATAATTAAATATTCTATCTTTTCTTCGCTTCAGCTGTCCGAACATGCTCTCCTCAAAGCAGTTTTCTCATCTTTCCCCTCACTTCTCCTCCTTCCATTTCCCTTATACAAACCAGACATCCCGTTTGGTAAAAAGTCATTAACTATTTCATTATTAAAACAAATGGGAATATGGAGAAAAAAAAGATGCCAGTTCTCTTTATAAGAGTATCACTTTGGAAGAAATGTCTGCTCGTAAACGGTCAGGACTTGAGAAACTGAGTTTTTCCAATAAAACATCCATTTTACAGTGTAAGTGTAATGCACCGCAGCTCCTTGATGATGCTCTTGAACATAACTCTCCAGAAGTGTGTAGGAGTCACAAATCAAAACTGCATCATTAACATTGAACATAATAATCTTTTATCTCTTTCTCCTTGTCCTCAAAGAACATTGCTGATGCTAAACTACACTCTCTGTGACGCAATGCTGATTAAAAGTGCCCACAAGGACTTGAGACTGAAGATGAAATGAAAGATGAAAGAAAAAAGGTGTCCATCCTCAGTGTCTGATCGAGTAAACTTCTTTTAGCAGCTCTCCGTCTCTTTTAAGCAACTTTCAAGATGCAAAACAAAGGATAGCAGAGATGGCCATTAGTTCCACAACTGACAGTATAATGGCAGAAAATTTAAACTGGTGGCCAAGCGTCATAATAAGCTTAACAGGGGCTGAGAGGAGAAGTTAATGAGCTGAAAGTAAAGAAAATACAACTGCTACTTCCCTTTTCATTTCACAGGACTATTTCAGCAATTCAGTCAATAAACACACATCTGAGACCTAAACAAGTAGAGGGTCTTCACAGATGTTAAATCCAATTATTTCACACTGAGACTTTTTCACTGGTGGGGAACTTTTTACAGAGCTTCTGTCAAGGATTGTGTTAGCAGGAGACAAGGTGGAAGGGCCCAAATCCAGGACTCATGGAGACACAGGTGGATGGATGACTAAAGAGCATTTAATTAAACAGAAAACATTGCAGAAGCAAAAATAATGGGAACTAAACTAACAAAAGACCAGACTTTGAAAACTGGAACACAAAGACTGGAAGAACACACAAACAATGAACTGGCAATGAATAAAGGAAAAGCTGGAGCATATATACAGATGGACTGATAAAAGGAGAAGCAGGTGCGACATTTAATGACCGAAAGCAGGGTACAGGAAGTAAAGCAAACAGTATACACCAGAGGAAAAGAAAAACTGTACAAAATAAAACAGGAAACAAGACAGAACTCAAAAATGCAAAAGAGTAAAAACTAAAACAGACTGCAATAGATTATGAACAAAACCGGCACCTTGTTCCTAAAAGCATCTTAAAACACAGATTTCTTTCAAAGCCCATGTAAATTTTTACTACATGTGGGATATTTTCTAAAAGTTTTATAATTAAAGAAGCTTAGCAGCTAAGACATAAGAGCGGGACACTTTGGGTGGTCCAGGTCTCTCCTGTGATACCCCTTTCAAAGACTTCCATCATTACATCAATGATATGAATGACAGATTACAGCCTGCTAAACATACTAGGCACAGAAGGGACTTGCTGACCCATATTAATTTAAAAGATGTGCAGTAATAAGACCCCATAGAACAGTATAATAACAGTAAGATCATGTTTGTGATTATAAAACAGCTTTTTGGCAGGGCAGCAGTTATCATGAATCTAATAAACTACCAACCAACAACCTTATCATGTTCATGAATTATAGAAAAGTCTTATGTAACCTTTTCTTCTTTTAAGAAAAATTTCAGGTACACAGTATCACATAATACTTAAATCACTGTTTAAATTTGATAGATTTGTTTTGATCTAAAAGAAAATGCAAGGAAGGAGAAAATAAATAAAATAATTAAGTTTGAAAAAATGGTTTAAAGAAGCAATCAAATGAAGTGGCTATGTAGCCCTGGTTGCTATGCAACAGCAGAAGAATGGGTAGGTGACTACATGAGTATCTTTACAGCATGTGAAGAGCCTGAAATATTTTACAGAGCACTGCAACCCAACATGAGTTGGGAATGTTACTGGTTACTTCCAGTAGCTGGTACTTCTGAACTGTTGGTGTACTAACTTTGTAGAGAAGTGCACAGTTGATCTGTGCAGCCCTTACTGTTAGAGGCAGATTTATTTTTGATGCAAATAGCAGGTATGTAAAACTGAGAAATGGCTTTTGATTAAATAAAGTCTGTAACCTGCATCCTGTTACATTATTGAGTTATGTGCTGTGCTTAATTGATGATAACTGCAATGAATCAGGGATTTCGCACATTCATTGGTTGATCAGAGGATCCTTGAGAAATCATGGAAAACTTTAACAATGGGAATGGATTTTTGATAAAGGAGTGAGTGACTAGTATTCCATCAATGCCAAATTTTGCCACCACATGCCCTTCTATATAATCATATCAATCATATCAAGCCTCTTTTATTTCCTCTTACATTCATTGGTTTCTATTTTAATACTGTATTATTTTTAAGCTATCATGTTTTTATCCACCTATTGCTTATTTTAAGATTTTAGATTAATTCTTTTGGTTTTATACAACCTGTATCATAATATAATGCTGTGTAATGTCTGGCAGAGGAGTGCTGTTTGAAGAAAAAGCATATTAAAAAAACAAACATCTGTTTACAGGAAGGCTTTTAGAAAATCTCGGTCTAAAAATTTAAGATTAATTTGGAAGAAAACATGGCCAAAGAACTGTATTTTGATTTCATTTGTGAGCAACCTCGGCCCTCTGCACCTCACAGATGTTCTGAGAATGAACAATATGCAAGGCCAATGCAAATGCAAGGGGAAACAAAAAAGGCAGAGTCAAATAGCATAGCAGCTGCATCTGTATTTCAAAAAGGCACATGAATAGATTGTATAAAATCAGACGAATTCATTGATAGGTAAGAAAGAAAAATATATAAAAAGCACAAACAGAATATGATTTTCTTGAATTGTAAAGTACTCAGGGAGAAAAACAAGAACAAAACAGACTTTGAAACATTGCAGCAGCAACAGTTGCATGTCTTTTTAAAATTCTGCAACCCATGGGACAAAATATGCACCCATTTTACAGAGCAGTAAATCTAATATTTCCACATTTGCCCATCTTTCACTAAAGCCATATGAGAAGAAAGTGCTACCCTGGGGCTCCCATGGTGACAATGCGGCATTTTAGGGGCAAACATTACATGGCTGGCCCTGCGTACATTTATATCCATGACTGAAGTGTATATGCGGCCAGCCGCAGCTGTATCCTGCATAATTCATGACATGTCAGAGCTTTCCACTCGCTGCTGTCTGTCAGCACTGCGAGTCCCCTGTCCCTCCCCATCCACTCCCACTGAATGGTAATGACAAGGCAGGAAGCACACACAATGTCACAAGAAGACCATCATGCAAGTGTAGACACACAGAACCAAACAACACAGTCATACACACTTAGGCAAGGTACTACACTTACACTGTGTGCACTACCAACAATCTGAAAAAGAGGCGCCAAACTGTTGGCACCTTCTCATGAATGTGTGTTTCTGCTCTGCCTTGAAGAGCTCTTGTTCGGTGCTTTATGACAGGCCGTCAGTCTGACGCTGCGGCAGCAGAAGTGGTAGAGTCCCTTGGGAGGTCTCTAAAAGCTCACAGGGTTCTGCGGGTGGGGGGCCCAAACTTAGTGAAAGCTTTTCCATGTTCGTCCACCGAGTTTTGCTTCTCCTCCTCTGGCAGCCCTGTCTCCACCAGCCTCATTCTGCATCCAAATGCAGAGAAAAACTCACTAACCTCTAGCCTCTAACCACCCATCACTCCCCTCTCATCTCCCATTCCACCACTGCCTCTGTCAGTTTTCTCCCAACATCTCTGTATCTTCCTTTCCACTTCACCTCCTTTCACCCCTTCCACGCAGTTACCTCTCCGCCCCCCCCCTTCCAAGAAATTTCCCATCTGCCATTCTCCTCGTACATCTCCATCTCTTCTTTCCAACTGCTGACCTCTCTCCCTCCCCCACCTCACTCCTACAACTAAAGCAGCATATCCAACAGTACATTAACTCCCATACGTTATTGTGAGCTTCTGCGGCAGACCCATACCTCACTGGGAGCTCCTGTCATTCTGAGAAGACACTGCGAATGACCCCCCCCCCCTCTTCTTTTTTTTTTTTTTAGAATAAATGACTGTTGGAGTCTCTAAGCAGTGCCAGAGGCCTTATCCTTATAGGGCCCTGATGGCGCTCCTGGATTGAAAAGCACAAGGAAAACAACATCAGGATAGTAGCTGTCAAAGGGCTGAGTAAGACATGAGGGATTGTGGAAAGCAGGAGAGGGATGCTCACAGCAGCAGCTGTTGTAGTGACAAACATCATGTTGCTTCAGGCTTGAGAAATGTGCAAAAGTTTTGGGTGTGACTTTTGAGACTTACATTCTAATCAGCCACAGTAATAAGTAAAGTTTGTACCTAATGCAGACTGATAGCTACCAATCATTCATCCATCAATCTTTAATGGTGTTAGAAAATAACATGAAGAAAATAAATTTGATTGCTAAGCAAAACACCTTACCCACTCAATAAAATCTTTTGTCTCGATTTCTTTTCTTTTTTTTTTTGGGTGAATTTACGGGCACAAAAACGTTGCATCTTAGCACAGAATAAAGACTGTAAATAGAGGGAAGACGCTAACAGCTCAGTAAAGTCGTAAAAGCTGAAAACTTTTAATCTCACCGTTTTTAACTGAATATCTTGCTTGTTCGGACTTAGAAATCTGTGTAAATCTGGTTTCAATGTTAGTGGATCAATAATAAGTATTAACAAGGATTAATGAGGCATGAAAGTAAAGATTCCTTGTGATGGTTTGTAACTAAGAGTGCAGTCACACAAGGATAGTCTGGGGGACTCAGTTCGATTGGGCAGGGAACGCGCCCTTAAGGCCCATTTATTATACCTTTATATACGTAATAAGGTACAGTACATACATCCACCAGACGGGAGTGCGGAGATCAGAATTCACCTCTGAGCTCCAATGTCAGTTTCAGACAATAGCAAACATGGCGACGATGGAGGAGATCATGATAATGTTTACTCTCAGGAACAGAAAGAGACAGAAGTAGAGGGTGGTGGAAAATGTTGGAAAACATTGCAGCTTCTTCTTTGCTCTTTTTGCTGGACCCACACTTTGTATGGAGGCTCTGAGAAAAATAGGTTGTGCCAAAACATTTTGAAAGATCAACAACCAGTTGTTAAAGCTCCATCACTCAGCCAGCAACATTTGGCTTAATAGAGATGACCATTCACTCGCTGTGCAGCACAAAAATTACTTACTTACCACCAAAAGATTTTTTTTATAATCCTCATTTTTTCCAAGTGCTTGTTGATTTTCCTATTGACTATTTTGCTCCTGTTTTCTAAGGTCCTGAGTAGTTACACCACAGTAAAATAGAATTATAAAAAAGGAGGCAAAGAGAGTAAGGCAGAGATCTAATACACTAGAGAAGGTAATGAAATGTGAGATTGTCTGTAATGTGCCATTACAAAAGGAAGAGGTTCTCAGAACATCCTTTGCCACAACATTGGACGGAAGATAAGTCATTATGCCAAGAAAAAACTTACACACACACCCCTTTCTCAGCATCTCAAAGCAGCACTGGGAAAATCATTTACTTTAGGATGGGCAGTAAAAAGGATGCCTCATAAAAAAGCAACCCTCAATCAATACCTGAGCCAATGAAAAAGCACAGAGGCTCAGTTTGCCGCATTCAAACACAAGCAAGCACAGAACGAGAGAACCGTCTTGACTTTCTATTAGTCAGGCCACTTGTCTCCCAAAGGACACGCCATTAAAGTTTGAAATGGGTTATGGGAAAGGTGCTGCTGCTACAGATTAGACATATAGTATGTATAGCACAACCACAAGGATTAAAGTCTGCCTTGATTACCCAACACAGCACAGAAAATCCCATCGAGTCACATCCCAAGACTGGACTCTTATCACAAAATTGTGTTTGACATATTTCATGCGTGAGAGCGAGTTGTGATATGGGCTTCGCTATAAACACTGGCTGACTTAATACTGAATTAAGCTATCATGGCTTATCAGATATTATGAATCAAGAGCTGTAATGTAGATACAGAATAGAGCCCATGAGGAGGATGCCACGCTGATTAATACAGACTGGATATGGGGTCATTTCCATTCTACTCCAACTGCAGTTCAGATTTGCCATTGGGCCTTGGGAAGAGGTGCGGCATCATTACTCACCACAGAGAGCAGACCCAAACAAACAGACACATTCACGAACCCACATAGGTACAAACATAGTCAAACCTACAAGGTGAAAAACTCAGAAAAATATTCAGTGTTGATTTAACAGTTGTTTTGTCTGGTCTGAGTGAAGTCAACTCCACAAAGTAAGATTAATCTCTTTTTAAAGAAAATTCCAGATATGCAACAACCACTTTGATCACCCAAAATTCACTTTGCATCACACTTCAGTCAGAAGTCGTGAAACTAGAGAGAAATCTTACCTGTTTCACATCTCTTCCCTGTAAATCCTTGCTGGCAAACACAGTTGTTAGGTGAAACACAGGTTCCCCCATTCTGGCACAGCCCGTCACACATTGCTGGAGACATATCAGAGGAGAAGAGCCATTACTCAGTAAGATTAATGAGCATTAACTATGTAATTAGACCAGCAGCACCATAAGTATTTGCATGCAGAATAAGAGCTAATTTGGTGATGAGATTCATTACAGGCTTGCACAATATTATTTCACGTGATTAATGCCTCTCGCTGAGGTTAATTCCAAAGTGTTCAGTATCCATGGGCTCTCTGTTAGTTAATATGTCCCCAAAACACAGAGAAGTCATTGAACTTGAAAGAGTGAAATGGAAATAAAGGTAATATATGCACAAATCATACCATGAATGGAAGTACTAAAAGGAGTGTAAATCTTATTGAGTAAAAGAAAGACCAAACAGTGCCTCATATTATGAGAAAAGAGTAGGCATCTATTAGGTGATGAACTGAAGTCAAATCAGTAATACTTTGTTTTATTAATTGACTTTTGCTATCTGCTATTTGCTATTTGCAAATCTGCTTTGAACTGCAGATTTGTTCTGTGTATTGTTTTGTTTTTTCACACGATGTCTACAGCTCACCACAACTATTGTAGCCTCCTTGATTAATGTGTGAAATCAATGAGGCTCCCCCTTAAATGGATTTCTAATCAAGGAATTGATTAACTAGGCAAGGTCAGATCAAATTTCTAGTAAGGCCTTAGATTACAAATAGTACAGCAAACAGCAGGAGGCACTCATTAAATCTGGGTCACAGAAGGCTTTTTAGTGGGTGTCAGCAGATGCACAAGCACAATGACAAGCTTGAGAATATTATGCCATTACAATTCAACATAAACATCCATTTGAGACATGATTACTCATCATTTGATGAGGTAAAGTCTTCATTTAAAAAAATATATATTTTCAAAGCATGATATTCATTATTTGCACAATTTGTCTCTGTATCGGAAAAGGCAGTCAGGTCTGGGTAGAATTAGAACAACAGTGATTAATGGAAAGCAGATACAGTGGTGGAGCCTCATGTGAAGCAGAATTGAGCAAAAAGCCAGACACACTGAATGTAGCAGTACTCGCCTTTGCAGACTGTTCCATTGCCCGTGTAGCCTGGCTTACAGGAGCAGCTGTGGCCCCCAACCATGTTAAAGCACAACGCATTCTTGTCACAATTGTGGAGTCCGCTGAGGCACTCGTCGTGTTCTGAAAACAAGAAAACAATTTCCTCATTATTACATACAGAGCTACTGTACTGTATATTTATATGTTGTGTTTCAGCTAAAAGTGGAACAAAATGTAGTGGCAACAGATCTGCAAGGGAAAACTATTGCTATCAAGAAAACGACCCTTGATTAAACAGAAGTAAACGTTGAAGTATGAATGTAATTTATCTTACTGTCCATTAAGACAGTTACAAAGCTAGGAGTCTACAATATGAGTCAACGATGAGTCATTTCTCCATCTCCTATCCTGATCCGTCATACAAATTGTCTCAGATGCTGTCTTCTGTTGTATTTGTGTGGTACAATATGAGAGTTGAAAGTCTCAATGGCCATTTGAGCTATAATAATGACTTATAATTTGCACATACAGTATCAACACTACCTCCGCCAAGGCAAGGTTTTGTTTTCAGTGGCATTAGTTTGTCTGTCTGTCCGTTAGCAATATAACTCAAAAAGTAACTGATGGATTTTAATTACATTTTTTCTTAAAAAATCTCTGAAGTGGAATAAGGAACAAGTCATTAGATTTTGGAGTTGATCTGAATTACCGCCTGGATCCAGGAATTTTTTTAAAAATTCTTTAATATGGGGAGAGGGAAAATTTTGCCATTCGAGCTTCTAATTCAAAACAAAATAATGCCCACAATCATTGTAAAAAAAAAATTACAATGGCCTGGCAGAGGTGAGTGGTTTCTGAGTGTTTCTGGTTGATAATGTGTCTTCTTTTTTTCATTGATTATCATAAATAAATAGAGTTCAAAGATGAAACTAAATGGCCCCTTGTGGCCACAAATTGCTGGCTCCCTTTACTGGGAAGCAAGTTATATGGAGTCTCATAAGTAATATAAAAGATCATGACAGCATACTGTATCTAAACAGGAAACCAATCTCTACCACTCAATGCAGAAAATCTCAGGACTGAAAACAAAGACTGAAGAAGCAAAGAAACAATTAAATAAATGCCCGGAGGAAAAGCTGAGACAATAATTCAACTGTCCAGGTAATATTTTTGTGCATATACAGTATCACAAAGGAGAAACCTGGTTTAATTTGTGAAAGCAGGCTGCAATTACTACAATTAACTTTTCTCATCAAGTTCTACCTTCCTCTTCCTCTACACAGGCAACAATTTCAGTCTTTGTAGCTGTGAAAATGACAGCAGTGAAAATGTGTAGAAGGTGGAGAATTTTCTGTTGTCTACTCCAAATGTCAACATGCAATTGTGGGGGAATATCAGTACCTAATTCTTTGGACATTTTTCCATGTTTGTGTGGAAAAAACTGATCAGAAGTTCTTTATTACAGAAGACACAAGATCAGGAATCATGGACTGAATCCCTTTACACACAATTCTCTACCCTAACCATCTTTGTTTGCAAAGACAGACTAAAACTGTAATTAGTTTATATACAATTACACTGTAGTGACCTGTTTTTTAATGTGTTATTTGTTTAAAATAAGTAGTTTTCATACATGGTCGGACCCTGGTGGCCCGCCGCCAATTATACCAGATTATATTGAAAAAAAAAGAGTTGTGTCAATCAATGTCAAGAAATGGACGAACTGTAAAACCACGTGACCCTTAGGTTTCTGAAGAGCTGAAAAGAAGCTCATTGGGAGGTTCCCTCCGTCGCCATCTTGGCACCGTTCCGAGTCTTGTGACTCCCGGAAACCCCAAAATTAGGTGACGAGGAAGTGCTGAGAGGGGGGCTGTGAGCGTGGGGAGGGATGATTGACACACATCAAACAAGCTAACAAAGCTAACCCAGAGCTAACGGGAGCTAACCAGATA
Organism: Leptatherina wallacei; assembly: GCA_028567055.1. Classification (NCBI taxonomy): domain Eukaryota; kingdom Metazoa; phylum Chordata; class Actinopteri; order Atheriniformes; family Atherinidae; genus Leptatherina; species Leptatherina wallacei. Next base: position 17,263,077 of record JAOXYM010000010.1, on the reverse strand, counting down.
ACGGAGGTAGGCGGGCTAAAGCTAAGGTGCGCTTTTAGCTGACTAAAAACCGAGGTTGTGCTACTCTGTGCCTTGTTTTGCCGGATATCTGCCGCCTGTCAATCAAAAGGACACGCCCCTAATTATGAAGAATTTTAAGATTAAATAACATCCAAAAACAGAAATGGAAGAATTTTTTCCACTCCCCCCATAGTTGTCACGAAGATAAACTTGAACTATTAAACCTAAAATGTTTTTTTGAACCAGGCTGTAAACATGTTTCTCCTGTGAAGTTGGCCTTTTTAACATGGGAGTCTATGGGGATCTGCTCTGTTTTGCAGCCAGTACCTAGCGGGTGAGGGGGGAACTACAATTTTTGGCACTTCCGCATAGGCTTCACGTTTCTAAGCCCGAGGTTGCCCCTTGGTGTCAATGCACAAAGACATGGTGCTATTTACAGCCATGCATGGCATCTTTAAGGTCAAGCTAGAGAAAGGGAGCGAGAGAGACATCAGCTAGTTTGACACACTGGTCTGAGTCAGAGCAGGCGACGTTGGAACAGAGAAAGTTAACTGTGGGAAACTTCCTGTTTAGTGGCAAGTCCTGGTTCAGTCCTGATTAATGTGTTAGGCTCAGAGAAGTATTTATTATTTGAAATGGTAATTATATAACACTTTTGTCTTAAAAGACAGCTTGTGAGTGGGTGATTAAAGACAGCAGCCTTATTATCACGTTTACTGTCTGTTTCATAATGCAGACACAGTTTGGAGCCAAAGCAGTTACACAGTAATAACAGTCTGTAGCAAAAACAATTGATATTAAAAAAATATCTTTATAAAATAATTTTTGTACAAGATATTATAGTATCCTGTAGATATAAAAAGTTTTTAGTTTTTAGTCCGAAAAAACAGGTTTTGCCTAATGAAGATATAATTTTGGCTCGCCATTCATTTTGCCGATGGTGATATATAGTTTATCAAACATGTTTCACAAAGTGACGATGAATACAGCAGCAGCATTTTTAGTTACCCACTCTCCACTGGTCAGAGAGTCTCACATATTGATTCCACTTCTAGTCCAAAAACTTTGCTTTCAGTTTACATGCTGGAATATCTTTTATGTTAAGCTTTAAAACACATTTTTCACCACATCCACATTATATGAAAGGTTAATTTAAAACAGAATGCTCTTTTTTTACCCCTGAAAACAAAGAAGGCTCTTTATCCTTGAGAGAGTCCCAGGGTGATGTTCCCGCATATTTTTGAGATTCACATAAATATTGCTTTCTGTTATGTAGCTGCTTTCCAAGCACTGCTTAGAATGAAGTCTTGAAAACTTTCTCGACTCGTTCAAAGTTACTGAAATGTTTTCTTTCTGTTTAAAATTTCTGCATCTTATCCTTGAAAAGGATGAAAACAGATGCTGATCATGAAAGCTTCACCTTCTGTCGACAGAGTTCTCTATTTTAGTTATGTTTGGAAAACATTTAGCCTGAGAAGCTGTTTTTGTTTTTTCCACTTCTTATTATCATATCTTTATAACAGTACGGAACTTTCAGAAGCTGCTAAAAAAAAAGACAAATCAATTAAATCTCGTAGAGAATGTTAAGATTCTTGTGTTAAGTGCTAATTTGGTGGAGATTATTCAGACAGCTTCCCATTGTTCTAGTTCTTTTTGGGTGCAGAGAGCCCAGCTGGGGACAGAAATACATTTTTCCTGCTTTTTTTCTTTTCCACATTTTCTTCAGACATCAAGCAGATCTCTGGAGCATTCTTCAACCACAGAGATACAGTTTTTTTCCACCACTTGGGGCTTTTTTAAATGCACACAGTTGTGAAAGACATCTGAAGATTGAAAGACGGCACCCGAAGAGTGAGAGGATCAGAAACATGAATGCTTGTTGCAGGAGACCTGAGCCGCATCATCCATTTCCCTGTCATCATCCAATCCATTATGTCTCCTGAACAGACCGTGGGCTCATCCAAATTGAAAGTGACATTGTGATGAGCTCCTCCATCGAGGATGTGATGTATGTGTGCAAGTGTGTGTGAGATGGATTGAAGGGCACCAGGAGAGCCCACTGCTTTGCTCTTGTTCCTGCACACATACCTGCCATATGGCAAAATTAAAGTCTGCTCTTGGTCATATAAAAACATGGGAGAGAGGAAAGCAAATTCAGTTTTTTTTTTTTTTGCTTTTTTTTTTTCAAGGTCATATCTGGCAGAGCTGCAAACTGTCTGGGCAATGAGGGCAGTGGAGTTACTGAGGGGCTCTGTGTGTGCTGTGTGCGTTCAGTGTGTGTTATCACTATAAAACCAAAGTTGCCAAGGTAATTTAGGAATTTAGGCTTATTACACAGCTGCACTTAGTGTAAACGACTCAATTTAATCACCTGAATCTTTGCTATGTATGTGTGTCAGTATGAGATACACAAAACCTTGCTGACTGCTGCTGCTCAGGCTGTAGACAGATAAACAATCAATTATGTACAGCCTGTCATTGGGGATCTCTCGCTACAGCAGCCTCTTTTTCTCAGCGCTCGTCTCTCTTCACCTTCTGACAAAACATCCCCAGCCTCGACGAGGTCTGACCTGAGGCTGCTTTCTTCAAAACAACGTAACCTCAAATTTCATTTTACAACTACAGGTCTGAAAGGATGATGATCTTATGGCGTTTCTGTCAAGAAAAAAAATCCCCTTTTTTATCATCTAAGCCAGTATAAATGGTTTCCTTTTATTGCCAATGTGCTCTTCAATAGAGTCACATTGCCTAAAGGTGTTTACGGTACATCATTAAACCTTTCAACACCTACTAGTCCTAAATATATTAATTATGATAATCATAGTATAATGTATGTTTAACCAAAAAGTAATGCACAGACATAAGTTTGACAATAAAATAATAGGAATTGAGCAATGACATGTTGAAACACAAGTTTCACTAAAGCACAAGAGACTGTATGCTAATCCTTTCTGTGACAGAAACCCTCGAAATATGGAAAATTTTTCAATTCTCTTTAACCAGTGAAATTAGAAAACAAGCAGGTAAATTAGACATCAAAATTAAGATTATAGGTTTCACATGGGGATTCAACACACTAGTAGTGCTGTAGAGCATTGCTTTTATAAGTGGGTCCCCTATTTTATTTGTATCCTGCAACCAGCATGAGAATGATGTCAGATATTGTAGCAGTATTGCTCCAAGGAATATAGCAACAAAGGGTAGAAGTAGACAAGTGCAGATAGATGTTAACAATGTAAGATTCGAATTAGATTCCAAGGCTGGAAAACATCAAATAGACAACGTGTCTCATTTACCAGCATATACTCTTCTTTTTAAAAAAACCCAAATTGTTCTTAGTAAAGTTCCTGAAAAACAGTTTGTCAGATTCATCATACAGTTGACAGAATGGTGAATCTCAGTTCCTCATAAAAAAGCCAGTTGTTCCTGATTAGCATAAAGACCCTACCAATCCCTATAAAAGGGGATGAGATGGGAGGGCTGTGAGCACACTGAAGAATTGAAAAAGAAGTAAAGAGAGAAATTTGAAAAAACAAAAAACAACTTGCACATGCATGAACAGCCACTGGCCACAATTTGTCTGAGAGTTGGTGAAATGAATAGAAGTAAGTAAAGAGAGATGCACTATGGCAGGTGTTGTAAACTAAAAACAACTGATCTCGTAATGTAACTAATATAAAAAAAGCCAGGATTAGAATCCACTGTTGCTGGAATTTACCTTTACTCTTCAGTGCATTTCCAAAGTACATGCATGATTTGTATGACGTTGGTGCTTTGTGCAACTCCTGAAGAGTGACAGACCAAATTTAGATGATGACTGGGGGAGTTGCAGAGGAGTTGTACATGTATGGAGTGGTCATGATGGTGGTTGAAATATGAAAATAGATCTGGAGAGGGTGCCTCAACATGCACACAGGTATAGTCTGTTACAATGATACTGAAGCAGAAGTATATGTAATTGTGTACGTTAACCATCTTTGGAACTATTGAAAGACTAATCAATCCCTGACAATTGAATGAACAGTTACCACAAACTAAGAAAACTGAAGTATACTGTTTACTTATTCAAAAGGAATTACACAAATAACACAGATAAGGCTGTGAATTAGCAAATGAAAGTACAGAAGTCACAAAAATGTTTTCAATCGCAAGACCCATTGAGTCATCTGACTGAATGTAATCTATTCTGATCCCTGTTGTTCACAATCCCCCCACCCCCTAACTTAACCTCTGGCCTCTGTCCATCCTTTCCTCCACCCCCTTTCTGCCCATCCCTCCATGGGTTCTTTAGCCTCAGGGGCCCAGGTCTGGTTATCACAGGATTAGAACAAAGACACACCCTACACACATACCTTGGGAAGAAGTGAAAGCATATACTATAGTAGACCAAAGTGCACACACACACCTCAGGACAGCCTTCTTTAATAACATTCAAACGGAGAGCACAACCAATCCGCTACCTTTCATGGATTAGCTGCTAATCTCACAGAGCGGGGAGCACCTCGGGCACTTTGGGGGAAAGCTGAAGAGTGGAAGGAGGAAGAAAGAGGAGAAATGTTGACCTTCAAGATCAATGATTAAGTTCTAGGCAAAGACAGGGTCAAAACAAAAGTTGGGGGTGTTTTTTCTATTTCATTTTATTTTTTTTACAAAAGCTCCCACCAGATACGGAGCCATGGCTATGTCAGGACATGTGGCTGTACATATTTCATTAAAACAAATGCATAAAGTCCACATGTTGCAGTCTAGCACCAGCTGAGACAGGAAGCTGCTACCTCCCTCGCTGCAGGTGGCCTTGATGTAAGATACAGACTTATGTCTGAGCTGCCCGACCCCCTGACAGGCTAAGGAGAAATAGAACCAGTGCTCCGTGCTGTTTCTCCCTAAATCTGGAGATCAGCCATTTAATACTGTTCTGCACATAAACAATGGGCCATGAAATAAGCTGGGGTCAATTTCATCCTCTTTACTTGGCAGACTAGTCCATATGCAACACTGTAATGCATGTGGAAATATGACCATCAATACCGGAACCATTGTTTCTGCTGATCTTGCATTTCATTAATTGGTGAAAGTCACTGTAGATGATAAAGACCTTCATATATCTTGTGAATGTACAATATCAATAGGTACTGGATGGGGTACCTTAATGTATCCTTCTATAGCTGTTATATTTCATCTGTGAGCAAATGAGAGGAATCAGCATTCCCACTGGACTCTTCAAACACACACAGATGTTCAATTGCTACAGCATCCTTCCATTTCCACTGTCAAGTACTACCAGTATGACTACAAAGATGTCACTGCACCCTGTAAAAAGCTTATAAAAGTGCGTTAGTAGATTATTTATGTAATTTTAATTTCACTGTAATTCATAACTCTAACATTGCCAAAAAGGTGAGATGTTGCTGTAGTGGTGATTGTGTTCAATAGCCAGTGTGTAGAAGTTTGGTGTGTGGCAGATTGTAGTTTAATAACTCAGCAGGGAGATCACAACAATAATTTGACTGGAGCAGAGGAAAAGTCATTACATCAAGCCCTCACAAAAGGCTCGGTTTAATCACAAAGACTGACTTTTATAAAGAGACATGCAGCTGTGCATTCCACTACAGTGATGTGAAAGCATTTCAATGGGAAACTACATAAAATATAGCGAGACAATTTAATCCTAGTGGTTTGGGGAAATTAATCTTCATTGTGAATCTGGGGAGTTAGAAAACAGTGGAAGAAAGATAAATGAGTAAAACAATATAAGTTGCCTCCAGCTCAGGAGATTAGAGAAAACAAGGTGAGCAAAATCACACAAGACCCAGTGGCTGTTTAAAGATAATATGAGAAAGGACCAAGTAGGCTTGGACATTTCCTTATCTAAATAATTCCCAAGAACACAGTTAAACATGAATTTAATACTGCCTCAAAAAGCTATTCCTCAGTTTTAGCTCTACATAAGTGAAAACTCACCAATTTGATACTTTTCTGTATTATTTCCTGATTTCTATTGAAAGGAGTAAGGGGAAGCTCTACGGGGAGGCAGACGGAGCAGGAAATAGACGTTTTCAAGGGTTTTTTGTCTTGTTACTATGTTTTGCAGCTTTAATTCAAACTCCAATGGTATGACAGGAAGGCTACAGGCCTAAATCTTCTGCCAGCTTCTTTACTATGCTGTTGCTGAGTTAGTTTGCATTGGTGTGAATTGTTTTTTTAATTACAGACACAAAGGAAATGCAGCATGTCGCCCTCTTCTCAAAGATGATTCACACTGGGAGCTTCTTAGCATCGCTTTTTACAAGCTGCAAACGACTGCTGAGGAGTGAGGCGGATCTGCTCAACACAGAGGAGCAACAGTCATCTGTCTCAGTAAAGCACAGAGACATTATATCACAGAGATATTTCTGACTCTCATTTATCCAACCTATTTTACTCTGCATTTTTCTTTACATATGTGACCTTATTAGTATTTTTGGCATCATCCTTGCACGCCTTGCACGCCTGGCATTAACATACATCGCAGATTTTTCTCATTCGCTTGTCCTGTAGACAGCAGACATTACAAAGATGCTAACAAATGCTTGTAGTTTGTTCTCATTAAACTCCTGTGCAAACATTTTGTTTGGTTTTGGCAGCTTTACAAGGCGGGACATTGGGGTGAGAACATAACAATCAAGTACCTATCCTACCAGCTTATATGAATATGCAGCATCCGGAAATAAATCTAATTCTAAGTTGAGCTTTAAAAATTCCCTTGCGTTTTGATGGGGTAAACCACAGCATCTCTTATACCATCAGAAGACTCGAGCTTTGTAAATATTTGATTTTCTCAAGCTTGTAATTCAGAAGTATGAAATTCAGAAGCTAAAGAACAACCAAGACCTGAATGCTCCTCAGCTGAGTTTACAATATGTATATTTGGAGACTTTCCGCAGCGCACCCTGAACGTTGTAACATCGAGTATGATGTGGAATATTCATTACTTTATATCTGTAACTCTCTTGCTTTTATTTCTTGTCATCTTTAATGAGGGCATAAATATCCATATATATGCATAACACAAACTGCGTGGTTGGTTTAGCCAACTCAATACACTTGATGCACATATATTGCAAAAAGAACTTTATCCTTTCATCCCTAAGCTGAGGACACTCATCTTCTGCTCTGAGGGTTCAGTTCTACAAAAGAAAAACACTGCTGCACTCTTTGTTATGGCCAAGCACAACCATGACTGTCTTTCTTTGAAATCGTCAAAAGAGTGATGTAACATGGGTCAATTTTTTTGTGTATAACAGTGCACAACATCCAGTGGTAGAAGCTACTGCGACCAGCCGTTGCAAACAACCACAATCATCTGTTATACAGCCAGAGAACAAAGACTGTAAAAAATCTACACAATTGTTTTAGATTGAATTGGTTTGCTTTTGAAATTAACTTTGGTTTCAACTTTGATCAGGAACAAATGGGTCTGCCGCCTCCACTCACTGTCTCGCTGCTTCGCAGGTTCTCGGTAACTTCCTCTCTCCTTATCACACAGTACATTCGCACATCATATGAACACTCTGCACGCGCACAAACTGTACACACTGTACTCACACACAAAAAAGTCCACAGTCACTTTGTCACTTCCATCTTTTTTTTTCTCAAAGTGAGAGGATAAGAAGTCTCAAACTACTTTTAAGCCATTTTTTTAAATGGAGTTGTAAATTAATTGAATTGCAACAAGTGACTTGTTATTTAAACTGTTAGTATGCTGCCGCTCCAGCTGGGACGTTCTCAGTCATGTTGCATTTTGTAATAGGTTTAATTTAGAGTAAATAAGATTTTGAGCCTGGAAATAATATTCCTAAATCATTTTAACATTATTCAAATCAAGCTGTGGACTAAATCTGCCAGGGAAACTGATCCTGTCTTTATACCATACACTAACTGGACAATCACAAATCAGCTGTCCAAGTTAAATAGAACATCAAATGTTGATATTTAAAGGTTGTATTTGCATCTTTAAGATGATAAATGCTTTGTATTCTGCACAAAACAAATATACCCCAGAAATAATTTCCCTTTCTGTTAGAGTTTCAGCCGCTTCGGCTGCATCATAGAATCACGTTGGTCGCCAGGCTCGTATTGATTTATGTGTGTTTTTGATAGTAATGCAAAGATAGCAATAAGAGCAAATCCAACAGAAACAAACCAAAATCTGACATTCAACCCTATTTAAACACATCAAATGAACAGACTGTGAATAAATTTAAGACAGATTTACAGAAAAGTGTGTCTATACAGATGCTGTCTGGTTTATGACAGAAAAAGGGAGAGTGTGTGGCAGCATGACAACAGCTTACAGTGTGTTTTGCAGGTATTGCTTGCTCAGTAGGTGTCCCTGTCGTAACATGATTTTTCTATTTTTTAGCAGCCTTATATTATCTCATGCTCTGATGTAACATCTCACAACGCCCGATCCTTAGCTTCTTGGCTCCACTACTTCTCTATGTGAAATCGTTCTCTGCCAAACAGACTAAGATTTATTTATATCGGTCTCTACTTATGCAGTGATAAGAAGACAAGCATTCTCATGTGTGTAAGCTGACGTTGTTTCTCTAGAAGCTGAAGCTCACAGAACCCGAATGAAAACAGAACTATCTCTTCTTGATTCCTATCTGTCAAAACGCCAGAGGAGGAACTCACCTGTGCAGGAATAGTCGTCGATCCTGATGTAACCTGTGTGGCAGATGCACATGAAGGAGCCAGGGGTGTTAACGCACATGGTGTTTTCTCTACAGTAGTGCTTCCCTTCAGCACACTCGTCAATATCTGAAGAGAAGAGAGAAAAAAGCGGACACATATAATGAAACTGATGATTTGAAATCGAAGTTAAAGTGATTTACCATGTTGATGTTGATGATTTGTTGATCTCTTTTATTTACTATAGTCCTTAGAATGATTTTTACATGAATGTATGAATCAAAGGCACTCTTAATATTTTCCCCAGTGTTATATCATGGCCTATTTTTAGTGTCTCCCCCTTTCTGGCAACCAGCTTGCATCACTTTGTCAAGCAGGTTCTTGCCACACAAGGCTCCTAAAGGCTTGTGCATAGCCAATGAGAAAAGGCTATTTGTCTTCATCAGTGGGAGACAGAGGTCGACATGCAGATGGTTCATGAGAGGTGGGTGCTGAGCACTTAAAGTAGCAGCACTCGATTTTCAATCTGTTAAAAGTACAGCCCTTCACTAAGTAGCTTAGCTAGTTTTTATTCTAGCCCTTAAACTCATCTTGCTGCTTTGAACATACTTTAAATCTAATATGGCACCAGGAAGTAAGAATTACTGTGTTGCACAAGTTTGTTCGAAAGGCAGCACATACAAACACAGAGCATGAAATCATTAAATAAGAATCAGAACAAAAGAAAAAGAGAGGACAAAAAAAGAAAAAGTAAAATTGTAGTAGAGGCAAAAGGAGAGTGACAAAGATGTCAGTCACTACATAAGTCCTTTTATTCAACAGGTTTTTTAAACTGAATTGAAGCCCTTTTTACATTCATACTCATCATTAAGTTCAAGAAGAAAAGATATTTTACACTCTGATTTTTTTATCTATGAATGTTGGCTTCAAAACTACTGCCTTCAATCGCAGAGCTCCAGGACTGATTGATGCTACATTACAGAGGATTGCTAAACTTGAATTTCTCATACTAACTTTCTACATCAAATCTATGCTGATTATACAGATGGTATCATTAAAACACTTTTTGTTTTAAAATTTATTTATTTATTTTTTTTACAAGTTTTTACATTGATCCAAGAAACTATATTGATTTAAGCATGCTGTTAGTAAAGTGACATGTCAATAAGTTTTACTCTTTTTCTTTGTCATCATTATAACTTAGTACTGTAGCTACACAGGAAAGATGTCATCCTCATTAATGGAGATTTTTTTTCACCTCAGAGGAAGGAACATTCCTAAACCTTCCTGTCAATCATTATCATTTTTTGTTTCTGTGACTCATCTCCTCACTTGCCTCTCCCCTCTTTCATACAGGCAAAAGAGCTTTTTCTCATCCACAGTGGAGCCTTTCTCAGCCCACCACTGTCTACCTTACCTCTCATCATCATCACCGTTATCCCAGTATATACGTTCTTGCTTAATAAAGAATCATGCACATTTTATAGGTGGTATGATCCATATGAATTAACCTCTAAGATTTGATTAGTTAGTTGTTTCTTTAAATGGGAAATGATCATTTATACATTGAGCTATCTAGAACAAGGCTACTCTGTTACTCCAATCTTTGATGTGCAAACAATTATCAGCCAACATGTTACCAAACAGCTTCATAAACCGATGCTGTCAGTGCTGTATTTATGTAAGTCTGACTTGGAAGCTTTCTGCGCTGTACTTAATAAGACTTAGTTAGGCCACCTTTAAGAATATCATTCAATAGATTGCCTCTCATTATTCCATATTTGGATCTATATTAGCTGTTACCCTGGCAACAGCTATTCCTGGGATCTAAACTGCATGCCAAACCTTCAAACAGAAGATGCATAACACTGCCAGGATAAACAAATTAATCTAGATAATGTGATGCAATCACATGCAATGCAAACACAGATCAAACTGAACAAACCTGGGCACATAATATGCTCAAGGATTTCATCCCTATTAATAGCTCAGGTCAAATGTAGGCGCTTTTCGAGAGACAAGTTCCATAGTCCTTGACGTTCCCACTTTATTATTCCCTCACTGTATTCAGTGTGTCTATGAGCACAAGAGGACGTTCACCCCTGAATATGTTCTGTGCCAGATGCCTTCACGAAGAGCACTCTAAATTGAATTTCAATAGATTTGCATTGGCATTCACTCAGCTTGTATGTCCTTGGGTAAAGAACTATCCACAGCCCAGCAAACCAAGAACCTAACACCTGCCAACAACTGTGATATTCATATTTTTTCACTCAGTCCCATTAATACTAGCTGCCTCCAGCTATTCAGAAGACTTGCAGATAAATGACACAGACAGACAATTGCCAACCGCCTACTGAAGTACATGTGTCCTTCACAAAATGAACGAGGGATAATCAAAACTCTCGCTGGCTTTGAAAGAGAGAAAAAACAGGGATGTAGGGAAAGTTGGACGAAAATGGAAAGTGGATTGAAAGGCAGACAGCAGGGCAGGTAAGTCCAAGATCTGTCGCAACATGCTTTACAGAGGAACCACAGAAAGAATTGGGGCATAAGACAGATGGGGAGAAAGATTCACAATGAGATGGTCACGAGGTTGTGAAAAAGGGCATAAACTTGTGGACTGAACCTTGAGAGAAATGGAAAAAGAGTGTTGGAAATGGAGGGAAGAGGGGGTGAAAACTTTGTAAGTGTGTGAACAGTCAAAAAGGCGAGAGAGAGACATTTAGAGAAAATCAGATGCAGAGAGAAAGCGGTAAAAAGTTTTAACTGTCACTGTAAAGACAGAAAGTAGGAGAACAGAGTCAGCCTGTCAGTGTTAACCTTGAGCAGAGATCTTAAGTAACTGTCTTCCTGCCTTCTCATTGGCCATCCGTAGTGCGACTTTGATTTAGAGCCTATTAAGTAAACCCATCCATCCCACCCGTAGTGACAGCAGTTCCGTTTGTTAAAACAATATGTTAGGAGGTGAGATGATGAGGGCGCAGCACGAACGTGTGGGGGAGAGCAACCATCTCCATCTCCATTAACGCACTCCATTTTCTTGATTGGCCTGTCACATGGACACACGTGAAGTGCTAGGCAAAGAAGTGCTGGCCGAGAGTCAGCTGCAGCTTTTATCGCAGAATAGAGTGCTCAGGTCAATCTGTTTCCACACAACGATGGATGGCTTCAAAATGGATGTCTGCTCTCTTTTCCCCACCTTCTTAGATTCCTGAATAACAAGAGAATTGATCGCAGTAATATCTGAGAAGGAGGAGGAATTGCTTTGCGTTATTTTGGATAAAATACATCATGCACTAAGAAGTATTTCCAGCCAAAAGCCAAAAAAAAACAAAACACTTGATTTTGACTAAAGCATACACTCTTTAAGACAGCTTATTAAACTGTTACAACCTGAAACTTCTCGGATAGTTCAATGCGACACACTGATGTGTCATCATCCAAAGTGTTGTGTTGACATTTTCGAATGATCTCGCGACTATGTAAACAGAAATTAGCATCCCTCTCTGCATGCAAAACATGTACATTCTAGCAGGGACTGTCCCAACTCTCTGTGTCTGCAGAACACCAAGGTCTGGGAGAAACGAGATAACACTGCCAATGCCTTTGGAGGTCCCACAAAGACAGCAAAATCTGAGCCCTTTTCACAACCAGCAGGCTCCCTTTTCCTCTTTATCTCTCTTTCTTTCAGCCTTTTTTTTCTATCAATCCCTTCCCTAACCCCCCACTTACTCAAGCAGATTGTTTTCAACAAATGGCAATGGGACATGGCTTGCCAAAGCATTCTGATAGTCCTCAGTAACCATCTCCCTCATGCCCAGATATATAGCAGCCAGAGAAAAGAGCAGTGCAACAACAAAAAAAGCTGTCCCGGCTGGCCAAACAGTGTTTTTTACTCAGCAGAATTATCTCCACTGTTGGTCTACTGAGTTACAGCAGACTTTTGGGATATTAAAATTAAAGGGAAAAAGGGATTTTGTTGGCTTTAAATTGAGGACACATTTTTCTTTTTTTATAGGGGAAAAAAAAACTTAAATTCTTTCCAGCTGCTGATGGTATAGGCTTACATTAACAGCACCATATGAGACTGGTATGGTAACATCTTACTCTCAACACAAAGGCACCGGCCCAATGTAAAATTATTCTTTTAATATTCATAGATTAAAAGAAGAGTAATACAGCTCAATTTGAAAAGGTGATATTGTGACCAAATTCTAAATCTTTTGACTTTTCAAACAAGTTAGGAGGGCTTAAATTTAGGACTGTAGCACAATGGGATGCTGCAACTAATACAGTAAACTCTTCTAAATGTGTTTGCTCTTTAGGCATTGTACTTTTATGGGAAAATGAT
>JAOXYM010000010.1:17235011-17249950 GCA_028567055.1 Leptatherina wallacei | reverse complement strand
ACTAGCACAATGGGATGCTGTAACTAATACAGTAAACTCTTCTAAATGTGTTTGCTCTTTAGGCATTGCACTTTTATGGGAAAATGATTATTTTCATATGTATATATCTTTTTAAATAATAAGGAAAAAAAACTTATGGTTTCCTATCTGGGTCATTAACTAAGCATGGACTAAGGCTAAACAGAAAACATTTTTCTGTATCTTTTCAACCAGGCAAATTTTTCAGTCTACACAAAATAAACAGATTCAAAAACACTCCCAAAAAATTTATGTTAAACAAAAACGGCAGTGTAGGATGGAGCGGCAGTCAATTAAGATGACTGAGTGATGAAAATCCCATTAGGAGGCAACAGGAGTAGAAATCATTCTTGGGCTGCAGTCAGTCTAAATGCTATGACTCTCACGATGTGATCAATCACTGTGAACATGTAGAAGCCTGCTACCTGACTTAGAACGATGAACATCAAGTAAAGGATTCATAGAGGGGGAGGAGTAAGCGTGTGTTTGTGTGTGATGTTGTTTTTCTTGTCAGTGTGTGCAGACATCCTTACTGTCCCCGATATTCATCCACATGTGACAATTTCCGCATGATGGTGAAGTACGATCCAATTTTTAAAATGTGCATATTTTATGCAAACATCTACCAGCCTTTAAAGTAAGTGTGGGTCTGTGCTTATATACATCATGTTAAGCAAGCACTTAACATGCTTCGATTCAGCATGACTCAAGTGAAGCCTGGTGAGTCTCATGGACAAAACAGCCTTGTTTACGAGCAGCAGGCGTGAATGGGGTTTTGGTTTCCATCACAGGTCTCATTAATCTGGGAAATGTTTCGATCGATGCTGCATCATCATCCATCACTTGTCATTGTGGGACTATTTGTATCCCGAAGGCTGGAGGTCTAAAGAATCGAAAGGGAGGAGCAAAAACCACAATAAGAGCGCTTTGAAAGGCTGATGGCAAAATTAACCCTACAAGTAAAAAAGTGTGTTTTATAGTATACTGTTCTCTCTTTTCACTGTTCCTGCTGGAATTTACTGTATTGTAATTGCAGTCTTCTGTATATGTTCCTATAAGCTGTGTGCTGCTTTTTACAAAGAGCTACATAAGGATTGTTAACACATCCAATCAAATTAAACTAAAACAACGTTACTGATTAATTTACTTCCCAGATATTTTACATTTTGTACAATATTTTCACTGCACAGTCATTTCTGGGCGCATTAAAAACAGAAAAGAGAGGTAATGAATTGCAGTTACAGCATAAAAAATGATAGATGTTTAGCTCTTTCTCTTGCTCTTTCTGAAGTAAAAGGATAAATAGCACAAGAAACTATATCAAAGTTAAAAGCACTCATTATGCTTAATGATCACACATCTGGGAATAATTACTCAAAAGTACAGCTTATTATCCCACTGCATTTTTACTGGGACAGAATTTCAAGCATATTTAAAATTATTTTGATCTAGGCATAGCTGATTATATTGTTCGGTAGGTCTAAATGCATTCATAACCTTTTAAAAGATACTTCAGTGTTTATAAATGAAAAGCTAAAGTTCAATGGTAATTATTAAAAATGTAATTAAGTTAAATCAGAAAATTCTATATATTTTAAAAGCTGTAGAGAAACAGGAGTATTTGTATGCAAAATAGTGAGTTCAAATTAGATCCCTACAAACTCAAGACACAATATTGCAACGTAAGGCAGTTCAAAAACAATAGGACAATGCTGAAAGGGTTGGTTGCAGGAGAATGATCAGACTGAGCAGCAGACAGAGTTATAAGAGTAAATGGCAGGGGAGGAAGGGTTATGATTTACATGAAATAAGGTTATCAATGTACACAAATTGACATCCCAGACAACATACCTTGGAATGTATTGGGGTTAAGGCTACACTTTCCCCAGATGGCTGTTGTCGTGATTGTGATCTATTGACCTCATCCTCTAAGGATACTTTTTTTGGCTTCATCTCTGATGTACTTAGACAGTTTGGCAATAAAGCCAATCAAAACACGCAGAAAGAAAGTAAAGGATATCATCAACAAGTTCCATATAAATTAGATGATTAGTACTCCAACCAGAATTACAATATCATCTAAATTTTTTGAGATTTTCATTTAAATTTTTATAAAAAATAAAATGTATATCTGACCATAACCCTAACCAAAACTATTACATAAAAAGCAAAAGCTTGCTGAAAAAGGGAAAATATACCTGATTCATACCAAAGAAAAACATGGACGCATATGAATTATGGCACGTAAAATGGAATGAAATGATTCACCCGATACAAACAGTGAACAGATATTTGATAACTTGAACATTCAAACAAATCATTTCAAAATACACAACAGCTTTGTTAAGCAAGCGCAAGGTAAAACAGCATCTACCATGGTTTAATGATACACTCTTGAACCTGATGAAACAAAGGGATTTAGCTTTAAAAAAATGATTAAAATCTGTTTTAAGTACACATTGACTGATCTTCAAAAGCATCAGAGATAAAGTCACAATGCTGCTCCGCAAAGCAAAAGCTAATTTTTTCCCGGACCTGATCGAAAATGCAAAACTGGACGATAAAAAAACCTGGAAAAGCATTGACAAACTTACAGGAAGAGAATGTTGATTAAAGAAATAATATGAGAGATGTGTGGATGGATGTGTATATGTACTTATACATGTATATATGTGGGTATATGTGTGCAGTCAGTAATTTATCTGTTAGTATGTCTCTTATCTATCTAGATCCCTCTCATTGTGGCTGAATGAACAGCAAGACATGAATCACCCTACATGTTTACTCTGTGAGCTGGATTATTAGGAGAAATGTCTTTCAGTGCACTGGAATTGTATAGACACTGTGTGGAGGATCAGGTCTATGAACTGCCCAATAGACCATTTTTGTGCAGTATGTACCTCTAAATGTTTGACTGTATGTTCAGAATGATTTTGTTCAACTGAAAAAGAAGTTCAAAGCGAACAAGAGGAGAATATAAAATGCACAATTTTACCAAGAAAGATAAATGCTTGAATGTGGTAAATTTATAGTACTATGCCATTTGCTTTGATCATGCTGCTGGACTATGAACTGAAGAAAAATCTTGCAACAAAACATGGATGTTTTGATCACTATTACTCTAAATTTTGGCACCAAACCTTTTGGAAAGCACCATCCAGGGTGAAGATTTAAACTTACTATGACTATTATGTTTATATATGGACTGGACAACAAGGAATTGTGGCTTTCATTGTCAGTTTGTGTGCTACTTTTCTCAGAATAGTCACTGATCTTCCCTTTGCTTATCTGGCAACAACGGACAAAGGCAAAATAACTGGTTTTAACCTTGCTAACAGGACTTTTTGCATATGCATATAAGTGTATACTTGTTGGTTATACTGAGGAGTGGAGACATCAAAATGTACTGTGGAGTACACTGATTTATAAAACAATGATGACAGGACTATGTCAATATCCTCTGTTTTAGACTTGAAGTTGGTGGGACAGCTTTGGGGACAAGGGGATTTTTGCAGAAGAATGGTGAGAGAACTTTCATGTGTCCAGAACATTGGATTGCACTGGACTGAGCTGCTTTACTGCTACACTGATCACCTGTCAATCCTGTCAAAAAAGTTGCACACACACTGTATTACACCGGATCTGTAAATGTCTGGAACCAATTTCAACATGGTTGCCAAGTTGCTGAGCTTGCCTCTGGAAGGACTTGCTTCAGGGTAACATGCTGTAACCAGCCCATAAGTGGAAATCATAGAGGTGACAGGTGGGTTCAGACCTCTAACAACACTAACATCCCCCCCCCCACACACAATTTTATTCCAAACATGATCTATCTATGTACATTTTAAGATAATATATATGCATAGTATTTGGAAGTATCTAGATGGCCTTTAAGGAAAAATAATTGTTTTTAAAAATCAGGAACTCTCCTCCTACCTGATTTGGTCCACTGTCGAACTATCTCAGCCACTTCGTAGCCACTTTGCAAAGCCTATTGGAATTTATCAGACATATTTATTCTCCTCTAACACTCAATAAAATCAATATAATTGTACCAGGCTACAATTTTTTACACTCCATTACCTCTCAATTAATACAAAGCAGCCATGTCTCCCAGAGATTAATGAGTATGGAGTCACAAGAAATATCCACAATAAAAATGATCAGTTTCCCAGTAAATGAGTTTCGTGTGTCCCCGTCTGCACGAGAAGCAGTGAGAACAGTTCTCCCATGTGGTATTTGAGAGATAGTGCTTGAGCAGTGCTCAAGATACTGTTATTGACACTGGTGGAGGCTGTCTAGATGATGGAAGGATTATTTGTGTTGGGTGACATTTCACAGGGGTCACAGAGGTATACACACACAGACACACAACCAGTCAGGATGTGTACATGTTTCCCTGTGTGTATATGAGCCTGATTCATCAGAGAGTGTGGAGGTCAGAGCCTTAGCAGGTGGGCAGCCCAGAGGCCCAGGGCTCATCCTGACAGTGATTGAGGTTTGGTGCGGGCCGTGCTCTTCACTAGGTGCCAATTAGCCTGCTGCCACCTTGTGACATTTGAAAGAAAACAGCAGCGATCGGGCTGATCTGTGCACATACACCATATGTCCACACGCTATGCACATACAGTCCTGGCTTACAGGTGATAACGCCTTCTCTGAACACACATTTATTTTCATAATATTTTCTGACATTTTCCTGTCTGGTAATCTCTCATAAATCAGTCTGTTGCCTGTCTGGTTTATGTTCTGCCTGACTACTTTTGGAGACTTTTAAAAAGCGGTCTTTCATGCTGGTCTGTATGTTAAATGCTCTTTTTGCTCATGTTTATTTGTAGCACATTATTGTTCATTATTGAATTGAAAACAATGATTAACGTTGAGTGTTATGTAATGTGCTTGAATATTTTGAGAGGGTGTAAGAGTGCAGTTAAAATTGACAAAAAAGTTTTGGACCAGATAAGTGCTCAACTTCTTCCAAATTCATTTTCGAATTTTGTAAGTTTGGATTTGTGCATCCAATATTAATTTGTCTGTATGTTTCTTTTCTGTATCCAACATGTGTCCTTTAAAGTAACACTAACAAATATAATGTGCATAATTTTGTTCCAGAGTTGGAAAAACATTGTTTCAAAAGGGGGGACTGTTTATTTTTTCTTAAAAAGATCCAATAAAAGAACAATATTAACTCTGAAGTGACTTATATGGTCATATTTCTTTACTGTCATACTTTCGCAGTTGTTTTAAACTTGTGTTTAAATACATATCATTGAGTTTAATGTTAATATTGGCACAATAATGTATTTTATAATACCACAGATTTGTCCTTTGGCTGCTACTGCTATCGCTGGGACACCGATGTGTGATATTCAGTTCAAAATACTTCCTATAATTTCCCATTTAGTCCGGTTTAAGTCCACTTACAGTTCAAGTGTAGGATGTGGTGATAAATTGCAATAAATGATCTTCACTTTTCCTTCCCCTTTCGCACTTGCAGAGATTTATTTTTTGTGTGTGTGTTTTTGCTTGGCTACTATAGATACGTGTAGATTTTCATGCAATGATACTAATAAATACAAATATATCACAGATGCTATCAGTGCAAACAGTTGAAGAAGTTACTTTTTGTGTTTTCAAATTCCTTTTGTATAAATGGAAACTATACATGTGATCTATTCTCAAAGATTTACTTAAGCAGTTAGAGTAAATTCAGGGTGAGTTGATTATTTATTCCCTGTTAACATGCCTTAGTTGCATCCGTTCTGTTGAGAAAATGAGCCAAAAAATCCCTTTCAAGATCTTCATAGATCTTCAAAAACTTCTTTCAAGTTTGACAAATCTCAGTTTTGATGGTCATAAGTTGCTTGTTCATAAAATAATGCATATGATTATTTCTGACATAACAGAGATGATCATAAAAAAAACAAGCAAACAAAGATACACACAAGAGAGCTCTTTACTGCAGGCTTGGAAAAGGCAGCCAGGAGACTTCTGTTAAACACCAGCCTGTGATTTGCTATGTTTAACTTTCATATTCACTTTAGTCTGTAAAACTTGTCATAAGGAATTAAAACTGCTAAGTTAGTTTTAGAAAAAGATCATGGTTTGGGCATATATACATTCTTTATACCCCCCCCAAATCGTAGGGGGCTTTATTAGAATAAATAAAATATAGTATTTGTAATTATCGTAGTATTGCATTATAATAACTTGTAACTACAATTAACAGAATGTTTTATTCCTTATCATCCCTTAATATCTACAAAGGGAAAGATATGCTTTCATGTTGTTCCCTCACACTTTTGCACTGGCCTGGAACAAACAAAACCTACACTGGCTCAAGTGATGATCTTGAGGTCTATATTGAGGTTACTATACTGTGATTAATGAAAGCTGAACAGAATAACTATTTTGATGATTATTCTGTCATCTCACATTCATAGATTACAGATTTTATAGATTACAGATTTTAGTGGATTAAATATCAGGCAATGTGGAAAATATTTAGCTGCTATGTATATAAGGCTGCAATTCCTGCTCAATGTGTTCCTGAACATGATACATCACATTGATATAAATTCAATAATTGAAAAATAAAGCAAATTAGTCAAATAACACATTCCAAAATATGCTGTACATTAAAACAGAACCATATGGCACATACTGATTCTCTCGATTTATTGATTTTACAGAATATTATTTTGTATTTCACATTTCCCACATGAATGCTACATAAATATCTATAGCAGCTGTTATTTACTAGTAATTCCGACTGGCAGTTTCTGAAGTGGAGCATCTCAAAACCACACAACAACGGTAGATATCCCTTTGCCTGCAGCCCTAAACAATGCTGAGATGAATAATGGTATTATCTCAATACATTGAACCATACTGATTGTTCAATTTAGAGACAATCACACAGTCTGTCACTTTTCCACAGCGCGCCCCTCTGTCTAATTCTATCCTAAACACACACATGCATGTTGCAAAATAAGCCTTCAGCCTTACTGTGCTGTGAAAATAAGATGAAGAGAAATCTTTTTTTCTGTTTGAGGAACTCACAACTCAAGTATACAACACACACAGACACGCACCTGCACACACACACAAAGGCAGGGCTAGTATCCCCTCGAGTTTTCCCTACTGCTGCGTCTATGAAAAATTTACACAGCAGTGATCTCATCTGCTATTTTGAGCCCATCTCTGACCTAGGAATGTTTTAAAGAGCTAGTGTCTGTCTGCTCTTTCTGATGTATGTCTTTCATTTGACAAAACCTACTGAAATGTTAAGCATGCGTCTGTGTTGCATAAAGCTGATGTTTAGTTGTGTGCCTCTATACCTTTGTGATATATGATCTCCCTGTTGCATTTAACGCACAATATTGCCTCAAAGTTGGACTTTTCTTTTGAATGTTGCAGGGATATCAGAACTGATATTCCTTTGAAATTGAAAGCAGGCAATTTCACTTGTCTATTTGTGTATCTCCTACAGCTAGAAATTGGTATTTCTATTAAGCGAACACAAGCATCTCTCATCCACCTGCAGGATTCTCAGTGGTTTGGAAAGACATATATCATTTTCAACATGGAACACATACACAATCACAGAGTAAGTGAGTAACAAAGACGGACAAAAAAAAAAAAAAATCAATTGCTCTTGAGAGAAGTCCATCAGCAAATTGAGTCAATTTCAGGTTTCTCTGTGAAGTTTCTGATGCAAAAGCTCACCACAAACACTACTATCCAATTCCATTGCAAGAGCCAGGCTGCTCTTCAGATGAATAGTCTTGGTCTGAAGTGTTGATGTAGATAGAAGTCTATCTGTGTGTACTTACTTTTACAGGTAATGAAATGGGTTGCTTCTTCCCTACATCTACAAAAATGAACTGTTCAAAGCATTCGAGGAGTTTGAATAATAAGCATGTGACAGTAAGCATTATTTTTTAAAAAAAAACTGAAAGTGTAAAAAAAAAACTGAATGAATTTCTCCACCGTGAGAGCAATATAGCATATCATCATCATCATCATCATCATCATCATCAATGAAACAATACCCAAACACACTGTTGACAGAATACTGTCCTCGTTTATTTTTAGCAGTTCTTTTGGGGACTTGATTGCAAAACAAAAAACAGTTCAACTGCATTTTCTGCAATGCTGCTTTCAAAAAGCAGTCATGTAAAAAGGAAACTGCTCCTGCATTTAATTCTAAGGTTTTATGGGAAAAAGGGGTCCTTAATAGATTTTTAAAGTACGCAACCTCAGTTGAAGTAAACACATCTTCCAATTACTTCCTATTTAATGGCCTTATTTGAGCATGTTCATTCAATCTAACTTTTCAGTAGATTTGATTTATGATTAATAAATGTATTTTTCTATAACTAGCTTACTTTTCAAACTAGCCACTATGATAGCAGTCCATGTGGTAAAAGTAATTGCAGAATGAAGCTATGCTTCAAGAAAAAACTTTAACTCTGGCTGACTTGATGAGCATGTTCCCCTGATCGATTGATGTGTTGTAATTCCTACAAGACTATAATGATTGAATGATCCTTTACTGATGATCCTTTTTCATCCTGATGTAAAACATAATGTAACAAACAGATATTGTGTAATTTAGGTTAATGTGATAACTGGGGTTTGGAGGGTTTTTGGTTTGTTTATTTTTCACTGCAGGAAGCAGTCTGTAGTGTCAGAGAAGCCAGATCAAGAAGCTCAAATGTTCTCTGTAGAAAGTTGGAGGAACCAATCCAGACTATTTGCAGGGGTGGTGCTTTTAGCATAAGCTGATGAACTGACAAGCTAGGGTGGACCAGAAGCTGGAGGTTAGCACAAGCTAGGTGGAGAAACTTGTAAAAAGCTGAGTCAGCAACCCCTGTGGACGGCCACTGACCTGGAGAGCTCAAGATATGTGGGCTAAAGACAAGAATTGGCGGGCTGTGAGAGCTGACCATTGACTAGTCCATTTTCTAATATGAAAATAACATAACTGCTTGGATAATTTATTTCCTATTATTGAGAATCACTCTCTGGTTTCAAGATTTACAGCTGAATTACTGCACTGTTAGAAGGATCAAACAGTAAACAGACAGGACAGGTGGTGTCATCTGTTGTTGGCCAGTGACATGGGCAGGGCCAGATTAACATATTGATTAATCATCGTTCGTTCAATGAATGATCGTGATTCTTTGAAAGAAAAAAAAGTAGGCTATAGCTATATCCCCAACCATTTCAAGACAGTTTAATGTCGTAAGCCACATTTTTTCATGTCAGAAACACAGATGTGTCCTTGAGGCATTAACAATTGCTGGAGGGGAACTTACTGTAACAATATATAAAGCATAAGTTCTTAGTTTCAGTAGAGTGTATTTAGACACTAATGCGCTGCAATTGTGTTTTATACCAGATCTACCAATTAACTAATACAGTTGCTAAATTAATGTCATTTTGCACATTTTAACATTCAGAAGTTATTATATAAAGTCCACTGACTAGCATGCAAAGGAGATACTTGGCAATAATATCCTAAAAGTATGTAGAATTGTACCTAGTGATTACAGTGGTTGGGTCATTATTGCTCAATTTGAAACACTAACTGAATTCTGTTTTCAAGGACCCCACAGTTACACTCCGATCAATGATGCTTACATTTGTCATTTGATCAACTTACAACCCACAGAATCACTTCCTCCAAATTGAAATCTGATCGTATCTGTTACTATGCAGATTCCCTCAGGCTGATCACCTGGACAGCTGCTCATATCTGTAAACTGATGTAAGATCCAACATAGGTGTGAATTGCTCTTTTGTTCAGCATCCGGGTTCTAGCAACAAAAGGCCCTTTTGGTTGATTGACACTTGCGACTCATGTTGATGAAGTTGACTGAGTAAAAGGGAGTGTGTGGACTGATGATAACAAAATGGGCTGAGACATGCACTCACAAACAGATGCTCCATAACGGCGCTCACTGTGAAAAGGGAAGATCAAGAAGGCTGCATATCGACAGGGCAGCTGTCAGGGTCAAAAGCAGAAGAATCTGAATAACTTTGATGTCATGCTTGCTCATTAATACTAGAGATACGCAGGGGGAGCAGTAACTACATTTTTATAGCAGGATAGCATGATGATAAAGTTATTATTTTTTTAATGATTCATCCAGTAAAAATCAGCAAACATAGCAGATGAGAAAATCAGCTGAGGCGCAGTCAATTTCTTGTGTGAACATTTGAACTCTGAAAGCAGGTTTCACCATCAACAACAAATGAACTGTTCAGCGAGGTGTGTAGAATGGTTTTCAATACTGTAATGTAAAAATAGAGGGTATTTAAAAGGCAATCAAGACAAACACTGTTTGTGTAAAGAGCAGGGCTGGAATAATTAATGACATGGTGTTAGACTTATAAGTGCAACATTGATGGAGGCATCTAAGCCTTAGCTTGCGACCAGTAATGGATGACCCCGCTGATCATAGTTGGCATGCTCCAAAGAGAGATACCCAGAATACATGCAAGCATTATGTCTTTTGATCACAATTTAATCGGCTGACTGAGAAGACAAACATTAGTTTCTGAAAATCCATTCTGAAAAGCTTTAAGTACGTGTCATGGTTACTAATAAAGAGAGGATTACAGTCACCAGTCATAAAAGGATTATGTGATAAAAAAAAAAAACATTATTTATTTGTGGGTATTTAAGAATGTCTGCATTATTTTGCTAATTATTCAGCAGGTGTTTCCACCTTTTAACTGTGTATTACTTCCCAACTGCCCAAAGATATGAACATAAAGGGAGCATTCAGTTTGAAACAGCTACTTTTTGGGGATAATACTCAGATAATTTTTTCTTCTGATTCCTGACTCATGTTGTGATCAAATAAACATATTAGATATTGTTTTCACAGTTACACAATTGTCTCTGGTCATGTCTTGGATTTGTGGTAAGTTATCTACGCCAGGCCCAAGGCAAGTGTGTGTGTGTGTGTGTGTGTGTGTGTGTGTGTGTGTGTGTGTGTGTGTGTGTGTGTGTATACACAATGTTTTTATATTGCTCCAGAGTAAACAGCAGGAAACACACTCTTCTGAAAATTGGAAAATAAGCTGTGACATATGTGCTAACTGTGAGATGGCCCCTTCAGGTATGAAAGAAACAACATAAATGCAATTACTTGGGCATATCCCAAGAAAGGAAACTTATTATAATTATGAAAACCTATAAAGAGATCACTTGTAAGATTGAGGGATCAGTAGATGGAATTATGACTGAACAACCAAATGAAGTTGATGATTGCCAACAAACTCATTTTCCACTTTCTTATTTCACAGCTACACATATTTTTAAACTTGTTTACTGTCATAAAGACGATGCAGAATTTTCTTTCCAAAACTGCAGCAAAACTAGCTTTATATTCTTCAGTGTAAAAATATCATTCCTTAAAAACGGACATCTCGTTTTTTCATGACCTACTTCGATGCAACCTGGACGTAACCCCAAAAAGAAAGCCACGTGTTCTTTCCAAGAGGGCAAACTAACCTTGGCTAAAAGTTAGGGTTTATCATTCAGAGCCACGCAACATACCTTCACAGTAGGCGTTATCGTCTCGCAGCGGACGGAAGCCATCCTTACAAACACAGCAGTCTCCTGCCTCCAGGTTCACGCAGTCAGAGTGCTCCATGCAGCTGTGGCCCTCTGAGCAGAAGTCATGACCTGCAGGAGGCATGGACAGGAAAGGATGCAGAGGAAAGAGGAGGAGAAGACTGGAAACATCATGGTTTGTAGTATTATAATGGCCGTTTTTAAAACAAAAACTTTTATTTACACATCTGAGTAAAATACTAATTTGCTTTAAATTCTAAAAAACAAATATAAAATGCTTAGTAGTGGATTAAGGATGAGTATTGTAGGGAAAATTCATAGAACTTTGCTAATCATTTGAAAAGTTGAGTCCATTTTCTAAAATCATCAATTTTTATGTGGTCTTCATCTCTCTCTATCTCTCCTTCCCTGAACAGAAAAAAACACCTATATGATCAAATCAGCTGGCAGAGTAAAGCTTGTTTACAGAAAGTTAGCTCAGTGAACACAGTGTAACTTTAATATTATTAAATCAAATATAGAAATAAAGAAATAAGCACATTCACGCTCTGTGAAAGTGATTCGACAAAGTTGGTCATTTCTGGAGTCAAAAAAGATGCTTGCCAGCGAATTTTTATTCCTGGATTATTTTTATTTTTTTCATAAATTTTTTTCCAATGATTACAAATTACAAAGCTTCTACTGTATATAATAAAAGTTACATGCAGTATTTGCCCCTTTAATAATACCTTTACAAATATTATTCCCCTATTAACTGTGTAGCTTCACACAACACAAATCTCCAATCTGGCACTTTCAAATAAAAATGTTCCTTTATATGAGGAATGTTAGTTGAGATAACGGTAATGAAAATAGACTTTAATACCTCTGCAGACTTTACAACATCTGCTGCTCAAAGCGATTTGCTCCGACTCTGGGCAGTTGAGTTCAGGACAAGGCTCGCTAGGGACCACTCGATGCATGGTCCTGTCCTGTGAAGGGTAGAGACAAAATCCTTGTGAGCTACTTCTTAGGTGAACTCTGCTCCCCCATTCATTTAGTCAAGGCCTGAAGGTAATTATGAAGGTAATTATTCATCTATTGTCTTTCCTCTTTCTCTGCCTCACTTCCCTTCCTCCCTATGTGTTCATTATGAACCAATTACTCACTGGTCACTCATGGGTTTTTACCAAACTACTTGTTGGGAAGGGGGATCTTTTCTTCTTCTTTTCATCTGTTTTTCTGTTATCAAAAGTGATTTACATGATGATTCATGGTGCATCCTTATTACAGGCAAAAAACCGTGAATCAGTTCTGTGGATAATCCCTGCATGTGTGTAAAACCTGATTAGAGGGTTCATTTTCCGTGCATGCCTGTGGCAGCCTTCTTCAGCGTTCTCATCTCTTTACCTTCAACTGAAGCTAATTTGGACTTATTAAAACCACTGACACCTGAACAAAAAACTTTTGAGCTTCCTCATCTGTCATACACGTACTGTATGTTTCACTTGATCTTAAGCCAGTCTGCCTGTAGGACACCAAAAACTTGTGGGACATTTTGATGCAAACTTCTCCTCAAAGTCTGCAACTTTCTAAACAAGGCTCATAATCTATTTCCTGCCAGCCACCACCCAAAATCTGCACCACCCCTGCAGCCAGCAGGCAGACAGAAGATCAGAGGTGTGACAAGCAGTTGTCAGGGGAAGCCTGCAGGAGTCTGCAGCAGTGGGCTGACTGACAGCGCTCCCCGTCCCCACTTCTTTGATCTGCCTGGAAATGCCAGTCAGTTAACTGGGCCTACAGATGGGCCAGGTGTGGGCAGGCAAGCCAGACAGCTGTCTGCACCTCCAGATTCAAATGGTGCCTTGCAGAATTCAAGGAAGCGCATTAAGTCGGGTGATTAAAAACTTCAAATCACTTTTCTGTTATTGGTTGAGCCAGCCTGGTGTAACGTCATAAAGTGAATTACTCCCAAAAGTAAGCTATTTATTCATCTGGTGCAGCAGGCGGACAGACAAAATACCCTGAATAATTAGAAAATTAATCCAATTTGGGAGCACTTTGTATCTGATGCACAGTTCTGAAAAATGACTGCAGTATTCTGTAACTGACAGATGCATAGCTAAAATCAAAAAACTAAATTCTGCCAATTTTATTATATTATTAAGAGTCTGCTTTCCACTGTGTGGTAAAGCCCAACATGACTAGATTCATCTTGCTTTAAGGACCCAGTATTTCTCTTTTGTTTTTTTACTGCAGATGACACGCTTGTGATTAAACATGGATGGGCTCGTGAAACTGCTATGACTTTCAGACATCAAATCTCCTGCACGTGTGCACAACTGTGCTCTACAAAGCCTGTCTGGGTAGAGCTGAGGGAAAAAACAGCCACGTGCAAATCTCAACTCCAAGTTTTTAAACCTCACTCTCTGATTTGCAGTCCATGCCCACATACCTGTAAACCCGGCATGTTTTACCAGGTATATATATAAAAAAAAAAAGGTTAGTACATCCAGTTTGAGGAGATATGTATCATTCAGTGGAAAAGTAACCAAGAACAAGTAAGACCAACAGACTTGTGTGTATGTGATGAGTGCTTACTGAGGTGGCATACACTGTGACATGGACAGTAATACTTCTGAAGTGTCTGCTTGCATGAGTTACAGCAGTCTCCCTCTGATGAGGATTTTCTTCAAGTCCTTTTAAATTAATATGGTTAAGTTTTGACACGACTTACCCTGCATTCAAACAGCAGGCATCTGCCAGAGGAGTCGCGCACAGCACTCTGATCTCCTTCCACCAACTCCCTTCCACCAAACAAGCAGACAGCTGGTAGTAAAAAGCAACACACAGACACAAATAAGTGTTATAAACACTTGTAGAATGAACACATAAATTAACGTACATCACTTGTTAAAAATCTGCATTTATCTAATATCATATTCCAGATAGTCTGCATCTTTTAGGCATAGCAGCACATTTTGACAAAATTTGTGATCAAAGGATCTACCAAAGTCGATCCTCATCTATTTTTAAGAGCAAGCTAAAGACTCAGCTGTTCAAGGAGCATTTCCACACTTAGCTTAACTCAGTACTGAAAAAGCTGCTTACACTTATGCCCAAATGGTGATATTGTGTGATGAACAAAAAAAAGGCACTGCCTCTAGCACTTCACAGCAGCACCTGAGTCTAACTGGACTCAGCAGTTTGACTAGCACTTAATCATGATGTCCCCTTCTTGCTTGTGTTGTTCTCACTTTCAGTTGTAAGTCGCTTTGGACAAAAGCATCTGCTAAATGACTGTAGAATAGAATAGAATAGAATAGAATAGAATAGAATAGAATAGAAT
>JAOXYM010000010.1:17215938-17227857 GCA_028567055.1 Leptatherina wallacei | reverse complement strand
GGGATAGGCTCCAGCCCACCCGCGACCCTGCGTGGATTAAGCGGTACAGAAAATGGATGGATGGATGGATGGATGGAATTGCCCTTGCATGCTAAAGAAACATCTCCTTCATCTAACCTGGTACCTTTTAAAATTCCAACAATCACAAACATTTGATTGTTTTTTTTAACCAATGTTGGCACACGGAGGGAGGGAACCTGGCGACATAGATTGTCTGTGAGCAACATAAATCACAAAAACATATGGATGGATTTTGATAAAATTTTCAGGAAATGTCAGAAATGGAATGAAGGAAAAAGCGATTACATTTTGGGGGTGATCCGGATCACCGTCTGGATCCAGGAAATTTTTTTTTTTAAGGATTTTTTTTTTAACCATGGGGATGGCCATCATTTTGCCATTAAAGCTTTTAACTCAACAGATAATTCCCAGAATCATTGGCAAAAAATTACAAGATGACGTCATGGTTGACGTTATAATCCGACATTGTTTGACCCAGATCATGTTGATATTCTGGATTTGGAAATCCAGAAAGTTCCAAATATAGGAGGGACTGGGTGGGCTGCTGGGCCTTTTGGGTATTTTCTTCCTCAGGTGACTGACCCTATGGCTTGACGGAGGTCTGCACTCTCTGGGTGCTTTTAGTTTTTAATGAAATCTAACACAGCAGCCCGTGTGAATTCCTTTCAATTCAACAATACCTCTGTAAAGCTGAATCAATACTCTTTCTACTGCTTTGTCTGTCACACTTGTATCAGTGATGTCTAAACAAGATAAATACATCTCTGCATGTGAGATTTTTGTTAAAACTATTTTGCTATGTGACGGCAACATTTATGATGATGTGACCAAGCCCCTGCGTGTGTGTGTGTGTGTGTGTATAAAATTTATATATATATATATATTTAAAATGAAATAAAAGAGACATTGTTGTCAGTCAATGCATAAACAGCAGATTTTTTTTTAAATATACTGCAATCAAACTTTGTCTCCTATTTTGCTGCACTGCCTGTGATTAACATCATTTCCATGGATGAAAGCTCTGTGACAGCAACATCTATGAACCTGATCCACATAATTGATGACATCTTAATGCTTCACCTTCGAATTTTAAAGGTCACCGCTAATTGCCGCACATAAGGCAAGGAACATATCCCATCTAATTCCATAATTGCAGCCAAGGAATGGTGAAACAGCATTCCTGTTGAAGAAAGCTGTTTCATTGGATGAGTGGGTTGAACAAATCTCTGATAATTATCATCTGTCAGGAGCAATTAGGTGCAGTGCACTGAGAGATATGTGATTTCTTATTTATTGCATGTTGAGTAGTGATGCGCGAAGGCATCTCATTGGCTGTTTGGAACAGTTCAGTAGCACTGAATAAGTTTCATGTTGCAAAGCTGAGTGGACTGATAAAGTATGAAATCTGTTTTCTGATGTGGTACAAGCCTGAGTTCTCCAGTGGTTTCTAGTTCCTCTTCTGGTAATTATTCACACTTTTTGCATTGCAAACTAAACTCTTGAGAAAATGAAGCATTACTGACCACTGTTGTTCATGTGTCTAATCCTGAGTACAGTAGAGGTTGTTAATACAGTATATTTTCTTGGATAACTGGGGCAACCCTCCTCTAATATACTAAAATAATGACAATACAAACTCTGCAACTTTACGATATTCAAACATCCCCCCACATTCACTCAATTGATCAACAGTGGAGCAAAACAAAAGGCAACTTTCACAATTAGAGCAATGAACATGTGCATTTCAAATATAGACACACAAATCTAGGCTTTTTACTCTGACTGGAGCAATATATACATAATTAAAAATGTATGTTCTTAGAAGCAAACACACATATCCAAACTCACACACGTATCTGCAATATTTCTTTCACAACACATTCCGATGCCTATAAACACATGATACAACTGCATCAAAGGATGACAAGCATACAATTTTGGACTCAGCATGTTTACACACTCACGCGCACTTAATTAAAATTTAAATGCCCCTTCTTGCTTTTTATTAATCACCCGTGTGTGAGGCCCCACCGTGCATGTGCAATTCCTGCAGCCATCTGTCCAACCCTCATCCTCCCTGTAGACGACCCCCTTGACGCTGCAGGTTCGTTCACAATAGCAGCCATCCAGCCCATTCATCTTTTCCTCTGCCCTGGACAGCTGCTCACACGACCAACCCCACCAAAAGAAAGAAAGAGAGGCAACAGGGAGTGAAGATTTAAGTCAGCCTGTGTGTATGTTCACAAGTAGAAAGTCTTCCCAAAAGAACAAGAAACAAAAAAAAATACAGGGACATCACAGCAATCCCTCATTTGATTCTAACACCTTTAAAACTCACAACCTCTGCATGAGAAGTCTCCCTTTAATATATCTCTCACAGCCTGTTGCAATGACAGAAGTACGCTGATTACTGTGTATTTTATACTTTTGTGCAATGAAGTCATTTAGTTCACAGATGTAGTTACAGGTGTGTTTTTTAAGGGATTATGCTAAAATATTGAGGATATCACATTACATTACCTTGCTTGACGTTTTTGCAAGAATATCCTGTAATTCCATGATTTTCTGCACAAGTCCATGGAAATCATTGCAGGTTGGACATGCTGACACACAAGACAGAATATATATCATGTTAGCATATATGGTTCAAATAACTTATGATATGTTATAGTATCTTAAAAGTAATACAGATAGTTAAAGCTAATACAAAAGATCCCCTCTGTTTTATTATTCAAAAGAGAAATAATCAGCAGAATTTTGCCATTTCTCTTGAATTTCTCTCATTATTTCCTATACCTTTATATCCTGTATTCTCAGGTGTCCCCTTTCCAAGAGAGCATCATCTTATGTAAAATGATACAGCAGCCTACTGGAAGCATGAGGAGTAAATCCATATGAAAACTGTGAAATGTTTTGCCAATGAACCAAATAGATTTTTTTTCAACATGAGCTCTAACAGCCTCCTGGCACACCAAGTACCAAGGTCCCAAACAAAAAGCCAAAGGGTTTCACCAATTACGAATTAAAAGTCATGCTGGGGTGATAACATACTGTATGTGTGCAATGAGATTCCTGATGTAAGAGAATATCATGAAAGTGATATATATTTACTTAAATCAAATGTAGTATTTTTCAAGTTTGCTTAGTCTCCTCAAACATTGACAAATGAATTTAATTGTCAACCATCAAAGTCACAGTATTAGAAATATATTCCACATTGGTACTGGAAAGACGTCAATTCCTCAATTCTGATTTGTAAGATGCAACATGTTTTAAACTCCAAAGTTTTATTTAAATTAAAGATTTAAATCAAATAAATAAACAGAAATCAAAGAAATTAGAAAATAAGAACAATTAAAGGTAGGGTAGGAGATTCTGGAAAAAGGCTCGAGCAAGCTGCATTTCGAAAATACACAATTCAAAAGTCCAACCCCTTTCTTCGGACTTCTCCCCGAAGCCGCGCCTCCAGAGCACGGGAACTCCAAATGTCTAAGAGGAACACAGGGAGGACGGAGGGACAATGGCAGTTGAGTTTGATAGACATATCACCATCTAATCGTTTTGAACGGGCCGGTTAAAATGATTGGATGGTGTTTTTTCAGTCCTGTCCGTTCCACAGGTGACTAAAATATTAAATTTTTGTGTTAATTGGCTGCAATCGGGGTGTGAAGAGGATTTTAAGCAATATAGTAAAAAAAAAAAATGCTCCTGGAAAACATCCCCTACCCTTCCTTTAAGTGCGTTGAAAAGTTCAGATTCTTTATGTGTAAATATAGAGTTAAGAAAGAGACTGCACTCACTTCTGTTCAGATCTGGGCACTGTGAAATGTAACCCTGTGGCATCACCAGGATCTCCACGTCCTGCATTACCCCCTGCTCACACAGATACAACAAAGATTTGAATAAAAGAGAACAGTACCGCACAAAGAACAGGACAGGCAAAACAATTAAGATGAAGAAAGTTAATGTGTAATAAATACACAAGGACCCAGATGGGCAGAGATGTTTAAGCATGTAGGGTTCCAAACAATTACATTGTATGCATAGATTAAAAACACCTGTTTACTGAGTCTAGTAATTGCTGAAAGCCTGTGGAAATGAATGTTTTTAATCACAAGACTGGTTGTGAGGTCACGCATCTCCTAGGTGGTTGTTATAATAAATGATCTCATATGTGGACACCGGCAGGAAGTTGAACCAATTATGTGAAAGTTACATGGAATTTTTTTTCCCAGTGTTCTCTGATAAGCACAACTAGGAGATACAGATTCAATTTGATACGTAAGTCTAAATTGATAGCCTATTGTTCTACATCCGAACCCCAAACACTGGCGGACATACACACATACATGTAGATACTCTATTGCCATGGTAACCTGGCCAGTTTCACTCCTTGAGAGCATTTATTACCCCTACAGAAGTGAAGCGGTGCAACTTAGGAGAAATTGTTTTTTAAATTGTCTTGCCACTTCAATTTGCCAGCCATAAATATAAAATCCTGCAGAAATGACACACTGATTTTTCACAGTAAAGTGCCGAAATGGAAGCAGACAAGAGTCATGTCTATCAAACTTGTAATGAAACCATAAAACTAATATTTATTTGCAGTCACTGTACAAATTTCACACCGTGCGACTGCAGTCAACTTCATTTGAACTGTGATTAATGCTGCATCATATAATTCCATGAAGCTGAAGTCACAGTCAAGCAAGAGTTGGAGCGTTTACCTCACTGATGTGACGAATTTGCAAGTGAAACCGAACGTGTGAACAAGGTTTAGCAATAAGAAATCCATCAGAATTTATTGGATAACTTGAAAGTGGATGAGAGCAAAGCTGGTGTGATGCAGACAGGAAAAGAGCTGTCAGTTAGCTTACTAATGAATCATTGGATTTATGAGAATCATCCTCCAAAGGTATTCTTCTGAGAACTCCCCAGACAGGAAAGTGTTTTTTTTATTATTAAGAATTTAAAAAATGGCATATTTTGGAGTGCAACGCCCTAAGATGTGAGGAGAACATTGAACATGAGAAACAATTGTTCAGTTTTAATATGACTCCAACCAGAGCTTGTTGGGTAATGTAATCTGTTAAAGAATTGTCAGCAAAAAGAGTGACAAACGTTACTTACACATTAGTCCCTCTTTTTTTATGTTCCTTACCCTTCACTCAGACATTCCGATAAAAGTGACAGAAAAAGCAAATGAGTGCTTTGATGATATTTGTATTTGTGTGAGACTGGACTGTAAATAAGGAGAGGTGAAATTAAACAGTCTACATAAAGTCACAGTTTTCTCACAGCAGTGCGTCATTTCATCAACCGTTTTATATTAACACACCAAATGCACAGTGGTTGTGTGTAAAATATAGGGTAGGTGGATGGAAGAATGTGAAATAGCACATATAAGCAATTCAACTGTCAGCGTTATAATACTCATGAGGGTTTAGCTGCACAACTACAATCAACTCAAGGAAAAGTTAGATGACATCTTAACTTTACTTAAAGGCACCGTCTGCTGCATCA
The DNA here is from genome assembly GCA_028567055.1 of Leptatherina wallacei. NCBI lineage: Eukaryota > Metazoa > Chordata > Actinopteri > Atheriniformes > Atherinidae > Leptatherina > Leptatherina wallacei. The sequence goes on along the minus strand of JAOXYM010000010.1, from coordinate 17,222,313 downwards.
CTGCTGTTTTCTCATATGAAAAGTCACCACACTCAACTCTTTATGTCTTTCTTCTGGTAAAGTCTTAAATGTTTTTTGTAATTTAAAGAATCACATCAAAATAAAAAGATAACTGCGTTCTGTTTAACCAAACAGCAGTGAATGGGAGCAGTTAAAAATATTGAAATGTACACATGACCCTCATCAGTTCCCGCCGTGCATGTTTAGATTTGCGTTTTTTTCAACAGTCATTATTTAATGATTTGGGGATTTTTGGACTTTTTTTTGGATGGAAGAAATAGTTTGTTCGAGGTATAGAAAGAAGAAAACTTTGCATCGATGCTGCAAAATAAGGCATTACTGATGGAAGTGAAAAATAAATGTGTCACTCAATAAATGGGTTACTGCTGATTAAGATATTTTTATCATGTCTGTTAAAAAGGATATGTTTTGAAATGTAGCACAGTTTTAAAAGTGAGACGTGCCTTCCCGGCAACTAATCGAGGCTACAGAGAGCGGCGAGGAGACATGCCTCCACATGATAGTATCGTTGGCCTCCCAAGCTTCTTTCACCAACCAATTAACATAGATGAAATGCAAACACCAGCTCACAATGTGCAAAGTACTAAAAGGAACATGCATACACAAACATCACATCATCAAACAAAGAGTTAGTCACAGGCTGACTGATTAAAATAGTAACAGCTGCAGGTAAGCTGACATTTTGGCCTAGACAGATATCCCCAGGTGAGAAATTCTGAAGTGCAGTGGAGCCTGAAACAGGCGATGTCTCTCTGTCTCTCTACCTGATGAGCAATACTGTAGACTAAGTTAAATGAGCAGAGGCCAGAGACTGTTTAATGATGCCTCCAAAATCTCTGTTCTAGAGTAGCTGAGATGATTGTACTGAGCTTATCTGCAGAGTAAAGGAAAGGAGTAAACAATGCCAAAAAAATAAAAGTACCATTTTGCAAAGGGTTTGTAAAGCAGCTATTAAATTAAAATGAAAAGCCTAGAGAAATGTATGCAATTAAACTCACAGATAAAATAAACAAAAACCAGACAAGACAAACAAAAACATGATATTAAATAGACATGATATAAACCAAGTGCACAGGGGGTGAAGAGATAGAGCTCTTCCTGTTCTGAATCATTTATCGCCTTTTAATATGACAGATCAGGACAGGCATCAGCAATAATTTATTCTTAGACAGGACTTTGCGATGCAGCATTAACCTTGAAGAAGCCATGGGCAGCATTTCTCTGTCCAAGCCAGAAGGAAGTGTCCTCGGGTATGTCCATGTAGGGGGCTTCCACCACCCGCTCATAGATCCTGAAAAACAGTGACTAGGTCAAAACAGCTTAAAATAAAAAATTAAATAATGAAAAAAAAAAACCTGTGGTTTAAACAACCTGCATGATACTTGTTCCACACTGCAGATCCTGCCCTTTTAAATCCCACTGTTAACTTATTCCCTAAGGAAAGTATAGATGACCACACGCATTCTGCAGTGCACATGGTGACACCGTCTGCTTCTTTTATTGTGCCAAGGAGAATCACTCACAAATAGCCACATTCAAGTCAAACCAATACAGCAGGTGCACATATAATGCAAGTTTATTCAAGGTGTGCTTAACCTTCATTAGACCCAAGAGACAGCTTGGACAAAATGAGGAAGTCAAAGTTAGAAAGTAAAGTGAACAGAGTTCCATAAACTTAGATTGCAAAACAACCCAACCAGACCAAATAGCACTTAATAATTACCACTCTTTTTTTCCTCTTATCTATAATAGTCAGTTAAATGGTAAGCTGTCAGCTATTATAAAAAGCCTACAGTGCACACAAAACTCTGATCTAGAGGACAGTCAAGGAGGGTTTCCTGATTCCAGCTGACCCATTAAAACGGATTGCTGATGTAGGTTTGACTTGCAGTGCTGTGTCAGCCTGGCTGAGGTTTACAAAATAGGGCTGTGATCCCTCAAAAGCCTCCCACCAACAAGCAATGGCTATTGTGTTAAATGAGGTGAACAGCCAACCTAGACGCCCTGCTAATGCATGCTGAACCAGAATCCCTCTGATGCCTAATGCAGTCCCTAATACTATTGTTACTGTCAGTTTGAAAATCATTTTTGTTTAAATTTGTTAAATGAATTCTTGAATAGGAATATAGCAATGCAGCTCCTGGATGATTTCAACAATTAAGCTCAGCTTACCAGTTTATCAACCTCAATCAGAAGCCTGGGAGCTTTACTGTACCTGCATTATAAAGAACTTACACTTCAATACAAGTGTTTTTAAGAAATTAACACTAGCACCCCCTGCAGTCACATATTCTAATGGGTCACAGATTTTGGTGTAACACCTGTACACTAATTACACTGACAGACACTTAAGAGCTTCAGAGCAAGGCAGTATTGCCAATTTAGCAACTTAATCACTATATTTCGCGAGGTTTCAGACCGCTTTAGCAATTCTTTTTCACAAAAACCGACTACCGTCAAATCTTGACTTTTTCTGGTGTTATTGGAGACTGACGTAAAAGCAAATAGGTACCGACGCAAGTCACGTCCCCATCCATAAGCATCGTCATGCAGCATTAGTCCCAGCCGTCAGACCAAGAGACGTCCACCTCTGCTCCAGGACCAGACTAAAAGCTGCCTCTGGCTAATCCTGGCTTACTGTCAGATATTAATGACTTTTAATTCATTTGATTCAGCCGTCCACAAAATTCAATTTAAATAAAAGAATGTTGTTTTTGAGGCAACTATTGTTTTGCAATTAAAATGTGATTAATCAAGAATAATTAATTAGAAAGCCTCCAATTAATTAGATACAATTTAAATCAAGTCCCACCCCTAGTTTCAATGCATTATAAAGGTGCAGGGCCTCTCCACTGTCTAATAAATACACTGTCTATGTATCACCAGCATCTTACCTGTTGCAGTCCACGTGCAATATGACATGAGAGGCACTGACGGCCACAGAGACCTTGTGCCACTGGTCATCAGCCAGGCTGTAAGGGAACACTTCGGTGTGGTCCTGTTGACTTTTGGTGCGATAATGAAGACGCACCTCACTCCGCTGTCCACTGCTCTCAAGCTCCAGAAATCTAAAGAATAAAAGTAGCAGCAGCCTGCTTTATTAATAACAAGACAATAATATATTTTGTGGTCATTTGTTCTTTAACATTCCTCACTTTAGAATCATCTAGAATCTATTGTTTTTGCACAGAAAAGTGCAATGAAGAGAAACAAGTATTTAAGCTCAAGGTTTAAGTCAGGACAGTGCTGAGGCATAAACACCTCGATCATTTTTAAGAAGTGTACTCTTATTCCTCTGATCTGCAACATTATTTAGAGTTTAATCACATCTGCAGCCAAACATAACGGCACTATATGGCTTGTAAGCGCAACATCAGCAACACATAACAATAGCCCATATGTAGTGGTTTAACTTTCTACTTTGGAGTATTTGTATTCAAGGAGAATCCTTTTCTCCACGCCACTGAGATTCACCGAGCAGAGGGACACTAATGGAAAGAGCTGCCAGTATACACTCGTCACCTCTGCTTTTAAAAGCAGACTTATTCAAAGTAGAGTTATTTGCTGGAAACATTATTCAAAAGAAAAATAGACGCTCATGCAAGTGTAGCAATGGAATTGATTTATCTGCAAACCACATCTAATAGATTTACTCTCCCCTAGCCATGCATGCACATTAATCCTGCCTCTATAAATGCACTCGCTTACACTTCTGATGTTGAATTAGTCCTTGTCACGTTTCCGAATGAAATCATGCAGCACTGCTTTGTAGCATATGAATGGCTGGGAAAGCTAATCAGTAGTGAGGAAAGTCATTAACATCCCTGTGAGCTCTCTTCTCAGGACTGACTTTAATGTACAAACTGTTCAATCAGTGCATTATGTGAAACTCAGATTGCTGTTCTGATCATCCAACGGCTCAGCTACCACAAACTAATGGAAACATTACCATACCAGCTGCAGATAGGGTCTCATCAGTTTTCAACTTACAATTACAGAGTTCATTCTTGCATCCTTGATAGACTGTGAATGATACACTGACATTTAGGGTGATTTACTTTGTTTATTCAGCTACCGTGTAAAACGTCTAAATGCTTATAAAATATAAGAATCAAGTGTGCTGATGTGACAAAATAGATTACAAATTTTGAAATACAATATTAATCATGCTCTTTCAGGGTTTCCTGAAAATATCATCTTATGTGGTATTAAAAATGTGTTTCGTGTTTATATCTGCAGCTTGGTCATAGCTAATACTATTTGTCTGTGTGTACTAAAGCATTCAATACTATGACAACATGTGCCGATCATACCTGTGCTCAGAGTGATGGATGGAGAGGATGACTCCAGAGTTAAGATGATCCTGTTTGAGGGTTGCCAGAACAGTAAACTCATTCTTGCCTTTAAGCTTCTGAATCATTTGCTCTGAGACTTCAGCAGGAGCTTTCACTTCCCTAGAGGATCCTAAAATAAGGAGAGGAATTACAGATATTATTGAAATTGCTCCTTGTAAAGGTCGTCTTTTTTCTGTCAAGACATTAAGAAAGTTAAGAAAATAAATAACTAACAATGTGTCTTTGCTATCGATCTTGAAAAAACTGACAGGAAATATTGAAGACAGTAAAACAACTTTACCCCTGCAAATTGAGATTTATGAGAAAATTATTGATAAAAGCCAGGCTGACCATATTACGTGTTTTGCATTTATGGAGTAAAATATGTTGGCACATTTGCACCATTTATGAGGATACAGACACAACAATTCTTCTTTAAAAATTTAACAAACGTTTTAAATTTTAATGATTCCCTGCTTTAAATCAAATAAATAGCAACTTTATTAATCATAGAATACAGTTACTAATGGAGCTGATACTGTATATATCATTGATGATTTACAGTATTAACAGTTTACTAACAATAACCATCTTATTAACTAATTGGTCGTGTAATGAGAATATTTGCTGTCCTTGAATCTGTATGTCGTGTTTTTGCACTGTCACCAATAGTATCTCCTGGGAAGATATTGTGGAAGATATCATTCCTTTCTCAGAGTTGTTGTCACATTCTGTCCTTCAAATTGGATCTCGTGATTCTTCTTATCCATGCATATAAATGATACTCTGCAAAGAATACTACCTTTTTCCTGTGTAGTGGCATATTGCTCTCTGTGGATAGAAACACTTCCTTCCAATAAATAGAACCAATAAAATGCTACTGTCATTTGATACTTCAGACCGCTTGATTGTGCTGAATTTTCACCACAGTATTGTGTATTGAGAATTTATTGGCCTTAAAAAGTAAATAGTTAATGTATACAGGACATAAATCCACATAAAATCCAACACTAAACACACTGAACTTACTTACTGGTCCAAAAAATACAATCAAAACATTTTATAATGGTGCATATTTCCTTTTAATATGACTATGACCATAACACTACTGGTAACAGAACTTAATCTGCCATAATGCTTTAACTATTGCCTAAGAATCTCAAACATTTGTTTACAGGCCCATTTCTCCTGCATCCAACTGTTCTTTCCATTTAAAAAAACATCTCTTTTTACAAAAGAACCACTCATCTTACATGAGAAATATTTTCAACAAAACTTCACTTCTTGGGGATGCTTAGATCATTCAAAGTTTTAGCAAGATGTTGCATATCTTCTTTAAGTCTGTGGTGGAGAGTGCAATCTGCTTTGCAGCCATCTGTTGAGACAGCAGCATCAGAGCCAGAAACTCAAAGAGACTAAGGATGCTGATAAAGAGCCTGGCTCTGTGCTGAGGACTACTCTGGGCCCCCTGGACTGTGCAAAACAGAAAGTTGCATCAGATGCTAAACACAATAGACAACACAGCATACTCATAACTCAGTGATTCAACAATAAATTCTCTTCAGTCAGAGGCTTCTGCAGCTCCGCTGAACAAGGAGAAGAGGTTAATGACATCCATTATGTGCATTTCTAGGGCCGTTGCAGCCCAGCACCGCCCCGCGGCTGAAAAACCGCACAATAGAACTTTCACATCCGGGACGTCACTGAGAAAATAGCATAAGATATATAGTGGGCCTTTAAGCAGTGACTTCAGAAAAAAATAAAAGATATATTCTTGCACTATTCTAATTAAGTTTATCATGTAACACTATAATTTCCCTGTGACACCACTGAAATATTATTAAATTCAATTTTGTTTAGTTCAATTTATTTCTGTGGACTTGTGGTCATGAAGTTGTAAATCACTGAGGTATACCAGATATTTACCTGATATCACTATCAAATTAAAGGAGACATATTATGCACTTTATTCCCAATCTTAAACAATTCTCTGATATATAATTTAAATCTTGGCACCCTG
>JAOXYM010000010.1:17199774-17210995 GCA_028567055.1 Leptatherina wallacei | reverse complement strand
GTCCTGAGCCTTATCAGTATGAATGTTAAAGTCTCCCGTTATAGATAAACAATCAAAGTCAACACAGATTATTGACACTAGTTCAGAAAAGTCTTCAAAAAATCGATGGATCGATGCCCTTCAGAAAAACACAGTAAAGGTTGTATCGTGCTTTGGGGCTACTTTGCTGCTTTGGTACTGGAGGCACTGAATGCATAAAAAATACTAAATTAGATTATCACCAAGACATTTCAGAGCAAAATCTGTTAGTTTTAGAAAACTAAGTTTAAAATGTTGTAGGGATTATAAGTTGACAACAACCTGAAACACGTATGCAACAGTACAACTAATTTATAGAAAAGCACATATTTTGTTTTTGTGTGTTTTCATTTACTTTGTGAAGCTTTTTTACTCGTGTCACTCACATTGAAAAATGTTCATAACATACACCAAATTATACAAAACTGGTTAATTAGCATTCATTTCTGAAGACAGTCTAAAATCTTGAGTTAAAATACAAGTGTGCTAATGATTTAGACCGGTAAATCTGTGTTCCATTGTACACAGGCAATCTGCATTTGGTGAATCATCTCCCCCTGCTGTGTCTCTGCTCTTCTGGAACAAATACTAAACTGAGACAAGGGCACCTCCAGGACTGCTTGGGCCAGCAATTTCTCCCCAATTCTCAGATCGCCTCCTCAGTGACCGCCTGTCTGACATTCACACATACACAGAGCTAATGACAGCCTTCCAGCCACCCAACTGTATAACTACCCTATGGGGATAGAAATCTCTTTCTCTCCATGGTCACTCGCGCTCCTGCGTGGAGCATAGAATCAGGTTTGCCTCAGAAGGCAGCAAGCAAAAATGACTTTGACCACAGGGAGTTAGGGATAATGTCAGTCAAAAGACTGAAAAGATTTGGAAACTTTCTTTTTCAAATACATAAAAATACCACAACATAGTCTGTAGATCAAAGTGAGTACAAAACAAATGTATATTTACATTTAAAGAGCAGCAAAGCTCAGTTAAAAAAAGCTATGCGACTTCAGGCTTAAAGATTCTGGTTAGATTGTCATTCATTCCAAAAGAACATTCAAGTTATATTGATACCCTAATTGGATACAGGGATGGTATTGCAGTTCATAATGCATCAAAGAAATACCTTCTTTAAGCAATCTTATGTTAAACAAAAAGGAACAAAGTTCTCCATCCTTGTGCCATGCAAACATTCACTAGCATATGTTAAACTAGAAGGCTTCTGCAAACTAAGTTTCATTCCTCAAACTCTCAGTCTTTTTAGGACTTAATTCTCACTTTGTGCAACTATCCCTCTACTGTGGCTCAGCAAGAAAATGCTCTCTGTGGAAGTACAAAGAGGGAATTTTAGACTAAGAGGTCTTTAACTTAGGATAAACCCAACTGATCTGTCTGGCTCAGGCTTTAAAAGCTTCATATTAGCTTAAGCTGAACTTTGGAGTGTGTTGTTTCCCATCACTTACAGAATGATTCTCTGTACAGCCAAAACTGAAAAAAGACGAGAAGGAATTAACATGGGCTAACCTTCTTTATGTGATAAGTACGTATGGATGCAACAGTGTTGTTCTCAATAAAAGGCAGGGAATGTATAACTCTTCAACAAAAAAGGTGAAAGAATGCTGACGACCTTGTTGATTGAAGTTTTCATTTGGCATTATCTTATAAACCAAGTAACAATAGCTGAACTTTAACAGTAACTTTGACCAGCTTTATCCAAAATGGTTTATTTGTGATGTGCTTAAATCTTCACTAGTTTTATGAGTCAAATGTTAAAATGCATTATTTTTTCACTCATAATTCTTTGGCAATATTAAATGGTTTACTATTTAATGGTGAAGCAAAGGCATATCTTTTTGGTATGATTGGTAAATCTATTAAGGGATGGAAAGAACTTTTCTTTTTTTCTAGGTAATATGTTTCAGGTCATGCCTGAAATCCTGAAGATTATATTCAATATTTTATGCACCCATAATCCTGTTAACGACTCACCTAGTCTGTCACAGAAAAACATACCTTCCTCACCTAAATTTGGCTATAAGGTTGATGAGGCAATGTCTGTTATCCTCCACATATCCTGCTGAGAAAACAATCCTCGTTGCATCAGATCTGAAGATTTTGCTTCTCATGGTTTGCATTTTATTCATGTGCCTTTTGGCACAGAATTTGCCAAAAGGCACATCTACCATCTCCACAAAGGAACTCTGGACCTCATTCATATTAACCATTAGCTTGTGGGTTATCTGCTTGAGCAAAGCCATTCATCACTAATTATTCAGCAGCCAGATCACAGAATTCTGTTGCTGTTTGCAAACTCATTTCAATTTAGAATTGAATATGCTGCTGTACTTTTGCGAGCTTTAAATGCAGCAGAAATTTTCCTGCATTGTTCTCTCCACCTCATGGCTTCGTTTTAATTTCATGTACAATATCAACCATGAGATTTTATGAAGACAGATGTGTGACAGCTTGATTATGTCCATTAAATCCATTTAGTCTATTTGACTTGTGTCAAGTTTTAGAAGCAAGGACAACCGATAGAAGCAGGATGTCTGCGTGTAGATCGATGAGAACGAAATAAATCCACTTCATTAAGTATGACACATTGCAGAATGTGAAACGGGGTGCTGATATGGAGGAAAACGCAGAGAAATGCCACCCGTGTTAGAGCATTTATTTCAACAAAAGCTTAATTTGGAAAGCTGTGGGCATCTCCAAGCAGATAGTTTCTAAAAGCAGACATCAATGATCAGCATTATAGGAAAACAGGACTTTTAGCTCATATTAAGAATATTCCACATTTTATATTTCTCCCTCATGTTCAAGACAAAAGAAATACTCATGTGATGTCTTAAAAATGATTTGTTTGCTACTGTTTGCTAAGCTAGTTTCACAACACTAACATATTTTTTCTAATTACTTAGAGGATCTGTCTTTGTTTTTTTAAGTTAATAGAACGTATGGGTGAGAAATGCATCTTTAAAACTCCAAAAAGAAGCATGTTTAACATTGTATTTGATCACCTTTTCTTTTTAACAGCACTGTGAGTATCAGTGAATCAATTAGGATGTTTTCTTTGTACCCAACCATATTTCTAACCTGATGCCAATTAAACTAATTTGATTCAGACACATTTTTTAAAAAAGACTATAAAATGTATCAGTTTCAACATTTGAAACATTGTCCTTGTACTTCAGTTAAATACAAGATTTTAATAATTTTCAAATCGTTGGATTCCGTATATATTTCGGTTTTCAGCAACCAAAGTTTGCATTTAAAATACTGCCAGACAAATAGTTCAGTTAATGTAGTTGGTTTGATTGTAGACACTCTTCAGTAGAGCACAAACATTCTCCCTGTTTTACACAAAGCCAGTAAGTGATGCTTACATGATCAAAATCCCAACTTTCTTGTTCTTTTTTTGTCACTGTCTTTTCTTTACGTGTGTGGTTTGCAGCATCACAGCAGCCTCTGAACTTGTTCAGCACAATGAAGCTGAGGATTGAAGCTGCATTCCTACATTTACATCCGAACTTGAACACAGATTTGACAGTTACTAGGAGCAGGTTAGGGGAGACTCTTTATTATAAACCACATCTATGTCATAAACACTAATCCAGGACAATAAACATAGTGACAGTCACACAAAGTGTATGTCACAGTCAGTGTTCTCTACACGCAATTGCACAACAAAGCACAATACCAAAACATGGCTGTATTATAAATGAGTCTCTTCCATCCCATTTCACTTAACCGTCACTGCGGTCAACAACAATATCATCATCGCAAAAAAACAGAGAAACACCTCACTGACAGTGATTCTCACACACACACACACACACACACACACACACAGATACAGTTCCAGCAGCTGAAATGATGCTTCTAAACTGTAGACTTCAGATGAGTTTGATTCATATCCTTGTTGCTCGAGAGGTTGGGAAATTGGGTGACAGTGTGTTGGGGGAAGGGAAGGCATCTGGGTGTGGCCCCTTCTCTTTTTTTGTTTATACAAAGCGATATCTGGTTGTCTAGATATTGAAAACTGTGGGGGGAAGTGCTAATGATGTTATAATTCTGCGGTGAGGCTGTGTTTCACCTGGCATCAGGACATTAGAGGAACATAGCCTGGGGGGGCTTTTCTTTCTCCCTATGCAGCCCGTCTCTGAGGTCCACATCTCCTAATGCCATGCAATGTAACACTGACAGCTACCTCCAAAAGCATCAGCAGGGGTGAGCTAAACAGCAATCCCCCCACTGTTCATTGCTTTCCTTTTTCTCTTTTTTTCCCCACCAAAATAAACATACTCTGGTCGATGAAGATACAAAGATGCTGGGCATAGTAAAACGTACACATACAATTCAGATTTCAATACTGTAAATTACAATCTTCCCCAGCTACATCTCTTTCAGTTCTTAGCAGCTCCACCCCTCCTCCTTTTTTCACCCTACACCCAGAGATAACAGCCTTCCCTCCGGGCAGGCAGGCAGTGGTAGGGACAGCCATGGATATGTTCTGCCTGCTATCTAATGAGCGTCGGAATGTCACTGTGGGCCTGTCTGCTGGTCCCAGCAAGCCAAGCATCCATACATGAGGTATCTACACAGTCTATCAAACAGCTGGCAGACAGCTCTCTCTCTTTTCTGCCTCATCTTAGCTTCCCTCTTTCTGTATCTCCTCAGAATGTGCCTCTCCCTGTCTGTTTCTGATAACAAACAAGCAGAGGCCCAGGTCTGCTCTGCCGGTGTAGCTCTGCATGTCTCCCCCCTCACCCGATAGCTCTGACTTAACATAGACATCCCAAATGAAGGATGGAGTCAAGCTATGCCATAAATAACACATCGCCTCCTCGGCCCGGGTGACTGAATGTACGTAACAAAGGTAATGCAGAAAAATAAGGGAGCGTGATGACAGAGAGTTGCGAGTCGCACAACAGTAGTGATTTTAATTTTGTGACCAAAAACAGCGGGAGCTTCTTTTTATAACTGGGTTTGTTTATTTCCACTTCTATTCTTCTCCAAGTCTTCCCCATAGTCTCTTTCCTTCCCTCCAATATCTGTTTGGGTAGAGCATCTTTGAGTGTTGTCTACACAGAGTACATCAAATAGCCTGCCTTCACAGAGATGCTGGAGTTGCTGCACCATGCAGAAGTGATGCTGTCTCAGCGGCTGTACATGGAGATTAGAAGATACCAGCAAAGCGGGCGGGAAGAAGAGAAATATTGACAAAAGGTTGTGGTGTTTCTCTCACCCAAAACTACACTTTGGCACATAAAATCATCCTTGGGAAGATTTTTATTTCACCTCACCCTTAGTTTTGCTACTGATCTCAAAGCCAAAAGCAATTTCCTCTGTTGTTACTTTTGGCTGAGTTATGATATGCATCTCAGTTCCTGTGAATGAGCTGATAAGAGAATCATTTGGATTGTAATGAGTGTCTGACATCAGTTGCTATGATATAATACTGGCAAAAATGGAATTAATAAAAATGCATGTAAAAGTCAAGCACTACAGCAACACTGTAATCTCCATTTTGCACAGTTCCATTTACTAAATACCATAGATAACACATTTAGCCTACACAGTGCTCTACATTTGAAAACATGGACTTATGACTCACTATCTGCATTTATATTTTGGGAAAGAAAACCATCCAAGCTACAGACACCCTCCAAAAAAATCACAAAAGGGTAAAATTCTAGCCTAAGGCTTATTTATTAACCAGACTCATGTAAATACAGGATTTTGTCACTGCCAAATCTAATTAAATTAACTTATTCCACAGTTCTTTACACAATCAGCTTTCCACCCACTGCTTGCCTTTATCATCCCACTTTTTCATGACCTAATATTATCTATTGTTTAGGCAGGTGGAAGGCCTCCCGAGCACATTCATGTTACAGAAGAAGACTGAAAAGCCATCTTCAAGCTGCCTATATGTATGATCAGTATCTAAAGACTACCACTGTCAGAAGACTTATTACATCAGTCATCAGTAAAGGATCTTATTAAAGGATCATCGGGCTGCATCACACTTGAAAGTTATGCAAACAGAGAGAAAGGGCAAATGTAACTGACAATTCTGATAACACAATGTAGTCAGCATCGCTTCCCATGTGGACCGCCTCTTGTGGACACATTTAACTTCCAACAGAAAAAAGGTGAATGAGTGTTTCAGTACCTTGAAAGTGGAAAGCTCTAGACTCGCTGTGGAAGCCCTGGACCTGAGTAACTCCACCAAAGCCTTCTCCAAGCATTAGTTCATCAAACACGTTGATGTGCAGGGCAGGGTCAACCCCAAAACCTACAACTTATTAACAAACACAAACATTATTACTACTGTTATCAGCAGGAGTGGACACCATAAATAACCTACAAGTGTCAGAGGATAAAGTACTTCCAGATCAACTATCTCTGGGCAGCACTTAAGAAAGATTATACAGAATAACAGACAATTTAATCCTTATGTTCATAAGTATCTCATCTTAAAGGCTACATGTTACAAGAGATTGTTTTTGTGAAATCAGTGACAACCTTGTGTCCTACCTGAGGAGGTGCAACATATGCAGAAAACCAGAAATAGCTGTAATAATCCCATGATGACTGTATTTTCTTTCTTTCTCCTTTTTAAGAAAAAAAATTAGTCCATGTTTTATCCACTTCCGAGAGACGGTGTTGTTCAATAACAGGCGATTGATGTATCACCCACGCAGAAGAGGCTATTACAAATCCCAAATGCTGAGCGGAGGCATCATCACAACTTCTGATGCCCAATGATGCAAAGAAAAGAAAGAAGATAAAGAAACAGGCAAATCCAGTGGAGAGAGAACAAAAACAGCAATGATGCGGAAATTACTCCATGTAAAGCAAGGTCTGCTCCATCAACATCCGCGGTACAGGTGGATGACAGAGGACGCGAGCTGCTCTGCCTCACCAGCTCGACAGACTCTCCTACGGCAGCGTGAGAGAGGACTGCGACCACTGAGGGAGGAGTGGAAACAGAGGGAAGAGAACAGAAAACCCGTCAAAGGGGAGAGAGCAGGGGAAACATGGACGATATACCCCCCTAGTGGTGAGGTATGAGAAAACGTCTGTCTAACAAGGTATATTTTAGACTGCAATCATGCCCGACTCGAATAGATGTCATGGGAATATTGTAACTTTGCAATATAAGAGGGTTGTAAAAATATTTTTGTCATATCAGATTAAGGGCTTTCATTGAGAGAACAGCTACTAATGCTTAGAAAAATAGCTGGAAGGCTAGTCTTTTATCAGTTCTAAATAGGTAGCAGGTGCAGATGGGCGGCCGACATTTAAGGAATTCTAAGAAATTGATCAAATTAGAAGAAAAATGTTAGGAGGAACCACTCCACACATGTGTTTTTGAACAAACTAATCTTTATGAATAATATCAATTGAAGTTACAGAAGGTATGTTCACATCATGATAAGAGGGAGAAGAAAAATTCACAACTCCATTATTAGGCCTACGTAATAATGGTAGGAATATACTCCTTATGGGGTCAAGTCAATTTGCATTATCATCAATAGACATGAGAAGGTCTGTTTTAAGGCAAGCCATGGTTTTGTTTCTCACTATTATCCCAATTTACAATGCCTAAGGCAAGTGATAACATTTAAACTCCTTAACCTAACACATCATTTAATGCCTACACTAGTTATTAATTCCTAAATTCAACCAGTTAGATTTTAAAACCTGTATTCCACCGAAAGCAACTTGCATGCTAGCTAATTGACAATGAAATTTACAAAAATGTTTCAAACTATCAAAAGACCCCATCTGACAAAAATTATCTCTTTTCTGACAGTCAGGTGAGTTATATTCAACACCAAAACCCTATAATTCACATAATTCATTTCCAAGTGCATGAAAAACTTAACTGTATGAGTGAATAAAGTAAAATATTTTTCAATAATATATAGTTAGACACAAATCGGTGGATTACATTTTGTGGAAGCTCGACAAACATCCCGATTCTGTATTAAGTCGTCAGGAATGGGACAATACATGAGGCAACTCTAAATGCTTGTGCAAATACTGACTGAATGTCAAAAAAAATTAATAGGCAAATTATAAAGAAGTGGTTTTGTCAAACAGGCGTATTTCATTTACATTTTGATCTAGCACACCAGCTAGCATGCAAGCTAGCATACTAGATCACTTGCTGAGTCCATAATGTCTCAACTTTTGAAATATCAAGGGTCACTCTCTTGCTGAGAGTTAATTAAATTCAAAGAACACAATACCAAATGACAACCCATAAGTGAACGCCAAGAAAAGAAAAATGGCACATACAGTAAAAGGTATAGAGTTGTTATTTCTCAGTCTCAAGTACATGTAAGCAGTAGGAGGCTCTAGCTCTTTTACTGATGCATGTTCCTCATCCTATTGATGTTTGATGTAAGATAAATTTTCAAGTTCATATGGAGGGATTCAAAAGTCTAATGAATTGGTGTGCAAATTGTTGTGAAACTGCCTGCAGTGGCTTCATAAGCAGCTGGTCTTACAACTTTCCTATCCCTGTTTGTTTCAGTTTGACGTTGATTGGCTCCTTTACTCCTCTTCCAAACCTTTATTCTTTTTTCAAACCATCTGTCTTCTTATGAAGAGTAGAGCTTGATGGAGAAAATGCCAACCACCTCAATGTAATAAGTTTACCCGCTTGTCATTTGTGCTGACACTGCTCTTTGATAAGTGGTGTGACCATAGGCATGCCATTTCATTCTCTCAATTAGTTAAGTCATCCAGTAAAGCTGAAGTTTAGTTTTTTCAGCAGGTGGTAGGCAAATTAAAATGAAGTGCTTGGCTGCCTTTGTGATTCGGCCATTCTATTGCCTTTTGGTTCAGCACAGATGCTTATTAGTTTAAATATCTGTTTAGACTCATCTTTAATCTTCTTCATCCATGGGATATATCACCCTTTTCTACTTAAATACAAACATTAGTTTTTTCTTTAGGATGATAGATTGTCATAGTAACATTTTCCCTTAATCATAATCAGTTTCCTGCCAGATGGACATGAATTTAAGATTTCTTTGTAAAGGCTTTTTCAAGGGCAAAACAAAGTCCAAAACAAAGTGTAGCCAATCCTTAGATTGCAGAGAAAGTGTTTTGCTGGCTGTGCTGGTCTGCGGAAGTAGCGTGGTCAAGTAAACACCAGGAGATATGATTCTGGGGACAGTTCCAGATCTTATGTGGTAGAGATCCATCCTGCTGACACCATACTAACACCAGTATAATGTGATATACCAATTTGTGTTCCCTCAATACAATTCCCTCTATTTGCATGTTTTCTTATGATTCATGCAAAGCACACTGGCTTTGGCAAATATGTAATATGTTAGCAGTTGTTAAAGCTTGTTCCTACATACACAGAGCAGCTAATGGTTGGCTTTTGTCAATAAGACAAAAGCAAGCAAAGGCCCTTCATGCAGCGTCACATCTGCTGTGTGAGTGGGGCTTCAACCCTCTATTCATTATTAATAATGCTACATTTCTTCTGGGTCCAGACACAGGAAATGTAATTACTTTGTATTGCCCACAAGTTGTCATTTCCTAAAGTGCCATCAGGAAAATATGAGTCATTAAAGCATGCAGCCAGGAAAAATGAAAAGTAATAAACGTACAGGGTACAGCACACGCTGAATCTTCTGTTGTACACACATATGAAGTCTCTTAGGGCAAGGGCAAAGCAACAGTGGAGGACATTTTTTTCATTTCTAAAAGAACCAGATGGGTGATACATTACAAAGCTCTCAGGGGCTTATTTACTTTGGCCATAAGTCCACCATATAGATACACTAATGCCACAGACTAAATGGAATCACTTGCAGTACCTCTGCCAGGATTTCAATGAAAGAAGAAAACTGGTCGGTTGTTCCAATAGGGCTCTTCTGGGATTAATTTGTTGCATAATTCTGCTGTTATACCGACCTTGTCTCTTCCTAATTTGACATTTATGAATCATTTCAAAACTGTAACGATTTATCGCACCAGCCTACCCAGTAATGTGTTAAAAAGCCATGGTCTGACACTTTTTAATTAATTTAAAGAAAAACATTTTTTAATTGAAGCTGACAATTCAGAGTTTTCACACTCACTATTTAACTAAGATACTGTTCAATTCAAAATATGGACAATGTAACCAGACAGCCATGGGTATTTGATGATTCATTGTTAGGCATTAGATGCCTGTTTTGATAAAAGGACAGCAGGCTGCAACAACTGTAAAAAATAAACAAGAAGCAGCACTATTCTTTTTCATTTGATACATCAGAAATACTGATAGCTTTCAGTCTCTTAGTGCCATCTGGTGTGCAAAGCTGTAAAATGCAGCTACACAATGTCACCGTTGGGTCATGTCAAGGCTAAACATGTAATACCTGACTGATGTGATTAGCTGATAGTTAAAAATTTAGCTCCTTTAAAAAGTAGATTATATACTAAATGATATTTAAGGGCTATGATGCCTACATGTGGTGAATGATGGAGGGGAGGAGTGGAAGATTTAGCCTGCTGGTATGAGTACTAGGACAATAGACTCAAAAACTGTGTCATAAACAAGAGCTTGTCATTCCTTCATTACTTTATTTCCCATTTAACAGGTAAGGGGGTCAATATGGGTCTAAAGGTGAACTCTTACGTTATCAAAAGAGGTCAAAAGAGTTCCCAATGAAAGTGAAAGTAGCCATCCAATAAGACAAACCCATCAGAGAAAGCAGGAACATTGTTTCAGTCAATTCAACTGTGTTGTCCATTCTATTCGATTCAATTCAAAATCATATTAACAAGCCAAGGTAGAACTGCATTTTAATAGTATTTGAAGGCCAAGGAAAAAAGGTGAGTCTAGATTTAAACTGTTCCACAATCTGTGAGGACCTGATCGACAGAGGTAGACAACCTTGGCGCTGCCACAGAAAAAGCTCTATCACCTCTGGTTTTTAGCTGGGATTTTGGAACAGCCAGCAGGAGCTAGTCAGCTGACCATAGTGCTCTTGCCGGAGTGTAGGGATGCAAAAGTTCACTCAAATAAAATGGGCCCAAAAAGTGCAAACAATAAAAACAATCAATAAAATCTTAGAATTTACATGAAAACAGACAAGGAGCCAGTGTAGGGAGCACAAAATATGGGAGATGTTCTCATGCCTTTTAGTCTTTGTAAGTAGGTGGGCTGCAGCATTCTGAA
>JAOXYM010000010.1:17186308-17199674 GCA_028567055.1 Leptatherina wallacei | reverse complement strand
TGTGTGTGTGTGTGTGTGTGTGTGTGTGTGTGTGTGTGTGTGTGTGTGTGTGTGTGTGTGTGTGTGTGTGTTTTTGCGGGAGGGGCCAAGCCCTGCCCCGATCTGGAGGCGTGGGCCTTGGGTTGCCCTGCCGCATCTCGCCCCCCCTACCATAGTGGCCCTGTTTGCTGCACCCGGCGGCAGTTTTTAATTTTTAGTTTTAGTTTTTAATTCCACTTAGTCACCAAAACACAAAGAACATTTACAACACACAAATACTTCTTGGGGGGCGGGCCATGCAGGGTCAGGTGGGTGTGGCTGCTCAGGTAACCTCACCCTTAGCACGGTGTGGTTACTGCCCCTCAATTTTAATGCATTTTAATCGCAATGGCACACTATTACATGCCTTCATCAGTGGGGGATGCCGGAGGGGAGGGGGTATGTGGATGGGTGGTAGGAGGACATGAGGGTGTGTTATGTGGGGAGTATACGTGTTGAGGGTGTGTAGAGGCGAGGGAGGATGTTGTTAGAATGTGTGTGGATGGATGGTGTGAGGGTCGGAGTGCGTGTGTGTTTATGTGTATGTACGGGGTATATGTGTTGAGGGGGTGTTGTGTGTGTAGATGGTTGGTAAGAGGATATGTGTACCTATGTGGGGGGAAACAGGGTAAGAAGGTGTTTGGGGGCAGGGGGAGGAGAATGTCTTGGAATGTCTTGGAATGTGGGTGGATGGGTAGTGGGAGGGCAAGATTTTGTGTGTGAAGGGGTTTATGTGTTGAGAGGGTGTGTGGGTGTGGGAGAGGAAGGGTTGGGGTGTATGTGTTGAGAGGGTGTGTGGGAAAGAAGGGTGTGTTGATGGATGGATGGTGAGATGACATGAGTGCGTGTGGGAGGTGTACGTGTTGAGGGTGTGCGGGGGCAAGGGAGGAGGTTGTGTGGGTAAGTGTGGATGAGCGGTGAGAGGGTAGGAATGTGTGTGTGTGTGGGTGGGGTTGTATGTGTTGAGAGGGTATTTCGGGGTTGGGGAAGGAGGGTGGGTGCGGATGGGTTCTTGGGGTACGCGGCCTGGGCACTGGGGTGCGGACGGACTCCCGTTGGGTGGCCATCTGGGGGGGCCTGGTCCCCCGTGTGGCATGCGGGCCCTCTGCCTCTGGGGGTGGGGGGCGTCCCCGGGCCGGTGACCCTTGGGTCTATCCGACCCGGGTGGCCGGTGCTCGGCGGGACTGGCAGCTGCGGGGCCGGTGCACCAAGTCTGCGGGGGGCTCTGGCTGGGGCCTCTATCTGCTGCGGCGGGCGTGTGGTCTCGCCGTGGTGGGGGGTTGGGGTCCGTAGTTGGGGGCGGCCACCGATTGCCCGGGTTTGGGGGTTCTGCTGGCTTGCCTCTGACCTTTATGCAGGCGCGGTGGCATCTGCACGACCACTGCATGTCCACTCTACATGTCCACTCTGCATGTCCACTCTGCACGTGCTGCCACAGTCACTGTGTTGTCATTTAATTGTATCTACCAATGGATATTCTCAGCTAGCTCTCTTTGTGTGGGTTCTTACTGTTCTTACTGTTTTGTTATCAAGATGTATTGTTTCTTTTTGCATCATTGCAAAAGCATGGGATATTCTCGGTCGTGTGTGTGTATTTGCATAGTGTGCTGTTTGTAGTCCAGTTGAATTAGTGGATGGATTGCATTGTTTTCTGTATGGTGGTTTTGTTTTTGTCTTTTTTTCCCCCTCTCTCCCCCACCCCCAGTTCTCTTTTTCCTCTGTTCTTTTTTTCTCTCTGTCTCTCTGTCCCCTACGGTCGGGTCAAGCAATAAGGTGCAGAAGGACTTTATACATATAAAGCTCTACTTGACAAAGTAAATTTGCTCGGCACAAAACAGCAGCCAGACAATCATTCTGCTTGCTACAATGCTGGACAAGACAGGTGTAAAAAAACAAAAACAAAAAAACAAAAAACAACTAATTAATACACAGAACACATTTCCATTTGAATAATCGGTGGGTTACATAATTCCTTGCAAACTCAGATTCCTGATTTACATAACTATAAAGACTGTAGGTTGTACGTGAAGTTTGTTCTTGTTTTTATACTTAATCCGGTATATTTGGGTAGAACTGCTATCTTTGTGAAAGCTACACCATAGGATACAATACTAACATTTTGCAATTATCCACCCTGATTTTTTTATGAGAAAATCATCAGGTTATGAAGGCTAGGGACTTGAAATAATGATGATTTTTTTTTTTCCTTTTACTTTTTTGTATGTAACAAGCTTAATGTGGACATACTCTTAATCAAAACATGGTCCTATGGTGGCTCCGAACAGCCACTCCCATTCCCCCTGGATGCTATTGTGAATGTGTGCAGTGAGCTGGCTCATTGGGCCATCATGGTGAATAGCCTGGAGCCATTCACTCAGCATACAGAAGCTCATTAGAACTCTATAGACACACAATTGTGAGGCTCACATTAGAAACTTCCTCCTCAGGGACACAGACACCACACACAAAGTGCCAGTTTGCTGCTGTGCTAAGCGCATTGTCCTCCTGATTCATAGAACCTGGACCTCCATTCACAATATTAAGTTCGAGTGGTGGAATATCAATTGCGGGTGCAATGGGCCGGTATCTTTTTAAGAGCTTTGCTGGGGTTGAAAAAGAGAGAAAAGAGATCTCAGCCAGCCTGCAGAGTGCTAGTTTTCAACAGAGCTATTGTGAGGATTTTAAAAGAAAGGACCCCTGTTTTTTTCCTCTCCATTCCTGAGAAGAGGTGGACATCAAATAAATTCACATGAACTTGCTTTAGGGTGTTTCTAAGACGTACTGTTTAAGAATAGCCTAATTATACCTCCCTCTCCAGGAGAGTTCCATTGGAATCTGGCTAATTACACAGTGCCTTTTAAAACAGGCAGAAAGTCGCGTGAGACTGGTTCTACCTAAAATGTCAGTGAACATGGAGAAGTATACCATATAAATTCAAGCACAGAATACACTTAATAATGTCAGCTTCTGTACTTGCTAATGAGTCTCACTTGAAAGAAGACAAAATGGAGCAACAAGACTAAATTCTACGAATCTCTTAAATGTTTAAATAGAGTTTGAACATGAAGAGCATCTGTTCAAAAACCAAAAAAATACAGTTAAGAGCAGCACTGAGGAGCAGGTTCCACTTCAATCACAGAAACAGATGACCAACCGAACACACAAAAAGCCTTGGTGGGCAATCACAGCCTCTGGTCTATGTGGAACATGTTAACACACACTCTCCACACAAAAGTGGATAGCTCACGGAGCCCTGCTAACACTCATCGTGTGACAGAACGCTCTGCTTTCTCCACCAGTCTGAGGAATAAAACCTCAAATTTGATTACAAGCAACCTTTGGCTCCCTGGCCATCGCACAATAGGCCTAGCTGTCTGGGCCAATTTCCATGCTCAGCATGAGGTATCTACGCACACACTTGGTAGCTCTCAGTCACCCCTCCACCCTGGTCCACACAAACACAGACTCAGACCTGTGTGGCTATGCCTGTTTACTGTGCCCCTCTTGTTGCACTTTCTATTACAATGTTGAGGATCATTAGTTGCAGTGTGAAAGGTTGCACAAGCCTCTCATTTGATGTGTTTACTGCAAAAACATGACACAAGTGTTAGTGTGCGTGTTGAAAGTTTTTATTTTACAGTTGCAATGCCCATGTACAAACACCATTGAAGACTAATGGGATTTTAAGTGCTGTCACATGGATATCCATGAAAAGCATCTGTCATTGCAGCATTAATTGGAAAATTCTACAGTACTTCAACAAGAGGCAGCAATGAAGATCATTATTTAAGTTAATTCTTAAATAGATCCTGATAATATCTTTATTATCATTCTATCTTACGCAATATATTTACAATGAATGTAAGATAATTCTTCATTTTTTAAACTGAATTTTGTAAAACATTTTTCAGCTTGTATTTATTCACATAAATGTGCCGGTTTTTCTAATCATCTTGCAACCAAGAAAACTTTCTCAGTGCAGAATGTCTGAAATTCAACAGAAAGTGAAATAAGTGCATTTCAAATGAACTGCTGAGGGGTTTGTATCAGGCACAATGGAGCTCTGAAGGAGGCTGGAGAAAAGAGAAAACTATTTACTACTGGAGAAGACTGTTGTGCATGTTAAACTTTGGCCAGCACTTCATTGTCTCTGGTGTCTATCATTTAATAGGCTAGTTGACATAATGAATGAGTCAGACCCACCTTCTGCCACTCCAGAAAGGCCCCAGCCTTATCTGAATTGAGAAGCACGTTAGAGCCTCTCAGCCAATCACAACACAGCCCCGTAGCGTAGTGCAGGCCCAAAAGAGGAAGCGCAGAGGACTTTTGTCTTCTCCAGAGTTTAATGAAGTTGGCCTGGTCACTCCAAAAAGGATTAAAGGAGAATTTAGTGTCACTGAACTGCGACTGCTGAAGAGGGAACTCGAGTGTTCGGGTCAGTGTGTGAGCAGCATGGTCTCAATTCAGAGCTGCACCAGGAGGAATATGGCTGGCTTCCCTCCTGCTTTACCAGGCTTTGGGAGTTCAGGGAAGAGCTTTCTTATTGACAATCTGCTGAAGTCTCAAACACCTCCAGTCCATATAATAGGTGCAGCAAGTGTCCACCTGAGACAAGTAGCATGTGAACTCCCAAGCGGAACCTGGGGCCCTGAGCATGGAGCCCAACAAAGCCTGATCCAAGGTCCTCAACAGGTGAAAGATCCAAGAAGATCACTTCTGCCAGGCTCAGGTAATTTCTTTTTTCAACTTTGAAAGACTTTATAACAAAATCAGATGTATTTAGATTCTTCTAAAAAAAAATTAAAACATAAATCAGCAACTTGTCATGCAAAAAGCATGTTATGCTTTTCTACTTTCTTGTTTTCTACTAATTCGTTCAACTATTTCCTCTCCTCTGTACAATATGCATTCTTCATTATTATATTGTATTTCATTTTGTATTCTGTTTTAGTATTTTATATTATATAGTATTGTTGATTTTACTATTTATTGTTATTCACAGGTATTAAACAATTAAAAAGTACACTAAATGAACATCACAGTTCAGCACTGGTTTCAGTCATGCAGTGATGTGATTTTAATTCAAATCTAGTAAAAGATTTGAAATATTTTTTGAAAATCTCCACAGCAATATAACTCAATGCAAAAAAATTACCAGGAAAATTTCTTCAATAATATTCAAATTCCAATTTAGAATTCAAGTCAAATCAGAATTAGCTGTTTAAATCACAGATAAGACTAATGCATAGATTACATTATAAAAAAAGTTCTATCTAAAATAGAAACGATAGTAAAGCAATTCAAATTTACATTTAACAATTTACATGTAATGACTTTTTTCTCTTTTTGTTCACCTAAAAACCTATATTTGTTTTCTTCTTATGAATAGCAAATCTAGATTTAATGTGTGCAAATAGGTATGGTGGGCCACAAGAGCAGGTGCCCCACAGAGGTTGAATTTCCTACAGATAGCAAACTCAGGTTTGAGCTTTTTTTTTATTTAAAAAATAAAAAAATTCAGTTAGGTCTAAGATGTCTGAAAGTTGGCATTGATCCAATAACGGCCTTTGAGGATTAACAAAATCTCTTACAAAAATAGTTGGGACAATGGGTAAAATTCTAATATAAACAGAATGCAATAACTTACAAATAATGTAAACCTGACACTTACCAAAAACTATACGATGAAAAAATATCAAGATGATAAACCAATGTTTGTCAATCTCTTTAGCTCTTGCTGTATAATAATAATAATAATAATAATAATAATAATAATAATAATAATAATGCGTTTATATTTTTTAAAAGGGATCTATTGAATTTGTTATAAATAATGGAATTGCAGTAATAAAGCAAAGATGCAGATCAGTTCACTTCTCTGTGATGACTGTGAGGCCACTTAGTTCAACAATGCAGGAATAATATCTTACAATTTGACACAGATTAAACTGTCTGCTCCTCATCTATGATACACAATGTATAAAAATTTGGAGAGAAGCTGGCAACATTTCCTTTTGAAAGGCACAAGGCAGAAAATTATCCCGGATGGCTGTGATTTCTGGACCTTCAAACAGCACTGCATTTAAAAGAAAGACATTTGAAAAAAGACACAGTGGACATGACTTAATAGTGGACAACAACACAAAGACTTTCAGTTCATTGGGAGTTAACAAAATTTGTTGCAGGATTATGAAATGTATGAACATGTGTCAGAGCACTGACTCCTCCTCTCCACTGTTTTCAGTCAAGATGTACTGAGAAAAAGGGCAAAATTGTTCTGTGATCTGACAAAAATGTCAAATTTTAGAAATCATGGATGTTATTTTCTCTGTGTATAGAATCGCTATCCTGCTAGATATTAACTTGCAGCTCAACAACTAACATCTGTGATGGCATGTTGATACGCAAGCGCATATGGTGTGGGTAATTTGCACATCTATGAAGGGACCATTATTCCTGAACGATATATGGGCCTTCAGGTTTTATGGCAACATATGCTGCCATCCATACAATATCTTTTTTGGGGAAGGTCATGCTTATTTCACAAGACAATACCAAACTACATTCTAGACATATAATAGCATCAAGGCGAAAGAGTCCAGGTGAAACATATATAGAATAAATCTCATGAAAAGCAGATGTTTATAAAACATAATGAAAGAAAATGTGAGTCCTGAAATATCAAGATGGTGAAATAATAATAAAAAAGAAAACATAGTATCCTTAAACTACAGAAACTCTCCTGAGTTGCTAAACAACAAGATTATACAACACAGGGATAATCATGCCAAAGGACAATTTTTTTTCCGAAAGAATAACTGAAATCAAATAATGACACAGCAAAAAAACATTTTCTTTAAAAAGTTTAAAGAACTTTACTAGCAGACAACTTTACTCTATTTTTACTCACATTTTACACAGCGTCACAATTTTTTGAAAATTGCACTGCACTCGTCCACCTAGCTAGGACTATATCTGACGGTCTCAATCTGTCTTTGCAGGTGTGCTGAGCAGTGTTTTCCTGCAGAGCCCGCAGTATCTGCTGGCATGCTGCGGTGGGTCCAGCCCCCCTTCTGTCTTCTCCAGTGAGTGTTTTATGTCTCATCAGCAATGCCTCAGCTTCTCTCTAAGTATAAGCAGCAGGGTCTTCCATGCTCTCCACAGCTAATTACTGATGCAATGCCAAAGAGCTAATTCTCCGTTCAACTCTGCTCAGCTCTATTCATAACCATTCACGGCTGTTTAGGATTGGGGGAAAAGGGGTGGGTTGAAGGGCTTTTAGGAGTCCCAGAGGCCCCTTGTTTTGTACTTGCAAATCTGCACATTTACGAGCACAAATATGCAGAGCTAATAAACATCTTGTGTCATATTAAGATAATAACTACCTGGTGTGTGGAGTAACAAATAGTTTCAAAGCATTGCACCCCCTCAGCACATTAATTGGTTTGGTTGTGAATCCCTGCAGTGTGAAGTTTAGTTTCAATGTAACATTCACAAAGTTACATTTGCATTTGAAATGTCATTTTCTGCAGGTGGTAAATGTAAAATTTGCACTTGAAATGTTCTCTATGGCAAATAATTTAGGACTTAAGAAGAGTATTAGTTATAGACCATACCCATAGAATATCACAGTACTGATTAAGTCAAGCATTTATCTTCTGTTGGTATCGCCCCTCAAAAATTGGAAGTTATTAGTTGCTCCAACCTACGACGGCTGTCAAGTGTTGTTGGGAAAAGCACAAATCAGAAAGTCCTCATCCCACAAGTCCCTGGAGTCTTCTTAGTAGGTTGACACTTTCCCACAGTGCCTGGCAAAAAAACAATGCCAACGCTGGCCGTGACCAATTGGCACTTTCACTCCACCATCCACACGCGACCTCACTGCAATTTTTCACCGCAGCAATGAACTCCACTAAGCACAAAAAAACTCACCCATTTCTCTGCAGAAGAGGGCTGGACAAGGAACATCCCCCGCCCATTGTGTGGCTAAAGAGCTTGGCTCACCGACCCCCCCTCCTTTCTCCTGTCCTTCAACTCTCATTCCTGCCCATTGGAGACCTCTTGACTAGGACATAAAGCATTCAATGAAACTGACTTTTATAGACTTTTTCGAGCTCATCTTCACATACAAACTGGCTTCAAACCAACAAGAGAAAAGATTTAGTGTTGGGCCACTGAGCCATCGAGTAATGGCATTTCCATTGTACAGCTCTATTGTTGGTGTCCCACCAAACTCTATAGTTGGCCCACTAGGGTAGACACACACGTTGCCCAGGAATGACCTAGTAATCAGCTATTTAAGTGAAAGCTATTGAGCTCCAATTGAGAAGTGAGAAGCATGTCCAAACCCGTTTTGTGCTCCCCAGAGGTGGTCTATGTGCAGATTTGTCGTACAGATTAAAAAGGCAAAGTTGAATGGATCAGATAAAGTGTTTCACTTGACTTTTGTTGTGCATGCACCTGAGAGTGAAGCAGCGTGGGATTGCTCCTCACAGGTCACCAAATTCCTTTTTATTAGTTGGAAGAGCTTTCTCCACAAGTCAGTTACCCCGAGTTTGTTAAATTTGACTAACAAAAAGAGAGGAATTGAAAGTGACTTACAAAGTGAATGCCATTGGTTTGAAAATGAAGGAACTGTGAAGATTAAAGAGTACCTAATGACTTTGGATACAATAGAAATAGATTTTGTACCTGAACATATCACAATGATGGATAACCTGTGTAAATTAAGAAAACCTATCTAGATTCTCCTTCCTGCTACACCTGGTTTTTTTTGGGTTTTTTTTATGAAGGCACACTATGGAACAACCTGTACAGGAGAGGAACCACTAATCATCAACTACTATATTGTTCTAATCAAATATCCAAGTTGTTTATAATGTTTGATCCAATAATGTTTACATCTTTTTGTTTTTTCTCAAATTTATTTTCCAGAAGGAACAAATGTTCAAATGTGGCCTGCTAACATAAGTCCTAAATCACGCAGAGGGATACTCAGGAGAGCTGTGTTCTCTGAAGAACAAAGGAAAGAGCTGGAGAGAACCTTTCGCAGACAGAAGTACATCAGCAAAACGGATAGAAACAAACTGGCAGCTGTCCTCAGTCTCAAAGAGTCACAGGTACTTAATCTGGTATGATCTCGTTTTAAATCTGTGAATATAGTCTCACTGGAAAAAATTTAATACCGTAGGTATGTCAGTCCACAGAAGAGTTTTACAGAAGGGTGTTGCAATCTGCAGTTGCAAATATACCCATGAATGGTGAAATGTGTTTGGTACTGTATATTTTTCGAATTCCAACCACGTATTTCAAAATCCTATACCTATCTATTCATGAACAATAAAGACATGGAAAAGTGAAAGAACTCTGTAAAAAACACATAGTATAGGTATTAAACTAATGGCATCCTGCATAAAAAAATCCAGGATTAGCACCTTACACCATGCCCTACTATTTTCTTTGTGAAGCATTTCTGGCCAAATCAAAAGCATCTAATGAATGTATCATAATTTAATAAGACCTGGAAAGTGGATATGAAGATATGTGTGGTGAAACATCATCAGGTAGCAAGACAAAAAAAGACTTGAATGTCAAAATATACAGGCATCGAAACAAGCTGTGTCTATGAGCAAGGTTTTTGAGGCTTTAGCAAAACTCAAAGATTTGCCACCATGGATCAACTATAGCTATAATATGTTGTGCAATATCAGGTTAAAAAATAAGTGGAAAAGAAAACTAACTGATGTTCTTCTTTTCTGCTGATTTAGGTTAAGATCTGGTTTCAGAACCGCCGTATGAAGTGGAGAAACTGCAAGGAGAAGGAGGTTCATAACATCCGCTCCCCAATGGATGAGCTAATGGCCAGAGGCCTTGCTCAAGAAGAGGAACCATCACACAATCACACCGATGCAAAAACAGAGAGTTCAACAGCACAGAACGGTATCATGAACACATGAGAGTCCTTCATGAGATGATGCTAAACCAGTAACTTTCTGTCATCCTCAGAACTCTCAACAAAGACTACAGCACAGAAAGGGTGTTAGAAATGTATAAATGGAATATTTTGTCTGTGTGGACTAACATTGATGACACAAAATTGCCTTTGAGTCCATGTCATGTTTTGTTGCATAGTTATAAATATAATTAGATTCAACTGCTTCATTAGTCATTTTATTACATTTCACTCACTTCAGCAAGCAATTTCATGGTTATTACTCTGTCAAATCTTTCCAAGAAAGATTCCCATGCATCGATTGTAGTTGCAATCACTTAAAGGCCAAAATGAGTCATTTGATTTTCTGCATTTGCCTGTAAAACTTTTAAATATATCTTATGTTTTTGTAAGTTTTACACCAATACTCTCCTTAAATTTTTGGTGAGGAGTTATATTTGAATTGGTATATGTTGTAAATATTTCTCATGACTTTGAATACATAGACTAACTGTAAATAAAGTGTTTCACTTAATCCTAATTACCACTTTGCTTTTTTGTCATATGGATTCATTTTAATGGTAATGCCATTTACCAACTTTATAATTGTATTCCTTAATTAACACAAAGATGACAAAAAACAATGATGAAGATCAACTTTATTTGTTTTGACCTCTTTTATGGTCGATTATAAAGCACAATTGTTTAATTACCCATCACAATAACGCAACAAGATGCATACATAATCCAACACAGCGAATTCCCACATGAAATGCATTAAATATGAACTAATTCTACAGGATCATGAAGTGTACTTACATGCATGTTAGACTTTCTTTTTTCTTTTTTTGAGCCATGCTGTGCTTTGCCATCACTATCAACACTCAATTTCAGGAAGGGTGGTGCATTTCAGGATACGGAGATAATTTCTGACTTTGCTGGAGTCTCTGCGGAAGCAGTGCAGTAGGTCATGATGGTCTATGGAGTTGAGTTCTCCCCGTGCATAGAATGAAAAGGCAGAGGAGGGGACCAAACTTTCAGAGATGTGACCCACCGTGTTACCCAGCATTCCCTCCAGCTTCATCTGTGATGGACAGATACATTATAAAATTAAATGATTACAATCTGCATTAAATACAGAGGGGTTAATAATAACTGCTGTGTGATGCAATACAAACAGCTATATACATTATATGCCTTATCTAACTCTTATTCTGTACATCAAACAGAAATTTTAAAAAATGTCTGTAAATCCCGATCACAAAACACATCTACAAGCTCAGTAGCCATTAAAGAATCTTTACCCTCTCTGCCATTTTTGCCACTCCATCCCTCAGGTCCTGCACAACATCTGTGACCTCCTGAGCCTTGTTGTTGCTGTGGTGGTTGAAATCTTGATTCTGATCCTGTGACAAGCTCCCGTGGAGCTTTGACAAGGGGTCACTCCAGGCCGCCAGCAGCTTTAAAATCACCTCAGTCAGTTGTTCTGGCTGCACAAGAGAGAAGTGTTTAAATTACTTTAGTTTACTTTATTCTACGTACAATGCAAGTATTGTCTAGATATTATCTCTGACACAATTGCCTATGTGCATGCAAAGTCATGATCATATCAAGAAGATGAACACTCACTCTTAGTCTTTGTGCATTTTCTTTGTCATCTGGTGTTATTATACCATATGTGTGGCACCTCCGTTTTCCTATAATGTTCTTACTAGGAAAGAAATATTCCTCCTGTGTAGACGGAAACACACACCACACAGTGATATCCCTGTTTGAAAAATAGCCAGCTCAAACAAGCGTGATTGATGGTGAATGAATGTCTGACAAAGGCTGTTGGGTGGTGATGGATGATCAATGTCAAGCATGAAAAAACACCCACAAATTCAGAATGCAGATCATTGGAGATGCCATCCATTCTTGAAGACTGTTGTATGACCCTGTCGAAGAGATCTGCCAGGGAAGGGACCTGGCATCCATCCTGGCCATAGGAACAGATTGGAACAGTCTCAACTCTCATAGAAAAGTGCAGGTACACAACTGTAAGGAAAGCAAAACAAACTAAAAGGACAAAAACAACTATGGTTAGCAAGAGTCATGCATTTACATAAAAACTTTTTCATAGTTTGGACAAACTAACCTTCTTTCATGTTGGTCTCCTTTGTAGGTGAGAGCCAGATGCCAAAAAGAGCTCTCTTGCCACCAAAGTTAAACTTGCAACGGCTAACTTGTACTATTAAGATACCGCCGATGAAATAAATGGGTTTATACAAGGCTGGGGGGAAAAAAGTATTACTCTCTGCACGTCATATTCTCCGCCTAGTTAACTGCTCAGCCAAGAGCAGACAAAACTAACTCAGGCAGAAAAGTTGTTAGACACTGTAGACTTAAAAATTGTCTATTTAAAATATATCATCAGTAAAGTCATAAAGTTCAAAGAAACTAAATGAATAACGCTAATTTGTGTTCGACTTCCAGTCTAAATATGCTACTAAATGCAATATATTACAAGGAAATTAGTATTTATCCTGCTGTTTAGATTTCTATGACTAAATCATCATCATGAACAAAACCAATTATGAAAATAGATACATAAATCAGGGTAGCTGTTTCTACAGACAAACAGTTTAAGCTGCTTTTTGCTGGGGAGGTTCTGATCTCCAATAAATCCGCAGCACACCAAATCATACTTGTCTCTCCTTTTTTTTTTTTTTACCATAGAAACTTGCGTGGTTTTAGCTGAGTTTTGGATCATTCTCATACCAAGTATTCATTGTGAGTCAAAATCTTAAGAGGCTGGGAGTCATCCTGCCAATCAATTTTTTTTTTTCAATTCTTTTGATAGCCGCATTTCTCCCCATCTTTTTCGACAGTTTTGTTTCCCACTTGTTTGTAATTAAAGTGAGTCTAGTTATATATAATTTCTTCTTTTTCTCCCCGACAACCAATAACGTGTTTGACCCACCGCATCTAAATAATGCTGGGAGTGTGGAGAGGGAATTGAGGAATCACGTCGCCTGCGTCTGAGCAGTGTGACGCAGAGCCGAGGGAAAAGAAAATAACAATTACGCGACTAAACATTATAATGATATTTCGTCTCGTCTCGTTTTAGTCAACGAAAATGAAGAGACGTTTCAGCAGAGTTTTTATTTTGTGAACTACATTTAGTCTCGTTTTTATTCTTCAACAATGTTGCATAGGCTACAGCCTACAAGACCAATATTTACGTCTCGTCTCGTTTTCGTCACGTGATAAAGGCTCGTTGACGTGGATATTTCGTCATAATTTTCGTTGACGAAAGCAACACTAATGTGTTGCTTTTGATTAAAACGACAACTTTTTTTCTCTTACCATGCTTATTGCCTTGATTTTCCATCCCTGGTCCCTCATATATGTAAATAAACACTATATCTATTTTGC
>JAOXYM010000010.1:17129756-17159182 GCA_028567055.1 Leptatherina wallacei | reverse complement strand
TGTGTGTGTGTGTGTGTGTGTAGAGAGAGAGAGAGAGAGAGGGACAGAGAGAGAGAGAGAGAGATTGAGTGAGTAAGTGAGTGAGAGAGTGATATTTTACATCAAAATATAGATTCTCTCATCTAGACAATGTATTTTTCAAGGAAGGTTTTATATTCAAATTGGTTTATGAGATTGCTCATCTTTGCATTTTGTTATACTAAGCCTACTCGTATTTTTCACATTGCCTTTCTGTTACTTTCACATCAGTAGTCCAAACGATCTGTATACTTATTCCACCACGTTGGTGCTTTGGGCTTTGTTGCTTTCAGGTCTGTTGTTTTCCTCATTCCACTCTTTATGGCATGCAAGCTGGCGAATAGCTTGATATCTACAGAGTAGATGGGAAAAATACTGTATATTCCCCAATGCCAATATTCCATAAAGATTGTCTCATGGAGGTTTCTCACTTTAAAAAACAGTGGACATGATAACCAGAATGGGGTTGTGACTGATCAGATCATAGATATATTGGCTCTTAGGTCTTTTGTATTATTATTATTATTATTATTATTATTAATAATAATAATAATAATAATAATAATAATAATAATAATAATAATAATAATAATAATTATTATTATTATTATTGTCATTATTATTATTTTAAAGAAACAGATGTCAAGCCTCTAAATGGGTGGGTGGGGGTCATTCCCCTGCTCACATTATTATGGCAACGCCCCTGATCAGAGGCAGTCACATCACAGACGTGAAAGGGGATGAGAGCATAAAGAAAGAAGGCAAGAGAAAAGACAGGGAAGGAGGAGGTCTGCCTTAACTCCGCCCACGGTCTTGGATCATCTCGCATTCCTTCTTTACAGCCCCTCACGCTGTGGATAGAGAGAGAAAAAGAAGGAGAAACACAAGACGGCCACTCGGAAGAAGAAGGAGAAGAAGGGCAGTAGCGCAACGACCATGGCGATATCTACAACGTCTCAGCATGAGATAGTGTCCGACCACAGAGCACTTCTACCACCGCCGACCACTGCACGGAGCACGCAGACGCACAGTCGACAGACTCCTGATGATGAATGAGGAGCTGTACCTGGGCCGCGGACAAAATGAGGGTCATCTTCATCCAAAACGCCGGTTTCGTCGCAGCTTTTTCGCCTTTCTCGTGATGTTGGCAGCGTGTAGGACGACAGATAATGTGAACGAGATAGAATTAACCATAGCTAGATTGTGCCAGTCAATTAAGGAGTGAGAAGAGCAGATCTTTTTTGTTTTGTTTTTTTCTTTTTCTTCTTTAATTGGATAGAGCTTGCGCGTATATTATAGCCAATATCTTGGAATCGAAAGTGTTCGGCTTCCGGCATGCTGCCTACTGTCGAAACCTGACTAAGGCTATATTTTATTATATTATTGCCACTATAATTATTTTTTTATGCAGCGATAGGGGAGCTATATATCAGGTTATTATGGAGTGATCATTTAAAACCAGTGTGCTCCATTAGTATTGATTATATAGCGATAATAACATGAATAGGTGAGATCAAAGCCAATTGATCAACCAAGACAATCTGGAAATGTTAGTTTCCACATGTGATATCATCACTAGCGTTATTCCTTGTAATTTATTTATTTATTATTGCTATTATTAGGCCTATAAGTATTATTGTATCAGTTGTTTAAATAGGTAGTTAAGAATATTTAACAGTGGGAAGGTTGTTCAAACACTTCCCTAGTAAAAATGGAAACCGCTTATCTATCGCCCCAGCGGGGGGCCACCCGTCCAGAGTCCCAGATGAGAGGCCAAAACGCAGTGGGCAAACCGGCTACGGGTGATCTTTCCCCTGCGCCTCCAGATCCAGATCCAACTCCACCCCCACCTGCCGGCAACTCATCTGAAGAGACCCCGGCAAGCGGTGACGGACGGAGGAACTCTGGCGTGAAGAAACACCACCACAAGCACAACCTGAAACACCGCTACGAGCTGTTGGAGACGCTGGGAAGAGGCACGTATGGCAAAGTCAAGAAGGCCATCGAGCGGCACTCCGGCAGAGAGGTGAGCCACTTAAGGGACGCTCTAAGCAGTTGTAAACATCTGTCATGGTGCTTTTAGTAAACCCTGGACGCTTGTTATACATGCATGCAAGTAGTAGCAGCCTGTTGCTCTCAGAGGCGTGTGCGCGTCCTTCCCTCCGTTGGGAATTCCCCCCACATTTAAAAAAAAGGTCCTTGAGGTCAGGGAGTTGTGCTGCACACGCCTTGGCCTGTGCAGGGCCTCACGACCGGATGCAGGACTGCAAATCCGGCCACTGACGGACTGATGCGACCAGTGTGAATCCAGTCAGCATCAGGATAAAAGTTACAAATAGTAGGCTCTAAAGAGACAACTTAAATCTGCAGTATAGCTCGTTTTTGCTCCTTGACATGCCTGAAAACTTACCAACCAAGTACTATTTTTGAGGGGGGAGTTTGCTCTCATCAGTTATTGATTTGATTTTCTTTTGTGTGTTTGTGTGACGTTAACAGGTGAAAAAAAATCATCACATTAGTTTTACCTTTAGTTTCTTGCAGGTTTGCACACTACAGTACTTCCAAAGTTTTGTTTGTGCTTCACTGTGTGGGTGCAAACCTGTTTGTTTCTTTATTTGAAGTGATAAGCTGTGCGTGTTGTCGTAAATCACCCTGTGCTTGTATGTCCTTGCAGACCCGTGCATCTCTCAAAATATTTCCACGTGTTGGAAAATATGACCCCAGTGCCCACTCTGCCTGGGCATGTGGAACTTTCCATGAAACTCAGTACAGGTCAACAATGCACCCCCATGGTTTCATAGCTCTTGGCAAATAAATGCTTAACGGGGTGAGGGTGCACATAAACCCTGTGGTAGTGCTTATTCTCTTTTGACCTGTTCCACATGTGAAATATTTGACTTTTTTGTGATCAGGTCAGAGATTTTATTTAGCCTCACATGGTTGACTTAGAAACCCCCACACTTTTTTTTTTGCTTAATAAGTAAAATATTTGTCATGGGATCTTGTAAAATGTTCAAGTTTAAGTACCAACCAGATTCCAAAACTATACACACACAGATACTTCTTTGTGTTCATCACTGAGCATAATATCCATACTTAAAACAGAAAGGTTTAGGACTGCTTATCAACTTACATGGTATTTGTGTGACTGTACTATTGGGGAAGTCCTTAGAGAATCAGCGTCTGTATGTAGAGTACAGATCATGACTGCCTCATAGGCCACGTGTGTCTGGCACAGCGTTGCTAGAGTTTACTTGACCTCTGACCCAGAGGAAGTCCCTTGTGTCCATATGGCACATACAGCAGTGTGGTGAGACTGTTATGAAGTCATCTCGACTTCCACGAGCCCAGTCAGAGGAGTAGAGTGAGGCGATAAACTGAGGAAGATATGTGTGTGATTGTGAGCATGCGTGTGGTGGAATTAACTGAAGGCAGTTGTAGAAGATTGACTAGATGTGGGCAAATTTCCTGAATCAGTGAAAGTAGAACTGAGTGATTGTTTTAATCTGGATAGCCATATGTTGCAATGCTCGGCAGCTTAGCAGAAAACCAATGTTATATGAAGTGCAAATTGATCACAGAGATCATAGAGTGTGTCATACTTGCGTGTATGTGTGACTCCAGAAGATGGGTTTCATGCTTGTATGCTTAGAGACACAGAAAGACATTGTATGAGTTCCTGTGTATAATATGATATCTAGAGGACTACAGTGAAAAGGTTATGGTGACAGCTAGGCCTAAAATGGACATTGACACATGAAAGGCCATCCACAGCAGGAAATGAGATAGGTGGGGAAGGTTAATATCCTGTATAGAAAATCAGTTACAGACAGGAGAAGACCAGCTGTTAGCAGAAATACAGGGAAGCCCATCACAATAACAAGAGGACTGCCTCAGTTTAAGAGCATACAGAGTCATATTAATGTGAGCTTAAAGCACCACATTACATCATTCTCTAACAATGGCTTCAATGAGGAGGTACACAAGAGGGGAAAACAGTGACATTCCTCTACTGTATGTGGTGGTGCTGATGAGGTATTATGGTTCCTAGCTGTGTTTAGAGAGTAAAGTTCTCTGGAAAAGTGACGGGCCTCTTCCTCCCACTCACTCTGTCTTTCTCCCCCTTCTGACTCAGACACAAAGTGTCAACACAACAGATGATCAAGATCTTTAAACAGTGCAGAGACTGGTCAGCTTGTGATGAATTCTTCATCTATTTTAATGGCCTGAGAAAACACTAAAAGATGTCAGGCTCCATTGAAGCGAAGCATGGACTTTCACTTCAGACAAGCCCTTGTGAGAGGAAGAATCGTACGAGTAGACGAGGCAGTCCCATACCTGGCAGGAGCCAGGGTGGGCAGCAGTGCAGCGCTGTTTACTGTGAGTGACAGTAATAGGGATCCACTTAAGGACAAGCGTAGCTGTATGAAGCAGCCCAGCCAGCTGGCAAGTGGCTGATCTGCAGTCCTGTTTAATGATCCACATCAGGGTCTGGGGCAAGGGAGACACACAGGAGATACTTGGCTTTGTTTCAAACCCAATGTGGGAGAGCTAGCTCTTTCAATAAGTTAGCCTATAATGGCTGTTAAAGATTGATAACCGCCTCTAGGAAAAGAAGATCATTTATATGTAGATAATTTATAAGTGATTCAGTTTCTGCCTATTTGTTGAAGTTGAAAACATAAAAAATTTGGGTATCTGCTATGAATGTTACCATTGTGACAATATGAAGGAACCCATCAGTGTTAAGACACAAACAACTTTTACCAATTATGAAAACAGCATGTGAATCCGCTGAGTTGTTTATTATAGTATAATTTCTTTAAATTCGGCATAATCAAGGCATGCTCTGGAAGGAACCTATTCCGGTTTGGGGTTATTTTTATTGATGTACACGGTAATTAGCTTGGCACTCGCTACTGCCTGTGGTTTCTGCTGCATGGAATCAAGTTGGGCTCCTCCAAAAGGCTGCAGCTTAGCTAGGAGAGGACAAAAGTTTAAACTAACAGTATTCAGAGTGAGCAGACTCTGTACAGGCCTGATCAAAGGAAACCCAGGACTCAATCCAAAATGTTTAGGCTACAATTAGTGTGATGTGCTAGGCTGTGTACTCTCAATTGGTTTATTTAGAGAAGGCCACTAACCTCCCATTTATGAAGTGCATATGCTAGTGGTTTGAATGCATCTAGTTGCGGCTAGTGGCGCTGCCATGACTTTGAAAAATCGGCAAATCAAGTGTTGTTGGTAACTGTCGAATCTCCTATAACAGGCCAATTTAGCAAAGGAAGTAGACTGAATCACTTAATCAGCCCGTGCTCAATCTCCTTGATTTTTCCCTTTATAGCCCCAGCAGGGCAGCTTTTCCAACTCCTTCAGATGGAGACCATTAGCTGCTCTTAATCAAAATGACTAAAAATAAGAAGCTGGGTTGTGATTTGTGTCTCCTCAAGGACTTTTTGACAGGCGTCGACGCTGTGCTATATTAACCCATATAGCACAGCTACAATGTGAATAATGGAGGAGCCCTCTTATTTCCAGGGTTTCCACATCTTGCCTCCCTGATTTTCTCTATGCCCATGATCCTTATTGACTCTGTGGAGGAGAATATTGGATTGTCCTCATCTTTGGCCCAAACTGACATTTCAGAAGATTACCATAAAATCCTGTAAAGACATTGTGTCCAGAGGGTGAGCCCACTGACTTCCCTGCATCCTGTCTCTTTTTCCAGTGTTGCCAGTGAAGTCTACAGTTGGGGTTTTGAGCAAAATTAATCCAGCACAATTGAAACATAGTTTTTCTCCATTTAAATTGGAGAGGAATGTGTTATCTAACATTAAACCTCATAATTAAGTATCTAAAAAGAGCAACTTTTGGTTCTTAAAGGCATTACACTTTTTATCTGTGAGACTCTTTCAGTCCAGTCTAGTTGCTGTGGAATTGTTAAGCACTGATTAGATATTTTATGAAAACTGAGTCTTTGCAGAAATGATACCCTGTAAAGACAAAAGCAGTGTCTTTATGACTTTGCATTAGCATTTAGCACAAAAATAATTGTTTGTTATTGTTCCTTGCTAGTAAAGTGCTTGTAATAAATCTGCTTACTAGCATGCCTTAAAGTCTTCCACTGTAGAACAGACTCATGTAATAAGCAAACTGCTCAGTGTTCATTATATTCATTATGCATGGACTAGTGAATGAGGGACACCAGAAGGAGGATTTTGAGCACAATCAATTATCTATGGCTCTCATGTTGGTGGTTGCTAACCATCATGATTCACCATGTGAATCTGTACTTCAGTGTTTCCATTAGACAAGGATTGGGGACACCAATTTGTAGCTCCAGTTGTAATGCTGACTAATATTTGTTTAAATTTCCAAATAAGGCTTAAGGCCTGTATCTATCACTTTTATATAATCACTGTGCTTGTTTTTTATCACACGTTACAGACATCACATGGTATGCAGTTGGTGCTGTGCAAGAGTTGTGTAAAAGTTAAAGTTCACTGATAAGATAATGCATGTGACTTTAATGTGTTGGAAATCTAGCAGTTTCCTTTGGTCATCTTCTTTTCCAAATTAAATTGATTGAAGTGTTTTCTGTCTGTTTCCAGGTGGCTATCAAATCAATTCGGAAGGAGAAGATCAAGGATGAGCAGGACATGGTGCACATCCGACGAGAAATTGAGATCATGTCATCCCTCCGCCACCCACACATCATCTCTATATATGAAGGTGGGAATCTGGTGCTTGCCTACAAGTACACAGACAACAAATCATAGACACTTGTCAACTTGAATGCACATTAACAAAAACACAGATGTCCAAAGATATCCGCTCATCCAACTCATGTAGCACTCATGGCCAAGCTGGAGCACTGTCGTATTATGACATGCAGATGTCATAATAAGTCCCAGACTACAACTCTGGGA
The DNA here is from genome assembly GCA_028567055.1 of Leptatherina wallacei. Classification (NCBI taxonomy): domain Eukaryota; kingdom Metazoa; phylum Chordata; class Actinopteri; order Atheriniformes; family Atherinidae; genus Leptatherina; species Leptatherina wallacei. Next base: position 17,152,235 of record JAOXYM010000010.1, on the reverse strand, counting down.
TGTTATTTATCTTCTCTGTCTGGCTGCCTGGGTCAGTAAAAGTCAGGATGGCTTTGACGTTGTGTGTCAGGATCTCTGAATATGTGTATGTGTTGAAAGTTTGTATTTATAACCAGTGTGATATTCTAAAGGGTTGCTTCTACCACATCTAAGAGGTCTCATCCTCTGTCTTCTCTGGTGTTGATCTCAGGGCCAGACATCTGCTGATACTTAAGAGACAACTGCAGCTGGGAATCAGACTGTACTTTTGCACAAGTGTGTTTGTAGTCCTAGTATACGTGTCAGTGTATGAGCCTTTGTGCACATTTGTGTGTGTTTGTACATGTGTTTAAGTTGGGAGACTCTAACTTAACCTCAGTCACCCAGGCTTGCACCCTGCCTGACTCCGGTCCAGTGTTATGCAGTGGGAGGAAAGCCGTAAGCCTTCCCTGGAGCACCGGCAACATAATTCTACCTCAGGAAGCAACTCTAAATATCAAAGCCTTCAAGTCAGGCTCAGACAGCCTGTATATTAACTCTTTGAAACTTGTTTTTTGATGAGCCCTTTTGCGTGACCCTGACAACCATAGGAGGAAAACATAGATTAGAATTAATCTTGACTGTAAAGATTGAACAATCCCCATTGAATTAGTGAAGTATTGCTTGCAGTTAATCATCACTTATAATGTAGTCTGGCTCATGTGCGGGTAATTAAAGTCACAATGCACTGCAGTGTGTTGGCTTTATATGATTTGTGACTTGTGACTATTTTTAAGCTTGTGTCAACATAGCAACAATTTGGTGCCCTTTCCAGGATAGCTACCCTGACACAATTATAGCGGGATACATGCCACTGCCCAAACTGGCTCACCTTCAGTCTTTTGTTCAGTTTAAAGTCCCCAGATAATTATCACCAGCGTATATAAACAAACATCCTTATTTGTCATGGAACGTGCCAGCAATCAGCTGGAGGGTCAAAGGGTTTTGTGAGAGAATGATTAAAAGAACACCCAGCTTTATAAAGTCTGATGAGCCTGTATTTGGTCGCTTTGTGTGTCATCTTCATAAGCAGCCAGCTCTACCAACAGACTCATAACAAGTTTCTCCTCAAACCCAGTGTTTACTGTTGTGGCCTGGCCTCCACCCAGCCTTGCTTTAGAGATATATAGGAGGCCCAGAGATTTGTGTATCCGGCAACACCCTCTTCAACAGCCCCTTGTTCTAACTGCTTTGTGTGAAGCAAAGCTAAACCAGATGTGTGCATGAAGATTGATTTTTACCACTCCCTCACATTTTGCATCAGTCAGCATGCTTGTGTGGGGCATTTAAAAGCAGATTGTGCTCTTTGCTTCTCAGGCGTTGCTATGTATCTTAGTACCCTCCTTTCCAAACAAATGATCAGCCCAAAGATTGCTCTAAATGCAAAAAAATTATACAAGGGAATTAAATGTTTCAACCATGCTTGTGTATATAGAGACAGAAAGCTCCCACCCTCCCAAAAAAACAGAAAAATTGCTAAAGGGATGCTTGAGAAAAGCATTTACTTTGTTACAGTTTATATATCTGCCCATTTTTATGTCTGTACAAAATATATGATGCTACGGCTAACAGCCACTCCAACTGGAATTTTCTGAAGGCTTTAGTCCGAGACCCAATCCTCTTAAAAACCACATCGTGTTGCCTTTTCCATCTTAAGTTTTATATTAAATAAACAAAAAGTAGATAATGTGTGAATTAGTAAGCTTCTTAGATGTTGCTGTGTGGATTTTGTTAACCTCAGACAGAGTCTGCTTCCATATTTTATGCTAAACCAAATAGTTGGTTGCTATATTCAGTGAAGCTGACGTAGCAATTTTGTTGCTCGCTTTAACAGTTCATAAGGCGATGCTGGCAACTTTTTTACCAATGTGTGTAACTATTTGTTTAAAAAACAAACAAACAAAATAACTCCAGAGATTTAACTGCTTTTGTAATTAAAGCTGGAAATTGATTCAAACACTGAAATGTATCCATTTTCTTACATATTATGTGGCGGCTTGTCAGGCTGCTTTTGCATGCCAGTGCACAACATTTGTTAACTTTCCCTGTCGTACAGTCTGCATATTCAAAACAGACGTATGATTGGGGAAGTCCAGCATCACCATCTGATCTGATGATGGGAAGGATCTGTGAGTTTTTGAAGGACTCCAAGTTATGCTTAATTTTTGGATGAAGTTTTCTGTTTTGATTAATTTTCTAAGACTTTACACTGTACGTTTAAAAAGAAAAGACCAAATAACCCAAAATTTTACAATATAGAAACACCAAAAAAATGTGCAGTCTCCATTGGTTCCTTATTTATGGATTGCATCAGCAGTTTTCTGCTACACTTTCCTCTTTTTTGAAGTTTGCAACAGCGGTTTATCATCAGTGCGAGCTATTGGACAATAGGCGATAATTAGTGAGATATGAGGGTTTGACCTGTGAACAAAGCCCAGTGAGTGACAATGGGGCTGTAGTGGTGGCAACCAGTGGACCATAACAAACCCAACTTATGTAAGCCAGGTAATTACTTCACCACCAGGACTTAAAGGTAAATGGGACTGCAAGCTGAGAACTGGCTCTCCAAGCACAAACCCATCAAGGATCAGTGTGAATGTCACCCCAGGTCACCACCATGTCCACCAATCAGTGGGTTGGATCTGCTCTGCCCTCCAGAATACTTGGCTTACATCCCGTCTGCTATTTCCCAAGCAGCCAGACAGTCACAATCAGGGAGCATTACCATCACTCAGCAACTGTGTGTTTTTGTAGAGGATTATATCTTTAAAAGGGCCCTGGGAGGGAAAGGGGGGGGGGCTCCGAGGAAAGTAGTGTGACAGACTATGAAGGTGCTCACTCAAGGATGTAGAAAGTAGAGGCCCTCACCCCTGGTGACCCCGCTGTGTGGGAAAATCAACATGCTTGGTATGTAGCAACATGGTTGACTGTGCTGTTGTCCTCTTCTCTGTGTTTCGTTCATTTTCTTCTTCTTCTTCTTCTTCTTCTTCTTCTTCTTCTTCTTCTTCTTCTTCTTCTTCTTCTTCTTCTTAGGAATGACATCATTCTCCTCTTCTTCTTTCTCTCTACTTAACTACTGTCAGTTCCTTCAAGCTAAAATTACATATCAGAAAGATAAAAACTTACACAGAAGGATATGTTTGGTGAACTGCAGGTTGATAAGACTGCAGCTGTTTTAAACTTACTTTCAACATCAGAGAATATGAAATAAGTCACCATTATTGGACAAGTGGTATCGTTTGATGCAAGGCACAAACCACACACACTGCATCATTGCTTTAGTCTTTTAATATCAATCAGTAAGTGAAAAAGCAAAGCCAGATGTAAAAGAAAATGCATGTTCTATGGTACATACTATATCTTGTCACTGCTTTGACAAAAGAGATGATATTAACATTACTTGGTTCTCTTCACAATTTATATATATATATAAATATAAGACACAGTACATTTGCCTATTTGGGAAAACATATGTTTTTAGTCATGGATTACCAAAGAAAAAAGCATTACCTGGAAGAAACATAAGCCCCAGGCCCAGACTGAGTATGGTGGTTTGGAAAATTGGAGTATGCTGTGAAAAGTGGTAGCATGATGTGAAGCTGAAATCTGATGTGTCCAGTTTATATGTTGACCCACCTGTCTGAGGGGTTAACTAACTCTGTCTCCTTTCATGTAGTGCTTGCTCTTATTCACTTCTTTTTTTTCTGTTTTTGGGGCCATTTTCACGGTTCTGCACTTGTTCTGGTCCCTAAAGAGTGGGTTTGATTGAGTTAACAGCCTCTCCCTGCGATGTTGTGTAGAAGCCAGGCACATGAGGTGGGGTTCGGGTGATGTAACCTTGGGAGAAGTGTAGAGATCTAGTGTGCTGCTCTGGAATTTGGAATCCTGCTCCAAAACTGAAGGGGGTTGAACTGATTTACACTCATTACTACAAGACAATGCCTTCTTTTGTCTTAAACGTGATAAAATGAAACTTGAAGGACTTTGGAAGTCATCCTCCCATCCCTGTTGCAACTGATAGATAGAAATTTTATGTAAGTGAATATTAATGATTAATCTATTTCTTATCATTTGTCAGTGTTTGAAAACAAGGACAAGATCGTGATTGTGATGGAGTATGCCAGCAAAGGCGAGTTGTATGACTACATTAGTGAGCGTCGACGCCTGAGTGAACGAGAGACACGACACTTCTTCAGACAGATAGTCTCTGCTGTGCACCACTGCCACAAGGTGAGCAGACGCATCCCACAGTTTTGTATAGAGAAACCTCATATTCATCCATTTACTTATCAAATTACATGTCTTTTTACATCTCTTACAATCATCCAGGCTTATTGTAATATAAGCCACACAAAGTCAGCCATACAGCCAGTTAATCTGCAGGCCTTACACAGCATGCTTTTCTTGGCACACTGGTGTTAAAGAGTCATCTGTTTCTGAGTGTAGAAGGAACACAGGCCAGTTTAATTCAGGCTTATGCTCTGATTACAGCAAACAGGCCCCACATTAATTCTATGCTCACACACTGATGGATGTCCCGAGATACCCCTCTGGGCTTTTCCCTTAGGATTTAGCTGCAGCCGCACCCCATGTCAGCCCATGTTCAACACCTCACTAACTCCCATGAAAATCCAGAGGTCGTGGGGCTTGTTTGGATGGGCTCCCCTCTTGTCATACTCGTCTCAGCTGGAGATAGGAATGACATCATTCTCCTCAGATAGGAGAGTCCCAGACAGCCATGAGTGATGAATCATCACCACCAAGCACAACCTCCTGCCGGGTGGGGTGGTGTGAGTCACTGACACAACAAGCAAACAACCACTTCTTCCCTGTGTCCACCAATCAGAGTCATGTGAACATGTGCTCCTCTGCACAAGACAATTACTTAGTTGAGATGCCATGCGGAGCAGAGCGTACAGGCAGGGGGTTGATGGGTGAAGTCACTTCTCCACAACTGAGCTGAGTTCTCGCCTGCCTGTATGCCACATGTTAATTCCGAGATGTTTTTATTTTCATTTTTCAACCCAAGCATTAACTGCAGAGTTGTTGGGTTTTTTGTTGTTCTTTTCTTAATCCCAAAGTGTTGTGAGAACATCATCCATACAGGGTGGCAATTAGAGGCTCTTGTTTATATGACACATGTGAGTTGATTTAAAAAGAAAATCAGAGCAGATGTGAACATAAAGACCCTTGAGGGGGCAAGACCAATTAAAGGCTACTTGACTAACAGACTGTCTTGATTTCCCCAGAGAGCCACAATCCTTGTCAGAATAAATCACTTTGCAACACAATGGACTGTTCATGAATAATGAATTCATAGATCCATCAGTCAGTTTGTTTCCTTTCTCTCTAGAATGGAGTGGTGCACAGAGATTTGAAACTGGAAAATGTGCTACTGGATGAAAACTGTAATATTAAGGTGAGTTTGTCCCCTGAGCTGTTGATCTGGGATGAAACTACGACACTTAACCTCTTTGTATGATCTATTGATTGATTGATGATCACATGGCTCATGTAATATGTTTGCATAGATCGCTGACTTCGGGCTATCCAACCTCTACCATAAGGATAAGCTGCTGCAAACGTTCTGTGGCAGCCCGCTCTATGCTTCACCAGAGATTGTCAATGGAAGACCGTACCGTGGCCCAGAGGTGAGGCTCAGTGATCCAAACAATGATGCAGACTAAAACCCATCTGTCGTGATGTAAGCTTAATAATTCATTAGCTGTCCCCCTTTGACAATGATTTTGGTTTGAACCGACATTTCTCTCATGTTATAAAACCTTCGGCACTATTACCTCCAAGTTATTACAGTCATCATGCAGTCCATTCACAAAGTAGTGGATAGGCTTCATCTTCAGCTTCTTTGATGGGATTAGTCCATAGTCAAAGGGAGGTCTCTCTTGCATCTTCACAGTGGGTCAGCATAGACACTGTCTGGATCTCTCCCCTGTTGTGCCTTCCTACAGTGTTTGGGCCCTTTGAAGTGAGGAACTGGAGGGTGTTGTTTGCTCACTTTCTCTTGAGCTAAATGGTTTTAGAATGAGATTCACAGCCTCAAAGAGTACTCATGGTCAAAGTTAGCATCTGACCAAATAGTTTTGGTTAAGCAATGAAAAAAAAGGTCTCCAACAGCCCTTTATTATCACTCTACAAGTGCATGAGTTGCAGAAAACATGGCTACAGACGGGGAAAAAAGTAGCATTTTTAGATATTCAAATCCAACCATTCAATTTACTGTGATTCACTATAATTTACTCAAGGGTGCTAAAAGCTACAGAAACCCGATTGCTATAGAAATGACAGAACCACAGTTTGGGTGAGGCCACAAATTACAGCAAACTCAAGCAACAAAAATAGAGCACAACAATAGTGCATGCCTTGTCTCCCTCTCAAGAATTGACCAATAGCAACTGAAGAGGAAAGCATTCTTGGTGCGGGTCCAGAGTCTTAAGGGAAGTACACCAGCTCCTTAACTGGTCTTATCTGATTTCCTCTTCCTAGACTGTCTCAGAGCTTTAGCTGCCCCCTGTCAGAGGCACATTCCTCTGAACATCTTTGCATTTTCTGTGATATACAGTCGACAAAGCTTCTGTCAAATCTTCTTTATGACTCACATGAACTCACACACTCACAGAGACAGGTCATGAGCTTGTTTCCAATGAATTGTCAGGGGCTCAGAATATCATGACTCTGCTATCTGTCCTGGTTATAATACTCTCTTCCTCTCCCACCACTTCGTCCAGTGGCTCTTTACCTCCTCATGCCTCAAAACACAAAGTCTTATGTAACTTCTTAGAATGCCACATTGCATTAGATTGGTGTACAGAAAGTTTTTGTTTCTGCCTGACAGAGCAGGAAAAGGTGGGTGCAACTTATCTGCAAGGAAATTAGACATTTCCCATTATATCACTGCCATTCATCATCATTTCTTCCGAAGGACATATTTCAGAAGGTCTTAAACAGAATGTGCTTGTATGATGCTTTTGTGAAAATTGGATTGGTTAGTAAAGGTTATTAAAGCTCTAATCTAATGCTGAACAGAGTTGAATTCTTTCCAAATTTTAATGCCATGAATCATTAATCAAAACAGGGCTCTGAAGACTGCATACGAGTTGCATAACACACCTCAACCCTTACATACATACATACATTTCTCTTTTAAAAAGCAGAGTTTATTCTGGCTAGATTAACAAGTTTGTGACCAGGTTTTTGTTTTCACCAGGTTGACAGCTGGGCTCTTGGGGTGCTGCTGTATACCCTGGTCTATGGAACTATGCCATTTGATGGGGGAGACCACAAGAACCTCATTCGCCAGATTAGCAATGGCGAGTACAAGGAGCCCACTCAGTCCTCAGGTAATGTTCCAAACTCTGCCTTTTCTTTTATCATGTTGAAATAGCAAACCTCATTTCTTATCTTAAACACTGCTATGCTTATTCTTAAACCATTATTTGGAATAGGGATAAGGATGATTTAGTGTACAGCTGAATCTGTAAAATGATGTTTATATGTTCATTATCTTTTTACACTAAATAAAGAAAAAGAATAATAGGAATGTTAAGTTCAATGCAACAACTTTTTCTTAAACACGTTCATATCTCTCCATCAGCCATGAGAGTTCCAGTGTTTTTTTTTTTTGTTTGGCATCCTGATCTGAGTTGGTGCTAAATGTGTCAAAGTCACTCAACCTGTAATATTACATAATGTCAGCATTTTTATGTCAAAAGCAGCAGGAGGGATCTCACAGATGATTCTGTTTCCTGTCAGATGCCCGTGGACTAATCCGCTGGATGCTGATGGTAAACCCTGAGCGCCGAGCCACAGTGGAGGATATAGCCAACCACTGGTGGGTAAACTGGGGCTGGAAGAACAGTGTGTGCGACTGCGAGACTCAGCGTGACCACGGAAGCTCGCCCATGCTGGCCCGTTTCATCGACTGGCAGAACCGCACTGAGCCACGTGGTACTGGAGCCAAAGCTGCGACCCAGCCCCAGATGCTGCGCCAGAGGCCCAAAAAGTCCAAGAAGGAGAATGTCGAGGCAGGACAACCCTACAGTGGAGTGGAGGACAAACCAGGTCTGAAGAGACCCAAGGGCATCCTGAAGACCAGGGTTACTGAGGAGCAGCAGTCTGCCGGTCTTGAAGAAGGGGAGCTGGGTCAAGCAGCGCTGGCTCAACAAACAGAAGGCGAAGAGGAAGCCTCAAGCCCAGATCAAGAAGAAGAGGAGCCGACTCTGGGAGGTGGCTCTCCAGCCAAGATGGTGCCGTCTCTACCTAAGAAAGGCATATTGAAGAACAACCAACAGCGTGAATCAGGGTACTACTCTTCCCCAGAGCGTAGTGAGTCCTCCGAGCTTCTGGGGGGTGCCAGTATGTCTCTGCTAGCCACATCCCCACCCAAAAGGCTGATGGGGAGAAAGGGTATCTTGAAGCGAAATGGCAAGTACTCCACCTACAGCGGGCCACCCTCATCAGCTGCGGTGCCGGGAGTCCTCGGTGAGCCTCCTCCCCCTTCTGACGCTGGTCTGTCCCGCAGTCAGAGTCGTCCATCCAGCATAGTAGGGGAGGACAGCTCCGTCCTGTCCCTGTCGCCAAGCTCCCTCAGCGGGGCAGAGTGGCACTCCTCTACCCCGCACCTTCGCCCAAACATCAGGGCTTGTGTCTCAGCTGAAAACCTGCTGCAGCTTGCCAACTTCAAGGGCTTCCAGGCAGCCCCGCCTCTCCAGGGAACCAAGTTCAGCCGCGGCCCCAAAACGAAGGGTTCCCCAGGGGACAATGGCAGCTTCTCCTTGCTGGGGGATCTGGAGGACATGACTCAGGTGTACCAGCAAGCCCTGGACATCAGCAGCAACCTCACCTAACAGAAGGGTGGCAGAGTAAGAAGAAGCAGAGGGATCCAAACGTGACTACATGTGTGTGTGAATGTGTGTTTGTGCGTGCACTGAAGTGTATGTATGGCATTAACGACCAGTGTGTCACTGGGATACACCTTTAGGAGGTTTTTCAAACAGGGCTGAAATCCTGATGGAAAAGATAGATGTGCGCTCACACACATGCACACACAGATGTACGCACTTAGGTGCACTTCTCTGGCCAGAGGAAATTCAGTTAAGGTTTTGCGAACAGGAGAGAGCTGGCACAAGAGAATGCCACCCAGTCTGCTCTCTCGGCCCGCCTGGAGACTTTGCTGCATTCAACATGTTTACATATTCAGCAAGAAGGCAAGTTAGAATCACAAACGCAGCAACCAGAAGCTGGTTGGCTCTCCTTGTACGCCACCCGTTTTGATCATGAGTTTACAAAAGCACCTTAAAAACTCACACAGAGCACATGCTTTTGTGATCTTTACTTCTTTTAAAACGAAGAAACAAACCAGGGTCTTGTTCCAAAAAAAAAAAAACTTTATATATATAACAACATTACTGATTATTTATTAATATTTTGTAGCTTTAGTTTTAAGTGCAAAACTGGTGGGTGCTGGCTGTTACTGGAAGAGTCCAAAGCTCCTTGTTTCCATCTCTTTGAAAGGAACTGACATATATGATTTATGTTTCTCAGAAATGATGAACACATATATACTCAACATATCTGTGCATGTAACACACGCAGGTAAAAAACAAACTCACTTAGAAGCGTATGTCCTATATATGTTTATGATAATAGGGAATATGTAGGAAGTGCCTTTTTTTTGATTCATAATATGAATTATGTATGTCACTTCCTTAAAGTGGAGGGAAAAGCCAGACCAATCTGTCACCAGTTGTGCTTTTTATCATGTTGTTTGTGAATGTGGAGAAACCCAGGGCCTTCGGAGCATAGCTGACTAACTTGACTTGTTAAAGGGTTTAAAGGGCAATCTGCGAATCAAGATCAAACAGTCTCATTCCCCCTCCTTCTGTTACTTCCACATGTACAATCACAAGCAGCTATACCAGCATCTGCAAACCACCTCGGGGAATAGAGCCTCCTCTGTGTTCCTTGTCAGTATTTAAGCCCTAAGTTTGGTTTGTCAGCAGTTTAGTCTTGGTTGAGTACACTTTTGCTGGCAGCACATGAGGTCTGGAGGGGCTCACCTAGTAAATGGTGAAGATGCAGACACCATCTCACAGTCCTGGAATGTGCCCGACTCTCCTAACCTCGCTGTTCGTGAGAGATGCAGTTGTTATTTTATTGTTCTGTTTTTCACCAAAGATGTGAGGTGTCTTTCATTTGTCTGACGAGTTAATATTTTACCCACAGCTCTTGAAAAGAGCTAAGTCAGGTGGTTTGTTTGAGCTTGCTGGTGACACAGCAAATTCCTCAGACAAAAGCTGGAGACGTGTTGGTGTAAGAGATTTCTTATCAGCCCCAAACCGACTCAGCACAGGTGGGACCTGCGGTCTGTGCTCAGCCCTCCAGCTGTGTATACTAGTTCATTATATCAACCAAGCTCAATTAGCCAGCTATTGTTTTTATTTGAGCGTGAGAGGGAGGCAGTGCGTGGAGATTTATAGCCGGAGGCAGAAGAAAAGTGTGTGAAAGGGAGATGCAGTAAGAGATTAGAAAGGACTTTCCTGTGAAACACAGAAAAGGTCAAGGTGTTAGATTTGTTTTGGGAAGGATTTGTAATGTAGACTAGTGATAGTAAAGAAAGTGAATAGAGAGAGTAGATGGAAAGTTTTTGTTTTATACCAAAGATGTGATGAGGCTTTGAAATAATTTAGGGAAGTCTGTAAGTCAGGGACTGAAGCAAGGTGACTGTTCTTGAAAGGTGACTCTATCCCCATTGACCAACAGTTTTCAGAGGGGATTTCTTCAACTTTGGGATCCCCATCAGTAAATGAAGTCATTCCAGCAATGGCTTTAGTTCACATTTCTTTTAATTGATTTTTTTTCATAGATGTTGAAGACTGATTGTACAGCTTGCTTAGAGGGTCAGTATGTGCTGTGTTGTCTTTCAAACAGCAGCAAAAAAGAAGAAGGAAAAGTAAAAACTGGAGAACAATGATTGATATCATCCAAAGTATCAAATGATGTGGATGGAAAAACATGCTGCAGATTAACCCCGAGGAAAAATATCACATCTTGAATGTTTTTAGTGGTCAGCTCATGTGAAGGAAAGGTCCTGGGTACTGAGTCAAATGAAAGACCCACTGCGTATTATATTGCATTTTATTGTCAACTGGATTTACAGTGAGAAGATTATACTATGTTAGTATTTTGTTTTATTATGCTTCTGTTTTTGATTTTCCAAAATATAAGAAATTTTATATTGCTTTATGTATGGCAGAAAAATACTTCCTTCCTTGAAGTATAAGAATATCTCTCCAAAAGCAGACTAATCCTGATGTGAAATTGGTTGAATATTAAATATTCTGCTGTTTTGATACACCTTAGGGGTCTGATCAACTTCGAATGGACAACTAAGCTAAATAAAATCATTTGTACTGATTTCTCAACCGCCGACCCCTAAGAAAATTGTATTTTCTCATCTACCAAAGTGTCTCAAAATGCTTGAACAACACCAGGAGAAAAGCAATGGAAAGAATCTGATGATGAAATTTTAACTCTGCCAAACTGGAAATAACTTGTGCATATCTATTATAGTTAGTAACAAGTCTAATCATAGGAAAACTTGACTGGATATTTTTTATTACAATAATAATAAATTAGTATTATTATGTTATTTAAGTATTCATTTTGTTACAGCTCATTACTTTTGCCATTGCCACAGTTTTTTTTTAATTGTCTTTGTGGGTGATCCTGGACTGCCAAAGTTTATTAAGTTGCGTGCCTCTGGTATCTTTTTTTTTTTTGATGATGATGATGAAAGTTATTATCAATGTGTTTTTTATACTTGTATTTATTGATCAAGCCATTTAAAATAATTGTCAAAATACTCCATTTCAATGCTTTGGCCTGCTTTGGTCTGTGTGTTGTATTTTGGACATACTGCACACAAAACCATGTTTCAAATAGAGTGGTATCATCTCAACGAAGAGGCAGTGGTCACGCGTTTGTTGTTAAGTAAGACGTCAAGAAAAGTTCCTGCAATTCTGTAAAATGTCTTAATTCATCATTCAGGTCAACACAATGCCCTTGTAGTACTGTATCAACTCAAATAAATGGATCTTGAAACTTTCATGTGTTTCTTTTTTCAAACCTTTTCCCTTCAGTCACTTAACAGTGATTAAGTAATTAAGACATTCTTTTTAAGCTGGCAAAGAAAGACTTAAATTATGTATCTATATCCCTTCAAAGTTCACGTCTGACTCCAAAAGCTTTTTTAAAACTAGGATAATGAACTGTGTTATAACTAAATAAACCTTATCACTTAGTAAGTGATTTCTTTTTCTTATCCAGTGTTGAAATTGGGCAAACAAGCAGAAGTCAGACTTGGACTGAGCCACAAATACTTTATCCACAGTTTTTCTTTCTGTTACAGTAACACATGTGCCAAACCACCATTGGAGAGATGTCCTGATTTCTTTTCCTTATTAAGAACGTATGACCCAGAAGCCCTCGCTGGTGCTTAAAAGAGGTCAGCAGCGGCGTCCTGATTTCCGAAATCAGTAAATTTAATTTCTTGGGGTAAATGGTTTGGGTCAACTGCTAAAGGAGTGCAGGTCATTTTGACACAATTTGGAAGGCTTCATTTTAACGTCACGGCCTGTTAAAAGCAGCCAGCCAGCCTGTCGAAAAGCAGGTCTACTAATGAAACCGGGCCTGTTTTGGAAGCTGAAATTAGCCAATGTTTCCACACAGCCTCAGCTGCTGTAGTTAAAATGAAATTAACTTGATGGATGTTAAAGTGATACTCCACCCTAAATCTATTTTTCAAGCATTTAAAAGTCATTCCCTGTGGATTTGAAAGGTGGCTGTAAAATAGCTCAACAATTCTGGTCAGCTTCAATTTACAATGAATTCCAATGGTAACCAGTTTTTTGACAGAGGAAACATGAATCAAAACAGCCATTGGACTAATTCAAGTAATTTCTTCAGAATAGTTCTTTGCATGCTCTTTAGTGTGCTTATCCTGAAAAAAATATTTATACAGAGATTTTACTTTTACTTTACCCTTCACAATAAAGCTCATATTGAAGCTTTGTCTAGCTCATTGAAAGCTGTGCGTGTCAGTTTTTACCCATTATTCCTGCTCTTCCATTTGTCAAAACAGCTGTCATGAGGTGGTTTTGTTTTAAAGTAGCATTTTTTTTATCGACGTGCTAGTTAATTACAATTTGAACAATAAATCAGCTAGATTCAGAATCATCTCCTGGCTCTCAGTTTCTATTTTGGCATTATTGTGCCATTTTGACTAAATGCGTCTGAGATGAAGTCCCTTTTAAATTGCAAAACAGTAGGGTTGAGCAATGCTGTGTAAAAGGCAGATGCAAAATGTATGCAAACTAACAGACGTGATTTTGTGCTCCATACTCACTGTAAGGCAAGGCAAGGCAAGATTATTTGTACGTCACATTTTCTGTTCAAGACAATTCAAAATGCTTTACATAAAACATTAAAAGCATAACAGATGACGCAAAAAAAACAATTTGTACATAGATGGCTTTTGGTTTAGGCTATGGTCTCAGTTGTAGTTTGTGATTCTGCAGTGAAATCTATTGAACATAAGCTATGCATTAATGTTATAACACATTGACCTTTTTGTGTGTTTACATGGACATTTAAAGAAATTGGACATGGAGTTTATTCTCACAGCACTTCATGAAATTGTCAGAAGAAGTGTGTTGGAGGCTAAATTATGCACTAGAAGAGTATCACAAAGAACTAAGAAGCATGAGACCCATGTTTGTCACCTTTCTGACTCAGTACTTTACACAGAAAAATACTGTGGTTAGTCTACCCCATGTTACAGATCTCCTTTAGTTCACAGGGTGGTTATTCCCATGAATAAACTTTGTTTTTCATGCCTATTTCTGTAATGGATAATCCTGAGGATCCAGAAATTCAACCTCACACAAGAGTGAACGTTTTAGCAGGAGTGGATTTATTGAGCGGTATAAGGAAGAATGGAGATTGATAAAGTGATTCTGGAAGAGCAGTCTGGTCACGTGGGGAAGAAGTGTACTCTAAGATAGCTTGATCCTGGGATCTGTAAACACTCCAACAGATAGCTCGTAAGTCCAATATCCAACAGCGTGGTTAAGGGAATGGGCAATGGTCTGACAACGGGGAGGCAAAGATCAGGATACTTATCCAAGGGGGTAGCCAAGAATCGGTAGCCATTGGTCAGAGCAGGAGTCGGTGTCCAGATAATAACAGAGCGAGAGAGATCCGTTGTGGGCAAGGCAAGGATAATCCAGGGACATGACTTGGTTGGTAACTGGAAGACTGGAACATAGAAACAAAATGATGGATCCCAACTTGGCACAATGCTGTTGACCATCTCACTGCTGTTGTTATTTGCGAACCCCTCACACACTAACAGATTTCTGCGTCAACTTGTCATGCCGACAACCCGCAACTAGTGACTGCCGACTACGCACAACTGGAAATCGTGGGTATAATCTGGCAAAAAGTCGTGTAGTGTGTCCCCAGCTTAAGAATGGCCTGATGGACAGCCAAGATGAAATTCAATCAAGGTCGAGCAGCTAATTCATCGATCGAAAAAGTTTTCAACTTAATGTGACATGCCAAAACCTACAGGTAGCAGTCTGCTCACCTGAATAAAGCTGGGAAATAAAACAAATATAAACCGGATCCTGAGGGCAGTTGTGTGATGAAAGTGTTAATATAACATCTTCAGTGAATAACTGCACTGTTTTTTGGTGACCAGCACACCTGTTGGTAATTATCTCAAAATAGACTATAACAGTATTTTGCATTCTCTGGAGAAATGCAATTTTATGCTCATTAGAAAACAGACAGAGTCAAACAAACAGCAGCAGACACCATGGGCGTCTGGCTTGGAGAAGAAACAACAGTGTCTGTCTTTAGGACCTGGACAGTCAATTGATCGTCGGGGGAGAACATTGCTGCTGCTGGGTTAATGTGATCCACA
Organism: Leptatherina wallacei; assembly: GCA_028567055.1. Lineage (NCBI taxonomy): Eukaryota > Metazoa > Chordata > Actinopteri > Atheriniformes > Atherinidae > Leptatherina > Leptatherina wallacei. The sequence continues at coordinate 17,137,213 of JAOXYM010000010.1, read as the reverse complement.
TTTTGCAAAGGAAAGTGGGTAGATGGCTGGAAGCGCTGCAAGTTTTTCAGGGCTTTGGAACTGATGAGCAGGACAGCACCCTCAGCGCATGCTGGCCAAACATAAGCGGCAGGCCTTGAAAGAAGACAACATTAAAATACATCAGAGTGCACGATTTAGGTGTTCTCAACTCTCTCATACTCTTTGGTTCATCCTCAAATCTCTTTTTATTTTAATCCAAATTGTTGTCATCTCAGTTAATGGGTGATGTAATAGATCCGGTCAGGGAAAAACAATAAAGAACAATTATGCAACTGTTACTTCTTACAGTAATTAATTTCCATTACAATGCAAACACTGTGTGGTATGAAGATTAAAAAAGAATTGAAGAATTCTTTTGAAACCTCAGCTGCTACACCCTTGATACTGATATGATCTGAGTTTCAAAGGGGTTTTTCGAAATGTCTTTAGAACAATTTCTGGTTCACTTTTTGACCCTTAAATAAAGCACAGCTGCTAGACCCTGTGAACTATTCCCTCCCTTCTCCTCCGCTCTCCTTCTCCAGAAGGTCAGCATGTTTGCCCCAGAAGGTGGAGGGTAAGGGTTTGTTGGAGAAGACATATGCTTACTCAACTACACACCACAAACCACTGTGAACCCCTCCCAAAAACTCCATCCGCTCTTTTAGCGTGACCTTAACTCAATACCCTGCAGATATGGATGTCTGCATAATGTTGGAGGATATAAGCCATTCTTTACTTTCTAGCTTGAAGCAATGACTTGAAAAGGGGCCTCTTCTTACGCAGCCCCCTCGAGCTGCAGTGGATAAAAGCCATCACACGCAGAGGGATTTGGGACATGAAAGCTGAAGAATTTACATGCACTCCAAATCAGTTTACAACTGCTTTTGTCTCCAGCAAAAAAAAGAAAAAGATTTCATATAAAGAAAGAAGGGGTATTTTCTGCAAATTAAGCAGAAAGCAGTGAAGGATTTGGAAAGGCCAACGCTGCCTTGGCGCATTTGACTGCTCATGCAGGCAGGATGTTCCACAGTGAAGGTTTAGGGTGGCTGTTGCAAACTGAGCTGTATGTTCATTGCAGGAAAAATAAACAGAAGGCAAGGCTTGAAAAAAGTCCTGAGTACAGTGGAGCATGTGTTCCTTCAGTTAGCTGACACAATGTTTTAGAAATAACAGTCTGAGAAGCTGCTTTCCACACTTTGAAACAGTCACATACACACAAATGGCTGAGCACACGCACATGCAAGCATTTTTATAAGTTCACTTTCCTTCTTTCTTACTCACGCAGGTTTCTAACTCACATCCCTGCAGGACTCCTTTTCCTCTGCACACTGTGATAACATTGTGACTCGATACGGAATGGAATAAACCACCCTCTTTTCCTTCTCAGCTTCCACTCCTCTATCATTCATCCTCCATCCAGCGGCCCCCTCCGCTCACCCAGCTCTCCATCCCTCTCCTGTCCAGATGACTATTTTTAGCGGCAGCGCTGCTATTCTGGAATTTGTTGCTGACTGGCTGCTGCTGGGTGTCTGGGCGGTGATCTCTTCAGGAATGTCTGGCCCTCTCTCAAACCACTCCAGAGTCTCAGGGCAGGGCGGATGGCTCAGGGCTCTGATTACAACTTTAAGCCCACTGTAGCTGGAGCTCAATCTTCCTCCAGAAACACAAAGCTGGAGAAAGTAGCTCCACTGTATACCACTAAAATAAATAGAAAAATGTCCTTGCATTTCTATGAAGCATGTTTTTGTTCTTGTTTTAAAAAAAAGGAGACATTTCAAAATATATTTTGGACTAAACAATAGGAGTATAGATGATGATGCCACTTAAACTTAAACTTAGCTTAGCATAAAGACTGAAAACATAGGAGCTAACTATTTTAACGTGTATAGAATTTTAATTGTGAAAATGGCTTTTAGGTTGGGATGATCTGTTATGTGCTGGTCTTTTTCTAGGCTACTTTATAAACCCTTGCAGCACCGTCATTTTTAGTCTTTGGTGTTGGTCTTGGGATTTTTGTTTTCGTTTGATCTGAGCCAGGCAAGCAGCTGTGTGCTGTAACCTCACATTTCATCAGAGTCACAGCCACAAACCAAACAAACTAAAAACAAGACTCTTCCAAATCATCAAACTATTCCTTTAAGGTAAAGTTTAGAAATGTCATGGTCCTAGTTAAAATTTGGTTAAATCTCCAGGAAATGAGTGAAAGTCAAGGCAACGCCGCTTTGCTTACATGTTTTGATATGTTTGCATTTGTGTGCGCTTGTGTGTGTGGTCCATGAAAAGAAAACAGGCAGCACTAATAAGAAGTTTTTCCTGTCTTGGATCGGGCTTAAGGGGTTTCAAAGCAAAATTGTTTGCAGTGATGGGACTGCCGTCCAAGCCCACCTGCTGCTCATGATTGCAGAGATCTGTTTGAGCTGGGCCTTGTCAAGAGACAGCCTGCTCTATGTCACTCAGCAACATCAATGAATGGGGCAGGCCCATTCATTCCACAAAGTTACCCAAGCAGAGACAATGCAATTCAATGCAACAAGTACATTTTAGGCATGCCTCAACTGCAAGGAGATGTAAGAGACATGGCCAGCAATCGTGTAGACATTTCTTTGTAACCCAAACATGACACAGCTATTGAGAACAATTATACTGCATGTCATTGCAGTGAATCACTGCTATGTAGATGTTTTCCCTTGGGTCACAATCTCAATTCAAAGGAAGTATTTTAGTGCATTCATTACACTTAATGATATAAATACTGCCTTCTGAAATGGCACTAAGAATTAATCCAAAGAGGGAGTGGTTTCCATAAAACTAAGTGATTAAGGTTTGAACTGAAGGGTTTAAAAGCAATACAATAGAACTTAGCAGTGTTTTTAATCTTAAATACATGCACCCCTTGCCTATTCAAAAGCCAGAAGGACGAAATGCTTCTGTGCTATGTAAACCTTTCATTGTAACTTAGTGAGCTTTGCATGTAACAATCTGTGAGCTACTGATAAGAATTCCCATAAAACATCTTGTTCTTGTTAGCATTAGAATGTACACAAGCAAGAATGAAAAGTGAACAGTCAGCAGTGTGATCATGGATGCAGCTAATTGGTCTTGGCTCTTAATAACGGGATGTGGGTTTAGCTCCACTTCCATGGGGCCAAGTCAAGGCAAGAATGAAGACCGTCAGACGCCATGGCCGAGCCGTCCAGCTTTCTGGCTGGTCAGGTGATTAAGACTGAATGAGAACTGTGTCGTTCCAGAGTGTGAAAGTCCACAGCAAATTCTGGAAAGCAAAGTAATATTGGCTAAAGCTCAGAGATCTGTGGCCTGGCTGCTCCAAGACCCAGTTTGACCGCCGCAGGGTTTTAGCACTGTTGGTTTTAGTCAATCCTTCAATTTAGCTTTTGTTTGAGAGACTTTTTCTTTTACCAACCCCCACCCCAATCCAATTCACCCATAGCTTTAAGTAGAAATGCAGCAGAAAGAGCTGGATGGATGGATGTATCCCCCAGCTGGCTTACATTCCTCTGGTTTCCACTTGTGTCTGCTTCTCCTACTTTATAGGTCAGTGTTTCTGTGATTAAAGTTTCTTTTTCTCTCCCTCTGCTTTTTCTCTCTCTTTCCATTCATAGCTGTTTCCTCTCGGATTTACCTTTTCCCCTTTTTTTGTCAATATGATTTTCTTTTAAATGGCCTGGAAATTTTACCATGGAAATTCCCATCCAGTTTCATCCCATTGTCACTACACCAAAAGAAAAGAAAAGAAAGAATGGTTTCATCATACAAATGTACTAATTTAAGAGTGCTGTTTCACAATTCTTGATGTACAAATGTGTTGTGACAGCAAAAAGTATTAACAATATTGTTTCTGGTGTGTTGTGTGGTGTTGGGTGTGGTGAAGCTGTACCAGTCCAACATGTTGTCACATCACTATCAAACTTTCTCACAGTCTGCCACCCTTTAATTCTTTACATGGCTTTATCATTCATACCAGCTGACTGGCCATCCACTAGCTGACTTAACAGTGATTGATATGACCATGGGTGGAGACTTCATGTCCTGCTTCCTCTTCCTCTGATGTTCTCCAGAAGTGGCTGTTTCACACGGAGGGGGGCATGACGAGACTCAAAGTGTGAAACTGTCTGTTCAAAGATATAAATGAATAAAAAATATTGCTGAAGTAACACATTTTCACTACCTTGCTTGAGCATGGTGTTTTGGGGTTTAATGGTTTACTATTTCCCCAAATGAAGTCCATGTTCCAATTTACATGACATTAGAAGAAATTAAATTGTAAATCTGGAGTTTTAAAATTCATATAAACATGTTGGTCCAACTTAAGTTGCTCCAAATGCAATTTTTCAGACCTGAACTAATGCAAAGACGCAGTTGGAGTTTAATTTCTTTTGACCAAGGTGCTCTGCATATACTCCACAGATCCCATCTATCTATCCCAGAAGCAACAGAAACACAGAAGAAGACCCTTTCAGCAGAAAATAACCCAAGTTGATAGTGTGCTTTCAATCTGTGGAGAAAAAAAAGTATTTGCCTATTGTTGTTATGCTTAATGTAGGTGGAAGAATAGTTGTGAAAATTAAGGAGAAAAGCAAAAGAATCCAACATTGAAAATGTCCACTCACTACATCACCTTTGATCAAACATCAGCTGGGATATTTTGTTTATGTGACCTTTCTGAACCTTTGCTGCATTCTTATAAGTTAGCAATTAAATCCAATGACCGAGTCTACATTAATCCCTGTCAGGGTGGTCTATCTACTGTTGTGTCTTTATAAAAGGAAGAGGGGAAAAAAACTTCCCAGGAGTATGTGTGGCCTGACATTGGCTATCCCATTACAGCCCACCTAAGACACAGCAGTACACATAAAACAACATGAGACACAAGGTAATGAAGTGCTAAGCACTGAGGTAATCACTCTTGGAGCAGTGACCCTTTCCTCTTCCCTTCTCATCCTTACACCATAGGTTTTTCTTTTCTTTCTGTTCTCCTCATCTGCTTTTACAATAGTTTGTGACTGACAAGAGATTCGAACAGATAAATAAAAATGTGTTTTCATCCCAAGCATGCTTGTGGGATTGGAGATAACTATGAGGAGATCTTGCGATTCTTTTCATGATGAGGGGATTAAAAGCAGCCTCAGGGGGATGAATACATGCTTCTTGGATTAATTTAAGAAAAGAGGAATGAACTACACAGATATTAAAACCCTTACTGCCTGCCAAGATATTGGGTGGGGAAATTCTTTTGGGAAGGATTGAGTTTCAAATAAAGCCAACTGTTCTGCAACTACAGGTGAGTCTTGTTTGATGCTCAGTTAGGGTGACATTTGGAAGGTTCTGTTCTTTTTCTCCCAGACAAAGATACAAATCTCCCTTTGGCAGCTGTGGTTTGTTGGGGTGGGGGTTGGATGAGGGTGTCCTGTCATGGATGATAGGCTGGTGAGTCGCCCCCAAAGATCCTTTTTATGAGTGATGGCCATATGGGCCATTTCTCACTGTGTGTGAGCATGTGTACACTTTCCCTTTTTTTTCCCCTTTCTCCCTGTTCTTCTTCACCCAAGTTGGCAATTGAATGAAGAAAGAAAACAAAAGAAAAGATAACGCTTTGAAAATGGATCTGTCCAACAAGCCCTCCACTACCTCCCTCTTTATTTCTGACCCCCTCCTTCATCCACTTGTGCAGACTTGACGAAAGACTATACCTCTCTTTGTCGCACGCAATGGGGTAGGGGGGAGGGGAGGGTAAAGTTAAAAGAAAAAAAATTCAAGGGAGGAGGAAGAAATTATGGAGACAAGAGATGAGGAGAAAGTGGAGGTTAAAAGAAAACCCATCTGTGGTTGATGATGATAAAATATGTAAAGCAGCTGGAGAGCAGCTAGCAAAAATTAATAGAAAGACTAAGTAGAGAAGTAGAGACAAGGGAAAGAGGTGAGGGTTCTTGCCTTGGGTAGCAAGGACTTTTAAATTGGCTGAGCAACTATGCAAAGGAGTGGGAGTTTTGAAGGGCATTGCTGTGGTTTACAAGAAAATTAAAGGGAAAAATTGCAGTGGTCAAAATGGAGAAAATAAAGCAAAGGACAGAACAATTTATTCAAGAGTGTCAGACAAAGGATACACACTGGGGCTACATGGAGAGTAAAAAAAAACTAAATCAAAAGTTTGACACAACATTTATGAAAGACTGACCAAAGAAACATGTAAAATAAACCTGACTTGTAAACACAGTTTTGGTGGTGAAGGCTTGTTATTTACATATATCTATTTCAAAATGTAGGACTTTTGGCCATGGCTAATTTGCAGTCCTTGCCCCTGCTTAGGCTTTATCCATATACATGAAACATAAAGAGAAGGGGAGGGGACTACACCAGTGGAAATAAAAGGAAAAAACACATTCATTACATTTCAATAAATTAAAATAAAATGAAAGGAAGTATTAATGTTTCAATGTTCATGTCAAATTTCAACCTAATTGATGAGTTGAAATTTGATGTGAACTGTGATATGCTTTGCAATAAAGGCCAGCAACGCCTATTTTGTTTGAGGAAACTCGCCAAATTCCAGGTAGATGGGAGCCTGATAAAGATGTTTAATAGAATTGTAATGGCCCGCTGCTGCAGAGAAGTCTCTTGGAGACACCATCTGTTCTGATGATGGAGGGTACACCACACAGATAGTACTTGAAGTTCTAAGCAGCCAGAACGAACACCAGTAGCTCACATCTTGTCCCACAGTAGTGCCTCTCACTCTTATTGAAGGTGCGATTGAAATAAACCACCACACGTTCCCCTTCAGGGCCCATCTGTACCAGCACTGCTCCCAACCAATGTCACTGGCATCGGTATCCAGAATGGCAATGCAAGGTTTGGAGGACTGAGGATTGGGGCATCCATGAGAGCCTGCTTCAGGGTAGAGATCGCTTTTTTTGCGGCCTTATATCCAAATGAAGGGTTGGTCATTTCGGAAAAGGCGTAAAAGGGGCTTGCCAACATAGGAAAACCCTCTAACAAACCTCCGGTAATAAGAGGCCAGTCCCAAGAAAGTTTTGAGCTCCCTCCAGTTGGCAGGGGCTGGTCAGTTTTTAATGGCCTGGATTTTGTCCTTGAGTGTGCTCATGCCCTCACCGCCAAGAAACTCAACCTCCCGCTGCATGAAGTGACACTTATCAGGGTGCAGCTTCAATCCAGCAGTTGCAATTCTCCCTAACACCAACCTCAAGGAGGCCAGTGCAGCTTGGAAGGATTCCCTGTGGACGAGGACATCAACCAAATACACCAAGCACTCACGTCAGGGAATGTTGGCCAGAATGTTGTCTATAAGTCTCAAATGTGCCTGGTGCATTGCACAGTTCAAAACTTATGACCTTGAACGCCGCTGCTCGAGTCCTCACTAAGACCAGGAAAGTGGATCATATAACACCAGTCCTCAGATCTTTACACTGGCTTCCTGT
>JAOXYM010000010.1:17096957-17108117 GCA_028567055.1 Leptatherina wallacei | reverse complement strand
ATTTTTGGCCATTTTTGTCAACTTTTTTTTTTCATGTGGTGATCATTTGGGCTGTGTATCAGCTTGGAGTGTGATTTTTTTTGCAGAAAGTCTTTTGTTTGGTCAAATTTTTCAAATCCAGTGTTAATTTCTCTCTAATGTCTTTTATACTCTGTTGAAGAATTTTGCACTTTCTCGTGGTCCTCGTAGCCAAAAGTGTCCCTGCATTAAGATTGCTATAAAATCATCATACATTAATATTTTTTTCCAATTGTTTTTTTTCATAAATCACTTAAACAACTTCCGTCCTGCTCAAAAATATCAAACTTTCAAACATTTTCAGGGATTTAACCCTTTAAATGCCAGTTTGATTATTGGAGGTACTGTTTCATTTAGCAAAAAAACACAAAAACTTGATTATTTTCCATATAATGAATATTTGACAGACAGGTGTGTGGTGGTGATTAGACACATGGATATGTCATAGCTTAACCACAAAATGTATTTAATTCCATTTGTATTTTTTATGTAATATCAGATACAACCTCTGGTGGTCCTCGTAGCCAAAAGTGTCCCATTGACTTCCATTAAAACCACAGTTTTTAATCTTCCAATTATTATAGTTTAAAACTAATGTTTTTTTATGTCAACATTTCATTTAGAAGACAAATAGTTAAATTTGATATTTTTACAGGATTCCACCAGATTCAGCTGTTTTACTATTGTGGACAGATGCAAGAAATTCTGCTATTTTTAACAGTTATATTATGGAGCTGTTATTACCAGGGAACACCAAGAGTGATGTATCTGTGTCTGTGTGTGTGTTGTGAGTGTGTGTGAGTACGTGTGTGTGTGCAAGTGTGTATGTGTGAAAAAGAGAGAGCCTGAATTTGTAAGCACGCATTGGTTATTTCAGGGCTAAAAAGGGATTGTTTGAAGGATGTAACTGACTTTGAAGAAGTGAATGAGTGAAAACAAAACATTCTTCCTTTGCTGTTATAAAAAAAAACAAAAAAAAAACAAACAAATGTAACTGTGTTTATGCACCTGGCTGTTTCACAGCCAAACATAAACGTGCAGCTTCATTTCATTAGTGAGCAGAAAAACCTGGAGTAAACATGAAGAAGTTTTTCACTGCAGAAGAGGCTTTGGACATGGTCTTAGCCTTTACCTGTTAAACTCCAGTACTCATCTGAAGAAGACACAAGCTTTGAAGAAGTGTCTGACATAGAATACTTACTGTATTCTTCACTTCTGAGAACTCATCGCACTCTTCTTCTGAACATGGAGAGGACACCAGGACCATGCCTATCTTAACAGCTCCATATTATAACTAAAATATACAAGAACTTCATGCATTTGTCTACAATAGTCAAACAGTTGAATCTGATGGAATCCTGTAAAAATGTCAGATTTAACTTTTTTTCTTTCAAATGAAATGCTGACATAGAAAAAAAGTTGTTTTAAACTATAATAATTGATAGATCAAAAACTGTGGTTTTCTGTGGAAGTCAATGGGACACCTTTGGCCACGAAGTTTGTATCTGATACTACATAGAAAATAAGAATGAAATCAAATCAATTTAGTTGCTAATCATTGACATATCCAAGTGTCTAATCATTACCACAGACCCATCCATCTAATATTTATTATATGGAAAATAATTCAGTTTTTGAGGTTTTATTGAATGAGGTAGTACTTCAGATATTCAAACTGGCATGTAAAGGGATAAAATACTGAAAATGATTTAGTGGTTGGTTTTTTTGAGCAGGATGGAAGTTGCTTACATGATTTATGAAAAAAAAATCTGAAAAAGTATTAATGTTTGATGATTTTACAGCAGTTTTAGTGCAGGGACACTTTTGGCCACGAGGACCACCAGAGGTTGTATCTGATACTACATTAAAAGTTCAGATGAAATGAAATAAATTTTGTTGCTAATCTTTAACATATCCAAGTGTCTAATCACCACCAAAGACTCATCCATCTAATATTTAATATATGGAATATAATTAAGTTTTTGTGTTTTTTTGCTATGAATGAGGCAGTACTTCAAATATTCAAACGGGCATCTAAAGGGTTAAAATCCTGAAAATATTTGAAAGTTTTGTCTTCTTGAGCAGGAAAAAAATATTAATGAATAATGATTTTATAGCCGTTTTAGTGCAGGGACACAAGGACCACGAGAGGGTGCAAAGTTTGAGGACGGCACAAGGGTTAAATGGCTCATCTAAAGTGAGTTTGTCAACATAATGAATGTTACTCAAGCTGAAAACAAAATGAAATAATCAGTGACAATCCTGTCTGAAAACAGGCAAGTATTATGGTACAGTGGTGTTTTAGCTTAATGCTAAAGTGATGGCTTGCTAGCAAGCAGATAATAATACTCTTGAATGTGGTTATCCAGATGTTGGAGTGTGAAGGGATTAAAATGATGATGAAAAATGAAAAAAGGAGTAGACAAAAAGTGTCATGGAATGATCTGTCAAGGCATGGATTAGTAGTAAAAATGTATGATGATTAAACCATAAAGGCATGCAAAATAGAATCATAGTGAGCATAAAACCAGTATGAATATAAATAATGAATCTTGTTCTGCATGACATTTCATTATTGTGAGGGTTGACATGTAGGGTGAGAGTACTGCCCTCTGTAGGGAGGAGTCAGAGTTTCCTGCCTTTATAAGGTGGGCAATTAGTACCTATTTGTCTGGATCCTGGTAGATTTGTGAGGGAACGCAGTACTTGTCTCCTCATTTGATCTTGCATAGTAAGCCTGCCGCTGTTCCCAGTGTTTTCTTGAATCAGTGTCTCAAAGGGAGCAAGACCAAGTGCCAGATCGCTGCTTTGCTTGAACCAGTTCATCCATGTTGTTTAGCCTCACCCGGCTACCATATTGAATTGGTTTATGACTTATAGCTTTATTGTGAACTGTCCAGGATGTTTACATCATTATGACAACTAATTGTTACATTTTGTACAAATGCTTTTAATAATATCACTTACATCATTGTAAGCTGAACCTTTTTTTCTACTAGAGATGTATTTTTAGATGGAGATTGTTCTACCTATTCATTATTGTTAAATAAGATTGTTGTTCTTAAACTTAATGTTGTTTTTCTCTTTCCTCAGGTCTCAAGTAACAATCTTATTTTTTTTTTTATTTAGTTTTTTTTTTTTTTAAACAACATTTTAATGGTGAACTGAATGTACATCTCCTGCTCTCCTGGAACCTATGTTGTATTGTGTCAACACATATGATGTTGCGGTTTATAGTGAGCCTAAGCTTATATAGACATTGCATTGGTCTCAATTACTGTGTCCGGTCACAAGTATGAACCAGAAATGTTAACTACATGGTGGCATGGCACTGGATGAAAACTAAGGATCACCTCCTTCTAAAATGTATTGCCTGGACACATAAATGTCAGTACCAAGTTTTGTACCCATTAATCTAGTAGATGCCAAATTATGTCTGGACCAAAGCAGTGGACTGTCCAGCCAACATAGCTATAAGTGGGGCTCAAGGGAGAATTGTCCTCATTTTCTATTGAACTAGAATAACTCCGTTATATCTGTCTCTTAGAGGTCATATAAGCACACAAACAACCTGTGGCCAGAATGGTAAAATTAGTTGTGAAGCTGAGAATATCTGTCCTAGTTTTCATCTAGCCCTCTCTAAACTAGAGCACCTCACTCAAGGGCAGCTGGCCTCGATGTTTATTGGTCCTTTAAAGGACGAATGTGTTTGTGTGCGTGTGTACATGAGTGTGTTGCACCCTTGTGGGTTCCCCATTGACTTTGAGACAGATATAACTTACTTGATGGGGAGGCAAGCGGATGAATCGTTTGCTTCTTCACAATGTGAATTTGATTTCAACAAGGTACCAGCTCGTAGGTCAGTAGCGTTCGAGTCAAATTCAATTATCTTAAGTGGAACAGATGGAAAACGAACGGTTCTGTTTCAAATTTGACCGCTTTCAACGCAAAACACCCATTTTTACCAGACTAAGGCCTCATTCTCAATTCCCCCCTTAGCCCTTAGCCCTACCCCTTCGCCTTTAAACAGAGCATAAGGCAAAGGGCAATGTTTTCAGTCCTATGAATTGAGAAACCCCTCTCTCCGTCTAACCTGAAACGTATTAGGAGGCGAGTCTGCTCAGGGGCTCCCTGTTTACAAGACACAGACCTTAGGTTAGAACAGAAAAAAGAGCTGTAACTTATATCCTTATAACCACAGAAATGAAAGTTGTGTATATCATTAGACTATATATAATGTTCCCCAATTAAAACCTTTATGCAAATTAAGACATTGTTACTTTTATTTCCCAAACAAGCGTAGAGTGGTCAAACGCTGCATTGTACCATCATTGGTAAACATCTACCTTACCGTAAAGTTTTTAACAAAAGTTAAACATTTTCAAAGTTGTTATTTAAGAAAAGGCAAATTTTTTGTACCAGTCTCTCGGCGCCATGTTTGTTTCCTGCATGAAAGCGTAAAACTCCTCCTACCCCTTTCCTGTGAAGTCTGCACCTGAAAAAGCTCTGCTGAAAGGGGCCCTTTCCCTTAGCCCGAAAGAGAATCGAGACACCGCTTCGTATCTCATGAATGCGCAAAATGGAGGGGAAGGGCTAAGGGGGAGAATTGAGATTGGGCCTAAATGAATTATGAGCATAGGTGGAGTGTGATGACAAAAGTAGCTATTGACAGTTAATGTGCATAAATCAACACAGCAGTGTTACTGTGAATGGCAACTCGCCATCATCTGTTAATTCCCCAATCTCTGGTTGTCAGGAATTCCTGGGATTTCTGTCTTATTTGAGAACACTTGAGCCCCTTTCAGACTTGCTATGAAAAGCGGTAATGTTGCAGACTTCTGTCTTTTATCCCGTTTGTATTCAGACAAACATTCCGCTCTTTTACCTCAGAGCTGTAGCGGACATTTACCGGCTAGACTCCATATCATAAGAGCAGAAATGTTGCAGCACGCCGTTTTGCCTGAAAGCACAAGAAATGTTCCAGACAAGTCACAACGCAAAGACATCCTACCCTGTTTTGATAATCGACTTATCTGGAACATTTCCCCATATCTGAATGTAACCAGGACGTAAAAAGTCTGTGAAGAAGTGATATGTTTGAAAAGAGCAGATGGACTTTACAGCAAATATTCCGCAATGCAAGTCTGAAAGCGGCTTTGGAGTAATGTTTCACTTTAAACTTCATCGCATTGTTCTGCTGTTTTTAAGGTTTTAAAAGGTTTTAAAAAATCTTACTTTTTGGATTCAACAATATCTTTTAATGTCCATTACAGGACAGTATTACCCGTAAGTGAAAGAAGTCCAGGCAGCCATTAACTAAACAGCCTGGCAAACTATAATATCCACCACTACCAACAGAGTTTAATCTGAAACAAGAAACCTCTCCCAAATGCAAACATGTACTGTATTTCATGTGTGGCTGTTTTTCATTAGTCTAATCTCCAAGTGGATCGTTTGCCATTTTTGAAAGAGAAGATCTTACCTTTTTCTGAAAGTGTGTAAGAAAGAGAGGTAAATTACATAATGAGATCAAGGGCTGAACTGTTTGTGTGACCCAGTTTGACAAGTTGTAAGCAGACACGATCTGAGAACCATTATACACCCTGACAGGTCCAAATGAACAGACTGTTTGTCTAATGTGGAACAGGGAAAGGTGGCCTCAGATACTTCAAATGTTTCAAATGCAGCAAAACATTGACCTCCTCCAAAGAACTGTGAAAATGAATCCCTAGTCACACACTTTGGCCGTAGAAAAAGAGAAAAATGGGGCTTGTCTGCACAGCCCACTCACTCACTTTCGCACCAGCACGTGAGACAAAGTGAAAAAGTATGTGAGGCTCTGCATCTTGCATGTTTTCTGACATGTCTTGTTTTTTTTGGTGCTTTTTTTACATCCTATTCATTAACATACTCTGGTTGTCACTTGATTTGTGCAAACAGATCCACGGCGAGACAACTTGTGGTACTCAGTGTCTGTTTAACTCATTTTTCCTTCCTCTTTTGCCTCTTGTTCTCTGCATTCGTCTCCCACTGTCAGTCTGCCCACTAGGCCAGCGTCACTGGACTTCAGCCATAGAGAGGCCATTTTCTGGCACCAGTGGGGTGTGCTGAAAAATCCCCACTTGAACTCAAAAGACCCACCGACCTAATCAATATGCAGCTCGTAGCTGGTAGCTGTAAGTTTGAATCCCAGTACTAGTAGATTCAGGCTTGCTCAATTGATAGTATGCTTTTTATAAGTATTAGCCATAATCCCTTTAGAGCACAACTGACCACATATTCACAAAATGAATTCCTTACAACCAAACTTAACAAAGAGATACAGTTAAGCAAAAAAAATAAAAAATAAATAAAAAAAAAACTGGCAACTGTTGCTGCCAATCAGTTTGGGAAGTTTAATTTCCAAACAACTTGGAATTATTCATTCTGGAGTTAAGATATTTATTCACATCTACAACTACATCTCAGACTTTAGAGGCCACAGTCAGCATAGATTAGAGTTAATGACAGTACAATTAGAAAAAGACAGAACAAGTATGTTAGAGACTGATAATGTCATACAGAAAACAATTACTTCAAGCTATTGCTGCCAAAGACAGCTAAAGACAAGCTTTTCTAAATTCCATATCACATTACATGGTGGTGGTTGGCAGCATAAAGACTGAGAAAACGCTGCATTGGGAGGCACGAGGAGATGGAACAGTAACAATTTAGTTTTTAATTTCACAACTGAAATTGTTGAAAGTTTATTACGGCTTGATTGATCACATTTATAAAATGACATCATAGTTGAACTTACAGGGAAAATAAACTGATTTTGTTTGTTTACAAGAAAATTTTCAAATTATGCAACACAGAAATAAATCTTTAGCAAATGCAAGGATGCCTACAGTTATGAAGCATCACACATCTTCAGGTTGAAACAGTGCGTTGCAAACATTCTCCATAACAATAAAGGTTTAAAGAGGTCACAACAGTGTAAGTTTGAAGCCCATAATTCTACTTGTTATCCAGACTTTTGCTCAAAGGTCATGTTTCTTAGCCAATTTCACTCAGTGTGTGAGCGTGCCTGCAGAGACAGGGAAACCATAAAACCATAAAGGGCTTCTTTTCTTTTCTTCAACACATTTCTCTTTCGATGGAGCTTTTTTTTTTTTTTTTTTTTAAGCACATGGAGCAGGCAGCAGCAGCAGAGGGAGGCTGATGGAAAGGGCCACCTGAATAAACCCAGTGTGGAACCAGGCAGTCAGGACAGCAAGGCCCAGTCAGATTTATGAGCCTCCACCACTCTTTTCCCACAGAGAGGCCCCTCTCTGAAGCTTCTGGATGTATCATACCAAGTCTATTACTTTTTTTTGTCACCTCCGTCCACCTCTCCATCCTCTCCCTTTCCTTTTCCACATTCCCATCCCTCTTTTTTATGTGTAGGTATCCTCTACCTTCCTCTTTTCCTTAATCTTGGTATCTCTTTCTCCCCCTTCTCTTCTTCCCAGACATCCTGGCCAGCTGTTCATTCAGACAGTGTGTCTGCAGCTGTCTGTGCAGAGCTGAGTTGCAGCTCCAGAGGTGGGTTGTATAGCCTGCAGCGAGGAGCTGTTTCCCAACACCTCTGTCTCCTCTCTTAGCAGCATCCATGACCTGAGCATGACCCTGACACCATAACTACATGTTTTCTCCAAAACCACCCACACACACACACACACTGCACAGAGGTTGAGTAGAAGAGGCAGAAAAAAATGTTCTGGATAAATACCAACACAGTGCATTGTGCCATGCAGAAGCAAAAGATACACTAAAAATGCATTTTGTGCTTCATAGAGCCATAAAATTAAAAATAGCTTTGAGGGTGTAGCATTTACAGTACAATAAACACACTTGAAAAGGGGAAAAAAAATGTTCCCAGCTTTTTCCCCTTTCTTTTTAAACTTTTTTTTCTCCTCCCAACATCAGTGAAGCCTTGGCAGTGGTTCTATATTGCCCCAACTATAATCAAACCACTGAATATAGACACCAGTAAATGGGCAAAATATGTCCCCAGACAAGGCTAAACTCTATTACGACACCCCACGAGACAAGGGATAATAAAACCAAATGAAGTGTGCAGCAAATTAGCCCTGCTTTGCTGCAAATATTGCAATAATTAATCCAGCCCTTGCACGCTTTTTTGCTGTGGTATTCTGCCTACTTGGCTAAGAGCATCTCAAATGAGGAACTTGGAAAATTCTCTTTCATTCTTTTTGGAATGGAAGAAAATAATAAAGTTCCCTTTCTGCCTACTTGCTTCGACAACTGTGTTTCTACATTGTGTCACTATTTCTGAGAGACATTACAAGTTTACATTGCTGCATTCCTGTTTTGTTCAGTTTCAGGATAGTTGCACCAGTAGAGTAAAAACAGCATTCCTGTGTGCCTATACAAAGAAACTTGATTATTTTAAATGCAACATTTTTAAACAGACAAAGAACTATTAGGCTAAACTTCTAATGAACTTAAACTTGCAAAAAAAAAAAAGCTTTACTCGTACTTGTGTCTTCCTTCAGAGTGTAAATGAATCATGATTAATTCAAACTTTGAGAAGCATGAGCTGTTTTCACATGTGTTCACTGCACAATGTTTGGAGATTAAGCTCTGTCCCCAGGTTGCATTTTCGTGTATTGCTTTGGATATCTCCCTATTTTGTCAATACATCAACTGTATTTGTCTCAATTAAGCTGGGCTCTGCAAAGAATTAACAAAAGCTCTTGATTAAATCTTATAACCTAATTAGATACTCAAGCTGGTGGTAAACCACCTCCACTTGGAATGAAATGCTACCTAGAGCTGAAGGAGCAACACAGGATACGTTTCTGAAAAACACCAGTGATGATATGTAGCACACACCAGAAAACATTGAGTCACCTTATGAATGCAAGTATTTTTTTAGATGTATATGAGAGATAGTACCTAAATGCAGCATCTAAGAGACGCAACACGGTGCAAACACTTGAATGGCTAGTCGGAAACAATCCTCCTTCCAATTGGTCATTTGTTCACATGTGCAGAAATTACCTACAATTACATTACATTACAATTTCTGGTTCTCTTGAGAGCAAGCATCAAAATGGTATCGATTAAGGAGACAATGGGATAGTAAAAGGAATGTAGTTTTGATTTCTAAACCTAATCAAACAATGTTATTGCTTAAATCCAACATGAACCTAATCAAAAATAGCAGATTTTGCACAAGAAAGCTTGCAGAAGAAAGTCCTCACAATGTCTGGTCTAATTCTGAAGTGCATGTTCTCACATCTAGCTCCTTCTCATAATCTCCAGAAATTTTTTGTGCTGTACTTGTCAAAACAGCTACATTTTTATTACTCTCAGGGGGCATCCAGTGTTTCTTGGTTAGTTGTTACAGGAAACTGTGTTGCCATCCGGTGCTGCATGGCAGAGACCTGAGACCTCTGAGACGGACGTGTTTACTCTGCAGTTAATCACCATGTCTGATGCGGCCTCTCTGGATGTGTGAGGGGGGAAATGCCGGCTAAATGCAGTCACCACGATCTAATGAGGTGGTTTAGCTGCAGCAGCATGCCTTCGGTTGTACTCTGTAATTCAGAGACATCTACTCCACGATTCGCCTGGCCAGTCTGCGTCACAAGTGCGTTCGTCCGTATTCGCCACGTCGCCCACAGTCGTGTGAAACATGCTGAACGGCTGCAGAAGGAGACTGGGGTCCATCAGGCTGTCAGTCAATGTGGAGTGTGTGGTTTGAAAATGAAGAGAATGGGGAGAGCGAGGAATGGTTCCTGAAAAAGAAGGAATTAAAGTCTGTTTTCTGAGGAAAGCATTTAACTTCCCATATAAAGGAACAATGAGTGTAAAATCTATTGTGCACACAGTGAACTTCTCTCACAGAGGTAACTACAGAAGGTCCTACTCCTCCTCTCTGCCCTCGTGGCACAGCAATACTGTTCTTGGAACACTTTGTTACTTTAGCTCCACTCCTCAGTAATGGTTAAACAGCATGCCCATGCCATGCTCGCTAATGACAGGCTAGGCTTATTCCACTGAAGTGGCGCTTTTCAGAGTCAACGGTGCACAAAGAGCATAGCGAGCACCTCCCAAAGAAGCTGAGGTTCTGTAAGGACACTGTCTGCATGCACAAGAATGCACACATGCATTTATAAACACTCGCACAGGCTGAAGAGCAACAAGTACATTTTCTGCTAGCACAGATTTACAAGGTGACTGATGAATCCAGACTGAAAGCTCCATTATCTCCATGATCTTGTCCTTTGCCCTCACAGGCAAAGGACAAGATCTCCATTTTTTGTATTTTTATTTTATTTTATTTTTTTATTTTTTTATTGTACCTCTGTAAAGTGTCCTTGGGTGTTTTGAAAGGCGCTGTCAAATAAAATGTATTATTATTATTATTAATATTAAAACCTTCCAACAGTTCGTCAGAGACCTTAGGGATACCGCTCTCAGGTCCTATCATCTTCCAGCCTGGATTTAGTTTCTGCTCATCAACATACATCATCTTTAGTTATTGCATTTTTGTAATTTCCCATTTTGCAAGCATAAATCTACTTTGCCTGAGAATGATCACAAAAACAACCCGTCCACAATGATGTTGTTATTTACAGTGAAGTCCAAGTGTCTCAGAATTAATCCTTCCATATGTCCTCTAAAATTCTTCCAACATTAATGATGTAAATGCTCTGACTTGTTCATCATTTACCCTCCTTTCACTGAACAATCAACACATGAGAGCAAATATGTGCAGTTTGTTTGTCTTTCAAAACCAAAGTGTTTTGTTTTATTTGGCATCTGTGCAGCCATATTATTAGGATAGTAAACTTCCGAAAGGAGTTGTTATGTACACCACATGTTGGGTCTTTTTTTCTCTCTTTAACATTTCCTGTGAGACAACAAAAATGTAAGAGGACCTCCACCTATTCCCACTGTGGGGGGCTGAAGGTGAGGTATAGGTCTGCAAAGAGCAGGGAAATTTCATGCACATTATCCATCATTTCCAGCAAGCAAAGCGTGAATATGTGTGCAGATGAAGATTTTTCTTTACATTGTGTGTGTGTGTGTGTGTGTGTGTGTGTGTGTGTGTGTGTGTGTGTGTGTGTGTGTGTGTGTGTGTGTGTG
>JAOXYM010000010.1:17006221-17026917 GCA_028567055.1 Leptatherina wallacei | reverse complement strand
CCATTCAATGGAAACACCGGCATATCGCAATTGTACTTAGTCGAAATTTCGGAACTATCGCTTTTATTTTGCGAAACTCTGTAATGGAAACGCATCTATAGGAAACACCGGCATATCGCAATTGTACTTAGTCGAAATTTCAGAAATATCGCTTTTATTTTGCGAAAAACTGTCATGGAAACGCACCTACAGTCTAAATAGAAGCATGGAAAAACCTTTAGGAAGCCTGCAGAACTAATGCTCAAACCACTTTAAAGGATTACAAGAAAATCTGACTGCTTGGAAACAAAATATAAAGAAATGAAGTGAGCATCCTCAAATGTCTGAAAATGATAAACTGATGTGTAGCAGTCAAGTGACCTGCAAGTCATGTTGGCTATATATGAAGAGTAAGTTGATTTTATGTTGAGATACAAAGTTTTTTTGTTGTTGTGTTTTTTATTTTTTGTCTGACTAATTGATCATATACATAATAGCCAGTAAGATCCACTTTCTTTCTTGTTTTCTTTTCCAGTAAAACCGGCCTGGTGACCACAGCTTGGGATCGACTGTACTTCTTCACGCAGGGAGGCAACCTCATGTGTCAGCCTCGTGGGGCCGTGGCAGGGGGAATGGTGCTGGACCTGGACAACAGCTCCGTCATGGCTGTGGAGTGTGAGGACAGACGCTACTGTTTTCAGATAACTTCCCCTTCAGGAAAGACGTAGGCACTCTTTTCTTCACATCCAACAATGGTCATCACACACGAACAGGAGAGACTGAACATATCTTAATTCTGTCTGGGATTTGTGTTTCCAGGTCAATGATCCTACAAGCTGAGAGCAAAAAGGAGTACGAAGAGGTTAGTGTGAAAGAAACAGTTTTGACAGCAGCACCTTTGTTTTCCATCCATATCACAGAATGATCTCCTGCTACAAGTATCTGTATTGAAATAATGAAGGAGCTGTCAAGCCTCACTTGTGTGGTTTTCATCTTTTTTTCTTTGATGGGTCTGTGACAGCTGGCATCAGTCAAGAAGTTTCTGGGTAATCATGTTGAAACTAGAGGAAAACTTAATCAGGATATATGTTTGTCTTTCTCAGTGGATTTGCACTGTGAACAACATCTCCAGACAGATCTACCTTACTGACAACCCAGAGGTAAAGCTTTCTTGCCCACCCACAGACATAAGCTGTACAAGCAGGGCGTAGCTGTAAACTACCTGCTCTCACTTTTTAGTTTCCTTACATGCTGATCACATGGTACTTTAGCACAGAATTATAGTGGCGTTTTAAGACACCAATTATTGGTTTGTGTCACTGCTATCAGCTGTACTGTTTATTTGTACTATATCACTAGAATCCTTGAGGATGCTAAATAGATTTGAGACATACTGGAGAATAATTTCAAACACAATTTATCCAAGTGAACTCAATGGGCAAAGTTGTAGAGCTTCATGTTCTGTGTGTATTCCGTGTAATTAAATTTGTATATGTTATAAATGTTTTACCTTTTCTTTCTTTCTTTTTTTATCACATTAGGCTGTGGCCATCCGATTGAACCAAACTGCAATCCAGGCAGTCACACCCATCACTAGCTTTGAGAAGAGACAAGAAGGCTCCCCAAACCCAGACAGGTCAGGGACAGTGCTTCTGTAAGTGCATTAAAACAACATTAACCAAAACTAAGACACAAGGGACTGCCACAGGGTGAAAGACAACAAAACTCAGGATGTGTAGAGAGCAACTTAACTTAATATAAAACACAAGACAAAGTAGGGGTACAGCATGATTAGTGCGTTTTATCCTTTGTTTAGTTTTTGTGAGTTTTTGAATTGGATCTGACTCAGACACCTAAATTGATGCTCCCAGGCATAGAAAACATTATTTTTCTTTTTTACAATGTGTCCCCTTTAAAGTAATTGCAATAATGGTAGACTGAGAAAACAATCAAATCAAAGCCATTATGAGGCTTCAGTAGTAAGTCTTTTAATCCTAATAGATTGTAGACTTTCTGTCTCACCACTTACACCAGAAGCCAGATGGGGATCCATCATTTAAATTTTTGTAGAGTGAAAGATGCAAGCCTATCTTTAATTAGACTGTGGCAGGTTTTTTTGGGTTTAGTTGAATTATTTCTTGAAACTCATTATTCTGTGTTTTGTTTCTGTAGAGCAAAGCCAGGAGGTGTTCACACTACACGCAGAGATTCCCAGAAAACAGGTGCCGCTCCAGAACCGGAGGATCTGATAGCCCCTGGGACACCCATTCAGTTTGATATCATGCTGCCAGCATCCGAGTTTCAGGACCAGAACAGAGGCGGGGGGAGGTGAGTGGTCCAATGAGCCAGGACGTTTGTGTGGGTGCTTGTTTATGCATTTGCAAGAGACAGGGAAGAGGTACTGGTGGCTTATGATCCTAATTTCCTAAAAACTGATCTCGTTGGATTTATTATATCATTTCCAGGAAGCTGAATACTCCCTAATTGCTCAATGCAGGACTTTAATTGTTTTTTTGCTGATGCATGTTCTTCCATCTTCACAGACGCACAAATCCATTTGGAGAAACGGACGATGACTGTACAACAGACAATGATGGTAATCATTTTCCTGTTCCAAATGCTTAATTATCCACTCTGTTCCAAGCACTCTACATTGAAGTCAGCCCTTTTTTTCCCCTTTATGTTTGTGTACTTCCAGTTATTTTGAGTGTGTTTATTTTCCTTATTTCTTGTCCTTGTGGGCATATACTGCTAAAGTGTTATGAGTGGATGATGTTTTCTTTTCTCTGCAGACCCCCTCCTGCAGCAGGTATTCGCTGTGCGCTTTCTGGGCTCCATGGCCGTTCGCTGTGGAAACAATCAGGAAGTGATTTACGAGGCCATGAGACAAGTGCTGGCTGCCCGCGCCATCCACAACATCTTCAGGACCACTGAATCCCACCTCATGGTCACCAGCAGTAGCCTCAGGTAGAATTTATCACAGTTTTAATCATGTTTAAAGTTCA
Source organism: Leptatherina wallacei (assembly GCA_028567055.1). Taxonomy (NCBI): domain Eukaryota; kingdom Metazoa; phylum Chordata; class Actinopteri; order Atheriniformes; family Atherinidae; genus Leptatherina; species Leptatherina wallacei. The sequence continues at coordinate 17,023,933 of JAOXYM010000010.1, read as the reverse complement.
TGCTATGTCTCTGAACAAAAACAACTCTGTGCTGCATTTTCATGTCAAAGTGGATTAAGAATAGAATGCCACTTGTTTTCTTTTCATTACAGATATTAATTAATCAAACTGTATTTATTGGGCAGTTTGTACTTTATATCTAGTGGGGAAATAGTAATGTGCTATGAATTTAAATTGTCTTATTTACTCATAGTTCATTAAGGTTGTTTAAGTAGCCTATCAAAGTGTGGTTTTGACCATAAATAAAGCCACACAGCTGCAGCCTACCACACCATCCAAGAAAGCATGATATATTTTGTAAGCAAAGCTTTATAATTTGCAGTCTCTGACTTTATTCAGCTCCATGCTCTAGTGCTCAAGAAATTATACAGTATCTTGAAAGTCTGAATCAAAGTTTAAGTAATCTTTACAAATTGGCATGATTGTGAGAAAGACCAACCATTAAAAAAGACAAACATTTTTCCGAGGCCTGTCTTTGCCTTGTGAAATGAAATGAAAAATATGATCATTATATGATTGCTGCCATTGGATAATGTGCTTAAAGTTTGCTAGAAGTGCAGAACATCAATATGTGAAATGGCTCCAAATGAGTCTTAAACTGAGTCATCTGTAGTCTCATCAAAGTATTTATATTAACATCCCTTACTATTCTTCCAGAAGATGCACTTGTTCAGAACTGAATACAATCAGAGAAGCAAAAGAGCTCACTAATAGAAAAGATTTCAAAACTGATGGAAGTTTATATTTTCTCTTATCTACAGGCTGATTGACCCACAGACTCAAGTTACAAGAATAAGTGTAAGTATGACCAGTAAAAAAATAAATAAAAATCAAGACAGTAGTTCTGGTTTTTATTAGGCCATGATGTTTGTGCCAAAGTAATAATTCAATAATAATAATAAAGATTTTTTTTCCCCCTCAGTTCCAGCTAGAAGAGGTGTGTCAGTTTGCAGCCCACCAAGAAAACCCAAGACTGATGGGATATGTAGTTGAGGGAAGAGACTGGAGTGATGGAGATGAGGAGGGAGAGCCCTCGTTTAGCGCCTTTGTCTTTGAAAGCAACACAGAGGGTGAAAAGGTTGGTTCACCACTATCATCATCAATGCACAAGTTTTTTTAAGGATGTTGACTGATGCGCAAAGCACATACTGAGTTGTACCTTTTTGTCTTTCTTCACAGATATGTTACACCATAAACTTGGCGAAGGAAATTTCAGAAGCCAAGAAGGTAATACCCTCAAACACTATTAAAAAAAAAAAAACTGCAAACGGTTATTGTTTTACATTTAAAGTGAAAACCGGCTACTTGATTGTTAATTATTATGGCATATACAAGACGATAAAAAAAACCAAAACAACCTGTCCATTAGTGGCATGAAAAGTGTTCCAATTTATTGTAATCTTCCTCTGTCAGACAAAATGACATTTTCTGTAAAAACTCTGATGCCACAGTTAGGGATGGGAATCGAAAGCCAGTTACTCTCAGGAGCCAGTTCCAAAATTTTCCAAAGCATCACAATCATGTGCCACTAGGCTTATCAATAAGTGTAGCTATCAGTGCTGACAGATGTGTCTGTATTGGAAAGACCAATAATAGTAACAGATCCTAGAAAGACCCATATCCTTGTGCAGAGGAGTCTGCATCCTAATCACTATTCTGCTCCATCCTCCTTGCGTGAGTAGAGTACTCGCTGGAGCTCTGCCTGATATGCAGCTGCAATACATATTTTCCTTTATTTTAATTTAATCCAGTCGTTAATTTAATGGAGCGTTCATCACTGATTTATTCAGGTAGTTAATTTGTTTCTAGTTAAAGTGGCAGTATTGCATTAATAACCATCACAATACAGTGTTCATTTTATTACATTCCTGGTTGACTAAATGTAAATGTTTTTATATAAAGTGATGTATTACTTTCCATGATCATTTTGAAGATATTATTGATCTGAATAATTTTCTTTAGATTGTTTGTGTGGAGTTGATAAAGATTCCAAGTTTACGCTTTTTAGAATATTAAATAGTCAGTTTTTTTTACCACCTTAATTACATGTTGTTCACTTGTTTGCTCATAGAAAATTGTGCTCATTTCAAATTCACAGCTAAGATTTTTTTTAAACTTTGCTATACTAATGTAGATATGAACACAGCCAGTAGAGGGAACATTTTACCTCCCTCTGCCCTGATGGTATTACAGTGAAAATGCTGGTATTTTTAGAATTTAAAATTAGAACTTGAATAGTTTAAATGCAAAGAGTTCATTTTTACTCAACAATTCTTGTGTATTTGATTTAAAAGGACCCAGAAGCCTTGGCCCAGCTCATGAAAAACATGCCTCTGACCAATGATGGCAAGTTCCTGCTCCTGGAGGCAGAGACAGGTGACGAAAACAACGGAGAAGGACAGGAGGACCTTGAATCAGAGGCTTAGTTCCACAAAAGACCCCCAAAAAATACAAGACTAGAGTCTACAGTCTGACTTTTCCCCAAAAGGGAAGGCCTGTCCTGGATAATGGTCTCATCATGACCTCTAGCCCTAACTCTGGTACTCTAACACCAATACTACAGCGTAGTTCACTTCCTGTGATCCTGTTCTACTACCATTTACTGTTATAAAAGCAGAAGACATTGATTAGGGGTTAGCTAGACCAAAAAAACCCACAAAAAAACCTGAACATTTCCATCTCTTGGCGTTCTGTTAGATCTGCTTTTCCATGATAACTGTAGCGTGGATCTTTAGTTTAAGTCTTATTTTTCCTTTTCCACCTCAAGGTGGCAAGCACTTCTGAAGGGACACTATAGGTACTGGCTATGTTGCATTGTGGTTTTTTTAATATCTTCAGCCATCAATCAGAAGGTGGTGAAACATTTACTTCAGTTTAGGTTTACATAGTTTGAAGTAGGTGCATTTGAAGAGTTTGTTTTACTCATAAGTTTGTATGTCAGGCTCTTGTAGATCTACTTTGGCATTCATTTCCTTGATTATGTATGTACAAAACTATTCTTGCACTACCAAGGTTTAAATCTTTTTAAGTACATTACCTGAAAGCTACAAGATGCACTAATTTGTAAATCTGTATAAGGTAAGACTTTTAAACAAAGTGAAGGAAGTTGGTTCCTTTTGTCTGCAGACCAGTGATGATGCAGTTGTTGACGGTTATGCTGTGTGACCATGTCTTAAAGCAGTGAAATGAAGCAGAATACTTTTATTGTATCTGCACTTTCACTACCGTTAAAGTTACAGACTTCCTGTCTTTAGGATTCCCTCTAAACTGGCTTAATGTCATGCTTGACATTTTCTTCCACTACTTGTATGAAATAAATCTGAAGATATGTATGCCAGATCCTCTTTGAAAATCCCCAAAATGACTTTTTGCTCCTTTTTTTTCAGACATCTGTGTAAATATGACTTGTCAAGGTGTCTATATGGTGTTTAACCAGTCAATATGCTAGGACTGTCACAGTGCATGATTAAATAACATCATTCTCTCATTCCCTGTGGAGATTAAAGCCTCTGCTCTATGTACTGAGCTGTAATACTAAAAGAAAAACAACTAAAATGTCACAGTAATGCATGAAGGCAGACCAGTCAGGTATTGCACACTCTTGGAAAAGCACGTTTTGCATACTTTATATATAAATGCTAATCCAAAAAAGAAAACTAAGCTGAGAATTATCTGCAAAGTTTCTCTTCTCTTCTGGATCCTTGAGCAGTTCTGGTGCATTTGAATCTATTTTCACAGCAACACCAACCTCAGTTGGTGCGGACCCTACTGTATGCATTTTCTTTTTTTTTTTTAAAGACAATGAATATTACATTTGAAAAATTGAAAAAAAAAAAAAAAAACATTAAACATAGACTGATTGTGGCCAGTTCATTAATGACTGCCTGGAGCTGCTCACCTCTGCACGCATAATTGAATCAAAATTGCTCATTTTTTAGATAATGCACTTTCTCTTCTTTAAGAATGGAGATAAAGAAGAAAAAAAAACACAACTTAGCCATGTAAAATGTTAAATGCATTCAACTACACCATACATATTTCTAAATATCAAGGTCTAGCTCCATGTATGGAAATAAAAATGTATAGACGGAACTGCCAAGTTTGTGGTGAAATTCAGAAGTGAAATATTCTGAACTTGGGGATTTACTATGATGTAAACACCAAGTGTAAACAGTCAACATGGACAATAAGAAGAAACACAGCTTCTTATGGTAGGCGACATGTACATTCATATTGTATATGTCAGTGGAGCATTACTGGATACATTACATAAATGGAGGATAATTCAATTTAATGTTCACTTGTACATACAACTGACATCAGAGCAGGTGCTTTTTGATGAAGCTGGGGTGCATGAAATTGACCTCGCTCTCAGCCAGAGCTCTGAATTCAGGAGCCTTTTCATCATACCAACTAGTTATTTGGTAGGAAATTATAAGGTCTGAGTCTTCTGGAAGTAGTATCTCATAATTGTGAGATCTATTCATAGTTCAGTGATGACTAAATGAAAGCAGGTTGTACCACATAAATTTCTTATGCAAGTCTTATACCACAGGATATTTACACAGTAACTGCTGCGTAAAGGTACGCTTAGAAATAAATTGTATGAGTGCATTCAAAACAGCCAGAATATTCCGGTAATAAAGACTGCTAGGGTAGTCGGTTTGGGATATTTACAAGTTATCAATTCAAGCGTGAATGCATGGGCACTATAAATCCACTGTCAGCTGACCTAAAGGATTATAGATATGCCAGCTAAGACAGAATAGTTTAAGACACATTCAAATTTACCAGAGCATAGATGAGCAATCCAAACAACAAAGATGTCAATTTATTTAGAAATGGGTGAATTCCCAGATATGACTCCGCCACCGTAATAAGTCAATTTCCTTAAATGTCAAACTTACTCTGTTGCCTAATGGAAATGCATATTGGCAGATTGTCTGATGATGTATTAGAAAACTTTGCTCATGCAGCATCTTCCAGTGGTGTTGGAGCCATTTCAGTCACTCTATTAGTAAAGCTGCAGTATCGCACACAAATGCATTCAGTGAATCAGTCTTGTACAATTTTATTCTAGTTAGATCATGCTACGACCTGTGGTTTCTCTTTTTGTAAGATTTGTTCCAGCTTTACTATTCCATCCACAACCGAACCCCTCCAACTGTATGTGTCCTGCTGCAACCCCGTTACACTTGTGCTGCTTAGTCTTGATATATATTTTCTTTGTAAGTTATTTAACATCTTGTAAAATCCAGGTACTCATTGTGTAGAAAGTTCATTTCTGTAATATAGGAAGGACTGAATCATTTTTCTTTTGTCTTTTTATAACAAAAAAAAAGCATAATTATTACCCATAAGGCATTTCACATATGTTGCCCTGGTTTTCTAAAACCACCATGTTGACATATTATCTTTAATAATAAATGTCATTTTTCTTACCAAAGCAAATGTGTTTTTATTCAAATAAACATAAAAAAGTTATTATTTAAAGATATATATTTACATGAATATGGTGTTTCATTTATATCATCTTAAAATGTACACAGCTGTAGGCACACCTAATCACGAGATGAAATACAAACTTAAACACTGGCAGCATAAAAAGTAAGATTTTTAATCCATCAAGTGCACATTTATGTAGCTAAAGCTTTTCAAACTCACATCTTTGTCCTAAAATACAACACAAGTAGGCTTAGAAGGTATTTTTTACACAATGAAGAAGTCAATCAAACTTGCTGTACATACTAAACCATGACATGCGGGATACTTGGCTCATGTACATGTAACACAGGTAGACCAGCTCAGGAGTCTTTGTAGTAGTTGTTGAAGTTAATGCGGAGCAAGAAATCCTCTAAATGAGGCTGATAGCCTCTGTTCACCAGCTTAGTCACCACTGGGAGAAGAAAAGAGACATTTGTAAATAAGTCAGCCTCCCTGACATAAAGAAAACATTGTTGCAGCAAATGGGCTCATGTTAATTATATACTTTTACATGATTATTAGGTACCCGACACAATTTCTTACTCTGAATCAGCACCACTGTTAGAAATATATACTGAGAGTTTTTTCTCAAACAATCCACAAACCGTTTAATTCAAGTCAAAACACTTGCCGGTATAATAAGAAGGGGTCAGAACAGCATCACAATGATGATGAGCTTCCCTGATTGTATGCCAGTGTCACTAAGCAGACTTAACTTTCATCAGTCAGATGTAAAACAACATCCTATGGCCTTACCTTTGAAAAGGAAGTGAGAATAATACTTGAAGGTGTTGTAGGACTGCTGCATGGCAATAAAACTGGGGTGCACTGCTTCCCCCTGCTGGTTGTCCCACGGTTGTGCAATCAGCTGGGCCCGAAACTTGAGGATCAGGCTGAAGATGCTGTGGATAATGTTCATGACTGGAGCCGCTTTATCTGTCAGCAGACCTCTGGAGAATACACAAAGAGGAAGAGTTCAAAGTTTAAGACAGATTCGCCCAATGAATGAAAATAGATGTTTAGTTATTTACAAGGAGGGAGAAAAATAGTAGATATTAGGGAAAAAAGTGTCTTACTTAAATTTATGGTGCTTATATTGAAAGTAGAGTTAATGATGTTACAATGAAGAAAATTAACTTTTAGATAGATCTGGTACAATACAAGTACTGTGCTTTGTATCTGTTTGATAGATATGAAACATTCTTACTGCCTTTAAAAAAGCTGATGGCACAGTTTGGTTTTTCTCTTTGAACTGTTCAGGTTTTCAAAAGGTCACATCCAGTAAGATTAAAATACCCAATTATCTTCATGTAGATTACCATAAAACTAACATTAGTAGGTTACACAAGGTAGACTTATCTGTGGCAATGTTTTCATTCATGTTGAGGCAATTTTTTTCATATTTTTTTAAGACTAAAACAGAAAATATGTGGTTCATAAAATGATTTCAGATCATTTAACATTTATAAAGAAATTTTAGCTTCATCTGATTAGTTTTGACTAGCACACGTTAGAAACTGATCAGTTAACATATCATTTGAAAAACTAAAAGCAAACAGACCAAAGCATGAATGAGCCCAAAATAAGATGTCAAAGAAGAGAGAAAAATATTATATTGCATCACATTTTATGACGGTTTGTCTTTTTTTTTTTAGAAGAGAAAATGTCTATTATGTACCACCGATTTTTACCAGTGTTTAACATCAAAAAAAAAAAAAAAAAGTCTTCATACCGGTAAGTTAAACGTTGATTCATGTTGAACTGTGTACTCTGGAGATAAATGTTAGTATGCAAAATGTAACTTGATTACATAAACTAAAAGTAAATATCTCTCAGAACTTCGTGACTTCTTGAAAATGTTATATTTATTCATTTGTGCATAGAAAGATTTATTAAGATGTACTACAGTTAATGTTGTATCCATACAAGTGTTCCAGTTCTCACCTGAAGATGGCTCTGTTGAGGTAGTCTGCGTGTGTGCGGTGGATGGCATCCAGGTCGCTGGCAGTGGCCAGCTTGGCTGTGAACTCACTCCAAGACACTTGCAGGATCTGGTTGGCGATGTAACCTTGTATGACTTTGACAAAGTGCTGCATCTCATGCCTGTACAGCTGCAGCTGACGGAACTGCACCGAGCAGCCTGCACCTTTCACCAGTGCTGATGGACACAAGAAGGGGAAAAGTAATGAGAAAACAAGAACATTGAGAAATTAAGCTAATCATTGCAGTTTTTGGCTTATATGTAATTTTGAGAGTCTATCTTGCTTAGGGTCCATCAGTCTTGTGTCAAGTTATCTAAAAATTATGTTGTAATCTCTTAAATGGACATCCTTTCAATAATACTTTGCCTTTCCCTATTAGAATAACCACTTCTGTAGTCTGTACACAGATGGTCAGTGACCAATACTATCTAATTCAGAGTAGCATACTTATTTGAAGAAGAAAAAAAGCCCCCTGGCTTGACTTGGGATTTGTATAAATAAATCATAAAAGAATTTTAACATTTCCACCAAGAATATTTTATAACCAACTGAAGCACAACAGGAAGAATCGTATCTTTTCATCCTCACAAGAAAGATGGAACGAGCTGGGGCTGAATTATCTCCTCACCTGTCCTTTTGAGGTGAAACCAGACATCCCGGAGGCTCCACACCATGTGTTTGAGCTGCAGCAAGAATGAAAACAAGCGATTGTACTTGTTCATGCAGCTGTCTGTGATGATGATATTCAAGGGCCAGTCCACCTGCGAGAAGACACACAAAGGAGAGTAGAAGCTACGTAAGACAGAAAAGTGTGTGAAGCTGTGAGAGCGTCTGAGGGGAAAGGAAATTCCAAGAAAACGGAATGAGAGTTCAGAAAAAAAGAAACAGGTAAAAAGGAGGAGTGATGGATGACAGGGGTTGAGAGGAGAAAGGTGTGAACACAGACACGTTGATAAAGGAGGTGAGAGGATTGTGAGGGGAAGATAGAGTGGTGAGAGAAAGGGGGGGTAGAGGTGGAAGAGGAACAGGGAAAAGAAATATAGTGACACAAAGAGGCAAAACACGTGAGCAAGTGGTAAAGATGAGAAGGGGGAGGGAGTGAGGAATGGTGCAGGAAGGAGGATCAGCAGCTTCAGGGACAGTTAGAGAGAGAGAGAGAGAGCAGAGCTGGGGACAATATGTGCACCATTAGTCACCATGCATGCCATCCAAAAGACACAAGTCCAATCAGTCTATGAGGGTGAACCATTTAAATGCGTGATAAGCTCATTTTCCACACCCAGAGCAGTTTGTCAAAACATGACAGGCTGTCACATTCAAGCTGCCACTCCTGCTGAGACCAGCACACCCTTACGAGTACTCACCGTGCATCAAAACGCACAACCTCACCTTGTATCGCAGCTCCAAACAGTTGAGGGAGTCTGGGGCGTGCGGATGGAAGGTCTCTGGGAGGAAGCGCAGGGCGAAGGTGAAGTTTGCAGCTAAAGTGCTGTCCCCGTGTAGACTGTACTGCAGGGCCTTACTGAGGATGGAGTTCAAGACCAGAGGGGTCAGCAGCTCCCCTGGTGTCTGGCCGCAACCCATCTGGGTGAAAGACACATTGATTAAACAAATACCCAACAAATAAATGAGCTCTTCTGATGTACAAGTTGGAGGTTTTTATTTGGCAACAGCTCATCTCATAGCTGAATCTAAGATCAGCTTCCTCTCCAGATGAAGGTGTACTAATCAGTGAGATTGGTGCTTTTCCTGGATAAAATAACACCTTCTGTCTCGTAGGCCTCAAGAGACAGATGTACATGAATGTTTCTCCAGAGCAGAAATGAGGTGTTAGAAAAGGCTGCGCTTGTTATTTCATGACAGGAAGCTTGACACAAGCAGAAACCTTGCAGTGAAAATTGATATGTTGCCAGAGAAGAGCAGAATTTACTGTTTAAACCCACGATACTCTTTTTTTTATGTCGTGTATCATTATTAATTTGTTATTTGAAAATATTGATAACAGGAATTTTCAGGATGCTCATTTTCCTTTTTACATCTCACAGGACTCCTCTGGCTTGAGAGGCGAAGTGTGCTGTAACTGCAAAGCTCACAAGCTCAACGATAATAAATCACATTTTGTCTGAGAAAATAAAAACCCTCACAGCACACACCCTGTAGGCAATGATGAAAGTAGAACCTGGCCTCCAATGGAAGTGTATACATATTATTAATCATATCTAACTGTGCTCTCTTAAAGCAGAGGACACAGAGATCATCCAGTGCAGATAACTAAAACAATAAATGAAACACAAAAAGGTTTTGGTTTCCCATCCTCCCCTAGAATGTAGACTTAAAACAAAGACCAAAAAAAAACAACCCCTGAGTCTGCACAAAGAGGCTAACAAAGTAGGCAAAAGAGCATCACCTTTTCAAAGAGCAAATCGCTGAGGGACTGTGCAAACTCGCCATCCTCCATCAGCAGGAAATGGCGCAGAGCTTCAAAGTGTTTTTCCACCCCCAACTCCACAAAGAAGTAGTCCACGACTGCCTTATTCACCAAAGACACACTGGGGATAGATAGAAAAGAGGAGAATGGGTAACGAGGAGAGTTTTTGAGTACAGAATTAGTAGAAAAAAAATGATGCGTACTTGTAAGTTTCACACACACAGGTAATATAGACAGACATTAGATCTGGTGAAAGCTCAGGCAATCTACTGGTGTGTATGTGTGTGTGTGTTTTTAAAAACTTTCTTTACTGAGACACAGCCCTGTCAAGATCTAATTTCCCATTGCTTAAATTATGAGTAAGTCATCCGAACTTCTAAAGTTCAGTAATTCTCGAAATATTATGCACAAAAATAACTTGGCAAGGAAAATTTAAGAACATTTTTTTTTGCAATCAAATTTTTCTGAATCATCACCACATGTGATGCTAATGCGCTACTGAAACTTATGAGCTATGAAATCAAGTCCAAAGAATGCTTCACCCTGTCTGTGTGTACAAGGAGATAAGCAACTTCACACAGGAAAATTTGAACCTTGAAGATGTGCAGAAATACTGTCGGCAAAGAAGCTTGTCTAAATATTTTTCTACAAAATAAAGTAACAAGACACAATTACAGTTTAAGTGGTAAAAAAGGACAACAGATCAGTGAGAAAACACGCTTGCATTTGGTATATCAGTATAATACACTTAAAACACAAATAGCTATTAATAGTGTGCATGCAAAAATGTTATTCATTCCTCCCAAACACAAATCCCAGCCTATCCTCATGCAGCACTCCTGCAGACAGGCACTCACTGGGTGATGAGTGGAGCAGTGACGGAGTGTTTTATCAGCACCGGCAGAGAAACCATCTCGCTGAGTTGGACAGCAGTGGTATCTGTGGCTTTGTGGAGTGTGGGGTCCATGGGAAAGCCCAAGGGTCCTCGAGTTACCTGTTTCAGCAGCTGACACTCAGGAGACGAAGCTGTGCGAGAGGGAGAGGACAGGCATATTGCTCAGGAAACGTCACTCACACAACAGCAGGGAGCGGCTTTACATTGGATCTACAGTTTCATCAGACAAAATAAGACGTCTGAAACTGGCATTTGGGTTGAAAAAAAACTGACAAAAAAATGTACATACTTGTTTGTGACAGGGATTAAACTAAGGCCTTAAAATGAACAAAAATAAAAACAAAGCCTTGCAGTACATAGTATTTACTTCAGGGGGTTTTCAGCATTAATCACCCTAAAATAAGATGTTCTAGTTGTTTTTGTTCATCAACATATTTATAGTAACACAGCCTAAATAATTATGGCTCTTGACTTTGATCAGTGGTGTGGAAGATTTATTCAGCTGTGTCTAGATGCTGATCGATCTAGACATGAATACTTGCTACATGAATGAACAACAAATAGAGGGTGAAAAGGAGAAGATATGACTTAACAGAGCTATGATACATCCCACCCAAATATATACCTGTTTTTTTAAGAAAGTATTTATGCTATCAAAGCAAACATTTTAATGGCTGATGGAGCAAATCTTTAACAGACTGTGAAAAATAAACATTTGTTTTCCTTTACATGGAGTAAATCTAGGTGCAATAATCAAAGCTGAAACACTGACATCACTTCTCTACAATTCCACTGTTATTTGAGATGATGTGATCAGGAAAAAGGCTGAATCCACAGAGTTTTACAAAACTACATTAGTCTTTCTTTTGAATGTTAGATGCGTTTAGTTTCAAGTGATCATAGTCCGAAATAATTCCTTTCAGAAACGGTATTTGTGGTGTATGCTTGCCGTTTTTCTCATTTTATTAAAAATGAATGTATTGAAATATGAGGTTTGGCCTCTGTGTGTAGGCTTTGAACATCAAGTACAAGGGTTTCAGTTTTTCCCCAACAACCAGGCTGTTTCTACAATATGTTACTTGGGTGAGGAATCTTTATTCAGTGCCTAAATCACATCCAGAACATTACTTCATAAAAACTACAACCCAGAGGAACCATTCATTTTGGCCCAGTCGTACATCTTCCACTCACCCATTAGACTGTAGCAGTCCTCGTAATGTTCCACCTGGTACTGCACAGACAAAGCCAAGAGGTATTCCTGCTCAGACTTTTCTCCAGGGGACAACCCAAGGCCAGAGGTCCAGGACCCCATTCCCTCGACCGGCTGCTCACTGAAGAAGCTTGACAAACCTGAGGAGAGATGTAAAGCGATTACTAAGGCAGAGCAAAATTTTGGCCTCCGAGCACAAAGCGACCATAATTAGTATTCTAAGAATTTAAATGTTAGTGTTTTAGTTTTTTCCATGTTAAAGAGAATCAGAAGGCAAAAATTTTGATGGTACAATAAAGCAGCGTAAGGGCTCTTCCCAATTCTACTTTTTTCTATTCACCATTTGCTTCAAAGAGAAGCATTGATACAACAACAATCCTCACAGCATACAGGAGGGACAGGACTCATTTAACAGGTATCACAAATAAAAGTGTTAAGAACTATGTAATAAGGAGTAAGAATCTGCATTTTTCCAATTAATTAAGTTAATTTTATTTACTTATTGTCAACAAGAAACTCTGTAAAAGTTGTCCAGTCTTAAAGATGAGTTAGTTTATAGCTTTGAATTACATTGATAGCTTGCACTATTTTGAGCATTATTGTTGCACTTCAACATGCCTCACAGTTACAGTGTATGTGTGTTCAACTTTGTACGATTTAGTACCTTTGCTGTCCTCGTCCTTTGCCTTTTGCTGATTTCCACTGCCTTTGTCTTTCACCACACACCCAACTCCAAGAGAAGAATCTGACGAGTGGCCATAAGTGCTGCCTGGCAGCGCAGAGGGGTGTGGCTCCGCTCCCATCACCACACACCCAACTCTGAGTGTCAAATCAGAAGAGTGGCCATAGGTGCTACCTGGTATCGGCGATGGGAGGGGTTCGCTTTTGGACACGACACATCCGATAACTAAATTTGAGTCTGATGGATGACTGTAGGTACTGCCAGGTAATGGAGAGCGCTTGGGCTCATCTCCTGAAACTACACATCCAACACCCAACGTTGAGTCAGATGAGTGACCATAAGAGCTTCCAGGTAAAGGGGACAAGGGTTGTTCGACCCCTGACACCATGCAGCCTGGCTGAAGTATACAGTCTGAGGCATGGCCGTGCTTACTCCAACGAGGTCTTGTTTCAGAAACATTGGACACAAACTCGCCCACTTTTATGTTGGCATCAGAAGAGTGCCCATGAATGCTAGGACCAGGACGTGGGGCGACGACGTCTGAAACGTTTTCCCCAACTTTAATATGAGCATCCGAGCTGTGACCATGAGCGCTGGGCGATGGCAGAGGTGCCGTAATATCTGAAACAAGCTCCCCAAGTTTGATGTGGGCGTCTGAAACATGGCCATGGACGTTTGGAGTAGGAAGATGGGGGATATAATCTGAAACATTTTCACCAATCTTGATGTGAGCATTAGAGGAGTGACCATGGACACTGGAGAATGGTAGAGGAAGAGCATCAACGTCTGAAACGTTTTCTCCAATCTTGAAGTGAGAATCTGAGGTGTGACCATGGACGTTTGGGGATGGAAGTGAGACAGTTACCTCAGACACATGCTGTCCAATCTTTATGTGAGCATCAGATGAATGTCCATGGATGCTGGCTGAAGACTGAGGGACAGTGGTATCTGAAACCGGCTGTCCAGCCTTTTCATCCACATTGGAAACAGGACTCTCTTCAACTGGTAGAGAAATATTTTCTCCAGCTATTTCATGAGAGTCTGAGCTGTGGTCTTGACTGCTTGCCTCCATCCTGTCATCAGAAAGATTCTGCAGCACTTTGTGATCACCTTGACCTTCGGCGTCTTGTTCTGCTGTGTTAGAGGATACCTCAGTCGTTACACCATCTTTTATAGCCTCAACAGAATTTCCTGTTTTTGCATCTTGTTCTGATATTGATGCAGCTTCCCTTTGACTGACATCTGTCATTAAGCCATTTCCATCTACTTGCTGGAGTGAAGTTTTTGAAAGTTGTTGGTGAACACATGTATTTTGGGGTGCCTCTAGGGTATGCTGACCTCGAGAAGAGTTGGATTCAGGAGTTTGTTCTTTGGTGACACCGTCCTGAACTTGAGACATTTTTTCTCTAGCGGGTATGTGGATTTGAATGAGCTGAGGCTGAACTGCAGGTCCCCATTGAGGCCTGGACTGGACTGAGGCTTGGCCAGTGATAACCTCTAGTGGACTAAAGGGGGCACTAAAGTCATAGTCTACAAGTTGTTTAGTAGGACAAGCTTCAGGTAGGTTAGAGCCAATCTCCTCTAGGGCTTTATCCACTTGCTGACTGTCAGGCTTCGGTGATTTAGGCAGAAAGTCATTGATGTCAATGTCCTCTGAGATGAGAGCAGGGTCTGCTGGGGACGGATCACGAATGGGTGACACGGTTTTAGATCCTCGAGTCTCTGCTGATTGCTCCTCCTGAGTGGGAAATTCCTGTCAACAAAAGGTATTTATTTGAGGATGTGCCATGGGTGCAGTTTAAAACAACATCAAGAAGTGGAATAATAGAATAAGAATAAGCATGTTGTTATACCAGTGTTTGTTTTGGTGCCGTCTGTTGTTCTGATTGAACAGGTGGCAATACTTCCATGGGAGGTCTGTCTTGGCCTGAGGGATATTCCTCCAGCATTGCCTGGAGGGAGGTCACAAAAACAAAAATAGCTTAAAGGAAGTGAAGTAAAGACCAAATATCTTTGGTTATTCCTCTGGAAAGGTAGTTCACTGCTCTTTGTTTGACAGCAAAATTGTGAAAAAACTACCAAGACCATTTTCATAGAACTTGTCAGGAAAGTGCAGAAGAATTCATCTATTCAGTTGTGCATTGGATTTAGACCGATTTCTTTAAATCGTGACTCGTGTACGATGTGTCCAAGTTTATGTCTTCTCCCCCCCCCCTGTTCATTCATCACAAACCTGAATTTTCTGCCCGTCAAGCATAAAGAACTGAGCTCGGGCTTCGTCAAGTCTCATTCGCTGCACTCTCCACATGGCTCGTCTCTCTCTGCGAGCTGCTTCCTCAGACAGATGGCTGTACCGCGCAATCAGCTCCTTCCTATAATTTGAAAGTAGAAACAATATGTAGAAAATTAATCTTTTTAACTGAGAAGCTCATCCAGAGCAAGTTGCAATTATTGCATGGCTAAGAAAGAGCACACAGAGTAACTAGGTAGAATTATTCCAGCTAGCTTTTCCTTAGTAAGCTATTCTTAATCATTCTTTGACAAAAGCATGACTTTGATTTTTATCCCCCCCCCCCCTGGCACATTCCAAACAAATTAGATACTCAAATCTTGAAATTAGCAAAGATTATGGCAAGTAAGGAATAGTTAAGGAAGTGAACTGGCAGGATAAAAAGCTGCAGATGGCAGGTGCTTTCTTTGGCTTTGGCATGCTTGGATGTCCAACATGTCAAGCTGAATAACAGCTCGCTGTGTGCATTACAGGCTCTGATAGCACTTGCTCATGCTGCCGCATCAGACAGTGATCCCTCCTGTATGGAAATGTGGCTCAAATCCAGTCACTGACATATGCCATACTGATGGAACGGATGTCTCATTGTGTCTCAACATAGTTTGGATATATATTCTATATCAAATATAGTCTTAACAGAGACTGAATCACCTATGAGGGGGGGGGGGGGGGGGGGGGGGGGGGGGGGGGGGGGGGGGGGGACACAGCTGTGGTTGCAAAAACTGTCAGACCTCGCTCTCTGTTCCAGCTGTTCCTCCAGGGCTTGTAGTCTCTTTTCTCTGTCTCTCAGCTCTTTGGCAAAGCTGTAATCATCCTCCTCCTGCTTCTTCTTGGCTGCACTCCGCCACTGTTCCCAAATGTACAAATGTACATACATCATTAGCTCAAAGCATGATCAGAAATGCATGAACCCAAATTTTTGTTGGGATTATTTATTCCATCACGTGATGTTCTTGATATCATGTACAACAAGAGCTACCTCTTACTTTGTCACACATTTCTCTTATAAATTCATACATCACAATTACACAGATTGAATCTGGTACTTTTTCCACTCTTTTTTTTTTCAGTTAATTACCTCTTGCTCCTGTTCCAGGTGCTGTTTCAGTTCATCAAAACACTCCCTTTTCTTGGCCTCCTCAGCCAAACGCAGTGACACTTGGTGCCCTGCAGGAGGTGAGGGAGATAACAGTGGGCTGTTTACCCCTGCGCTGCAACACTAAACAACATCACCATCTGCCCCACAATCAAGTAAGCCCATGCCAAGACATGCATAGAGCATCAGGCCAGACATTCCCCAAGCCAATCACCTCCCTTCTCAGACACTAGCTCACATTTTCAGCAGTAATAAATGACGTGAGGAGTTAGCTAAACTGGATGAGTGATGAAGATTAGATTGGATTTCACAGCCTGTAGTAATGAAAACAATCTAAATCATCCCTTCCTCCAACTGTTCCCCTGTGCACATCTCTGCTCTCTTGACGGGACTGAGGGGAAGTTCTCAGTGAGGATGTGTGGTTAGTGCCAGGCCATTTGTTGGAGGTATACAGCTGGATGGGAGCGTCCATGATCATAAACAGCCGTATAAGAATTATACTCGCAGCACGAGTTCATTTGTGCGCATGTGTGTGCGACACTAACCACGGATGCTCTCCAGGGTTTTGGCCGCCGACTCTCTGACCTGATTGATCAGCTCCTGCCGTGCCTGCTCCGTTCGCAGGGCCTAACAATAGACAGACAAGAAATCATCATTAGCAAAGATTTATCCTCCAGCCTTGTAGCTCACCTCTCTTACCCTACCCTTTGCCAGTCACTGCTGCCAGGGTGTTGCATTACATCAACAACAAACCCCAGAGCAGTCCCACAGTCATATCTCATGGAAGAAAAAAGAAAAAATCTGCATCATTACTTGCTCCTCCTTGCTGACGGCACTGTGCTTAGCGATCCTCTCCATGCGTCCACGATAAACAGCGCAGTCTTTCTCAATCTCCTCCACCTCCTGCAGGGAAAACGTGACAGCGATGCGAGGTACTGGCAGCTCCGACCAGCAGATGTAGTGCTGTGGACACACATTTGGCATGGAGTTATAACGGAGGCTTGTGGTTTCAAGTGTTAATTTAGATGGCTCACCGTGCTGACACGGTCTTTTATAGCCTCAAAGTTTGTTTCGTAAACAAAATATGTTCTACCAGATGTCGAAGTGTGTTACTCTTTTTTCACGACTACAACCAAAAATAAACAAGTGGGAAATCTAAGATGAGATGGGGGAGACATCTGACCACAAATATGATTGAGAAGCTGTGGCATGACCTCCAATATATTTACTTTGACTTCTGGGTATTTATGACCTTAGCTTAATCAGTTTTGATATAATTCCATCCATCCAACAAATGTAACTCAAATCCCTCACCCCTCTGCTTTAAATGCAGCTTAAAAGGGTGAAACATTAATGCTGTGTACTTGATCTTGCTCCAGAATCTGTCAAAATGAAGGAACTGTAGGACAAATCTATGGCCTCAATACGCTGTTAAATATACATTAACTAAACTGTATTCATTTTTCCTAAAAATATGACACTGAAGTGAATTCAAAAAATACCCATATACGAGGCCTGAATAAGATCGATTACGAAACAAGTCATTTTACTCATCAAAAAAAAAAAACCATTCATCCAACACCAAACATTTGTCTCTTCTGTGAGCTCTGCGATTTCCCATGAATGAATCTTCTATTATATGTAG
>JAOXYM010000010.1:16988788-17005171 GCA_028567055.1 Leptatherina wallacei | reverse complement strand
GATGGATGTTAAGTAGATATAAATGACTCAATCTAAGAGAATAAAAACAATTTTAACAAAGTGCTGAGATACCAATAGAAACAGTTTTTAATGATATATTCCTTTTTTTTTCACATTGACCTTTGAGTTTGTGACACGCTGCACCTTTAACTGTGTGTGCAACAAGCAGTCAAACAACTCATTAACTAAAAGGAAAATTCACAGATTAATCTGAATAGAAATGTTCAGTGCATCCCTAATGTGACTAACATCTACTGAAGCAACTGAATGTTAATCTATTTTCAACTCATCTGGCCATCATTTCCTCAGTTAGTTCATCACTCATTTCAACTATGATATGCCACAAAGGGTTCATGCTAACCCTTAATATCCAATGTGACAGTGTATCTTTTTTCTGAGCATCACTCTAACATGTCAAAATATCCCCTTTAGAAATGCACAAATGGTGTGCAGATTAGCAGCTGCATTGGTAGTTGCAAATTATTTTCCTTTTAGTTAAAATGTTGAAAATACACACAATAATACTTTTAAGAACCATGACATGAGGACAAAGTATTGTCAGGAGTTTCATAACAGCAAGAAGTTGAAAATAAATCAAATTCATGTTGTGTCAAGTGCAGAGCAGATACAGCCAGTCTGCATCTCCTTGCAAAAACAGTGGATGGAATCCATGTTAAAAGCAAGAAAAGCAGACAGACTGTGTTATCTTAATACTTTCTTTTAATCCTTAATATATTCATTCCAACAGAGAAAATATATTTCATGAATACCATATAGGTACAGTACTGGTATTTTTACACATTATTCAGGTAAATTAAATCCCCCACCCCCCATCCTCCGCATATGCATGAAAGGTGTTAAATGTGCAAAACCAACCTGTGGGCAACAGATTTTGAGGAGGTTGATGGTCTTTCCACAGACGTACACGTCGTTGGCAATGTGTCTCAAGAAGAGCGGCACGCAATCCTCCACATCTTTTGAGATCAGAGTGTAGCCTTGAACCCAGAAGTGTTTGTCTGCACAAATTCACAGATTCCTATTACATGCTTAGAACAACTGTTACTGGGCCATTATGCTTCTAGTAGCAGAGCATTATTCTCATGACTGAAACATATAAAACTACAAACAGTGGAGCAGTAAGGCAGCACAGGCTCGGCCTGAAACTTTTCCTTATTAGTATGACTTACGGGGCATGGCAAAACTCTGGCCGCTTGAATTAACACATGGAAATTGTTAGCGCTTAGCTCAGTGATCCTAGGCAAAAAGCATAAGAGAACACAAACGCATCGAGCTTTCGGAGCCCCTTACAGAAAGCCTGCGGCTTGCCAAGAAAGCTTAGTTGCTGATTGCTTCCTTGGCCGATGGAGTTAGAGGAGAACAATGACATTTGTGTGTCCTCCAAAAGGCAGGAGCAAGAAGTGTGGAGGTTCACTGCTGGAGTTGATGAGGTGTAGCCAATGAGCAAATGAAACTGTTAACCAGACAAAGCCGAGGTGATGGTCTGACCTTGAATGGGATGTTGCATGACATACAATATTTGGAGAGGCTACAATGATTCATGCCACAGGATATTTATAGGGCAGTGTCAAAACTGAAAAATTGCAGCTTGTGTACTTGTCTGGGATGTATGATTCTATGATTATCCTTTACTTGCATGTAATTCTCAAATATACAGATGCACATAAATAATTTTCAGACTTGATTATATGTTCCATCTATAAATACCAGAAGATGCTTATATTCTTAATTTTAAAAAAAAACAACATAATTCTTATTCCAGAGTTCACTAACTATTTATTCCTGATATGCTTAAAATGAGGAAGTCTATTGAAGAGGTGAGAAAAAGATATCTAGCATTGAAAAACAGCAAGAGTGAAACAACATAACGGACTCATACAAAGCGAGTCAGCCGGTTCTTGTAGAACACAGACCGGTTTATTCTGCTTCATCTCCTCCCGTCGGAACGCAGCTCCCCGCGTAGAATCGAGTCATTAATTGGACTAAAGAAAATTACTTCAGCTGGTCGAGATTTGTCAAGGGTAACTGTGAGAGAAATCTATTTTTGAAGTGTTTCTGTTGTAACCAGTGTGTCAAAACAAATGAAAAGAATAAAAGAACATTATTTAATTTTATTTGTCTCTCTAGCTTGCCGAGTGGAGATGGCTCTGGTTCCCACAGCTGGGGCAGCTGATTTTGTTTCCCGCTGATTACCATCCAATAACTTCATGACATCCTTTATAGACACAAGGACGAATGCAACTAGGCAATAAAGGCTGTAATGAAATCTCTTCTTTTCTCCCCCTTCCTGCTACACAATCCATCTGGTGGGCTTTTCATTTTCAGAACCCGCTGAAGTGTTTATGTTATGCGATGTCTTGTGTGTGCCATCTCACCCCTGTAGCTGAGGTATTCCTCGTTGACTTGGATCATGAATTCTCCATAAACATCTCGAAACACACCGTTGTACACCCAGTCTGACACAAACCTAAGTGAAGTACAGTAAAAAAAAAAAAAAAACAGTCAGACGCGGCGCTGACAATATTCTGCATATCATATGAAGTCATGTCAAAATGTCTTTGGGATAAATATGGACAGGATCTCACGCGCAGACACTGACCGTGTGTAAGGTTCAGAGCTGCTCTTTAGCAGTGACAGCAGGACAGGATAATTTTCATTACTGCAGTTATTCTGTGCCTCGTTGTACAGGTAGGACAGCAGTTTAACACCCTGAGGAGATCCACATGGCACAGAGCTGACATCTCATCTGTTAAATTAAACAGGCCATAATAGATGACATATTGCAGTTTGCAGATAAAAGAGCACTCACCACAGGGAAGGTGGCTTGGCCTGCACCCAAAGGCCCATCTACACAGCACAGCTCTGACAGGTACCTTAGATTCAAAAAGAGCAGGGAGTTTTTGATCTTATGATGTTTACGTGAAGGTTCTCGCAGTCAGAAAGTGACTATGCTGCTGACTCGGTGAGGCTAAGGTTAAACTTGGAACCGACAGCAAGAAATAAAGCAAAATGCAGGTTTGAGCCCACCTGAGCTGGCGTCCCACTTTGCGGAAAAGGAAGCCGATTGTCAAAAGACTGAGAGTAGGGGGAGTACTGAGAACACAAGCCCGGTAGTAATGCAGGTACTTCCTCAGACCACCGGTGAATGCCTTGGAGAAGGGAAAATATTTCCACATATTGTCATTTACTCTGACATGATGGCACTCAAATGGTTAATCTGCCCTGGGTACTGATAGATTACAGCACTTTTTTTTTTGTTTTAAATGAATATTGTTAGCCCACTGTCATTTACCCTTATGTATTTCATCTCTTTTTGTCTTTTTTTAATAGCTTCACTATGTATGTGAATAAATTGTTTATGTGCTTGCTTGTCTGGAATTTCCCCCTAAGGGAAGACCAAATTATTCTGAACTGATGAACACCACACTGGCAACAAACTTATCAGTGCAGAATACAAGCAGAGGAAATTTTGGAGTCCCCGTGGTATTAATTAATGATGATTATACAAACACACCTGGAAGACGAGGCCTTTCTTGTCAGCACTCTGCAGAGCAAAGCGGCTAAGCCTCAGGTAGTAGGTGCCGTACTGGGCCAACTCCCCCAAGAGACGGGACACGCTCTCCGGAGAGGCTCCCGACACGCACACACCGGGCCTGACGTCAAACTGAACACTCTGAGGCGAAAAACACATATTTACAAAAGACAGTCAGCAACTGTACAGTCTGATAAAATCCAATAAAATGGACCGTCTTTGTGACCCATCTAATATTAAAATTTGTCAAGAGTGCATGAAGGGAAACTCCAGGGTGATTTCTGAGGCCATGGCTGATAAGAGTTATTATATTGGACAGATTACATAATCAGGCTGTCTTGCATTGGCTGTCAACGTTTTTATAAGAAGTGAATATGATGTTTCTGGACAGCACTCTTCTGGGGAAAGAAAAATAACAAACAATATTGTGCGATGTAGCCCCTCCACAAACTGCCACTGAAAAGGCTGCGCTTGTGGTAGAAAATCACCTCCCTAACTATTCATCATGAAGAGCTCTTGTGTGAGATGACATTAAACTGAAGTATTAGTGTTGATCGTTCTGCATCGTCGTCTCATGATAGCGCCAAAAGTTTGGTTCAACATCAAGACAAGAGGAAAATGTGCAGTTGAAAAAGAAAAACAAAACAATCCTCTTGAGAAAACTAAAACTTCCAAATGCATTGTAAAGCTGCTACAACTCTCTTGGAGCTTTGTTTGTTAACAAAAAAAAAAGAAAGGACTAATTCACTTCTTGATCATTTAATCTGGCTAATGGTATACCATGTATGGGTTCTTTTCTTTTAAATGTTTGGAGTAATGAGCTTTTTTAAGTGAACTGGGTTTGTTTATCGCATGCGCTAATTGTGCATTGATTCTCATCTCCCTCCTTGTAGTGCAGGAAATGAATGCGTTTAACTGCATATTAGAGACTAAGAAATGATGATGAATTGCACCTGATTGAGAGGAAAGGTGGTGGATGCCACTCCTATCAGGACATTGAGGAGGTCAGATACCAATTGTGTCTGTGAGTCCAGGGGCAGCGGGAGGACAGGAGAGGGTGTACTGGTGCTCACCACCCTAATCTCCCCCTCCCACAACCGATACAGCTGGTCAAAGGCCTCCCTCCCTCCCTCTGTGAGATAGAAGGACTCCCTTTTTCCTGGTGGGCTGGTGGGAGAGAGAGAGAAAGTAGACTTTTCTAACTGTATCTGTTTTAGGAATGAGTTTCACCTTTTGCTTCGATTCAGGCAGTGTTTGCTTAGCTTCGGTTGACTGCTGAGACAGAGCCCCTACACGCCCAAAACCAGCTTTTCTCACTGAGATAATACCAAACTCAGATTTTTAATATGACATGAGTAATAACTTTGTTTATGCATAAATAAATCCAAAAATTAAGGCGCTAATTTCCCAGATTTATCTTTGAATTAATGGTTTAATTTTGACAGCCATGATACAAATCCCAAGATTACTTGATAATGGCAGGATAGACAATTTTCACAAGTGTCTCTTGACCCCCATTGGATTACCTACCCTAGATTTGAAAACCACTGCTCTAAAATACCTATTGTCCAAAGGTTTTAATTATCTAAAAAAAAAAAGTATAAGACATCTTCCCCAGTCTCCTGGGATTTGGGACGAGTATTTTTCGTCATTTTCATCATGACATCTTGGCCTTCAGTTAATCAAACCTTAAAAATGATTTGCAGCAGCTACTAACACTAACATTTAGCTAACTAGCATTACATCGAAAGACTTGCAAGTTCAGCATGTTTATGATCAAACTGGCAGGTTATTTACCAGCCAACAGATTCCCAGCAGCGGCGTCTTCCAGGCTCAAATGTGCGGAGAGCTTCCCAGACATCAATGTCTGGAACAGGGCTGGGTTCTGACTGAGAGTCTGGGGTCAGATTTGAGGCAGACTGAAAACCCTCATCCTCAGACTGATCCAAACAGGAAGGAACCTGTACAGTCCAGCATCAAGAAGTCCACATATAAGCAATGAGATGAAAAAGTTAAATCAAAACATTGTGAAAATATGATCACAATGACATTCTAAAAAAGGCCAACTCAGTTTACATACTTGGTCTCTTACAAAGTATAGTCTCTTACCCTGATGGCCAATCCAGTAACATCAATATTACTGGGGACAGGAGGCAGGTCCAGTCTTATATCCATGTCTGAAGTGCGAGTGTGCTGCAGTGCTCCAAACAATGTCAGCCTGGTATCCTTCTCAAATCTTTCTTCCACTTCCAATTTAGTCCTTAAAGCTAACAGCCCCGTGCCTGGCTGAGCATCCATCAACCTCTGAGTTCCACACAGACTCTCCAAAGTCCCCCATTCCTCTCCGCATATTAGACCCCATGCCCTGGCCTCGAGCCTCTGCAGTTCCTCGCTCTGGTAACTCCAGGGCCGAGGCCTCCGCAACACAGGCCTCTCATGTCTCATGTAGTCCATGCTGAAAGACGTAGAGGGTGGAGGTGCAGAACCAGCCAGAAATACCAAAAGCTCCAGGACAGCATCTACTTCTTTCAGACCAGAGGTTTCTCCTTCAGGAAGTCTCCCAAGCTGCTCCTCCAGCCTCTCCGCTTCCTCTCGGCACCCTGCTACCCGCAGGTCAAAACACATCATCAGGACTCTGTTTCTGGGTGGTGTATTGGATGTAACAGTCGATCCTGAGGTTGACCCTCTGGTGCCATCTTGAAATAGCTTAGACAGCAGGGCACCATAGGCACGCTTCTTGAGAGTTTTGTGGAAGTTTTCTCTGGAAACTCCTCCAAGGGCTCGGCGCTTCCATGATACCCCAGACAGGCTGCAGTCACACAGGGCACTTAGCAGCTCGGTGATGCTGCTGCTGTTGCAGCTGGGCTTTGTGGTGTTGTTACTGCTCATATACATGGTGGCACTGCTGCCTCAGACACTGAGTATCACAGAAAATATGACATGGCATTTCAGATAACATATCTCTCTTTACAGAAGACACTAAATGTTTTGTAAACTATCTAGTAAATTTAAAAAAAACTGAGCTGTTCTGCAAATTCTGGTCTTAAGGGTAGACGTGTGTGACAAAAGCAATTTAGTGAGGTACCTAAATGTCAGATGCACAGTTAGCTAAAAAGGATGCTAAAATGATAATGTTAGGGGCAGCAGAGTCACTGTTAAAGACGTCTAGACTTCGGCAGACTTTAACCGAGCCAGTGTTCAACACTGACTCTGCTTGGCATACATTGCAAAGCAGCAGCACGCTAGGGCTTAATAGTACAATAAAGGTGAAAAGATATCTATATAACGTGTGGTGTGTGATCATTGCTTACACCAAATATGATCTTGTTTTGGTTAAGGTAATCCAAAAATCCTCTTTATATGCCACCATCAGGGTAGTATCTTAATAAGACTCATATTAGAATAATGGTGTGCATGTAAACATAGCCGCTGTGCAGACACTGTCAGACAGAAAATAACATCAACTTGTTGCAAAGTTTTTCTGCTCTGTCAAGTAAATAAAATATGGTATTTCCCCTATACTATGGCAGTGCTTCTGTCTGTTTTGTTAAATATCACCTTCTGTAAAACGTATATTCATGTAGAATAGGAAATTTATTATCGAGTGATGAAATTGTTAAATATTATAGTCTCGTTATTTTTGTATTTTAAACAGGTTGCTTCTTTATTAAGTGTTAAAGAGTGTTTCGTTATATCCTTAAAATATTCTGCTTTCTGAAATACTGTGTCTTCTGTTTTGAATTGTTGGAAAGAGTGTTGTTTTACGTTTCGTGTCTGAAATGTTGTTTGGCTCCCCAGGGCCGCCACAGCTACCATTGTAATAAATATCATAGAGGACGTTCTGAACAATTGAAGACAGCTTCTATACAGACACACGCACATCCTACAATCCCTCATCCCAGCCGTATCTCTATGAGAAATGTCACCGGTCTCTTTATACCATTAGTTTGGATAAATAAAAAGAAAGGAAAACAGACATAAACACCGGGAAGAGCTAACGGCATCTAGCTACAGATTAGCAATACTAGAAACTATTTTAACAGATCAAAGTACATATTTATTCAATATGACTAATCTCACTTTGAGTTAAAATCATCCACCAGGATATTGTTAAAACTCTCAAGATATAGCGATGACAGCCAATTCACCTGACAGTTTCAAGCTTGCAGCCGCCCCAAGCGACTCCTTCCTCAGCATGCTAACGTTTGTTGTTAGCAATTGACTCCTGGGTTCATTTCTTTTACAATCTAGTTTATGAGAAAACACACGGAACACAGTGTGCGGAAAATCGACTCTGCTTCGATGGTGTCTTTACCGTTCTGTGATCTCCTGTCCCCACATATTTGCACAGCTTAATATGAAGTGTACCAACAAGCCAAATACTAGCTAGCTGCCTCATTCATCATCCTCCGCGGGCTACGACAAACTCTTGAACCCGCCCCTGTACATTTGATTGGAGAAATGGATTATAACCTTCAAATGATTGGTTTATACTATCAGAGGAACCACGCTGATTGGTCAAGTTTGTTAGTCAATCATGGAATAAGAGGAAATGTTACTGGCTACTGTGATTTGCTACATTAATTAAACTAGGAAGAATGCCCACCATATATTATTTCCTTTTTATGTTAGTTTTTCACGATTTAATGGCAGAATATTGGGTGGGTCAGGTTGGAACTGTTATAAACAAGCTTTCAGTTGCAAACTAATTAAGTGAACGTAGTTCATTGAAAGTCTATTTACACTACGTGAGCAAAACTGCAATAGGAACTTATTTTGATACATGACATAAAACATTTCTGCTACCAAAAAGTAATATAATTCAAAGGCAAAACAACCGATCTAAAGAGTCTTTCCTGTCTTGCAGTTAATGTGTACAACTTAAAAAAAACCTAGATGACGGATGTTTGATGGACAAGATGAGAGTTGAGTGGGCTAATACATGCAGGATCTGCTGTTTTTATGGTGATCAGATTTTTTCTTTTTTAATTATTTATTTTTTATATTATTAAATTTTTCTTCTTCTATTTGAGCACAATTGTAGCCCATTTTGCTTCAAACTTCATTCTTATACATAAATAAGATTTTTAATTTCACAAATTTCCACATCATTCAGATATATCTTTTTCAGGTATTTTGTTCTTGTCTCATCTCCCAGCACATTAGCCTTTGCCATTTACAGGACTATTTTAGAACCATTTGATATTCATTTAGGTAGATAAAGTGCAAGATAATCTAAAGCCATATTTTAATTTAGTAGTAACATATACTGTATATGAGCTTACAGAATCATAACAGTTGCTGTGTTTGAAATGTTCATCAGGACTGTTTAAAAAATATGTCTCAATCATTTATATTTTCACCAGATCCTTCTACTCTTTCTTCCCCTTTAAGGAAGTGTAACTCAAGTATTATTTGAAACATGTGGGTGAAATGCAACTTGGTGTGAAATACAGTGATTATTTGTCTGATCAGGCTGGCTGCTGAAAGCATCCAAGGCATGAGATCCCAAGCCAGCAACATGCAGATTGTAACGGATTTTCTTCCTCTGAGATCCTGATTTACTGTAATTATTCTGAGCATGTGTTGTATCATTGATATCTAGACAGTGAAAGATAGGCTTATTTTTCAATCTTAGAAGTACAATGCTGATTCCAAAATGGTGTAAGCTACATGTTCCAATATAAAGCACTCTACTGCCTTTGATTTATAACAACTGATCAAAGATAATATTCTAGCTACACTGCTGCCCTTGAAGTCACTCAGCAGATCTGTGATGCAGTAACAAAGTGAGAGGATGGGGTACACAGGCCCTCTGGTCTATCTTTCATATCTCCACCCCTGTAACTAAGCAGTCAGAGGAAGCGGTTTTTGCTTTTCATCTTTCCTTTTTCCAACTGAATTCTTAGCTGTCAGTACTTAACTAATGTTTCCAGTATAATTTTTCCAACCTTCACTGCTGTGACAGATGTTGTGCTGCCATTTTATATTACCAATGCATTTCGTAAAGCCAGACCTTTTCGTTTGTATTCCAAGCAGTGTGACAGGAACCTGATGTGGCATTTGGGAGGGAGGCATCAGCTGTGACAGGGTATGCTGCATATAAGGACTGATATTATCAACAAAGTCGTTTAGGGTCATATTATGTAGAGATGTATGTGATAGGGAAAAAATAAAATTCACGCACTGGGATCTCCTCTTCTGGAAATGACTTGGTCTAATTTTCAGAAATTCTAAATACCGTTGTCTGTCTGTGTATGAGCGTTTCCGTCTAAGGTGATGAACTATGTAAACATCAAATACCGTAAAGAACACAGTTCACTTTAATAAGAAATTGGCTGCCTGTGGCTACTCCATCACCCAAGGTGATTGTTACCTCTCATGAATAAAGCATGAGTGTTCAGTCAAAGCAAATCAATAATGTCCAAGTGAAAGAAACAAAGCAAATATGAAGGGTATATATGTCTTTGAGTTTATTCACGGAGGAGTGTATGATGAAACCTGTAGGTAACTGCTCCGTCCACACATACTACTTTAGCAAAATTAACATTAACACCACCCACTCCAACCAGATCAGGTACAAGATCAAGAATCTTATGAGCTGCCTGGGAAGGGAAGGAAAAAATATGTGTCAATTAGTTGTCCTGTACCGAAAATGTGTGTCCCAGTTTTTTTTTTACTTTTGTCATTACAGCACATTCACAAGTTTCAAAATGGAGAAGAAAAGAAATCTCGACAACTGCACAAACAATTTTTTTTCTCTCTTTTGTTGTTTTTGTCCCAGGACTCGATGCATAGGAGTATACAGTTAGAATACAGTATTTCAACATGTCTTACAAAGATTTATATGGTATAGGAAACAAAAAATAAAAATAACTGCACAGCAGTAAGAAGTCATTTGTCGAGTATAGATAGTCATTTATCGTACACACCGTAAAATAGCTTAGAAACACAGGGCAAAAGGAAAAAAAATTAACACCATTGGAACAATTTTGCGCAATATTCAATCTATATATGAATAACCATTTTGTCTTCAGACTAATTAGGAATGCCAAACATTTTTAAGAAAAATCCAGATTACGTTGGCAACTGTCATACATTTATTTATTTTGGCTTTTTGCCTTAGCCACTTAAGTCCTACTAAACACACTCCAAAGACACCCAAAGGAAATGCACACATCAATACTGCAACCATAAAAGAAATCATACTGAAACGTCTTCAGCCTATTGGCACGCAAATGGCTGCAGCAGGGCATCTAGTATTTTAGACAGCACACATAAGATCACAAGTCCAAATACATTGCTGTGTCTATAGCACTATCATAATCACCTAGGTTACAGACAGTATAAATTAGAAACAATATATATGTATCATCCTTTCCAATAAGGCACATTTTTGGTTAAAGAAAGGCTCTGAAAGAAGCTTCTTGCATTAACTCTGTCAGTGAGAAAGGAGTCAGCAGTAAACAACAGCAGAGATGAGGATGGAGTCTGCAGTCGGCATGCAATTAAGATCAAAAGCCTCCCCTGCTGATTCCATTATACTGAGTGCCACTCTGCACTGCACTGAGTGGGCAGTGCCAAGTGCTGTTGGTCGGGATGTCGGAGTGCCATGCTGAGATGGCAGGCAGGCAGGCAGGCTTGAGGTCTGTGCAAACCTCCCTCAAGCCAAGGCAGGAATCGTTAACATTCTGGGGTCTCTGGAGCTTGTTACGCTCTGTCAACTACACACATCCATGATCAGATACAGAGAGGACAATTAAATCATCTGTCAACAGCAAGACCTGCAATTTAGGGATGGCGTTTAATGGTCCAAGAAATATAAAACCCTCACTCTGACACTATCCACATGTGACACTGACATATCAATATCCCAATTACCATAGCCATTATGTACACGATTGAAACCTAACCTCTCCAACAGCATACAAACTCTAAAATTACTATAGTTTGTTGAGAATATGCCATTGCAGTACCAACTGCATCTTGCAGATTATTTATATCAGCAATAGGCTATTTAATAGCTTTAGAGGCATAATTCTAGATGATTATTTGGAACATTACAATATTATTAGTTGGGGGGGGAGCATAAAGAAAAAGGCCCACAAAGCATGAATCAGTTTGGAAAATGTACTAACATATTGCTTAATTGCTACTATAACGCAAGTGTTGATTGTGGCTCATAGTATACTGACATTATTGCAGGTCTAATATGAGTGACGTGACTCCATGGCAGAAAAAAAGCTGCTTGTTGACACTTAAAATTAAAAAGTTTTACAGCAAAAGAAAAAAGTTAAAATAAAAAAAATCTGTCATTAACTGAAATGTCTTTAAAAAACCCTCTTAAATGTCTCTCTGTGCTTTAGTTTGGGTGGAATGTTTCATGGCACTGTACAATAAAGGGAGACAGACTGTGCTATTATCGAGTGGCAATCCAGCTTGAAGCAAATCTGCATCAAAAGCAAAGAGTTCAACTCGAATGCTTCCGAGACCACTGGTGACCTGTCATTCATAGGAGCCGGTACATTGCTAGATTAACCAATGTCCTTGTGAGGACCCTTTGGTCACTGTCGTAAAGCTCGGCGAGAGCGCAGGCTCCAGTGCCAGTGTGTTACTGTTCATGGGGGGAGAGGGGGGTGGAGTTAAAATGACAGAAAGTAGGCGTCCCTTCACCCTCACGCCTGACAGTAGGCATCCTGTGTGTGCACGCACATTCCTACACACATTCACATCCATATGTGAACACACACTCAAAATTTAACATCATGCGCTCCTGTTCATGTCATTCACGCAGACATCTACGCACACACACAACACAGGCTAATAAAAACACTGTCCGCACCACAAGGAGATCCATTTAAAAAGATATTTTTTTTCCTTATAAAGCTTTCCGCATAAAGACTGCACAATAAAAAAAATATATAATACAACTCTTAAAACTTTTTCAACACAAAGAGAAATTCAACATCTGATTATCTGTTATGCCAGTGCTCCACGGAGGGGCTTAATTCTCAGACGGAGGTCTCCTAAACTGCATTGTGGGAGCAATATTCAGTGAAGCGTGAGTGACCGCTCAGACCTTTAAGGTTTGGCAAGTGAGCTTTAAGGCGTACCTATGACAGTGTAACCCATCATTTTCTTCCTCTCTCTTTGCTCTCTATGTGCATTTAATTAGTCCCTTTCACTCCACAGAACAGAAAAACACTCCAGGGCCAAGTTGTACAATACACACCCAAAATTAGTCCTTGCTCAGAGTTTCTTATTTCCACATTTTATGCTCAGAAAAGAAGAAATAAGCCCCTGTAGTCACTGGCGATATCCCTCCTTTAAACTCTCGCTCTCCTCGTTATGGGTTAGAGATCTGTCACTTTGTTCTCCAGGGCAGCTGCAATCTGCTGGAGCCGTAGGGTCAGCTGTTTACTCTGGGCAGCTGGGTCATCATCCAGGGATGCAATGATCTGAAAGAGACACCAAAGGACAGGAATGTAAGAGATCGACAGAGAAGTCAGAAATAATAAGGAAGAGGGAAAGGAAGATTTCGGCGAAGGACAGCAGAAGGGTAATGTTGGAATATAAGAGAAGAAAATACAAGGAAACAAGGAAAGGGGATATAAAGAAGTAAAGGATAAGGAGAGGGAAAAAGGGTGAAGAGTGGGAGGAGAGGATTGCGTTATTTGACATAAATAGTCACGTCCTATAAGCTGTTATTGTTTGTGAGCCCACACTTAGGGGAGACTGACAGCCCCATTTGTTTATCCAACTTGTTCATTAGGTTTTGTTTATCCCCTTTTTCGTGACCTCAAGTGGCAATGCACAATGGACTCTTAAAAATCAATTCCCAGAGCAATTTTCCAATTCACATCCCACAGAAATGCTTTCAATTAAAATTTCACACAATCTCTTTTCTGGCATATCAAGAGTGAAGGGTCGGGGGAAAAAAAGGAAATATAGTGGGCAGCAGTGCATACAGTGGAATAGCCTCCTTTGGGTGTGATAGGAGAGAGAAGAGCCTCTTACCCCATCATAGTATTTGCTGGCATACTGGTAAAGCTGATGGAGGGCCACTTGTGTGTTCAGTTTGTCTGTGTGAGACTGCAGGACATAAATGACAATTTAAAGGTTAATGATGCACCAGAATGAAGCCATAAAACTGAATGAAATATTTGTTTGTTTCCTGACCTAAAAATGTACTCTGTCTGTTGTTGAGAAGTACTAAACAAATAAGTATCAAATCAAATCAAATGTATTTACAGAGCACATTTATAAACAAATGCCGTTGGCCTAAGTACTGTACAACAATAGTAGCAACATAGATAAGTAGATAAATAAAATAAACAAATCCTTAAAAAGTGTCAAAGTATCATTATTAACCACCAACCATTAAAGTTATGATCCTTCAGATTTCAATTGACTGCATGAGTTAAAGAGGCTTTGCTTTCTTTGGCTGAACAGCATGCAATCACTCAATACATTTTTTTTAATTTCCAGTCCCTTTCTTGTTTTATTTCTATAAAAGAAACTCCACAAGTGTTTTCTATAATTGCCTTGCCAAAGGAAATAAGGGATATATTTTTTTTATTATTTCTTTGGAAGTGGGATGGTGTTAAGTAATTAGAAGCTGTCAGTGTCTTACAGCAGTAGACAGCAATCTGAGTGCCATCAGGAGGAATTTTGATGAGAAGCTAAGTTCTACTCAGAACAAAGACACTGAAGAATGAATTTTCACCATCTACAACATCAAATCTTAATCATTTCAGAGCAGTTCCAGCTAATGCTACCAAAATTGTGAGGTCATTTTTGCATTAGTTTACAATTTAATCAAATTTTTCAATTTCAATTATATATTTTATTGCATGTTTTTATTACATATATTTTGTTTTTATGATGCTGCTGAGTTGTCACAATTTCCCTTAGATAGATACTTTTATTGATCCCCATCCATCCATCCATCCATGCTGCTTTTTTCCTCCAAAAACTGCTCATGTTGATCAGTGTCATTGCATGCATAGCTGCTGTGTATTGTGTCCTATGGGGGATCAGCTGAGTCGGTCATCAGTTGTGCCGGACTTGTCAAGACCTTGACATTTCTTTTGAAATTACATGTATATATAAAATAATAATAAAAATGTTATTATCTCAAACTTGGAATTTTGGGATTAGACCAACTGACTTTTAAGGTAACAGCTTCTCAGCAGTAGGATAAGTTAGGCAGCTACTGTGATATGTGTCAAAACATACAGTAGGAGCTTCTTGTTTGAGAAAACAGTGGCAAAATAAACTATTTGATGCATATTGACACAGCCAAGATGGCATTTACTTAAAATTTATTTAGATTTGAGTTGTTTTAGATTGTGAAGGAGAAAAAAATGTCTACTCTTCTGTGAGTAGATGGTAGCTTGAAACACCTGCCAGCAGTCAAAGCCCCGAGAGGGAATACTGTCCACCACATGTAAGACACCGAGTGCTCATCAGAATCTCGAGTTTAAAAAAAATTTTTTTTTCAGTTATGTGCATAATCATATAATCTATCAATGTTACGCTGATTGACCGTAGGAGTCAAAATGTTAAAGCGTGTGCTATGTAAAAAGTGTCCATTGCAATTTTTTCTTCCTTTGTTTTCCAAAGTATCTGCTGTGGGGGAAAAAAAAGAACAGATACTTTTTAAAGTCAGTTTTATGTGCTTGTTAATTACTTATTTGGTTCATTTGAAACAAAAGATGGAACAACTGCTTCTGAAAACATCATACTCATTTCTAAAATCTTAAGTGCAAACGCCTGTGGATGTGGAAGCATCACAACAGAAATCAGCTAATCCTCCCGGGGTCTAATTTAGCACAAAATCAACAAGCTCAAATAAAGTGTTCACAGCTAAAAACGTTTATGTTATTAAGAAAACAAATACTCAAACTGAGGCTTAAACTCAAAAGTAAATTGACTCCCTTTAACCACATTGCTGCTACCATGGTAACCACTTGTGTCACCATATCATTCAGGGCTGGAATCAAAAGGATTGTAATGTTCAAAGCAAGGTTGAGTAAACTCCAAAGGAAATGACAGCTGTGTCTCTTACCCGTGACACCTCTGCCAAATGAGTGTTCATGTCCTGGTCACTGACTGGTACCATCTGCCTAATGCCCTTGTAATAGCTGCACATACAGAGGAAACAAGTGGTGTTAATCGTTTTGTTATTATGCTACCGTTATTGAAAAAGGCCTCACAAAAATCTCGAGGATTTTAAACACAGAATGAAAAGAGATTGACAGTAAAGGTAGAGTACTCACTCATCCACCATCTTCTTATAGGTGGAGATCTCCTTTGCATAGAGTAGTTTGTTACTAGGAGAGTCCTAGAGATGAAGAACAAACATACAAGAGTGGAAATGATGACACTTGAGACTGACTGACCCAAGATATTCCACTTTATCTGCAATTTAGTTCTCGTGTAATCCACTTCATTCACATCTTGGCCATCTTTTCTCCCATCTTCCCATTTGCACTTTGACCTCATTCTTCCACTCTCTTCTCTTCTTGGTCCTCCTCCCCATCATTCACTCACTTACCCGGCTAAGTTTGTGTTCACTCTTGGTGCAGGCATCCATGAAGGTCTGAGCAATGACAGACAGTGAAGCGTCCACCACTTCGGACACGTGGACATCGAAGGTGAAGTGGGGATTTTTGAGGATGTTCACCCAGAAACGCAAAGGCAGGCTGTATGGATAAAAAGGCCAACAAGTCACTGTAATTATTATCATTATTGCTTCAGAATGTAGGAAAAATCTCATCAGCAACATTACCTCAATAAATTCATTTTAGTCTGGAAGGCATTTCATTACA
>JAOXYM010000010.1:16959052-16988688 GCA_028567055.1 Leptatherina wallacei | reverse complement strand
CTTCAGAATGTAGGAAAAATCTCATCAGCAACATTACCTCAATAAATTCATTTTAGTCTGGAAGGCATTTCATTACACAGAGAGAGAGAGAGAGAGAGAGAGAGAGAGAGAGAGAGAGAGAGAGAGAGAGAGAGAGAGAACTTGCCTGACAGCAATTGAGTGCAGTACAAAATAATAACAGGAATGGAGAAAAGCCTTGCTAGTAGGTGTCAGTTTATTCAGAACAATACCCTTGACTGTCAGTTTATATCATTCCTTCATATAACACTGACCTCTAAGAGAACCACTGCTTTTCAAAGAAAAGAAAAAAAGAAAATGACCTCAGTGTATTTTTGTGAAAAGGACAATGAACCTTGTCTGTGTTAACAAATAGAAATTAGAAAACACTGAGGCAATTGTAACACTTTGACCTTTAAAGTTACTGTGCAGCTTAACAACATAAAGAACAGACTACACAATGTAATGCTTGAGTGCACGTGCTAATTTCCCTCCTGAGCAGAGAAACAAGCTCCATACGCTTCTTTCCAGCCTCATTTCCGCTTTTAAATTCATAAAAACGCCCAAAATGCAGCAGTTTCCAAAAACTCTCCACCCTGATTGATGTGAACGTCCTGCCATCTGAGACTGGAAACACACACTGTACAACTCATACTGGTTTGGTAATATCTCCGGGGAAGGCTGTAGTGAGAATACAATAGGAGCATAAAAATAGCAATGTTGCTATAATCACAGAATTAATTTAGCTTGGGACATAATTACCATGTTTGTTTATTTGTTGTTATGCTTCATACACACATTCATATTTAATACATGGCCCTCAGTTGATTTGATAAGCAGAACGGGTGGATGCAGAATGTGGTGTGGAGTGTAATAAGTAATTAAATCGTTCATCTCTTGTCCTTGTGCGGGTGCTCTTTTGCCAGCCTTGCGTCAATCACTGGCATCTCCATGCAACACGTCGTCTTGTATGCTTGAGCCTCAGCTGACGTGACACTAATCTATGCACTTAAATGCCACACGGGAGCACAAGTGCAAACTAAATGAGCTGAAATTTTGCATTTGTATTCAGCCTTTTCTGGGATTGGTGAGTTTTATTTCTTAGAGAGCAACTGTATCACAGCCAGCACAGCTGGTGTTCAGTTGTAGACTCAAAACGAATGAGTGTTTGCATTGGTCACAGAAAGTCAGAATAACTAATGCGAGGTACTTTTATCACTTCTTACTAACTGGATTTCAGAAGGAAACATAGTAGTTACCTAGGTAACGCTCACATTACCAGGTTCTTTTTAGATCAAGATAAACCAAGCAAATAAAACTATAGAATATCTGATTAAAAAGAGCCAAGACTGGACTGAAATATTTAAACCTGTATTGACAGTAGTTAAAACACGCACCAACTCATATAACTATTGCCATTAAATATGACAACAATCACTAAAAAACATTAGTGCAGCATTTATAAAAGAAAAAAATAAATCAAACTATGATATTTGAGGATATTAGTTCAACAGAGTGAGTGCCTTTTCTCTTTATACCAGAAGTATAGAGCTTAATCCCCATTTGAAGAGTCTATGGGGTTTAGTACTAACCTATTACATTTGCATATATTGTACACATAACATTGGCTTCAGTTACATGCAGGTGAATAAAGTTGTGTGGAGTGCGGGAGAAATGCATCTACTTATAAAAACTCTTGAAACAATCAGCTAATATCTGGCCACGGTATAAATTTTTGTTGTTTTAAATTAATCTGGATTCCAACAATGACTAGCACATTAAATTGAAAGTAGCTCATAATTTAGAAATCCACTGGTAACATCAAGAGCACCAAATCATTTCCACAGCATCCCAGAAGCTAAGTCATTACATGACAGCCAGTGTGTGTCCAGAATGTTCATACCTTAACTAAAACTAGAACAACAACAACAAAAAAAAAAAAGGGAGGGGAGGCTTTAAATCTGGTTTCAGAATGACAATGTATGCAGTCTTCCTGTGTTTATACCTATTAGTCTTCCAGATATGGATGGTCTCCTCATCCACATTGTTGTGTTTCAGTGCTTGCTCATCCAGGAAGTCAAAGAAATATTTGACAGCTGGTGGGACCACTGCCCCAGAGCACAGCACGCTGCGAAAGAAGTCATCCACAAACTGCTGCAATGTTCCCTGAAAGGACCCACAAATAATATGAGACAGGGCAACAGCAGGAGAGAGGACAGAAATATCCAAGCCTTGAGACACAGTTATACACACGCACACACACCAAGATATTCTGCTTTATCAAAATGTATTTTGTATTTCTGTCCCTTCCAAGCCAAGACAACAATTTATCTCAAAAACTTTCATTCAAAAAACAAAAACATTTATTTAAGTGCATTAAATGACGATTAAACTAATATCTGATTGTAAAGATAATTTTGCCTTTGTGCTGTACCTTGACGGAGAGGAGTCGTGTCAGATAGATCTCTGTAATGGCTTTGGTCATTGACTTGTCCTTAATGCTTCCTCGCTTAGATTTGATTTCATCCAGTTCATCTGCTGGCCTCACCAAGTGGAAAACTTTATCATCCTCTAACAGAGCATTTCCTATGTGGAACAAACAACACTTTAAACTTTCTTCTAATAGTTCTTTTTTTTTTTGTGTGCACATTCTTAGAGAAACAACCGAGTTAGAATGCAAAGAAGATATACTAAATAATCAACTTTTCTGAAATGCACATAAAAAGCATGAGAATAAAAGTGCATATAATTTCGGCATATTCTCAAAGCATACTATACATAAAACAACATGTATTAGCATAGTTAATGAGAGTGGGGATATTGAGAAATGCCCTGAGGAAACGAGACAGAGGCATGCATTATATTCTCAAACACGTGTGATCTCTGCTCAGTGGGCTCGGAGTGTGCGTTGGGAGACACTCACGCTCTTCATGATTTTCCTGGTTCTGTTCATAGTTTTGCTGCATGTGTAGCACTTTGGACAAAACTAACGTGGCATTATCTCGCACCTGCAATGCACGAGAAACTTTAGTTAGACAACAAAATACACATACAAATATACATACACTTTAAAATCTTTACAAGGTACAGTGACTATAGTCAGCAGTCCCTTTGTGTGCCTCAGAACTAATTCTTAATCAATGAGACTGAGCAGACAGTTTGTGTTAACGGGAACGTTTACCGGCTGTTTTCTTTGGCATCACTAACTATTGACCTTACAGTAACTGTGATTAGCACTACTCCCACACAGCCAATGAATCTATGGCAACAAGGTGGTTGTCCAAGAGCAACTGTGAGACATCAGCAGGTAAGATCAAAGGTGAATGGCCTTTATTTTCTCAGGATCAATACAATGCCTGGAAGACTTAGTGGAAAACCGTTGCTACTGAGAGCTCACAAGCGCAACCAAGACCAATGGTCTCACGTACGAAGGATTGCATAGTTTTCATACTGAAAGATAGAGAATGGCCAAAGCTGGAAATGTATGTACGCCCAAATATATTCAGCTGTATGAATCCGTGCGTAGGCTGGTTTCTGAGCATCTTTCCTTGATAGATCCAAACTGACTTAGAGCTGAGCGCAGCTCCAGGTCCACCTTGTCTCCTCCCATTAATAAATATGCAAATAGCAATAAATAAATTGCATTATTTTACCTTTAGCCTAACTAACAATGAGAAATACACCAGAAAAAAGAGAAGAATAATTTAACAGAATATGAAACTGATGTGGTTGAATCAGAGGTGAAGGAAAGACACGCGTACACACACACACACACACACACACACACACACACACACACACACACACGTAGTGTGTTGAAGGTAGGTGGGCTGAGCTTATTATGCTTATTATGCTATTCTATTTTTTTTGATGATCAACCTTCCGTTGATCATACATTCAGGAATTTATCAAGTGTTCTCTTTTCAATCAGTATGATCAGCTTTCGGACATGAGGCCCATGAGTGGTTCAAGAGAAATAAAAAACATCCAAGTGTGTTGCAAATCTGATGAATGCAAAAAGTGAAAAAGAAAGGTTGCAAAAATAACAGTATTTGGGGGAATTATTCAAGCAAATAGCTTAAAACCAAACTACAGCACAGAGAGAGACACTCTGTGCTCATTGATGGATATGTAAAGATTATTTTCCCGGCCACTTTACTGGCTTTTATCATTCAGAAGATGTATGGACATGTAAGTGGTATACCATGCATTCTCTCATAAGATGCAGTTACAGCAGCAATAATCATAGATATACATATAGGACAAAATGAATTACATATACATAATTTTCACACTACATTTATAAACAGAATAATACATGGGGTTTGACATTATGCTGTGTTGCATATATAAACTTTATTTCCAGAAAGATTAGGGAGATTTCTAGAAAAAAATTGCAGCAAAAACAATAAAATGAAATAAAAATCTGTATTTTAATCATTTTAATGACCAACTTCATTGCATTTCAAAAATTAAACAAAATCAAGAATTTGATATCAGCAACAAACTACACAAAAGACACTAATCGCTGCAGTTTTACAGGAGCATCTGTGTGCATTCTTGTTGAATCCAAGATTTAATTTTGTCCAAAATCAATTTTTACATCAGGTTTAAAAATGTGCACTAGACCCAGCTTACACGCCGCTTACACTGATATGTGCAGCTCAGTCTCAGAGATGTTGTGAAAATATGAGGCCCTTTTCATTTCTACACACCCACATACATCTATTCACCTCCCCGCGCCCCCATCAGTCCTTGT
This sequence comes from Leptatherina wallacei, assembly GCA_028567055.1. NCBI lineage: Eukaryota > Metazoa > Chordata > Actinopteri > Atheriniformes > Atherinidae > Leptatherina > Leptatherina wallacei. The sequence continues at coordinate 16,983,932 of JAOXYM010000010.1, read as the reverse complement.
TCTGATGTGTTCATGATGCTAATACATGATGTCAATACTTACATTGTAGTGTGCCAGAGTGTTGATGCGCTTCCATCTGCCTTCTTTCTGGGAAGTCAAGTCAAGGTCTGACAAAATCTGCCCTGTTGAACCGGGGCGCCACTCTGTGGTTAAGGCAGGAAGAGAACATAAGGTGTACTGCAATATTTGGCAAGTGTCTCCGTACCTCAGTTTTTAACCCCCCCCCCGACTCTGTAACAATGTGATTTCAATCCAGCTATTCATCCTTTGATATGTCTGGCTCCATCTTCGGATTTAAAACACAACTTGAGATAATTGATGGGGAAAAACTGACCTGTCAGTATGTTATGAATAATTTGGGTTGAATTCAAAACTTATTTGGACCCAAACAACTTCTGAATCACTGCAGAGTGTGACATACACTGTGATTAATTTTCAAGTACCACCAAACATAAGGGTGTTGTGTTTCTTATTCACCATGAACCAAGAGAGATGTCAGCTATCTACAATACATGAAGAAATGAGAACTACAGCATGATAGGAATAGAAAAAAGATTTATTAGAAAATGTCTATGGGATTTTAGCCTTTCAAGACAATCTTCAAGGTTTCTGATGAAAACCTTGAAAGGCTGAAGGATTTCTTCGTATTGTTGACAATTAATGACTTCTTAATCTTTATGAATCTTTTTGTAATTCCTGATAAAAAGTTAATCAATTTCTTTCTTTTACAAAGAAAACATGTTAGCCAGAATGGCTGAGGGGATGGGGGCATTGTTTTCATTCTCCCATTCAGTCTAGCTCCAATTCCGCCCTTCTTTTTCCCTCTGCATTTACAGAAAGAAAAAAAAAAGAAAGTGAAAGAAAAGAGTGGTCGCCATTATTAACTCTATTGGTGGGCGCAAGCATCCGGGAATTTTCTTGAACTTAGTCACATCCAGTTCTATTGTCGATGAAAACGAATGGCTGGTAATACATTAATGTCAATGGATTTTAGGCGCCGACCCTCGTTAATTTGTCTTTCATTGTCGAAAAGAATATTTCAAATATACCGAAACATATTGTTGTGGTTGGCTGCCATAAGCACAATTATTCTACAGACAAGAATCGTTCTTTGAGCTGCCCAAGAGACACAAAAACCCAGAAAGAAGGGATAACCGGCTAGCGGCTATCAAGTGTGCTAATGTTGACGGTACACTTTGGAGTCCCTCATAACCACTTTGTGTATTCCTACATTTTATATTATGATTAAAAACAATAAAGACACATACAAGCCTTCTTTTTGAAAGCAAGAAAATCACATTGCACAATGTGAATATGAAGAAACATAAAAATATAGGATAAGATGTAATTTAGGAATAGAAATGGAATAAATTCTGTTATCAGTAAAAGCAAATAAGAAAATAGAAACTTATATTTTACCAAAAATATTGCATACTAATGATTTTAGAAATAAACATTACGAAATATCTGGTGTAACTAACTATTTACATTTTATTTTTTGAGGTTGCCATAAAGTACCGACATGCTTCAAGCAATCGGTCATTTTTCATGGCTCGATGAGTGTAGACTTCCAACAAGCTAAACAAAGCCCCAAAACGAATGAAAAACGGATATTGAAAAGTTAAAACTACAAGAACCTGTTACACACTAACATAGACGCTGGTCTGAGGCAGGGTTTGTTTTCACCCACAAGCTATTCACGGTTGCCTGACCTCTATGGCGTAGGTTTGCGCCCACCCATAACTGTTTGACTACTTTCTGAGGTGTCCCTTCTTTACTCACCCAGAGTGACGCTGTCGACTTTGGGTCGCAGAGAGTATGGCAGGTTCCTGTAAACTTGCTCAATTATCTTCTCTTTTACTTGGGAGATGGTGTCACAGTTGAGCACCTTGACAGGTGTCACATCTGGACCTTCACCTTGAACCAATACCTGCAAGGTCTGGGGGGAAAAAACACACAGAAGTATACATAAAGACTGTGAGATAATGGATGTGTACCTATACCTATACACAGAAGTACAACAACAACAAAAAGGAGTATGTGGAATTATTCAAACATGGTCAGAGCACCCAGCCAGTCACCCATGCATACCAAGCTCTATTGGGACGATGTTGTTATGGAAACTGGGCTTCTGAAAGCCAACACAAACATACACACATGTTGCAGTGACACCTGACATGACTCTTGCCACCTTGGCCAGCAAATGACCAGAGCTCAACAGCAGCAAACTCTGCCCCATCTCGCCTCCTACACTCAAGTCAGCTCAGTTAGATAGCACAGAACACTCAACAGATTCCGATGGGGGGCAGGGAAACTGACTGCAACAGCAATCTCATAAGCTCATCTGCATTTAAAATGATGTGAAGAGGACATTGTGAATTAAAACTAGCAGTAAACTCAGCATCTGCCTGTGAAATCAAGCTTGCCGAGTGTTTTGTTTTTTCTCCCCCTTCATTTGATTTAATCACAGAATGTGATCCATCTCAACAGGAGACATGTAATTCAGCCTAATTTGATAATTGTCCCCGACAAAGCCATTACCCATGGGTCTTTTTATTTGTGCTGACTTTAACAGAAAACAGCTGTGCTCAGATTAGCTTCCATTATTGAAACACAATACCAAATGAGACGCACAAGCTTTTCCTGACTCCTGAAAGCTGCCCAAATGAATTCAGAGCATGTGCAGGTGGCTAGGTCGAGGAGGGGGTGTGGAGGTGGCATGTACTCTATACTTGTCCAGACTTGTATTACGTTCATCTAAGCCACATATATTACACCTATATTGGAAGATGTTGCCCGAGTCGCTTTCGTACAGCGAACATTGACACTAAAAATGGATGTCACACAAAAGCGGCCAGTCGCCTCAGGGCTTTTGTTCCTTACTGTGTGTTGTTACCATGGCAACATTGCACCACATATGAGTGTGTTTGTGTTGCTCATCATGCACAAAACACCCTGCAATCAGAAAGCAGTGTGCACAGTTTTAGTGAGAGCTCGTGGTTTCTGCATGTAAGGGAGTCTGTGTGGGGTTCTGTGTCATTTCATCTCACCAGGACAGAGTACTCTACATCGTCGCCCAACAAGCCTGTGTCGTTGAGGGTGTACTTGGCTTTCTTCACTCTGGCGTCCACAGGCCCTTTTTCAATCTGGTGCTTGATGGCTCGGAACAGTTTGTACAAGGGCTCGCCAGCAGAGTCCTGATACACACACAAAAAGACACACAAAGCCATATAAAAGTTGTCTCTACTGTGGTACGGACACTAATTGTTGTGACTAGCATCTCAAAATAAATTCACTCTGTCAATATGAGCCCTAAAGAGATACTGTCAAGCCTATAAATAAAGCTTCTAGTTTAGTCACTAAAAATCGTCATTATTGAATGCACATCATATGCATTTAGAATGAGTGCATTCATTACTAACTTAAAATGCCATTTTATTAATGACCCCTTAGACTATAGAAGTGGTTCTCAAACTGGCCCCCTGGGGGCCTTTCTTTGTTTATTCCTTCAAATTAGGGGAATGGTAGAAAAAGTGTGAGAACCACTGGCCTACAATGAAAATTCAGAAAATGCAAAAATATGTCCATTTTGGAATCCAAGTTATTTTTTTACACGTAATGTTCTGCAGCACCAGCATCCAATTAGATCAAATTTTACAATAAAAGGACAAAAAACAAAACAAACAAACAATCAAAACAACAAAAAACTAATAGAACAAACTTTTGCAATTTTCTTCAAAGAATAATCAACCAAATTAATTAACCCCCAAGTATTTTTAATACCTGTGGAAATTAAAATGGCTTAGATGTAACTGTACACCTCTTCTTCATTTAATAAAGCCCAAATCTGTGAACGTGCAAAGTGGTATTTCTGCCATTTCCGTCCCCAGTTATATCAATTTTCTGATGTTTTAATAGACAAAAAAAAAAACTATAGTTACCTTTAAAAACTGGTAAAGGCAGATAGACATCCAGTTGCACAGCATCCTTTCCACCACTGTCTCTGACCTGAAAAACAGACATCAGCAGTTTTTGATATCAGAAAGTCAATCAATGTTAATGCTTTTCATCAAAATGTGGAAATGCAAAGAAAAAATACAACATTTATATGTTTTCATATCATGACACTTTCTGAATCCCATGCTTAGAAACTCTGAAGACATAATCTCCATTCAATTAATTTAAGACTCAATACTTTATGAGATTGAGTGTGGGGGTTTTGTTTGGTAGTTTGTCTTGACATGTTTTAAAACTAATTTTGTATATTCATCAATGTTTATAAGTCTGTGTTTCCTGATTTATTGAATACAAATCACATTTATATTTGTTAAAAGTTAAAGAAGTGAGGAGTCATGGTAACTACTCATTAATGCTGTATGCTCTTTACGCTTGTTAGTATCAAGATATTTTAATCCAAAACTCGTGTCAGTGCTCATTTGATGGGTAGCCCATCACAATGTCAAATATTCACTGGTGGTGCCTATTGCTAGCTCATAGCATGCCTAATTAGATACCGTCTCATATATAAGGGGCCTGTGTTGGCACAATGGCCTAATCAACATAATGAACTTCTCCACTGGGGAATAATTAAGATGTGTGCTTGTATAACAGCTAGTCACAGCTTGCCTAAGCACAGCAGATAGTTGAATAAACATAACCCTGTCTCAGTGGTGATGAGTGAATGTACTGTCAAACAGATCCAACAAAAGGATAGGAAGCTGTAGTTGGATCATGATTAGACCTTGACATGATCATTACAGCAAAAACTAGGTCACGCTCAAACACTGTTAAAATATGAGTTTCTTTCTGTGAGGCTGATTAAGTAATCAAAATAGGCAGTTTAGTGTTCTCACACACTAATTGTACAAACAGAGAAAACCTTGAGCAATTAAAATAAATTGAAGCTCAATCAAAAGGTAAGCATCCACAGCATTTGGTAAGTTTCTAAAAATATCAGTTAATTTCACACAAATTAGCAACAGGTTAATAACTTTTAAATAATTTTTTTAAATGGTCCATAACTAATTCTGTAATCAATTATTGAAAAGAAATATAGGCCAAGTTACACTGCTGTGCAAAAGTCTTAAAATAAACCTAATTTCCTCATATTATGTCTGAAAAAGAAGAAATGAGAAGAGATCGAAATATGTACAAACAAAAATGGATATAAACCAAAACAAAGTTTGTGCAATTCTAATGAGCTTGAAATTCAACATTTGCAAAGAGCAGCTTTTTTCTTCAACACAGCCTGAATCTTAGAAAGAACTTTCTTGTAATATCTTTCAGTAATCTTCAGGAATAGTTCTCTAGGGTTCTTGAAAGACATTTTAAACTCCACTTTGGATGTTTTCTGCCTTTTGTTCTGTTTCAGCCAAGGTGGTCCCAGACTGATTTAATAATGATGAGTTGCAGGCTCTGGGGAAGATTCCCTGCTCCATAAGACCTGTTGTCACTGATTTTGTGTCATTTGGCATACCCTTTTGTTTCTGTTCCTTAAGAATGGCTTCTTGACACATACCCACGTAAGGAGATCATTTCTGATGAGGCTTCAGTGAACAGTAGATGGATCAACTAAAGGTTCAGATGCATCCATCACGTCCCGAGGTGGTGTCATTGCTAGTTGTTTTCTGGTTTCTTAACTACTATTTATATTCTCACAGAGGTATACACGTTGCTTTCAGATCTCGCATATGGAAGATTTTCTTTTTTTTTGTTTGTTTCTTTTCCAACACAGACAGGATAGACATGCAGCTGTCTAAAAACCTGACAACACGTAGCCCTTGAAGCTAATGTAACTCCTTGGTTAAATGCTGACTGGCTGAACACAAAAGCTGAGAAGGGCTAATTCAAGTGAACACAACCAAATACAGAACAAAGAAAATTAAGCACCAAAATCAAAAAGCAAAAAAGCAAAAATGAAAAGAACAGAAAACAGATGCACCAGACAGTTTTTATCTTAAAGCATTTCGTTCCACTCCACCACAAAGCAGATCTTAGTCCATTTTATTTTCTGTGTATTCGATGACAGAGCTAAACTAAAGTACCAACACAATCAACAGCTGCCTCCAGGTCAGACTCTTCCACACATTTCTCATAACTAACCCCAAGAGGCAGCAACATGCTAACACAAAAGGAGATGCATCTGTGGGAGCTAAGAGAGGCAGCCCTTTAAGGACATCCTTTTCAGGAACTGTTCATTAGCTAGAGATTTTTTTTTTCCTAAAAAGACTTTTTAAGGGCACACTGCAAACACCACACTGACATTTGTCAGGTTTTTGGCTAATAGCTCTTTGGGAATCAACCTGTTTGTACAAAAATCCCATTACCGGTTAAACTCATCCTTGGAATTTTTCATCGATACATCTAACAAAACAAATAATAGATTGTGTGTTTGTAGCAGGCTGCAAGTAAAAAAGTGAAAGATACAATTAACACTGGTTCTTTGCTAAGCTTTCTGTTGTATGTATGCAGAAAATACCTTGAGTTAGGTCCCTTTTTTATGCTTGAAGTGGCTTAACAAAAATAAACCCACACTGTCTTTAAAAGGTCATGAGGAAGGACTGAACTGAAATTGAGAGAGAAAATAATGCCAATGTCCAAAGAAAAATTTTGGGGAAAACCTTCAGATAGATATCTTGCTAAAGAACACTTTGAAAGATTAAAAAAATATTGGCTCCATAGAAGCTAAATATAAATAAATGAGTGACTCATTACTTCAGCACAGTACTGTTGGTAGTGGCAAAAATTCTGAAGGTAATCTGGAGCACAGTTGATTAGAGTTGTTCTAATCAGATTTAACTTCATTAGAAATATTATTAGAAAAGAAGACCATGAAGAGAAACGACAAAATAATCATCCAACACATTGTAGTGGGCTCCAACAAAGAAAAAAAAAACAGACTGCAGAACAGAAGGAGGAAGATTGGACTAGACTGAGTAGCAGTCTGGCCCTTCATAGTGGACTAGAGTATTCAAATTTGCAAAATTAAACAGAAAACATGCCAACAGAATGAAACAGTCCGCTGCATCTTGAACTGAATCCCAGACTGTCTCAACTGGCTGAAAAGATCAGTGCCAGGGATGAGATATGGGGAGATTGAGAGATGCAGAAGGCAGAAGTTCCTAAACAAACCATAGAAAGTGTGTACCAAATTTGATAGCAACCCATTCAGTATTTGTCTTGACATTTCAAGTTAAACCAAAATTAGGACTTTCAGGTAGCAAAAGGAGAGAAAACTGAAAACCACAGTCACAAGGACTTATCTTTTGTTAACCATTAACATCTGTATTTCATGTGCTAGATTATTTTGGGAATGTTAAGATATTTTACTTGTTTATGTGAAACCTGACTTGTGCCAGATAACATGATATTTTAGCAGTGCTGAACTGCTTTCATAACAAACAGTCAACATTGTGCCAGGACCATTATCTGCAGAGCGCTGAGCTGATCCACACTAACCTGCGCAGCATCAGTTTGGGATTCTTGCTGTGGACGTATTCCTCCATCAGCTCCAGCAACAGTGTTCTCATAATGTCAGTGTAGTATTCCAGCTTCCCATGCAGAGCCACTGTCAGCAGGGAGGCAAAGTACACCTTGGCCCTGGCATTGAAGTCATGACTGCGCTCTAGGGTACGGATAAACTACAAAAACAGAATCACAAACACACACAGGCAAATGATGAGCTGAATTAATCATCACGATGAAGCTAACGCACACAAAAGCAAATCCAGCATAATATGCTTTTAAATTATCAAATGACTAATGCCAGTGAAAATTATAATTATCAAGGTAATTTTGGCTCTGCCCTGTAAAACATTGTGGCTTAGAAATGATACCAATTAGTGGAAGAAGAATCACCCCACCAATGCAGTTAACACCTCAGAGGCTGTTTCTGTGCCAGCAATATTGGATTAATAGAAATCTTCACACATTTCCCTCTGCTGTGTCTTCTGCGCTTCTAATGTTTTACTCCAAAAACTAGAGCAGTCTTCAGTTCATAGGATGGGAGCATGAATTCAAAATATATTCCTATAGCACAATGACTAGTTAAAGCTGATTTTAGAGCTAACAAAGATAGAGGAGAGTGACACCATCAGAGCTGTGGTAGACCAATCTGCTATTGTGGATTACAAACATATCCTTTACTGCACGGATATACATTACCCTTGGCTTCTTTACCCAACTAAGGGCAAAGCTGACTTAATCTTGCACCATGTATGATCAGAAAAGAACTTGTAAAAATAAAATGAAAATACTACAAACCTGGTGCTTTTTAGAGGCCTTGTGTGTTACTATACTGTAGCTACAGCTAGGCCAAACTCTACCCCTGTCCTTAAAAGCACAAAAAAGTCAGAAACGAATATGTGCCTGTTCATTTCTTTACATGAGGTCAATTTAAGAGACAACTGCACTTTTCATTTCTGTGTAGTACTAAAAGCAAGAGGCGTTATCTTGTGTTTATGGCACACTAAGCTTCACATTAAGCTACAGATTTGATCTTCTGGGAAAATTACAAAAAAGCTATGCCAGCTTCACACACCAACCCTCATAATGGTATACATGATGTGCTATATGGCAAACAGGTCATACAGTGCCAACACATAATGAAACACCAGATCTGCAATTATTATTAGTGCTGAGTGGGAGGGCTGTATTAGATCAGCACTTGAGACCAGAATCAATAGTGGATGTCATAAATGCTAGAACATCATCCTCCACATGGTTACTGTAACTTGAATAACTGAGATCACTTTGACCCAAGCTGTCCGTCACACAGATCTCTACTATGAATTTGAAGATGGAATAAATGGGCCCTGTGTCTTTAGAAATGTTCGCTGCCGGTTGTGTGGTTTAACTCCTACAGCAGTGTATTGTTGTTAATGTTTGCATAGTAGTTGTTATAATCACTTTGCCATCTTAATTCAGGATTTGTATTTGCTACTTAGCAATACATGGATGCAAAATGAAGCATAGGCCAGTCTGTGACAAATGTTGACTGCATTTTAAGGGTTTCATCTTACAGTTGTTGACATTTCACATGAACTCACAGGTGGTATAGAGGGACAAGTCAAAGGATCACCAAGAAAGCCAACTGTCCTATCAAATATTTCTGTTCACAAAACTTTAACCACATAGAAGTTCAAATTTAATTAATTAGCAACGTGTTTAACTGTCCATTTAGCAGTTTCAGAGGGGTTTTAACGTGGACCCAAGTGTTGGCAAATGTGGAACCGCAGTATAACTTAAAAAACAAACTAAACACTATTTATTTGATAAATATGCAGCATAATTACATTAATGAGGAACGTCTTGGAGTTCAAAAGGTTGGAGAACTGGTTGAGCGCCTGTGTCACAGTTCCCCTTCGAGCCTCTGGGATGTCCAGCTTCCCTGTGATCATCACATCATTGGCACCATCCTTTGAGGGTAGAAAGAAGACCCGGTCTGTATAAGTCTTGTAGTCCAGGAAGGGAATTCGTCCCTCACTCAAGTCGTTAGTGTGGTCCTCCATCTCAATCATCAAATCTACAAGTTAGAGACAAGAAAATGAACTTGTGTGCTCTTCATAAGTAACTACTGGTATTCATGCACTGCTCCTCTGTTTACATTATGACATTGTGAGAGGCACAGCAGAGAGCTTTGCAAGGACAATCATTTCAGCAATAAAATATTGTTTTCTATTACTGTTGTTGCTAAACTGTTCCTGGTAATGATGACAGCCTATCATTAAGACATTAAGTGGGAGAAATGTTTTTAACTGCAGTACTATACATGAAGAAAAAAAAAGAACAAATAAACACACCTAAAAACAAATTAATTACAGCTACAAAGCTCATTACTCTACATTGTCTGAGAAGCAGACCCTTTGAGGGAAATTAACATGTCATTGAGTGCTTGTTTGGCAATGCCGTTGGTACCTGTGAATTCTTTCTTGCAGCGGTCTCGAACACTCTCCTCCAAATTCTCAAGCTGGTGTTTGACCTTCTCATACTCTCTCTCTGCCTGTTGACTCTTTCTCCTGAACAGATAATAAAGGTAAAACACATGAATCATGAAAAAAAGCTGAAAAAGAAACTTTCCAAATTCTCTATATATGTAAATTCGTCATATCTCAGTCATGTTAGATTTGTCCAGCCTATATTCATTAAAAGAAATACAGTCACATATTTTGTTTCATTAGATTACATTCATTTAAACTAAATTAGATTAATTCACCTGTAGCAGTAAACAGAGATAAAGATGATGAGCAGCATGGGCACAATTACAGCAGGGATGATGATGTAAAGAGACAAATCATCTTTCTTCTCGTATTGCACCGAGCCGACCACCCACTCTCCTTTCCCAAACTTGATCTGTGGAAAACAAAGAGCAAAGTCTTATCTGCACATGCTCAGGAACCTCCAGCTAGAGATTTACTGTATCATTTGTCAATGGTATAGACTGTACAGGGTGAAAGATAAAATTGGGATAGACAGTTCAGCTAAGTGCATATTCTGGGTCCACTACAGGAGCAGGTTGTTAGGCCTCTTATGAAGAGGGCAAATGTATAAATGACCCAAGTCTTCTACTTTATAATAGGCTACAACTTTTTATGTACGAGTCTTGTACTATTGATAGCCCTCTAATGTCACTTCTTTATACAGTGCACAGCAACATAAATTAAACAATAGCTCATTTATTGGAATTGCCCAAAGGAGGGGGTTACACAATTCATCACAACTGTGGCATGGCTGTAATTAAATGTAATTATAAGGGCCTGTAGCTACATAAAAACTGTTCAACTGGTGAAAAATAAGAAGTGCCTCAAGATGTACAGAAGATATGCCTGAGGAAGTACAGTAAAGATTCACGATGCATGCATGTTCTCATCTGTAAGTCTATATATGGGTCTGCAAAGCTGCAATCTCCCCAAGTACATTTACTTAAATACTGTTTCTATGTTGTGTTTCATTTTGGTTTTTTCTTATCTTTTCATGTCCGTAATATACCATTTTAAGATTTCACTGAGGAACACTTCACTTGACAACATTAATTTAGTTGTTATATAAAGAGTACACAATTGCTGAAAAATTACCTGGTGAGACCATGATAAGCAAATGTATCTATGCAAAGTTAAACATTGTTTCTTTCTTTTGATTGTTGAAGCTTCAAAAGTGTGAGGATTAGTGGATTTTCTTCTAAGTTTTTAAAATGCTTTACAATTTCAAAATTGTGGTTTCAGTTTTATTATCAAGATAGCTTTGGAAAATGTATGTTGGGTATTTTTTATGATTTTATAATGTCTTATAGACCAACTTATCCACTGGTCAGGACAATAAAACTTTCCCCTTAAGCAAATTTTATTAGTTACAGTTCAATAATTAAAAATGCAATAGTTGGAAATTAGCCACGAATAAATCCACAACAGGAACACAAGTCTATCCCATTAATGCATGCATAACCTTTCTATAATATCGTTCCAAAAGAGGGCCTCATTTGTATATTTTCATAAAACTTTACATTAAATCAAACATTTAGTTCTGGAGCATTTTCTCTGCAGTATTTGTAAAGTTGTATCATTAGGATTTCACAGATAATTGAAAGAAATCTGAACATGTTCTCCACCACTGAAAGCAATTCTTTCTTCTCTATCTGTTCTCTTGTCTAACCATTAGATCCAGAAGCTCAGGCCGTGTGTCACGGCGCTGGCGTCTGGAGCGAGCGCGGGGCTGGGTAGAGGGTGGGTCCAAGAACAGCTTGTCATCCTGAAGTGTGTTTACCAGACATTGAACATCACCCACAAAAGCTTGAGCTTCTTTGGATGTCATAGCTCTGGAGAATCCTCGGCCCTGCAGCAGAAAAGCAACCAAAATGCCAGAGGTATTGTGACTGAACAACATGGAAACTAAATTAATCAAAATTAGATAAACGCATCATGAAACCAGCACTAAATACATTAATGCAAGTATTTTCTATAGTAAGGGTAAAAAGCCTAAACTAACAGTTATTTACTTTTCCAAGAGCCACATCGTTTAAAAGAAATTTAAAAGATTAGGATCATAGTAACTGTATGGACATTTCTAAGTAGTTTCTTACTAAAGATACTTATACCTATGTAACTCAGACCGACTGCTCAGCAGGCGCAAAAATATGGCACCCCAATGGTCTCTAGTAAATCTAGAGATGGGTAAAATGCAGAGCCGAATTTCCCAATCATAAATTAATACATGCACAAGTGTACAAGATAACAGTGTCATAAATATAAATAATATAATGATGATAATAACAACAACTACTACAACTAATACTACTACTACTACTTAGAATTTTAAGTGATGTGATGACTATATGCCAAGCCTAAAACAGACAAACACATGCACAAAACCCTGCCATGTGCTTGGCTGATTAGCTATTTGTGTTGATTAAAGAAGTGTAACTAACAATGTGGCTGATTAGTGTATTTACCCCCTTTTTTTTAAAAAATTGATATATTTGAATGGTTTCCTAAAATACACAATAATAATCCATATTACATTAAATTATACACAATAATACATGATGCATTAAAAAAAAGCAACTTTTTGTTTCATAAATATGTAAATTCCTAACATCTGTTGATTATCATGTGATCCTGCACAAATTTAGAGTAATGGGAGGGCGCTACAATAAATCTGTTTCTATGCAATGAAAGAGATGTTTACTGGTTGTAATGATAACTGCTGACCTCCATTTCCCACATCCAAAACAATCATATTAACTTGGCAAAGATTGCAAGTATGTTGTCATTGATGTGTAATTTAAATCACTTAAATTGACAGGAAAAGAGGAGGAACATGTGGCAGATCTGCTTTTCAGCATCTTTTACATTTTCACTGTCAAGTCCGACTTTAAAACCATTTTCTAAAAGCCTTTATCAAATTGGTTTTCCGACTTCTGTAACTGTCACTGGTGTTAGCCATACTGCAGCCTCAAGGCAATGTTTATGGTCTGTACTCACAGTGACGATGATGATGCTGGTCTCTGTGATGACCTTCTTGGTCAGTTCATTGAAGCTGGGGTCAGGGTGGTAGTCAAAGGGCTTCAGCTCCTTCATCCAGTTGTCTAGATGGATGGAGGTTTTAAAGTGGTGGTTCAGGGAGCCATTTACTGTTGGAGAGCGAAACTGGATGGCTGTGTCATTCTTGTTGTGGGCGACCTGAGTAGTGGCAAGAAGATTATATTAGAAAAGGAAAAGCAAAAATTGGCAAAAATGGGTATTTGGAGACTGAGCCAGTAAAATGTTTTTATCAAGTACTGTGGGAAGAACCTGTTACGGTAATATAGAAAAAGGCCAAAATATGAGTGCCTTGTATCCAGTATACCAGACACAACAGCAGCTACCTCCTCAGTTGGCTTTCTTTAATCAATTAACTTTTTTCTATGTTCTGCTAATCACTGATTGTTTTAATAATGGACAGTCGGTGTGCGTGTCACAGAGCTTTGATAGTACAACAAACCAGGCAGAAATTGGATATACAAACTATGTTACACAAATGGAAATAAACTGGTCTACTAGAGTTTTTCTTCAAGCTGGTTTGTGTGATTTTAATGCCATTTGTCTTAAATTTGTTCAGTTTATTAAATTTAAATGTGTGGATTTGGACTATTTCTCTGTTCTCTGAACATTGCATTTGTGAATGCCAGTGCCCAGTTGGCTTTGCAGAAAGAGAAATGTAGTCTAAATTTGATGACTGTGTGGGTGTTCTAGTCAAAGACCATGAAATGGTTCAATTCATAATTACTGATTAACTATTTTAATTTGCTTTTGTTCCTATCAAGTAAACAAAATACATGTTAATGGTGCCATGGTTTTCTGAGTGTAGCCTGATGTCTGAAGGACAGATAATGCTAACAAAAATTCCTCCCACTCAATTCTCATGTCAACATGTGTTTTTTTCAAAATGCTTAGCCATATTTAGAATGACTAAACACTGTCAATTATATGTCCTTTCTTTATCTCCAACTTGCAGCTCAATGTACTTCACTCTGGTATAATGTAACTGATATTAATGCTCATGTGCCCTCTTTAAGTAAAGCTAATGCACAAGTTTCCAGCAAACTTGTTTGCTGCACTGCCTCCCCATATTTCCATTGATTACATCTGTACCTCAAGTCCAGATTTTATCATTAGCTAGTGTTAAAGCTTTGATTAAAAAATTAAGAATGATCCCAATCAAGGCAACCATTTTAAGACTTTGTAAATTCTTATGCTAGCCAAGGCATGGTTATGGATTAAATGGGCTAATAAACAACTTTTAGATTTTATATTAACACAAGTATTTTCAGTAGAACTAAATATACAACAAGAAAGAGGAAGATAACAAAATTGGTCATGAGTAACAATACTCCACCTAAATAAGTCTTTAGTTAAAGAGTAATACAACAATAAGCTATTTTATTAGCTGGCAGTTAGTTTTCATTGAGTTGCTGCTTGTCTGGTGCAAACAGCTGGTGCACAAATTCAAGAGGTCTAAAGGTCTTAACCAATTTATAATTAAAAAGAAAAAAGGGAGAAAAAAGTAGAAAATTAATTGAACTGCTAACCTGGCCAACAAATTGACATTTTTTTTCATAATCTAGCATTCATAATGAGTCCCCATATTTGGGTGTAGTTCAGAAAAAGGGACTTAAACCAAGAGAAGCTTATTAAATTGAGCAGCCAAGGCCTTTAAGATAACACTTTACATCCACCGCTATGTGGCAGCCAGAAGTATTTTCAAATCTCTTCTGTCCTTGGGTTGCAGGGCCCAGCAACTTGGCCCAGGAGTAAAGTGGTAAGAGAGCCACAGTCACATAATCTCCTGAAACCTTAATGCTGGTATTAAATTTAGGTCTTTAAATGAAATGAACAAAATTACTGCCCAGTACACAGGGCAAGCAGCAGCAAGCTGTGTGAAAACCCCTTCAAGCTGCCTGGCAGAGTTAGTGCTTCCTGTGTTATTTTTGTTTCCCCTTGCTTCCCTCCGCAGCCATATATTGTATACAAGATGTCTCCAATGATAGAGATAATCTGACTGACACAGCTTGGCACACAGACTACCATTCTGCATGTCACGTTGCTGGACAGGACAGGGTTTAAAAAAAAAAAAAAAAGAAGTCCTTCCTTTCCTGTATTAAAAATCATGCCTCCATCTGCAATCATATAGATTTTAAGGGTATATAGCAGGGGTGTCAAACATACGACCCGGGGGCCAAAACCGGCCCGCCAGAGGATCCAATCTAGCCCAAATGTGATAAAAGTTACTCTTGTCTGTTTTAGATCCAGTGTGATCTATAAGTTGTAACACGTGTGGAATTTAGGAAGAAAATGTGTAAATGAATCAATATAAATGAAAACTGTATCCAAAATAAAAGATTTTAAAAAAGTAAATTTCAAATTTAAGAATGTCAAATTCTATTTATTTGATATATTGATATATATTTATGTTTAAAAATGAAGAAATTTTTTATAGTGTACATGTATACAATAAAAATATTAAAAAAAAATTTTTTTAAATGAATAAAATTGTAAATGTGAAACAGGCTCAGCGTCGTTGAAGCGTCACTTATTTTAAGGTTGTTCATGATGTTCTTCTAAAAGTTTAGTCCATTAAATATAAACATCTTGTTAATATATTTGTTCTTCTTTGCACTAAAACAGCTGGGGAGGGGGTTATTATACTGTTATCTTACTGGTCCGGCCCACTTTAGACCAAATTCCGCTGAATGTGGCCCCTGAACTAAAATGAGTTTGGCGCCTCTGGTCTGTAGTCTAAAAAGTGAGCTGAATTATTACTGGCTTATGTAATCTTACTAGTCAATGGAAGCATGGAGTGAAAAAATAATTGTTGTGCAATGACAATATTTCAGAGTGTATGAATGAATCATCAATGTGGTTATGGGCTCATGACATATGGGAGGATCTGATAGGGCTGTTATGAGGGTTGAAAAAAGCAGACAAAATATTGTAGGGAAGCAAAAGTTAAGAGACAGATTAAAAGCAAAGAAAAGACATACTGATATATATAAAAATAACAGAGACCTCAACAGCTGATATGTTGTCTCCCTGGACCTTCATGACAGCAGTCTGGATTATGTCAAAACCGGAGCCAGTCACCACAATGTTCCTCCCGCCACTAAAACACAAATGTGAATTACAGACCAAAAAACACAGTTGAACACAAATTGATCATGTGTATTACAAGCTGCAAAAAGGAAAGATGACATTTTCCCAGAGAATTACAAGAAAACAGACACTATTTTTGAATGGACTCTGTGTAACCTTGGGTAATTTTCACAGGAAATGAAAACAACTTAGTCTGTTGTTCTGATGTATCTAATCACATATGTTATACTCTCTTCTACTGCCAAATAGATGAACAAAAAAATAAGTCAAATGAGCTGTTAAAAGGCATCCATTGTTAACAATCATCATGAAGTCAATCATGTCTAAAACTACGATTTGCCCATTCAACCAGAATCGATAAAGAATATATTAGAAAACAGATCATTTTTCAAGACAAAACTATCCTAGCATTAACAGTATGTGTGAAATAGATAATATTTAATATGGCAAAGAAGAACCCATGTGCCTAACTGATATTGTACTTCTAGCAGTACTTTATTTAACCATGTCATCCACATTTATTTTCTGTTTCTCCATTTTAAAAGCTATAGAGGGGTAAACAAAAGAGGAAGAAAAATCTGTCCAATTCTCTTCTTTTTGTCCACTTTAATATCCATGACATTTTAAAAGTCACCTCTATTGCAGAGATTTGGAAAACATCAACTTGGACAAGATCCTGTCAGTCAGGGTAAGGAGTGTGCATCTCGTAAAGCTTTCAAAACAGCATTTTACATTCAAGCTGTAAGTGGGAAAAGTACATTCCCAGCATCGGGGTACTATGCATTTTTTAAATGTCATGTGGATTCATATTCATTTGAGCCTTAAGATCATTACAGTAGTTTAACTGTGTGCATTGGGCGATAACCAAAATACTGTGAACCAACCAAAGTGACATGTGGATCTGATTGTGGCATTAGATGAAAAACCAAGTGAAAATGATTACAAATCTGAGGAGTAAGAATTTGTTTTTCAAGGCAATCTACCAAAAATCTGCCAGGGCATTTTTACAAAAGACCAAATCCATGAAAAAATAGGGTCAGTAGAAACCTGTAGGATATATCCTTTAGACACCATAATGCCTGTATTAAATTTCACAGCAAAGACAAACCAAAACCCTCCAGTTTCAAAGACTGAGTCGATATGAGTCTCCTGATGTGATGAGTAAAGCATATTCATGGTCAATAGTCAGAATGGCTAAAAAAAAATTGGCTAGAAAAACAAAAGTTTCATGGACTTTCCTTCAGTGGTATATACAATTAGTTAAAACCCAGACAACAGAAAAAGTGTAAGTAACCATTTCTGGACTTTGACAAAGTCTTTGCTTCTTTTAAACTAACCAGAAAAAACTTCCTTTGGGGTGATGATCCAGCACAGTGGGGTTTTCCAAGAAGTGGAAGGCACTTGGGATGGTTTTTGTGGTACTCTTTCCATAATGCATGGTGATGGTGAGAGGGTCAGAGGGCACCTTATCTGCTCGATATTCTCCTGTCCTGCAGGTGATATTCTCTCCAAAGTGTTCCCTGCCAAGACAAGGACAAAGCTCAGCTCTTCTTAACTGAAAGAGTGAGAGGTTGCTAAAGGTCATCATGCAGAGGGAGCCAACATGGCAGAAGCCTGACAGCTTCTTAAATCCTGGCTTTACTGCTTCTCTTGCTTGTTATTTTTTCAGTTAGCACTGCCTAAAATGTCACTGTGGACTGATTTTAAAATAACATTTGCAGTCACAGGAGTAAAGGCAAATTGTAAGAGACACAGATCCTTCTCTCCCCTACAGTTAAGGTCAATTCTTTTTTTTTTTTTTACTATATGAATGTTGCAGGGGGGGGATCAATTTATAGGCTTCAAAGTGTGCCTACTGTAGAATTTACATAGAATACAATGTGTGAATAATAAGTAGCTCTATAAGCTGAAGGGGCTGAGCTGAAACAGAATAGGTTTTTGGCGTGAATGATAATTTTTTAAGAAAAGAAATCCTTACACAGTACAGCCCACATCTCCGATGGAAACCTGAACATCCTCCTTACTGCCAGTGTCCAGAAATTTCCCAGAAATTGTAATGAGCGTGCCCCCTGCTTTAGGACCCCTAGAAGGCGTCACCAAGTCAGGAATTGGGTCCTAGGGAACATGGTTGATGTCAGTAAGTGCAACTGAAAAACATACTCATATTTTCCTCAGCAAATCCTCAAAAGTACACAAAAATTCCAATATATGCACAAGATAACAGTGTAATTAAACATGCACATTTCTTCTTAAACTCCTTGATCTACACTCACCCACTCTATCCGAAACATTCTGATACAGTCTACATGAAACATTCTTTACATCTGAGCAGACAAGAAATACACATGGAGTTCCCCAAGATTCCATCCTAGGGCCTCTTCTGTTTAACATCTACTTCTCCCACTGGGACAGGTCATAGAGAACATCAAAATTAGTTACCATAGCTATGCAAACGACACAGATTTATTTTGCAATGTCTCCAGGAGACTGAAGCCCAGTACAGACTTGGTAAATGCATTCAAGATATTAATGACTGGTTGTGCTTAAACTTCCTTCAGTTGAACAAAAACAAAACTGAGGTGACTGTCTTCGAAGTCAAATAGAAATGATTAAAAGGTCCCCACTGAGTTTCATTCTATGCACCTAAAAACCACCAATCAGGCCAGAAATCTGGGTGCAGTGACGGTTTCAGACCTAAGTACTGAAAAACACATCAAAGGAATCACAAAGTCGGCCTACTATCACCTTCAAAATATATCAAGGTTAAAAGATGTGATGTCCCAGCAGGACCTGGAAAAACTAATTCATGCTTTCATTTAGTCGGCTTGATTATTCTAACAGCGTCTTTACGGGTCTACCAAAAAAATAAATTCGACAACTGCAGCTTATTCAGAACTCTGCTGCTTGAGTCTTCAGTAAGATCAAGAAAGTAGACCACATCAGTCCAGCTCTGAGGTCTTCACACTGGCTCCCTGTTCATCAGCAGATAGACTTTAAAGTTCTGTTGCTGGTCTATAAAGCTCTGAACGGTTTTGGACCAAAATACGTCAGTGACCTCTTGACCCAGTATGAACCTATCAGACCCTGCAGGTCATCTGGATCTGGTCTCTTATCAGTTCCCAGAGTCAGAACCACACATGGAGAAGCTGCATTCAGCTTCTATGCTCCTTCAAATCAGCGGAAACATTCAGTTTATTTAAATCCAGGTTAAAGACCAACCCGTTCTCTGCTGCTTTTCATTTGTTTTTATTTTAAAGTCCAAATCTGCATAGTTTCTTTTAAGCTAGAATTTTTAAACTTGATGTTTTTAATACTGTTTTTAAATATAATATATAATTTCTTTCTCCCTTTCTCTTGTTTTTGATTTTAAATTACTTGTGCACAACGCTATGATGCTTTTAATGTTTTATGTAAAGTACTTCGAATTGTCTTGTACATGAAATGTGCTATACAAATAAACTTGCCTTGCCTTGATACACAAACTCATACATGCACCACATCAGCCACAATTTGCTGAGCAAACAGTTAGGCAGAGCAGTCCCCCGATGGCTAAGCTTTAACAAAGCCATAGATATGAAAGGCCAGTGGAATAGATATGCCGTGGCCTGATAATGCATTATAGAAAAAAGCTGAACCATTGCATAGCATGCGGTTAAAGATAAATTAACACATTTTCAGGCTTTATGTACAGCTTTGCCAAATTAATATGCATCTAGGTGCTTCATTTACGAAGACATTAGCATGTCTTTTTTTAACAGTCCACTTAAATGACATGCCCTTGGTATGTTCTGATAAGGGCTCTGCTTCTTTGTTGCCCCCTGGTTGGAAATGCAGATGAACAACAGATGAAGAAACCAAGTATGATTGTATATACTTACCCTGTAAGTGAAGTACATGGGGTATATTCCTTTTTTTCCCCCATTCACCTCCACTTCTACCTGGCCCCAGTGTGTCTTTTTGGGGTCAACGGGGCCAATTTCACACACCACACTGAGAATTGCATCAAAAAAAGAAAAGAAGATGAGAATACATTTTAGGCTGATACTGCAATTAACAACTGCTTTATTAGTTTAATGTTTTGACCAACTGTTTGAATGTTGTAAAGAAATAAGGTATCCTTCACAACCACAGACTGGCCTGTATGTACTAAGCAGCTATAGTTAGCGATAAGAGTGTTGCGATGCAGCACTTTGTTTTGTCACGTTCCTGGTCCCCAGATTCATCTTAAAGAACCAGAGACTCAAACCAAACAACCAGCAAGTGGCAAGGTTACTTCTCCAAAACTTAAGCACATCTCTTCATATATTAATTTCACCAGTGATCTAAACCATGTGTTAATTTTTTTTTAACTTGAAACTTTGTAAAACAAGTAATTAAGAATTGGATAAAAAATTATATTGACTCAGCAACAATGCATGTAGAATGATTTCTAATGCCAGACTGGCTGCTTCTATCACATTTCATTGTTTAGAATTTAATGGAAACAATATGATGAACAAATTCATTCAGGTCTGCATCAGTCCTTGGAGAAAATGTTTTGCAAATGAAAGAAGTCAGAACGCATATTAAGGTGGGCCACAACATTACAAGAAGCTGCTCAAACTTGAAAAAATTAAACATCCCAATTTAAATTCTGTCAAAAAATAAACCCAGTTACAACCTGCAAATACAACCATGCAGAGTAACTGATAACAAGAGGAGCATAGGCACGATAGCAGCAAAAGTAGATGATTTAGGAGTAAAACGCCTCCATCTGGTCACATAAATCCTGGTTTATGCCTCATCATGCAGATGGTCGGGCAAGAGTTCGTCGTAAATGTGGCTCCATTCTGCCAGGTATCAACAGTTCTGGCTAGTGAATGTTTTCTCTTTTATAGACCATTTGCATGAAGTGAGCACTTTTAAAACACAGCTGTGACTTAAATGAAATAGGAACTAAAGTTTATTCAATCTAAAAAAGAACTAAAAAAACACAACCCTACGCATTGAAACAGCTGTGATGGAACAAGATGGAACAGAGAGTAAGTCCACCAAAACTCTGTGGTAAATGTGTTTGATGCCAACAAAGAAATTGTTACTTATAAGAATCTCAAAGGTTTAAAAATAGATTTTGGAAAATTACATGTCCATGGAAATTTTAACATCACCCTAAAGCAAGTTGTGTTTGTTTGCTCACAATATACATTTGCATGTTTGTGTGTGATACTGTGCACATGTATGTTACCTTGTAGAGACAGAATACTTTTCCTCCTGGTGGATACACAGCTCCCCAACCACTGTGATTCTTTTTATGTCTTCCTTATGAATGCCAAGGTTGGAGCCACGTATGGTGATGGAGATACCTCCCTGCATTGGGCCGAAAATGGGGGTAATCTGGATGGGGAGATACAGCATGTAGGGGGAGGAAAGGGTGTGTAA
This sequence comes from Leptatherina wallacei, assembly GCA_028567055.1. Classification (NCBI taxonomy): domain Eukaryota; kingdom Metazoa; phylum Chordata; class Actinopteri; order Atheriniformes; family Atherinidae; genus Leptatherina; species Leptatherina wallacei. Next base: position 16,962,393 of record JAOXYM010000010.1, on the reverse strand, counting down.
AAGTAGAAGAGATTTGAAATGGATTTAAACAGATTAGGTGTGCAATAAGAACATACAAGAGATTTACAGTCTTTCTGACTAGCCATTCAGCAAAGTGTTTCCTATTCAAGGCCATGCTGGAGAATTACATCAGTACTGCGTGAGTCATGTTTGCGTGTTTGTGTGCATGTATTAGAACCGGACCGATTAGTGAGTCAGACACTTGAAAATAGTACAAAAAGTCTAAGGCTGGTATGTCATTAAACCACAATAAAAAACATGTTTGTGATAAGACGTAGAATATTTTCCCAGAAGCAATGAAAATAATCTTAAACACACACGCATTAAACCTGAAGTCATTACGTGCAATTTAAATATACAATAAAAGCTTGAACAAAATGTCTGCAAAAGACTGCATTGATGACGATATGAGCTAAGTGCTAAAATAAAAATAAATGTGTTTACAATAATAATACTGACATGCAAATTTCCAGTAGATTGAACCACTTTTACCATCAAGGTGTTCCAGTTATCCTGATAAAATCTTCTAGTTAGGATTCAACAGAATGAACAATTAAGGCTGATGGGAATGTCAAATTGATCCCATGAAGCTAAAATGAACAAAGAGCAACTATATTATTTAAATTTGTCCTGAGCGAGCCATGCATGTCAAAACATAATTCTGGGCCAGTTCAAGACATGCCATCCAAAATGTCACCTTCTTAGCAGCATAGACTGTTTTTATTGTGATCTTCTGAAAGGCTGGATGAATGAGATATTTTAGTCTATACAAAAGAGGTAGATGAACCAAAATTAAGATTCACATAAATATTCTGCCATTAGGAATCCTGCAAACACACACATTCATGGCAATTTATTTACCCTATATTTATCTATCAGTGTATCGGTTTTTTGCCAATGACAAAAAGGCACCAACAACTAAGTAAGCAAACAAAATATTGATTCAGTCTGAACATAATTGAGAAACATTGCAACATGCTCTCAAGGAGACCTTCAAATCTTCTGTCAACACATAGATGAGTCAGAAAATACAAGACCAATAGACTGCTCTGATCAATAAGGGTCAATATCTTTTCATTGGTCATCGGAGGTCTTAAAGGAAGTCACTGTTTCCATTTCAAGAGTAAACATGAGGTGATGTCAACATTGCCAGCACTACTCACACTGGTGATCTCAGGGTTGGGGCACTCAACGTCATGGGAAGGCTCCTGCTGGTGAGCGCTGCAAAGCTTCTCATACACGCATGCCCTCTGCTTGCTGCACCACACACACCTGTACTTTGGGTCGGCGTACTTACAGAGACTGCAGTCCCCCCTCCCCACGTTACAGTTGTACAGGGTGACTGAATAAGAAGCCATGGGGGGGGGAGCAACAATTAGCATTTAGCATTAGATTCATGTTCTTGTATTACTTAAATTGAAAGTGAGGCATAACAATCAGGAGTTATGAGTCCCTCAGATTCCCCCATATTCTGTCAAGAGACTATAGATTATAGTCATTCACAAAACGCACCGTTCAGTGTGCTGTCCATCTTTTTGCCAGTCTCCTTGTCCTTCACGTAGAAAAGAACATTGGTATCTGGTGACTTATCGTAGGAAAACTAAGGAATTGGAGAAAAATTCATTATTAATACAGAATTCAGTGATTAATGACACTTAAGCTGTTCTCTGCAAACAGTGTGGGTTGCTGCTCCCCCATACCGCTGGAGAAAGAAAGAAAGAAAGAAAAATTATATACCCAGTCTGGCAGATTTTCAGTTGAAGAAATCAATGTTTGAAAAAGAACATAGCTGGGGGCTACGCACTGCATGAGCTTCCCAATCACAGAATTCACAATGTGAAGATGGAGCTAAAATAACTCAAGTGAAGGAAGCCTGTCCATTAGAGGGAGCTAGAGAATATCAAAGGGACTGTGAAAGGGTGCTAAAGGGGATTTTATGTATGAATCTGGAACATAAAGACAGCTTTACATAAAAAGCCATATGTAGGCTGATTTGCTTAAAAAAAGAATTCAAGTGGTACTCTACAACATATTTCAACCTTTCTATGTTGCTCTAAACTGCACTTTGAGGACCAGCTCCTCAAATCAGCAACAGTTCATGGACCTGTGCTGAGTGGAAGGCAAATTGGCCACCAGCTCAGCAAAGAAAAAGAAGTGTTGTATCGAAACGATTGTGCAGCAATAAGCCAAGAGCCATACTCACATTAAAGCCACTGAAAGTGTAAAACCGACCAGCCTCAGACTTGATCTCTTCTTCCATGTTTTTCATCAAATCAGTGCCAATGGTGTAGGTGTGAATCTATAGAACCAGATGCATGAAAACAAGAAATGTTTCAATGTGTTGTAAATTCATTAAAGCAATTACTACTTCAAATGAATTTCTTTAGTTTTTATGTTCTTGAAGGGTTTCAGTTCCCAACCAGAGAAGATTGCATGTTAGTCAGTTCAGAAAACACACTACAGGACCTTCAGCACCAGAATCTACATTACAAAAGCACATAGGAATGGCAACTTTGGATAGAAATAATTTATAAAAATGTAAATTGTTTATCTAAATATAATAATTAGATTATTATTATTTATTTCTATTTTTTCTCTTCTGTTTTAATGTACTTTTCTGTAATGTAAAGCACCTTGAATTGTCCTGTACATGAAATGTGCTCTATAAATAAATTTGCCTTGCCTTGCCTAAATAAGAGCACAACATCTGGAAGGTGTGGCTGAGAAAGTAAAAGGGGCTTACACAAATCAAATAATCAGTGTTCAATATTTGGCCTCTAATTCACGTGTAGAATTAACCTAGGAGATGATGCGGAATTTTCTTAATTGTCCCCTGTCCAGATGCCTCATTTGCGTATGAGTGTGTGTATGATAGAAAGTGTTTTACATATAGAATAAAAGTGCTTTAAATGTGTGAGTGAATGTGGGTTGTTGTATAAAAGCTCTCTGAGTGGTCGATAAGAGTAGAGAAGTGCTACATAAATGTATTGCATTAACCATTTCCGATTTTCATAATGACTTCCTGTTCTCATTTTGGTTAGAAATTAAATCCAATGCATCCTTCTTGTGCTTTCAGTTTAAAATGTAGATCTATACTGCTCAATAAAATAAAAGGGAACACAATCATTACCAGGTAACTCGAAGTCAGTTACACTTCAAGGATATCAATCTGTCCAATTTGGAAGTACTTGGAGTTTGGAGGAGTTCACACTCCTCAGCCTCCCTGGAAAGGTCTATTCAGGGGTACTGGAGAGGAGGGTCCGCCGGATAGTCGAGTCTCGGATTGAGGAGGAGCAGTGTGGTTTTCGTCCTGGTCGTGGAACAGTGGACCAGCTCTATAC